>CM066039.1:278640013-279376263 GCA_033557465.1 Ichthyophis bannanicus | reverse complement strand
TTCAGGAAACCTCATTAACATATTTCTACAGCCGTGCTCTCTCGAGGAAACAGCTGCCAGGTTTAAAGCTTTGGAACACTCTAGCCTTTCTCACTATCTAGAGGTAAAGCACAGTTACTTACCTGTAACAGGTGATCTCCGGAACAGCAGGAATTAGTCTTCACACGTGGGAGATGTCACCGACGGAGCCCGCACTGGAATGCTCCCCAGCATCCAATCAGAAAGCCTTTGGGAGCATCCCCCGCACCTGCGCGGTGGCTTCCCGCCCTTCCTACTGCCTCTCCCCAGTTGAGTTTCATAGCTGAGCCGGAAGGAGAGGAGAGGAAGGAATAGAGAAAAAGAGATACAACTCCTAGGGGAGGTGGGCGGGTTGTGAAGACTAATTCCTGCTGTTCCGGAGATCACCTGTTACAGGTAAGTAACTGTGCTATCTCCAGGAACAAGCAGGAATGAGTCTTCACACGTGGGGACTCCCTAGCTAAGGATGCCCGGGGAGATCCCATAAGCGCAGCCCAGGACGTGATGGCATTTGCCCAACCTGGATCCCCGGCATCCCCTGAGGGATGGAGGGCAGGAGTTGAACAGAGGAACAGCGAATCTAAAGACTACGGAGGAAAGTCTTTAGAGTGCAGAACAGGCACCATTAAGATACAGCAAAAAAAACCCCAGGCTACGGGAGTAGTCAGAGGGGTGCATGAAGAGAATCATTAAGCATTTAATGAGTAAATGACCTAGTACCATATAGAGCTTACCGGCCATTAAGTGTTAATGAATTAATGGTTTAGAACCCTGTACAGCTTACCCACCGGGTTGTCGGAAGTAGTCCTGTGATGAAGGCACTGTAGACGCAGTAGCGAGGTCATCAAGGAAACTTCACCGCAGCGAGGAGGAAGTTCCAAATCCGGAAGGCCATGAGATCCAGGCGTCAGCTGGGTCAGGAGAAGGACGGCAGGTCTTCCAGGGGGCTTACGGCAAGCTGAGCACTCCCTTAGGAGTAGAGTCCATAACTCAGAGGACTAACAGTGGAAGACAGGCCGAACTAGAGAGCCTATCCCGGAGAAGAGTAGAGGTGTACCCCGGAGCAGAAGGGGTACACAGTCTGCCCTAGCGAGAGATAGGGAGACAAGGGTCCGGACCTCCGGGAGGAGGGCCTAACTGAAAAAGGGAGCTGTTGACTTCACAGCAGTAGGGTACCACCAGTCCGCGGACCGATCGGGAAATAGGCAGGCGGACTGGACGGACCCCCGGGGGGGGGGTGAGTACCGGCCATAGGGGGAAAAAAGGCGGTAGAACACAGGTACTGTGGGCATCCCCCAATAGGCGCCTGCCAAGCAGGTGATATCTAGTATATCTAAGCCGGTGGACATGGGGACGCCCCCTCCGGTACTAACGCAGGTACGCCGGGGGGCCTACCTCCATGAGCAGCACCCTGGCAAGGCGGATCTGCCATCAATCCCCAGAACGTCCACCTGGAGAGGTGGCCTCAAGATCCGTCAGGGGAGGGATCTTTTCCGGAGGGCAAGGGCAGATCGGCGAGCTAAGAGCGCGGTAGCGTGGGGGATAGAGGATAGCATCAGTCCAGTAGAACGCCGCAGGGGTTGGAGGCCCTATATGTGTCCCCAGGACCTGCACGCAAACTTGTCCCCCGCACAATCAGGGGACATGAGGGCATAGTCCCTGGTGAGTATAGGGGGACTATAGCGGCTGGAAGGGGAATTCCGGTACGGAAGCAATCAGCAAGAGAATACTGGCTGAGAGGGGTTCGGGGACGTACCGAAGAGTAAATAGGGTGACCGTGGGCCATAGCTATCACGGCATAAGGTGGTCTCCCTTTCCCACGGAGGAGAATACCTGAACCCCTAGATAAGTCCCCGAACCATTTTCCAACTGAATGAGCCCCAGAGTAGAGCTCGGTTCTAAACTTCTGGTAAGGAGGTTGAGTGCAGGCAGCCGCCCACCTGAGCCTCAAAACGCTTAGTATGAGAGTCCTGGCGTGGGCCCGGGGACATCAACCCGGGGTGAGAGGTCCCTTGCTTGGGCGCGCCTGGAGGGTGGGCGGAGGGCTGACATTTCCTCTTCCTAGGGAAGGGGGGTCTGGAGAGGCGTTTACCACCGCCGGGGGGAAGCCGGGCCCTAGGCTGGCTGCTAACTCTGGGAAGGTTAGCGAAGCACTGTGCGACCTGGCGTAAGGCTTCGCTATTGAAGAGGTGATCTCCGTCGCAGGGAGAATTACCCAGGTTGTGCTGTGCCCGTCTACACAGCTCGGACGCCTGCAACCATGCTGTACGGCGTGCTCTAATGGCAACAGCAGAGGCTCTGCTGACCGACCGGAAGGAGTCCAGCGAAGCACGAGAAAGGAACCCGGAGATATTCCTGCAGTGATAAAGAAGCAGGGAATATTCAAAGGCCTTGGTTGCAGATACGAAGGTGGATAACCGAGATAATCTCTCGGTGACCTCCCGAAGCGACAGACTCATATAAAATATATATGAAATAATTCTGGCCGCCAGCATAGACATTTGGAAGGCTTGACGTCCTAGAGTATCTAGCGTCTTCGAGGCGCGGCCTGGAGGGCGAGAAGCATGCTTCTCCTTGCTTCCGGCCTTCCTCAGCGTCGATTCCACCACAATGGACCGATGTGGAAGCTGGTGCTGCCGAAACCCCGGGGACGGAGGCACCCGGTACAGAGCCTGCATCGCAGTCGACGGCGCCGGAACCCTCAAAGGCGACCGCCAAGCCCCCAGCAGGAGATCCTGCAGGGTCTTGAAGGACCAGAAAGGGGGCCTGTTACTTCTGGAGAGAAATCTGCAACTGTGAGTATATACTTCTGGTAATTTTCTAAAAAGAATTCTTTGTATTAAAGCTACAAAAGGCAAAACAGGGTCTGTACTCTTTGAGCAACAAATAAAGTCTTCTAGAGACCTTTACAAAGAGGCCTTCTACCTAGGGGGCAAGAGACCTGTGAAAACTTTTCAGTAGGTGTTAACACCAGGTGGCAGATCAAAAGGCCATTTTGAAAGACTCCTCCTATCCAAGCAAGGACTGTTAATTACCCAGGAAGTTGGTCACAGCATTGCCTCAGCAGCAGAGGCATAAATAGCTCAACCAGAGCTCTTTGAACCTCTGTCTTGAAGGACCAGAAAGGGGGCCTGTTACTTCTGGAGAGAAATCTGCAACTGTGAGTATATACTTCTGGTAATTTTCTAAAAAGAATTCTTTGTATTAAAGCTACTTAATCTGTGAACCCACTGTTTTTTGTTGGATCAGTTAGGGCCTAGTAACAGCAATTAAAGTTTGCATTTAAAACACAGAGGAGAGCTTTCTGGTTACATTTCATACCCAGCAGAGAGCTTGTAGTTTAAATTTAATAGTCACTCAGGGCCAAGTAACAGCAAAGTACTTTTAGTTTAAATTTAACACACAGAAGAAAGCTTTCTGGTTAAATTTAGTACCCAGCAGAGAGCTTGTAGTTTAAATTTAATAGTCACTCAGGGCCAAGTAACAGCAAAGTACTTTTAGTTTAAATTTAACACACAGAAGAAAGCTTTCTGGTTAAATTTAGTACCCAGCAGAGAGCTTGTAGTTTAAATTTCATAAGAAGTTAGAGCCTAGCAGCAGCTAAGAGCTATAATTTAAATCAAATCAGAATTTAGCTTACCTCAGCAGCACAAGACAGGGTACTGTGTAGCAGCCCTCTTTTAATAAGTGTTGTACCTGGGTACAAACTATATCATAATGATAGAGCTGATCAAATTGGTGGAGGGGTTGCACTTTATGTTAGAGAGGGCATTGACTCAGAAAGGATTAAAGTTTTGCAGGAAACAAAATCTGCTGTAGAATCTATATGGATTGAAATTCCATATAAAAGGGGGAAGTCAATGGCAGTGGAGGTGTACTATCGAGCGCCTGGCCAGAATGACCAAATGGATGATGAAATGCTCAAAGAAATCAAGGAAGCTAACAAAAGTTACAGCACAGTAATAATAATGGGTGATTTCAATTACCCCGGTATCGACTGGGTCAGTGTCACGTCAGGACATGCTAGGAGATAAAGTTCCTAGATGAAATAAATGACTGCTTCTTGGAGCAGCTGGTTCATGAACCGACCAGAGGGGAAGCCATATTAGACCTAGTCCTTAGTGGAACACTAGATCTAGTGCAAGAGATAAGGGTGTTGGGGCCACTTGGCAATAGTGATCATAGAATGATCGCCTTTGATTTAATTAGTGGAGGAGGGATAGTAAGGAAATCCACAGTACTACCTTTTAACTTTCGAAAGGGAGACTATGATAAAATGAGGAAAACAGTTAAGAAAAAACTAAAAGGAGCAGTTGCGAAGCTTAAAGACGTACATCAAGCTTGGGTGTTTTTGAAAAATACTATCTTGGAAGCCCAGACCAGCTGTATCCCACGCTTTAAGAGAAGTGGAAGGAAGTCCAAAAAACTGCCAGCATGGTTTAAAGGTGAGGTCAGAGAGGCTGTTGTTGCCAAAAAAGCATCTTTCAGGAAATGGAAAAAAGAGCCAAATGACGAAACCTGGAAACAGCACAAACACTGGCAAGTCAAATGCAAGGCATTGATAAGGCAGGCAAAGAGAGAATTTGAGAAGAAGCTTGCTGCAGAAGCAAAAACGCGAAATAAAGACCTTTTCAAGTACATTCGTAGCAAAAAACCTGTGAGAGAGTCAGTTGGTCCATTAGATGATAAAGGGGTTAAAGGAGCACTAAGAGGCGACAAGGCGATAGCGGAGAGACTGAATGAATTCTTTGCTTCGGTCTTTACTGAGGAAGATGTAGGGATGTTACCCATGACTGAAGTGGTATTTAAAGGTGTGGAAGAATTGAAGGAAATATCAATACATCGCAAAGATGTCTTACAACTATTAGATAAACTGAAGAGTAGCAAATCACCTGGGCCGGATGGTATACATCCAAGGGTGTTGAAAGAACTGAAATATGAGATTGCAGAACTGCTATCAGTAATCTGTGAACTATCATTAAAATTCATCTCTAATACCTGAAGATTGGAGGATCGCCAATGTAACACCAATTTTTAAAAAGGGTTCCAGGGGTGATCCGGGAAACTACAGACCGGTGAGCCTGACGTCAGTACCGGGAAAAATGGTAGAAATCATCATAAACAATAAAATTACTCAGCATGTAGACAGTCACAACCTAATGGGAGACAGCCAACATGGCTTTAGACAAGGAAGATCTTGTCTTACTAATCTGTTATGTTTTTTTGAAGGAGTGAATAAACAGGTGGACAAAGGTGAGTCGGTTGATATTGTACATCTGGACTTTCAGAAAGCCTTTGACAAGGTCCCTCATCAGAGACTTTTGGCAAAACTAAAGAGTCATGGGATAGGAGGCAGTGTACTATTGTGGATCAGGAACTGGTTAAAAGATAGAAAGCAGAGGGTAGGGCTAAATGGCCAATTTTCCCAATGGAGAAAGGTGAATAGTGGTGTACCTCAGGGATCTGTGCTGGGTCCGCTGCTTTTTGACATATTCATAAATGATCTGGAAAGTGGAATAACGAGTGAGGTTATCAAATTTGCAGATGACACAAAACTATTTAAAGTTGTTAAAACCCAAGAGGATTGTGAAAAATTGCAAGAGGATCTTGATAAATTGGAAGACTGGGCATCAAAATGGCAGATGAAATTTAATGTGGACAAATGTAAGGTTATGCACCTAGGGAAGAACAACCCAAACTATGGTTACACGATGCAAGGTTCCACATTAGGAACCATCACCCAGGAAAAAGATTTAGGCGTCATTGTGGATACCATGTTAAAACCCTCGGCCCAGTGTGCAGCGGCGGCCAAGAGAGCAAATAGAATGCTAGGTATGATAAGGAAAGGAATGGAAAATAAAACAAAAGATATTATAATGCCTCTATATCGTTCCATGGTGAGACCGCACCTTGAATATTGTGTGCAATTCTGGTCGCCGTATCTTAAAAAGGATACTGTATAGCTATTTTAGAAAAGGTACAGAGAAGAGCCACCAAAATGGTAAAGGGGATGGAAGGATACTCCTATGAAGAAAGGCTAAAAAGGTTAGGGCTCTTTAACCTGGAAAAGAGACGGCTGAGGGGAGATATGATAGAAGTCTATAAATTAATGAACGGAGTGGAACGGGTAAACGTAGATCGATTGTTTACCTTATCAGAATATAGAAAGACTAGGGGACATGCAATGAAGCTACAGGGTAAACTATTTAAGACTAATAAAAGAAAATATTTTTTCACTCAACGTGTAATCAAACTCTGGAATTTGTTTCCGGAGGATGTAGTAAAGGCTGTTAGTGTAGCTGGGTTTAAAAAAGGTTTGGACAAGTTCCTGGAGGAAAGGTCCATAAACCATTATTAAGAAGTGACCGAAGATATCAATGCTTGACCCAGTACAAGCATTGTGGAACTTGTGTCTCTTGGGGAAACTGCTAGGTACATATGACCTAGATTGGCCACTGTTGGAAACAGAATACTGGGCTTGATGGACCTTGGTCTGATCCAGTATGGCATATCTCATGTTCTTATGTTCTAGAGGAAGCATCACGGCTGCCTGTTCCGCAGGGCCTGGGCTCGGGTCCGGGATAGGGATGGCCAGCAAGTCCGCCATGTCAAGGAGGAAATCTTGAAAAGGCGGCTCTGCCGGAGCAGTTATGGTGGGCGGCGCTTCCCCCCGTGACTGGAGCGAATCCGCGGCTGCCGGAGGGCAGGGGCCAGCGGTCTCTGCTCTGCGCTGCGGGAGGGGCCGATCCCGAGATGTGCCGTGGCCAGGCTTTCAAGGCTGGACAATGACTCCAGGCTGGGCATCGAGCCGAGCGAGGAGATCGACTCCTTCCTCGAGGACCCTGGCGGGAGCGACCGCACCGGTGGTGGAGATCCCGGAGCACGGATCGGAACCGCGCTGACCGGTGCCGCGAGCATCAAGGGCCCCCGAGGACCGTGCTCGGTGGAGAGGGGGTCATCTGACGCCGGCGCCGATGTCGATCGGCGGGCGCTGCCCGATGCCGTGCCCCCTCTCGAACCCATCCTACCCAGAGGAAAAAACTGCCGGGGCATACGGCTCATCCCCGAGGGGAGCCAGGTCACCCGACGACGAGTCCCTGCGGGGGGGGGGGGGGAGTGCAAGGCCCCTGCGGTGGGATCGAGGTGATCGAAGACCCCGAGGCCCCTTTTCCAGGAAAGGGCGGGGCCCTTGACGGCCGCGTCGATGCCGGGGGGTCGCCCATGTGCTGGTCGACACACCCCGAGGTCCCCGGGGAAGGTTGATGGCGGTTCCTTGAGCTCAACGTCCCTGCCGTCGCCGGTGGAGTGGCGCCACTCAAAACCGGTCCCACCCTTGCGCAGGGCTGGGGTCCCGGTGACCCAGCTCGGGTCGAAGCGAGCGGCTCCGAGGGGAGTGAGGCCAGGAGATCATCCCCGGCGAGGGGTGGAACCATCGACGCCGGCGCGCTCAAAGCGGGTACCGCCTCCACGCATGGCCGGAACGCAGGGCCAGGCTGTGCCGAGCCGATCGGCCCCAGAGGTGCCGAGGGCAGCGGCTGGCGATCCCCGGTGGGGAGCGGGTTACTCGACACCCACGGGTCGGCACCGCCCGAAGCGGACACTACCCCTGTAGGGACGCCATACCGGCGCGAGTCGGTCAGCCCCAGAGGCGCCGAGGACCGCAGCCGCCAATCCCCGATGAGGAGCGGAACGCTCGACACCGGCGCCGACGTCGAGGGGTCGGTACCGCTCATAGCGGGTACCACCCCCGCGCATGGCGGTGATGGAGGAACGCCCGGCTGGACCGAGTCGATCGGCCCCGGAGGCGCCAAGGTCAGCAGCCGACGATCCTCGGTGAGGAGCGGAGTGCTCGACACCGATGCCGATGCCGGGGTCTCAGTACCGCCCGAAGCGGGTACCACACCCGAGCATGGCTGGGATGTAGGGAGGTCCGACCCGGTCGAGTCAATCGGCCCCAAAGGCGCCGAGGACACCAGCTGACGATCCCTGGTGAAGAGTGGAACACTCGACGCTGACGCCGATGCCGGGGAATCGGCACCGCTCGAAGCGGGTACCTCCCTCAGGCATGGCTCGGGAATGTTCTGTGAGGAGCGAACCTCAGGAACATCCCGAAACCCCGTAAATGCTTTGGAGCCCGAGGACTCCCACCGGGGTATAGTAGCCAAGGGGGACTTGAGGGGTTGGCTGGAGCTGTCGCCATGCCGCGCATGAGACTCGCCCCTCAAGACTCGGCTAGTCTTAACAGACTGTTGTGTGGATACCTGATCCTGGAGAGAAGAACAACCCAATGACCGCGCGTTGGGCGCGAAGACGTCGTCGAGGGATATCCGAAAAAGGGAGGGTCTTCTCCCGACACTGTAGCCTGGGGGATCCGGGAAAGAAGGGTCAGGCCCCAAACAGGAGAGGCACCAGGCATTGTAGTCCAATTGGAAAATTAGGTCCCCGCAGTGAGGGCACTGCTGGGGAGAAGAAGGCTCCATGCTGTAAGCCCGGTAGGCCTCGGCGCCCAGAGGGGAGGGTCCCTCCAGGCGACCAAAAAGAAATGAAATTTAAATGAAAATTAATTGAAAAGAAAGAAAGAAAGGGGCACGGAGGTGCCACGGTCGACGGGAAAAAGCCGCGACTACAGAAACAAGAACAAAGGAAAAAAATTTCTGTGGTGGCAGGAGGGACGTCCTGCCTGCTCCGCGGAAAATGATAAATTGGGGAGAGGCAGTAGGAAGGGCGGGAAGCCACCGCGCAGGCGTGGGGATGCTCCCAAAGGCTTTCTGATTGGATGCTCGGGAGCATTCCCGTGCGGGCTCCGTCGGCGACGTCTCCCACGTGTGAAGACTCATTCCTGCTTGTTCCTGGAGATTCAGGCATTCCATTTCTGAATCAGAATCCTCCATTAAACCAGGCATTTCTACCTCCATACTCTCGAGGTCAGATTCTATAGGAGAAGCACAGGATTCAGCCTCCAAACTATCAGGTTTCAATTCCCTCAGGATTTCCAAAACCTTAGACAAGGCAGTCTCCTTCCTCCTCTGAGGAATAGTATAACAAACAGGATGTCTGTTTATGGAATTAACAGAAGGTTTTAAGCTGCATACCTTATCCTTTGGAACTGAACACTTAGCAGGCTTCACTGCTGACGGCTCATGCTCCATGCATTCTTCGGGGGAAGGGCTTCTGCTCCCAACATGGCTGGCCAACTCCCCTGGATAAGCTTCTCTTCTAGAAGTGTTCCTTCTCTCTCCCTTACAGGGCCCTAGGTTAGCTTCCACTCCCCTGGCTGGCTCTGCCCTTCTCCAAGAGGGTTTCTCTGAAGCTCCCTTAACTCCCCGGGTACCTGTTTCAAGCAGTTCTCCAGAGCCTTTAGAACCACCTCCCTTCCTGGGACGTTCTGAGCTGTTCCACACTTGTGGACATACAGGCCATATGCTACTGCTGGCACGCTGCCCTTTGCATACTGTGTGTGTGTGTTCTTGTGTTGGCTGTGTGATGATACAGTGTTCAGGCTTTTTACATTATCATGTGTTGTGAGGGGTCTATACACCTGTGGGGCAGTGGTAACTGTGCTATCTCTACCTTACTGGTGTTTACCGTGGAACCACTGTGGACATGTGTTGTGTGTTGGGAACAGAACTGTGTCTTGTGTTCTGACATACCACTGTTGACCTGCTTTTTGTATCACAGATATCGGCGTGACATGGTGACATGGAGATTCTACATATTTCGCTGACATTGTGTCCCTTCACTGTGACCTGTTATGGCCTTTGAGTGGCTCAGAGGATCCAAGACATACACCTGATGCAAGCACAAGGTAGTTTGCACCTTTGTTCTTTTGGTAATGACATCAGCCTTTACATGTTAATGATTTACTGTTTGTGTCATATACATTTCATGTTGGCTCTGTGTTCACGAACGCTGATGCACATAGGATGGAGCTCTGAAACGCCTGTGTCACATGGGCATGGACAGAAACATATCCATGTGACACCCATGTGTATGCTTCCAATTCTAAATGTCCCCAACATGCAATGTTTATTGTGTTGTGATCATGTCATGTTTGCCTGTGTCCCTTCATTATGTGCTTCTTAATGATTGACTCTCTGCAATTTGTGCTGATGTTGCAAGGCGCATACCAATACAATATTTCTCCTCTTCTGACACAGGGCAGAGAACAAACCAGACACATCTATTACAGTTCATGTGGCATCGCCATCACCCACCTGTTGGGGGACAGAACACCATGGAACTTTCCCTGGAAAATGGTGCCATAGGATGTTTGACCTGTGCGAGTGCGACACATGCCTAGGATGGACAGTATTATTTTTGGATTGCTACTTTGCACATGACAGACCTGTCCAACACACTGTTGCTGCCGTGCTCTGGTTGGGAGTCGTGATCATCGCAGGAGACACACAGGACCTTTCATGTACTGTGGCATATTGGGATGTGACACTTGACTATGCATGCCCCAGGTTGCAAGGATAGTCTTAACCTGACGTGTTGGATTGCATATACGCTTTGGACTTTGCACACTGTGTACTGGTCCCCACGTGTGAATCAGGGACTGCCATTGTCACTGTATGTTGCACATTCCTCCACAGTTGTTTCTTTTGGCCATGTGTGTGACATGGAACACAGGATATGCTCATCTGTTTATTTCAACACAAGCATACAGCCATACGTGTGGCATAGGGGTAGCGATGGAGAGGTCCTGTTGTCTATGTCCACCTAATCTCCACCTGGAGCTGATACAGGTTTTGCAACAACACCGCTTTAATGCACGCCAGCATCCTGGATTGATGTTTTCAATCAACAAGGGTCTTTGCGTGCATGTGTGGCATCACTGAATCATGTTGAAATATCAATGGTGCATGTGCATATGACTGACTATGTTGGGAAAACACAGCACGTGGCAATATGGCTTCTGTGTGGTTTACTGTAACATGTTTACCCTTAATTTCCCTCTCTATATACTGTTTCTTGTGTTTGTTTACTGTACAGACGTGCCGCTCTGCATTGATTTACAAACCTTGCATTGCATGTCTGCACAGTCCTATCTATCCCCTGAGGTGACGACACTCACATTGCCACGTTATATTTGGAGTGTCGCAGTATGAGTGTCCGTTGTCTTCCTTCAATTGTGCATTCCATGTACGGTGATATGTGTACAGACACTGTCTACACACCAGCCGGTGCAGGGGGACCTCCTGCATGGTGTTATCTCTGCATGTTTCTGCAGGTAGTTTTCATTTGAATTCTGTCTGTGTTCATGTGCCTCTGCTACCTGTTAGCATATCCTCATTGTGCATTTGATGATTGTTTAGGGTTACATTGTTGCACCTTGGATTCCTATATCAGGCATTATGTGATAGCTGTAACATTATTTTCAATCTGTGGTTCTAAAGTTACAACGTTTCAACAACATATGCTGTTTTCATTTGTGTGCCTCCTGTGTTGCCAGATAGATATATTTTGGGGAACAGATCAGGATTGATGTGTGTTGATCCCTCATCATGCACTGCCTACTGTCTACATGCACTCATATGTGAGTAACACATTTGAGGCGTGCGTCAGCATGTGGGGGGTGAGGGCCTAATGCATAGTGCTGCACATTATGTCTCCTGCCCCTCATTTGTAGACGGTCCAGTGACTTTCTGTCTTTCACCTTGGATCCACTCACCTTGATATTATGATGGTGGGATCTACACTATCTGTGAAGATGAACCCAAATAAACATATGTGTTTGATATACATTTGTCTCTGCTGCTGCTTGATTATGGTGACAAACTTGCAATACAATGTGTGCCTTTGAGTCAGTCCTGACTCCTTGTGACCCAGAGACCAGGGTTTTCTTGTCAGTGTCACTGGAAGTAGATTGTCAGGTCTTTCTTCCAAACTAATGGAGGATTACGTGACTTGCCCAAGGCCACATGGAGTGCTAGTGTAAATTGAGCCCTGGTTGCTTGGTGTCCAAGCCAGTTTTCTAAACACTAGGCTACTCCTCCACTCTTTGATCACATTGACACTTGTATCTACTGATTAGCTGGTCATGTACATGGCCCACCTGTGCTCACATCCTTGTATGGTGGCAGCTGTGTATCTGCCAGCCATTTTCCACATCACTGGGTATTACAGGTTCCCATACACACCCTCCCTTTGGGGTATTTTTTTTTTTGCATCATGCTCAGTGTGCTGTTTGGGGTAGTGGTTAGAGGCATGTGTTATGATTCCCTAGTTCCCTATGATTCCACTGCATAACATTTCATTGTGTCTGTGCATGTGTCTCTGGTCCCAATTACAGACTGTGATCTGATCTGTACACAGCAGATCTGCATGTGCATTTGGTCATGGTTACTGTTGGGGGTTTGCCTGTCCTGACAGCCAGCAGGCTTCTTGTGTGATGCCCTGCACTATTTTTGTATGCAGCCTTTGCTAATGAGCTCACGTTGGTGGTGTGGCCTACCGGTTTGTGCATTGCCATTTGTGGTAGTTGTCATAGGTGTGATTCCTCTCTGTTCTCTTTCATTTGTATGCTTGTCCTGCAGAACTAGTTTTCATTCGTGTGACAGTCATATCTGTGCAGATCTGTGCTGTGAGCACATTGTACCCTCATCAGAGTTGTGAACCATCCTTCTGTCCATCTTCTGTCTGCCAGCTGTGTGCCATCCTACCCTGATGGGCATGCTGCTACCCCACGTCCTGCACTCCTACACATTCCTGCATTGTAGCTCTCCCTGGTTGCCTCTCCTGTGTGTGCTCTGCATAGCATTGCTACTCCACTGTCATCCTGATATTTCACCTATCCTGCCATTTCTGGCTCCTCTGCTGCACACATCTTCCCATCCTCTGTCACACACTGTCATTATAGCATGGTACATTACCATCACTCTGTGCATAGCTACAGCTGCCCCCGATATGTTTGTCCATTTTTCTAGCTGCCACATGGGCTGCAGCTGATTTGTGTGGTCCATCAGCTCTGATCTACGTCCTTCTTTTACTTATGCATTGTCTTTCCTTTCTGCTCTGTGCAGTGTTTGGGTTACGTGTGTGTTTGGCACATACCTCTCTTGCCCTTCAAATTGGGGGACCTTACTGCTCTTGGCCAACGTTTTTGGGTTCACCTATACATCCTTGGGGCATCTTACGCCACACCTTCTATTCAGGCAGCTTATGGGGTGCCTACTATGGTGCCTTGGGAGTTGGCAACCTTTCAATATGGCCTCTGGGGAACATTATAACTCGCCTTTGCTGACGTGGTTGTTTAGGATGTGCCTTCTGGTGCACCCTAAAGGGTGCATTAATTTATGGCACTGGGGTGGGGTTCTTTTTAGATGGCAGCACAGATTGTTGTACAGTTGCAAGCAGAAAAAGGAATTACCTCAGGCAACCTTATTCATTAGGTACACTAGGGATTTGAACTCATGGCCCCTGCACCATCAGTCAGTATCTTAACCATTGTGTTACACTGCTGTTCCTCCTTGCATGTCAGCGCACCTACTTAAGATTTTCATGTGTTAAAATGCACAGTGCTGCCATCAAAAACAGTGCTATGACCTTGCGGGGCCTCATACGGCACCCTATAAAGCGCACTATAAGGAACATTCTAGGGTGCCTGGGCGGACAGTGCACTTTATAGTATGCCCTCTGGAGTGCCTTATAGGGCGGCTGATGCGGCACCTTATGTTACAGCACTTTGAGAGTGTGTTTGCTAGCAGCACTAATTAAAACAATATTAAATTGCCTCATAATGCAATATTACACATAGCAGGTAGTGCCTCAGCCAACCTTATTCACTGGGCACAGTGGGGAATTGAACCCATGACTCCTGCACCTTCAGTCAGTGTCTTAACCATTGTGCTACACTGCTGTTTCTTCTTGCATGTCAGCACACCTACTTAACATTTTCATGCGTTAAAATGCACAGTGCTGCCATCAAAAACAGTGCTATGACCTTGCCGTGCCTCATAGGGCACCCTATATGGCGCCCTATAGGCCACCCTTTAAGCAACATTGTAGGGTGCCGTGGCGGACAGTGCACTTTAAAATGTGCCCTCTGGGGTACCTTATGGGGTGCCTTATGCAGCACCTTATGTTACAGCGCTTTGATAGTGCATTTGCTAGCAGCAGTAATTAAAATAAAATTAAAATGCCTCATAATATGATATTACACATAACAGGTAGTGCCTCAGCCAGCCTTATGCATTGGGCACAGTGGGGGATTGAACCCATGACCCCTGCACCACTAGTCAGTGTCTTAACCATTGTGCTACACTGCTGTTTCTCCTTACATGTCAGCGCACCTACTTAACATTTCTATGCATTAAAATGCACAGTGCTGCCATCGAAAACAGTGCTATGACCTTGCCGTGCTTCATAGGGCACCCTATATGGCGTCCTATCAGCCACCCTTTAAGCAACATTGTAGGGTGCTGTGGTGGACAGTGCACTTTAAAATGTGCCCTCTGGGGTACCTTATGGGGTGCCTTATGCAGCACCTTATGTTACAGCGCTTTGAGAGTGTGTTTGCTAGCAGCAGTAATTAAAATAAAATTAAAAAGCCTCATAATGCAATATTACACATAACAGGTATTGCCTCAGCCAGCCTTATTCATTGGGCACAGTGGGGGATTGAACCCATGACCCCTGCACTATCTGTCAGTGTCTTCACCATTGTACTTCAGCCCTGTTCCTCTGTTTACACAGCAGCGCGCCTGCTTATGCTTCCTGCGCGCGTTTCTCATGCGCTAATGTGCGCGGCGCACAAGAGCATGCGATAATCCCGGTTTGCTAGGTTAAGACTGAAACGCCCACTCCTTATATGGCATCCTGCACACTAGCGCCGGGCGCACATTAGGACGGTTTAGTAAACATACCCCTTTGTGTTTTATATATTATGTTGTTTTTATTTAGATTTGTGTTTTATTGCTTCTCTAACTTGCAAGTAATACATTTAATAAATGAAATGAAAAATTAATGAAATGTACTTGTACCAATCTTTCCTCAGGGCTAACTAGTGAAAGTGATTTATTGGGTCTTGTAAGAAGTCTCTCAACTCCCTAATCAAACCAATAAGATTTTTAGATGAAGGACAGAGGTTGAGTCATGCAGTTACCCTCCTCCCCTTAAAGAATATAGGGGTCAATTTTCAAAAGCCCTTACCCAGATAACCACGGACGTTATCCTGATAAGGGCAGCGATAGAGATATTCAGCAGCACTATCTGGATAGTGCTGCCAAATATCTCCACAAACTGTCCTGGCATTATCCAGAGAGCGCAGAGGTGGTCCATGGGTGGAGTGAGGGCAGTGCCAACCACTATCCAGATAATCACCACTATTATCTGGATAGTGGCAATTTTCAGCCACTATGTGGGTAAGTTATCAAGATAGTTTGGGCAGCAGCACAAATAGTCCTAAGGTGCTATCCAGATAACTTACCAGATAGCAGCTGAAAATTACCATTATCTGGATAATGGCAGTGATTATCCGGACAGTAGCCATGCAATCCGGTTATTCAGTGACAGCCACCCTCTGGATATTGCCATTGAATATCTGGAGGATATGTAAACACTGCAGCTGACCACCGCATATACAGATATGTGATAAACTGCTTTGCTGTCACTGGTTAAAGGCTGTATATCAAATAACGAATAAACCATAAACCTAGATGCAAAAATCTCCATACAAAGATTTTGCCCAACACTGTCAGTTCTAAATGACTAGCTATTGTGGTAGGGAGTGTTTGAAAACTCTGAAATTCGAATGATAGAGCTTTGTTGAATGCATCAGTAGTACTATGTTCTGATTTGCCAATAGCATGCTGTGCTCATCCAGTAATACTGTAGGTGATGTCTGTCAGTCACAGCTCAGGCCTTTTTGTACTGTTGAATAGGGGCCTCATTTGTTTTCTCTGTCGAGATCTGCGCTATGGGACCAAGCCATACTATTTTGAAAACCACCATATAGTGTTTTGCTTTTCTATGCTTACTAGAAAAGGCCCAGTCAGCTAGACCAATTGTCCAATTCAAACCCCTGTGGAAGATACAGCTGAGATCAGTTGTGTAAATCTTCTCTCCCCATAAAGCTGCCTATTGCTCCGTATAAGAGTCAAAGTGAAGCATCCTAAAGAAATATATCCTGTCCCAAAAGTAGGGTTTCTGCATCTTATAAAATAGCGATCAAAATGCGGTTTGTGCTTTCCAATTTTTTTATAGACTACAATTGCTACTCATTGCCATAATTCCAAAATGCAATGTGTGCCATTGAGTCAATTCTGACCCCTGGTGACCCAGCAGCCCCTGGGTTTTCTTGGCAAGGTGTGACCAGATGTAGATTGCCAGGTCTTTTTTCCTAGGCAATAGAGGGTAAAGCAACTTGCCCAAGGCCACAAGGCATGCCAGTGAGCATCAAATCTTGGTTTCTTGGAAACCAGGCCACTGCTCTAAGGTATAACAACACATAGTAGGTAGTATGCTGTTCAGATGCACGTAAGAGAGCGTTCTTGCTTCATGACACTTAAAACCTAATCCAGTAGACTTGTGTCTGCTGCATCAATGATATCACAGTAATATAGTAGATGAGGTCAGAAGAAGATCAATTGTCCCATTCAGTCTGTCCATTTATTCCAGTCCATGTTGTTGTTGTTGTGTGCCATTGAGTCAACGCTGACTTCTGGCGACCCATCCCCTGAGCTTTCCTGGTAAGGTGCGACCAGAATCCCAGCTGCCAGATGACTGCTTGTAAGCTTTCTCTCCTTATCCACCTTTCAGTGGAATAACCTTTTAGCTCCTACCACCTCCTCCTCTCCCACAAAAAACATAAGTGCAAGTGCTTGCTGGTTAAAGAGGATTTTCAGAGCTTTAGGGACAGATTACAAGTCTGGTTATTATTACCAAAATAGGTTTGTTTGTTTTTGCCATGAATAATACATTGAATGAGGGCTATGTGCAGGAGCTGAAGGACAGTCTATGGCTGGAGTGAAAAAGTGAAAAAAAAATCAGCTGAAACGGAACATAAGGTGCACCTGGATGGAGTAAGATGAACCTGAGCTTTGCCCCACTTTAGGTCGTGGCAGTAGGGTCTTGGTGTATGCATCAGCCCAAGCAGGAAGGAGATCTCCTGATGACAAGGTGCCTCCAGGGATCTGGCAATAGAGTCAAAGTTTCAGTAAAAGAAAGTGGTTTGTGAACTGGATTTGTAGAGTGCAGGAATGTAGGAAGGTCTAAGGTTAACACATAACACAATGTGCTCTGGGGAGAAGGTCAGTCTGGAATCTATTCAGTTGAAGCGTTCCTAGTTGGAATTAATATCCTTCCATCATCCTGAATCTGAAGGACCATCCATTATGAAATGAAGTCTCTCTACACACCTCAAACAAAGTTATCATTAATATTTCACTGACAAGCAAACTATGTGAACCCTCAGGGCCATTCATCATGCCAGACAGGGCTTCACCAAGGAGTTGCCAACAATCACTACTGTTGCCAGTTTAGGGAAAGGTTCTCTTGAGGCCAAAGGGTTTGGAACAGCATGCATAATATCACTTCATTGCAGCTCTTCAGCAGCACTCAAGACACTAACTAACTGGCAAACATCCTCACTCTCCAGAGACGGACATGTACTAACCACCAGGAAAACTTTAGTCCACGTGCTTTCCAGAAGTGGGCATTCATTAATCAGAAAGCCTTTCAAAGCTCTTCAATGTACAATATTCTTTTATTAAGTAGATTCCTCATGCTTTCCAGACTTGAATGTACATTAACTGAGGAGGTTCTGCATGCTTTTCAGAGCTAAGGAAACATTTATGCTTTAATAAAGAAAACTAGGACCATCCTGCTTTTCAGAATCACATACACATTAACCCCAAAGATTCCACACACACTAACCAGCAAAGGTCTTTACACTAGCAGTAGGAAACCATATCCCAAGGAGCTGGGTAAAGGAGAGAAATTATGCAAACTGATTTTAGTGCAATAATGTGAGATCTCCTGTATTCATAAACTAAGAACACCCACCATATAGTTACAGAAGAAGCTGCCCTGGGAAGGTAACTGGCTGCAGTTTGGTCTGTGGGATGTTTTTGCCATGAGTGGCAGGGTCTGCTTTGTTTTGGGATCTTTCATTTGGATTCTGCTGTAGTGCTTTTCCGTTCGTGCAGTCAGAGACTGTCTTCCCTCCTTAGTTTGATCTTTTGCTATCATGTGTCTGTCCTCTCTTTTTTGAGATTGTCTTTCCAACTCTTTTGTTCTCCTTTCCTTGTCCCTCTCCCTCTTCTCTTTGTCTTCCTCTCCCTGTCTCCTCATTCGCTCTCTCCCTTCACTTTCCCCAAGGTTCTTTCTTTTGTCTTTTCCCCATTTCCTCTTTAGCTATTCTCTTTATTTTCAGTCTGCTCTTTCTGTGGCTTTATATAACCAGAGTCACAGCTTGAATTGTCTAGGCACCTTGAGAAAGGAAGATGGCTTATTCTGTCCACCCTGTAAACAAAAACGCCCAGGTTTCCCCTTTTTTATATTTCTTTTACATAATTTCTCTTTTTAACCCCAAATCTCCTCTTTTCCCTAGTGTAGTATTAGGGAGTAAGGACAATTAGGGTGGATTTAGGCTGTAACAAATGGGACAACCGCTTCAGGCCCTACATTTAATGGAACTGCTATGCTTGCCATCAGTTGTCTATGCATATGTGTAGAGAGACGCAAGCAGCAGACTGCAGTTTGTGTTTCATTGCTGCCTGCTTTTAGGACATGTCCTGACAAGGCCTCACACTGATGCACTTGCCCCAGTCTCACAGCCCCCCTAAGACCTGCCCTGAGAGCAAAGGTACAAGGATACACAGGTAGAGTCCATATAATAATTGTCTCTAGCCCCAACTGTCTCACTGTAAATAGGAGTCTGGCCAAATTGTTCTGTGTATAAACTATAAGACAAACTGGACGTTTGCCAAAGAAAACTATTTTTATAAACCCTTTAGAGACACATTAACCTTCTAAATATTGATTTCTTTACCAAAAAGAGAAGTAGCACAGCAAATGAGCAATATATGTAGGAGAGGGTTAAAACGAAGGTCAGTAAAAGCAAGCCGTGGTCATTCTCTTTTCTCTCACTTGCTCCCTCTTTTCTATTTGTGTCTGTTTTTTCTCTGTTGTTTCTCACTGTCACTCTCCACCTAAATGTTCCCCCTTTTCTTCTCTTATTCGTCTTCCAGCTTTGTAACTGATGCTATGTTTGCAATCGGTGTCCCTGGAAACAGAGAGCTGTTTTCTCAATTCAGTCACATGACATATACCTGCTGGTATCAGGTCACTGAAACTGAGCAAGCAGTGTGCTTGCGGATCAGAGGAGCACCATGAAAAAACAGAGCTGCCAAATTACCCAGTTTCAAAAGGGGGTCTTTTGGACAGCCCTGATCGTGACATTATTTCCTAAAGCAGTGTGGTATTTGTGGTCCCTGATTCTATCTATGGAAATCAATACTGCAGACCCCATAATACGTCATGATAAGGTTGTCAGAAATCCAGGACTAGCCTAAAATCTCCCTCCTGGGACTGGGTGACTTGAAAGCTCTGAAGAAGAACAAGTTTAGCAAGTGCCCCCTACCTTTAGCTGAGAGCTAACCCTTGGAAGACTGCTGGTTTCACAAACAAGCATCCCTCTCAGCCTACCCTGCTGGCACTGAGACAACAATGTTGTAGGAAAGTTCATACTACCACAGTCTTCAAGGCCCACAAGGCTCTGCTCATGACACAATCCTTCAAAGATGCCCTTTACAAAAATAACAAGAAGAAATATCATCATTGAGCTGTTATATTCCTGTGTTGTACTATTTCTTCCCAAAGATGTGCCTGACCAAGCATCCATGCACAGGCTCTGCTTTGAGATGGTGAAAGGAACCGGGGCAATTCTTTAATAAGAAAATCTGAGCCTGACATCAATTTGGAAGATCTTTACTGTATCCAGAATCCTAATGGGTTATTTGAAGATCTAAAGGTTGGGCTTGTGTGAATCTTTTCTAACCAGACTGCATATTCTCACCACCACAAGATAGACCTTTGCCAGCTCTGAAGTACCAGTTTGGTCCTCATCTCCATGGTGTAGCTATAATAGCAGGTGATCATCTTCTTCTAAGGATGTCACTGCTGGAAGGACACAAATACAGGCATTTGTTACTCAGATTTGAGCCTTAAGTAATGAGATGGTTCAGAAGTCAGCTGGTTTCATAACTGTGGATATACTAATTGAATGCTGAATATGATCTCTACAGACTAATGAGATTTTAAAGCCTGAGAGGTGTTTCTGAAGTCCTTTTCCCCTTAAATATATAAAATAACTACAGCATTTAATATACAAGAGAGTATTGTTAGCATGGCCAATCTCACTCTTGTACACCATTGCACAGTTTCGCTGCATGAGATTTATTTGGGGCATCACTAACCACTAGCTAGCCAGAAAGCTCTTATCACAGAAATTACTGGCCTACACAGAGCCTTACCAAGGGCTGTGCGAGTGGTGCAGCTGCACAGGGCACAAGTACAGAAAGGGCTTAAACAAAGCTCAAAAAGAGTGAGTTACTGCATATGGATGGTGCGGGGGGGCACCTGGTTTGTTAGTCGTACAGGATGCATTTCTAGCTTGACATGGTCCTGGGTCTACATCTTCATGGACACATTCTGGGAATAATGAGTGAGGTGATCAAATTTGCAGAAAATGATTCAAAGTTGTTAAAACACAAGAAGATTGTGAAAAATTGTAAAAGGACCTTGATAAATTGGAAGACTGGATGTCCAAATGGCAGATGAAATTTAATGTGGACAAGTGCAAAGTTATGCACCTAGGAAAGAACAACCCAAACTACAGTTACACGATACAAGGTTCCACATTTGGAACCACCACCCAGGGAAAAGATTTAGACGTCACAATTAGACGTCCAGTGTTCAACGGCGGCCAAGAAAGCAAATAGAATGCTAGGAATCATAAGGAAAGGAATGGAGAATAAAACCAAGGATATTATAATGCCTCTGTATCATTCCATGGTGTGACTGCACCTTGAATATTGTGTGCAATTCTGGTCGCTGTATCTTAAAAAGGATATAGCAGAATTAGAAAGCGTACATACCAAAATGGTAAAGGGGATGGAAGGATACTCCTATGAGAAAAGGCTTAAAAAAGCCAGACACCACCAGATTAGTGTGTACCCCGTGTTAGGGTCTGGCTGACATGGGCACCTGTTATCAGGGCAGAGGGGTTTCCAGACTTGCATGAGGTTTGTGTAGCAGTGCCTTTATAGGTCAAAGTGGCATACACTACATACCCCAAAGGGCTCACATCACTCTTGTCATGAGGCTGGAGCTAGAGAAGAAACAGTGTTGAAAAAAACTCCTGATTTTCATGGAACTCAGAAAAGGCAGAGAGCGCAGTTCCAGCACAGCTCAGCCAGAGGGCGCATGAACAATTACACAGTACCTGAAGCAACGTGCTCTAGCATTGATCACATTAGTAACAAGCAGTTTCACCTGTCCTCAAACTCAGAACGTGCAAACCAGAAATCCCTTTATAAAGGAAACCAGATGATCAGTGAAACAGAAACAGGAAGAGGAACAGGGAGAGAAACCGACAGAGGCGGAGGCAAGAGCAAGTGCTGGGGAAGTGGAAAGAGTGAGGTCAGAAGGACCAGCAGCAGGACCAGTGAGAGAAGCCTGGAAGAGGAAGGCTTCCAGGTGCAGCCAACTCAAGGAGACAGAATCCAAAAGAGGTATACTCAAAGGGATAAAGTCCAGAGAGGCCAAAGGTATTGGAATGGAGTCCAAAGCCAAGCAAACCAAAGAAGCAGCTTGCCTGATGAAAGCAACTCTCCTAGTCCAAGTAAGTCTCCTATGCTAAACCAGAAAGGCACAAGGAAAGGAGATTCCTTTTACAGTGATACTTTTGCCAAGAAACACAGAGAGTGGAAATCCACGTCAGGTTTTCCTGGTAACTCTGATTGTAGAGCAGTGCACAGAACAGCTTGTCAGCCTGAGAAGCTACGTCACAAGCTGAGTTCTGGGTGTGGCAGCCTACAGAAGCCAAGGTATGAAAAGCCTTTCATTATAAGGGAAAGTTTAAGTGATGAAAACCTTATGCAAATAGATAAGCCTCAGAAAGTTAGAAGAAGTAAAGCTAACCTTTTAAAAGCACTTCCTAATAGTGTGCTAAGGAAGTTGTATGAGAAACAGAAGAACCCCTGTGAGGAGTTAACAGATACTGAAGACAGTCATAGCATTGAAGAAGGTAGTGACCCAGAATCAATGGACTGTGATTGTGAAACCAGTGTTCCCATTACTCAGAGTGAACCAATGGAATGTAACTTTTGTTCAAGAACTAGCTTGATTGCCTTGCTAGATGTATAGAGAAAAGAGAACTCTGCATATGGTGAAGTTGATAACCATTTGTTTCCTGATGTTAATTTCTATTGATTTGAAAGAAGCCTTAACCCAGATAAACAGTTAATTGTGAAGCCTACAACCATTAACTGTTTATACAACGGTGGAACCTTTTTGTTAGAGGAAAGAAATACCTTCATTTTCTTTTGTGTCTTATTGAACCTAAGCGTTGACCGGGGAAATAAAGCCTTATTACCCTACACTTTGGCGTAGATTGTTCTTTATAAGGAGTTCCAAACACAAAAGGGCAAAAACGCCAAGCCCAGGAGCCAAACCTCACCCAGCTCCTAACAGTAGACCCACAAAAGAGTGAGGAAGAATACAGTCTTCACAATTTTCCTTAAAGAAAGAGCCAATAAAAGTTTAAACTCTGGTGCAGTTTTTTTGTCGGACTGTATAATACCCTGTACCGGGGTCACCACAGCAGACTCCCAGACGTCGGTAGGTAACAGTCCCTTTTATTCAAACCAGCAGTAAACCATAACCATTTATACTTAACTGCCACGGCGAGAATCATCAAGGTGAAAGACACGACACAGTCCTGTGTTTCGGGCTCACATTTTAATCCGCCCTGCTTCAGGCCAACATTGTCATCACCAATCAAATAACCGTCAGTATGAAGGAAAAGAAAACTTCAAAAGAAAGGTCTTTTAAAACACGGCGTCTGACGTCATCCCGTGCAATCAACAAATCCGAAAGGAGAAGTGAAAAAGATGAAGTCTCAGAATAAACTAAGCCAATCCAGCTCCAAGTTTAAACCATGCGGAGTCACAGTATGAAGGCGAAATATCCAGCGCTGTTCCACAAATTGCAATTTCTGAACACGATCGCCCCCGGTCCGATCCTGTGGAATATAATCAATGGCCCTCCACCGCAAGTCCCCAAAATTATGGTCCATCTAATCTGCCCAGCAAGGTGGCAAGGGTAGGTACACCTGCCACTCCATGCAGGTCACCCCTCCCCATGCCTTTGTTTAGGGGTGTACCCACCGCTCTGTGTAGGTCACCCCTATTTGTTGAGATATAAGAGATAGTTATGTTTGTTTTGATTTTATCCTGTTGCAATAAAGGGATCCACTGTGTCTGTCCCATGCCATTTTGAATTCTGTCACTGTATTTGTCCCCACCACTTCCATCGGGAAGGCATTCCAAGCATCCACCACCCTTTCAGTGAAAAGGTATTTCCTGACATTGCCTTTCAGTTTACCCCCTTGCAGTTTCATGTTATGCCCTCTAGTTTTACAGCTTCCCCATATTTGGAAGAGGTTTGTTTGTTCACTAATATTCTTTAAGTATTTAAAGATCTGAATCATATCTCCCCTGTCCCTCTTCTCCTCCAGAGTGTATATATTTAGGTCTTCAAGTCTCGTCTCATAAGTCTTCTGAAGCAGGCTCCAAATCACTTTGGTCACCTTCCTCTGAACCGTTTCCAGTCTTTTTATATGCTTGGTGAGATATGGGCTCCAAAACTGAACACTATATTCCAAGTGAGCAATGTTCCCTCTAATTTTCTGTAGGCTGTGTGCGCATAAAATATCAGCTGTGTGCAGCTTTTGAAGGAAGGTTAAATTTTTGTGCGCCACATAACGACACTCGAAGTTATATACTTTAAAATTTGACTACACGTCAGAATACAGTATGTACACCACATTGATTTTAATCAAATTAAATGAAAATAGACGATTACTAAATGAAGCGGGAAATTTCTAGTAATTACATTCATAACTTTAAAATTTTAAGACGTCTGTGTTGTTTTCTATCAGAATCAGAGCTGTAATTTTTGTGTGCTCTGTTTTAAAGTATGTGCGCTCGCTCGGCGAGGTGTGTGCACGCGCACACGCGCACAGCTTAGAGGGAACAATGCAAGTGAGGCCTCACTAGCGACTTGTACGGTGGCATTAGTGCCTCTTCCTTTCTGCTGGTAATGCCTCTCTGTATGCAACCCAGCATCCTTCTGGCTTTTGCCACCGCCTTGTCACACTATTTCGCCACCTTGCGATCCTCAGAAACAATCACCCCGACGTCCTTCTCTTGGTCCGTGCACACCAACCTCTCGCCCCCTATTGCATACAATTCCCTTGGATGTGTGCTTCCTAAGTGCATGACACTGCACTTCTTCACATTAAATCTTAACTGCCAAGCATTAGACCATTCTTCCAGCTTTTGTAGATCTTTCCTCATGGGGAGCCCACTCTGTTGCAAATTTTGTGTCATCTGAAAAAAGACAGACTTTTCCATTTAGTCCTTCAGCAATATCACTCACAAATACATTTGAACAGTACCAGTCCCAGGACCAAACCCTGGGGCACACCGCTAATCACTTTCCTTTCATCCGAATGAGTTCCGTTTATTGTCACCTTCTGTCATCTGTCAGTCAATCAATTTCTGATCCAGTTCACCACCTTAACCCATCCTCAAGCTGTTGAGTTTATTGATAAGACTCCTATGAAGAACAATATCAAAGGCTTTGCTGAAATCTAGGTAGATCATATCTATCACATGCCCTTGATCTAGTTCTCTGGTCACCCAAACAAAGAATTCAATCAGATTTGTTTGACAAGATCGTCCTTTGGTATAACCATGTTGCCTCGGATCATGCACTCTGTTAGTTTCAAGAAAGTCCACTTTCAGGAGCGCCTCCATTACTTTTCCCGCTACCGAGGTAAGGCTTACTGGCCTGTAGTTTGTCACTTCTTCCCTACTGCCATTTTTGTGAAGAGGTACCGCATCAGCCCTTCTCCAGTCCTGTGGAACTTTTCCTGTCTTCAAGGATCTATTAAAAACATTCTTTAACGGCCCTGCAAGAACCTCTCTAAGCTCCTGGGATGTATCCCATCCGGTCTCATAGCCTTGTTCACTTTCAGTTTTGCAAGCTGTTCTAACACATCATCTTCTGTGAATGGTGTGGTATCTACTCCATTCCCATTGGTATATTTGTAAATCACACGTGGTCCTTCTCCAGGATTTTCTTTAGTAAAAACAGAGCAGAAGTATTGGTTTAGCATTTTTGCTTTTTCAATGTTGCTTTCCACAAATCCGTTCCCAGCACTTTTGAGTACTGAAATTCCATCTCTGATCTTCCTCTTCTCCCGAATATACCTGAAAAAAGTCTTGTCGCCATACTTCACATCTTTAGCCATCTTTTCTTCTGCCTTTAATTTTGCTATCCTTATTTCTCTTTTTGTCTCTTTTAGTTTGATCCTGTATTCTTTTCGGTGTTCCTGTTTGTGAACTTCTGAATTTTGTGAAAGCTGTGTTTTTTGCCTTTATTTGTGCAGACACTTCTTTGGAGAACCAAATAGGTTTCCTTTTCCTCTTGTATGTATATATTGCCCCTTTTATTGCCTCCTTTAGTATAGCCCAATGCAATTCCACTTCCCTTATTCCCTCCCACCCTGCCAACTCCTCCTTCAGGTACTTGACCATTTTACTGAAGTTAGTGTTTTTGAAGTCTAGGACTTTGAGCTTGCTGTGATTGGAGTCCACCTTGGCTTTTATCCCAAACCACTGTATGATGATTGCTGCTACTTAACTGGGCACCCACCCGGATATTCGACATGATATCTCCGTTGGTGAGCACTAAATCCAGCATCAAGTTTTCCCTGGTCAGTTCCATCACCATTTGTCTAAGTAATGCATCTTGGAAGGCATCCACAATTTTTTTACTTCTTTCCAGATTTGCAGAAGGAATACTCCAATCCACATCGGGTAGGTTAAAGTCACCCAATATGATCACTTCTCTCTTCATTACTAACTTTGCAATATCAATAATCAATTTGCTATCCATTTCTTCGGTTTGAGTTGGAGGCCTGTAGACTACACCAGTATGGATGACTGCCATCTCCTCTTTCCAACACAATCCACAGCACTTCTTCTTTTCCCCATGTCCCCTGCATTTCAGCAGCTTTAATATTGCTTTTGACATATAGCGCTACTCCTCCTCCTTTTCTACCCTCTCTATCTCTTCTAAATAGATTATAGCCAGCTATGGCTATATCCCATTCATGCACTTGTTAGACCATGTTTCTGTAAATGGCCACAATGTCCAGGTCCATGAAGACAAAGCTGAAGCAGTGCATGCCACAATACGCTCAAATTGTCGAATGACTATCAGGGAGCTTGCTGAGGACATGGACATCAGTTTTGGGTTGGTACAGTCCATTCTTACTGTCAATTTGGGGATGAGATGTGTGTCTGAAAATTCATGCTGAAACTCCTATCCCCTGACCAAAAAGAAGATAGACTGTATGCAGCCAGGGAGTTGTTGGAATGCATTGAAAATGACTCAGATTTCATCAAAAAGATTATTACTGGTAATGAATCATTGGTTTATGGTTATGACCTAGAAACTAAGGCTCAATCCTCATAATGGAAGACTTCAAGTTCTCCTAGACCCAAGAAAGCCCATCAGGTGAGGAGCAATGTCAAAGTCATGCTCACAGTTTTCTTTGATTACCAGAGTATTCTTCATCATGAGTATGCTTCAAAAGGCCAAACCATCAATAAGGAGTATATGTCCAAGTTCTGACTCATTTGAGAGATGCAGTTTGTTGTAAGAGGCCAGAGCTGCCCATGAATGGTGAACGGTTGCTTCATCACGATAACACCCCAGCTCACACATCACATCTTGTCCAACAGTTCTTGGCCAAACACCAAATCGAGCAAGTCCGTTAGTCTCCATAGTCTCCCAGTGGCGGTGGTAAAGATGAGGACAGTAACTGAATTCAAAAAAGCATGGGACAAACACAGAGGATCTCTAAAGGTAAAAAGGGGACTGTTGTAGTTGTTGATATGGAAGGACAGACTAGATAGGCCATGTGGTCTTTTTCTGTTGTCATGTTTCTATGTTTCTATACTCACCTGACCTCGCACCCTATGACTTTTTCTTGCTTCAAAAACTGAAATTACCATTGAAAGGAAGGAGATTCAATGACTTGGAGACCATTAAGCAAAATGCGACACGGCAGCTTTACAGCATTAAAAAAAAGACATTTCAAAATTGTTTCCAGCAGTGTCAGGAATGCTGGAGGAAGTGTGTTTTATCGGAAGGGGACTACTTTGAAGGAGACTGAGCGCAATAACTGTGTTATTGTACAAAGTCTTGATATTTTTTGATTGCACTTCATATCATATCTGAGTTATATGAATGTTCTACTGTGCTATTAGGTGCTTAGTTTGTTTTTTTGCTGACCTTATACCATACTTCTGTTACATGAATGTTCTACTGTGCTGTTTTAATGTGTGCAATATTGATATTGTATTATATTAATGCTATTACTATGATTTAATTTACCTATTTCCAAGTTTACCTGACCATTCTAACTGTATATTACGCTGACATTTGGTCATTTTATTATTGCTATGCTGCTACTATAGTGTAAGTTGTTTATGTCAAGCCACATCTGTTGTACACTCTCTTGGGTGAATCTCTTCATAAATGTGGTTAATCAAGTTTAATAAATAAATAAATAAAAGGAAACTCCCCTGTGAAACTGCCTGAGAAGAAAAAAACATTTCTTCAATATTGCTGCCCACACAGAAACCATTAACAATATTCTTCCAAATGCAGATTAGGCAAAGATCTGGGCAGTAGTAGGAAAAAAAAAACAGAAAGGTATGAATGGCGAGGGCTCAGCCACAGATTTTGCACTCCACACCTCACCTCGCTTTTTTGGCTCTACATCACCGCCCATAATGTTGGAAGTCACATCTCAAGGCATCTATTCACCACACTCAGGTTATTGCAGTAATTATAGAATGTTGATTTAATCAATTCTTCTATGAATGGAGGGTTTTAGAATGGAGGAATCATGCTGGGTGATAAGTAAGGAGGGAACAATTAGGCCGCTCTCCTGCATTGCCCTCACTCACTGCGTTTCGGTGGGAAGCCCATCTGGACTGGCACCAAAATATTATTGCAGCCAACACTCTTCAGCTGCTGAAAGTGCCAGGAGACTTAAACTGGAAAGAAACAAATTCTGCTCACTGAAAAATATATATGCTGTTTCTCTCAATATAAGTCAATGGGCCTATGATAGAAAAAAGTGGTTTCTACAAAGCATGAAGACTCCAGCCCTGACCACTGTCTCCCTTCATTGGATATCTGTCAGATCCCTGTAGGTTACAAGTGACATACTGCATCAGCTGTCTTTGGTTACCAGCCAAGCGCCTGAAGAGAGGAGGATGAGGGTAACAAAACAAGGCCCCTGTAGTTCAGATGTTCATCTTTATTTCTTGGGAAGCTTGATAGGTGGGCTGCAGAGTCCTAGTGTGCCGCTTGTTATCTGGACCCAGGCATTTACATGCAGAATACCAAAAAAATTATTCAAGGCTATTTGCTTCAGAGTCTGACTATCCCAAATTATTGCCTGTTCTCCCTCATTTGTGCATGGAATATTGCCATACTCTCACCAATTGGCCGTTATCCATCAGAGAGTAAACCCTGACCTTTTTATAGCCTTTCATCCACAGGAAAGTGATTAAGGCATATATTCCTGCAAACCTACTGCTGGGAAAGGGGGAGGTGGAGGGGAGAAGGGCGTCAGTAATTGCTGGATTCAGGCCAGATCTGTAGTAAGCTAATGCACTAAATATATCAGCTTCAAGGGCAATATTTTCTAGTCTCCTACAATCTCTTTTGCCTAAACTTTACTGACTTGTCCTGGATCTTTGCAGCCTAATCTGTAAGAAATTTGAGGTTGCTCAGAATCAGCTGTGAGCTACAACTGTAGTCCATTTTGTTTACAATGGTTCTGTAGTATTTTTGGAGACCTCTTTAGTGCTGCCTGTATTTGTTTTTAGAATTTTGTTGATTCAGTAGCACTGTTTGGAACCTGTCCAGTAGCTTCAGTATCTGAGAAGTATTTTCTGACTTCAGCTGACTATTTTGGCATCTCTGATCCAAAGTACAGTATCTTGAACAATATCGTTGGCTGTTAACATCTCTGTATGGAGGGAGGGGACTGGACTTTCTGGGTATAGATCTATCTATAGTCTTTCAAAGCCTAGTTGCAGCATTGTTATGAGCCTTTCTGGTCATAACCTTTGCCATCTTCTGTAGTTCCTAGTTCTAATGATATTTAGGAGACAGTGTGGCCTGAGATGTTACACCATTCATTCTAGCTTCAACTCTAGTATGTATGGGAACTTCTCGAGGGGTTTCTTCTCTTGCCATAGAATTTTCCCCTCTAGCTCTGCTTTAAAATTTCCAGAAAAGTCTTTTTCTGTTTTCCATCTCCAAAAGGACTCTTAAGAAGATTTCCAGGAAGTCCATGTGAAATTGTTCCCTTTTTTAATATAAATTAGCATGAAAAACTGAAAGAATACTCTTCATTCTGAGGATAGTGCATAAGGCAGCATTAAACAGGATGAACTGGGTGAGGGTAGGCTTAAGAGCCTGAGCAAAGACATCGCTGTGTAAAAAGAGAGGGTGTTCTCAGGGAAAACACAAGATATAAAGTACAGTGTGATAAAAGTGAAGCAACTTTGCATCTCAACTTCTCTTTTGTGTTAAGCTTTCTGCAGGCGCACCAGCTTGCCGTCTCAGCCTGTAACTTCACGTTGTCTTTTCCCTTCGCTTTGATAAATGAACTCCAGGATGTATGTTATATATCACTCCAATCTAGAGGGACTCAGGTGTATAACTCTACGAAAAACAATATTCATCAAGCATGGCTCTTTGAACACTGCCAAGTTGTATTTTTTTTAACTTGTGCTTGGTCTTTTGTAGCTCTGAAAATGAAATTTTGTGGGTGTGGCAACAATAGTGGCAATGAAATGCCCTTGCAGCACCTACTCGGCTCAGTCCAACAGCCTCAGGGCATAAGGAGGAGTGCTAAAGAGTTGCCAGTTCACAATCCCTGCCGCTGGACTACAGTCACCAGTCTGATTACTATCAGATTTCTCTCAGCAGGTAAATCCCCCATATGTTTTCAAGGTCATATTTTCCTCTGTTCCTTTTGACATCTCAAACCGTGTTTTCTTAACTCCTCCTACACCGATCATCTGCTTAGTACAAGTATCTATCCAGTCATTTAGCACAGATGACACAGTGGGTCTTCTCTGGGGTCTTCTACCTGGACATCAATTGCTGTCTGCATCCTGTGAGCAACGTTCCCAGGAAACTGCATAGGAATTCTCATATTGCAGCACCTCCCCCCACCAGTGAGCGTGCAGGATTCCCGTGCCTTGTTCCCTGCGAGCCCCTCAGTCTTTCATGAGGATAAAGTTCATCACACTTTATTTCTTTCTTTATTAGGACTGATTAACCATCTTTATGAAGAGATTCACACAAGGCAGTGTACAACAGGTCTCCCCTGACATAGACAACTTACGTTGTAGTAGCAGCATAATAGCAAGATGACCTCATTCCAGCATAATAACAATTAGAATAATGAGATAAACTTGGAGACAGGCAATAATAGATAGTAATATGATAGAATGTCAGTAATGTACACCTTAAAACAGCATAGTAGAACGTTCAAATAACAGAATTATGATACCGTATAAGCAGAATACAAATGAAATACTTTAATAAGCTGCATAGTAGAACATTCAAATAAGATAGGGTAATCATAACATCAGCACAGTACAAATGATGCGCCATAAAAGGCAACACGGAAGAACATTCATATATCATAGATAGGATACTCACAATGTTAGCTCTATATAATGAAATATCCTAATAGCAGAGGGGACAGGTGCTGTTGAGACATATAGATAGATCAGTTGCTCTAAAAATACAAAGGGCTTGTTGTTGGCATTATTACAATAACCTGGAGTAATCTGGAGTAGTGGTTTCAACCCGCACGATATGCTGCACACTAAACAAAGAAGGACTTCATGGGTGAAGGCCAAGGAGGACCTTACTGCTCAAAGACAGACACAAAAAGGCATGCCTGATCTTTGCCCAAACCCACCTTGAGAAACCACAATCCTTCTGGGAAAATGTTCTGTACACAAATGAAACCAAATTTGAACTCTCTGGCAATGCAGACCAGCGATACATTTACAGGCGAAGAAATGAAGCTTATAAGGGAAAAAACACCCTTCCTACAGTTAAACATGTCGGAGGTTCCATAATGTTGTGGGAGCTGTTTTGCTGCCTCAGGAACTGGAGGCCTGGAACATATTAAAGTCAGAGGACTACCAAGGTATTTTGGAGCGTAATGTGTTACCGAGTATCAAAAAGCTAGGTCTAGGGTCGAAAGTCATGGCTCCTCCAGCACGACAATGACCCAAAACATATATCCAAAAGTACAAAAGAATGGTCAAAAAGGAACAAATGGATTGTTTTAAACTGGCCAGCAATGAGTCCTGATCTCAACCCAATCGAGAACCTTTGGAAAGAGCTGAAATTTGCTATTGGTAAAGAGAATTCTGGAAACATTCATGAACTGGAACAAATCACAATTGAAGAGTGGGAGAAGCTATCAGTAGACAGATGTATGAAACTTATAGATGGCTACAAGAAACGTTTGGAGGCTGTCATCACTGCCAAAGGTTGTGCAACCAAATATTAGTGAAGGGTGCCATTAATCCTGTCCAGGTCATATTTTGTGTTTTTCTCAGAAATTACTATGTCTGAATTGTACAGACATTGGTTTTTTTTTTTGTTGTATTCCTTTGAACATACTATTTAAATATCATGATGACATACAGTTGGAATATTACCAATTATTTCTCAAGATATTGTACACAACATACTTAAAATGCAAGGGTGCCAACAATGTTGTCCACAACTGTATTTGTTTTTTGTGCATGCATTTTATGTTTGCTAGAACTTTTTTAAACATGCAAATCAATTGAGCACACATTAATTCATAGGTATGCACGGGTACAAGCGATTTGTGCATACTTTTAATTTTGGGGTGTCCAAATGAACCAAATGCACATCCCCTACATTGAAGAAAGACAAAGATGGAGTGACAGAATCACCTTTGACCAGTAGAACATACAGTTGTGTGAAAAGGTCTTGCATAGGTAGTGTGAATTGGCAGTTTTTAATTGTTTGCATTGCCAGAAAGCTCAAATTTGGGCACAGGACATTTTCCCAGGATTGCGGTTTTTCAAGGTGGGTTTAGGCAAAGATCAGACTGCCTTTTTATGTCTGTCTTTGAGCAGTAAAGTCCTCCTTGGCCTTCACCCATGAAGTCCTTCTTTGTTTAGTGCTCAGCATATGGTGCAGGTTGAAACCACCACTCCAGATTGCTCCAGGTCAGCCTTAAGCTCTTTGGATGTTGCATGTGGTGTTTTTCCAACAGTTCGCACTAACCTTCAAAGACCTCTTGGCTATAATTTATAATTTGCATGCCATTTTCTTCCCTTTTGTCTTTTGTACAAATCTGACAAACTTGCCATGACTTTGAGCATTCTTTTATGATTGTTTTGCAATACCCATGTTCATTTGGTTGTGAACCTGTGTACAAAGATACAATGTGTGGCCAAAAGGTTGTGTTTTCTGTTCCATGTATGTTGACAGTGTGCATGTTTTCTTCCTAATTTCATTAGGGAGCCCTGAAAAGGGCTATTTTTTGTTGTTAGTGGCCATTAGTACTTGATGGGCTAGCCCTTGCCCTTTCTCACCAGACATCTGTCTGGCATGGAGTGGACCAGTTTGACGAGGTGTTCTCAAGTTATGATGCAATTCCAGGCTGCAATCAGTGACTCAATCAGCTCTTGCTTGGTCTGCGGCTGCTTCTTGGTGATCTGAACTGATACATTCTACCAAAGATTCTCAGTCGGGTTGAGATCGGGTGATTGAGCTGACCATTCAATAGTCTGAACTCCATTTATTTTCTTACAGTTGGCAATAGTTTTCGCTCAGTGGCAAGGTGTATTGTCATCCTGGAAGAAATATCTGCCAGGAAACAGTTGCTCAGCGGATAGCAGCATGCACCTCTGCAGAATTCCTATGTATTTCACTGCATTCACCATCCCATCAATGATATGGAGTCTTCCAACACCACTGGCTACCATGCATCCCCAAATCATGACCTTGGTTGGATGCTTCACAGGAGATATTCAAGCACTCTGGTTTGTACTCTTCATGAGGAAACCTCCTCACAGAGGCTTTTCCCTAGTCACCCAGAATGCAGAACATGCTTTGGTCGCTGAACAGAACTTTCTCCCACTCAGCCTTGCTCCATTTTGAGTACTTGGATGTCCATTCAATGCGTCTCTTCCTCTGTTCCACCATTAGTAGTGACTTCCTCTGCACCTAACAGCCCCTCAACCCATATTCCAAGCATTGTCTCCTTTGAGTGGAAGTGCAAACAGCAATGGAACACTTCTCCTTCTATTCCTACAGAAGCTTAGGAGAGGTTAGCTTGCAGTTACCAAGAGATGCCCTTATCAAGGTCTTTTCGTCCCTTTTGTTTGACTTTCTAGGCTGACCACTATGATGTTGGTCCTGCGTATTTCCCATCACCTTATGGTTCTGCAGAATGTGGACAGCTGTGCTCTGATTACAGCCAACCTTTGCTGCAATCTATGGGCTGGAATACCCCTTATCATGCAAAACCACCACCCAGACCCAGTCCTTCATTGATAGAAAATGTGACCTCTTCACAATGCCAGGACATTGAGCATCAGATGCAATACACACCAGTTGATCCACATTAAATTCAAATCCTGTGGGCCACCAAAATATCATACACTGGACAGCATAACACTATGAGGGTCATTTTAGAGCTCGGTTTTGATTTGGATGTCTAAAAATGGGCATTCAGATGAAGAAAACACAAAGATCGTCCCCAGAGCCATTTTAGAAAGTCCAACAATACATGTGTCAGCATGATCACGTCCAAGTTGGCTGTGGGTGTGCCTGGGAGTGTGGCAGGGGCAGGTCAGCAAAGATACACATGCACACACAATTTCAGACCAGTGCTGCATGTTTGAAATCATCACTTGGGACCACTGTTTCCTCTAAGCTGTGCGCGTGTGCGCGCGCACACACCTCGCCGAGCGAGCGCACATACCATACTTTACAACAGAGCGCACAAAAATTACGGTTCTGATTCTGATAGAAAACAACACAGACGTCTTAAAATGTAAAAGTTATGATTGTAATTACTAGAAATTTCCCGCTTCATTTAGTAATCATCTATTTTCATTTAATTTGATTAAAATCAATGTGGTATACATACTGTATTCTGACGTGTAGTCAAATTTTAAAGTATATAACTCCGAGTGTCGTTATGTGGCGCACAAAAATTTAACCTTCCTTCAAAAGCTGCACAGCTCATATTTTATGCGCACACAGCCTACAGAAAATTAGAGGGAACATTGCTTGGGACATCCATGGCTATAGCTGCTCCAGAGCATGAACGGGATTTATAAATATGCTCGCTTCACCAACAACAGTACAGTGAAGAGGGAAATGCCTGTTCATTCCTCCGATACTTTTCACTCCTTCAAAAGTACCCGCCAGTATGTAGAAAAATCATTTCTCCAGGCTCCTTTGCTGCAACATGTCCCTATTTACAAAATAGCCAGCTGGGATGTGCAGATGGGAGAGATCCACAGACACGTTCTGAGATAGGGCAATGTGCACATCTATGTCCTCTATTCTGTAGACACATACATATGACATGTTCACATTTCTACAATGCGGAGACAACAGCACGTGGCTAGCCCATAACTCTATGTCCCCATTTTTGCTATTATGTTTCAGACGTATATCTTTCAGGGTGGAGAAGTCTGATTTTACAAGGCACTTACCCATGACCATCTTCTCAGCTGCCCCTCCCAATGTATATTGGACGTTTCAATTTGGACGTTCTGTTTTTCAGCCAGACATTCTTTCTAAATTGTGCCTTCACCTGTATAAGAAAGGACTGGGTTTAGGACAGAGCAAGACTGGGCTGAAAAAATGACCTCTATAACATAAGCATCTAGTTTAGGCCTGATGGTTGGCAGGTCTGAACTAAACAAACAATTCTCGCACAATGGCAGTACTGCCTGTATATTCAGCCCTAATCTATGTATCAGCTTAGTTATTAGCCAGTGAGGACTCTTAGCCCACGCAGTCCACCACCCCCTGCCTACTATGTTATCACAAATCTTACTCATCTCCAGTTATCTCCCTCCGTCAAACTTATCCGCCTCCCCCCCCCCCCCCCCGTCTATCCCAAGTGTGTTTCAGTTTTGTTATGCTTTTGTTACTACTCCCTCTGTGATATTTCCTCAGAGTCTCCCCCTCCTTCCAAACAACAGCTATCCTTTTATAACCCAGCATGGATGACAATTGTTCCTGGACTTATCCATTTTCCTACCTTCCTTTCACTCTTTCCTCTTAAAAGAAAGCTGACCTTTCTCTTTGCTGGGGGACATGGAGGCTAGAGTTGAGTTAAAAATAGAGAGATGAGACAGATATAAGTCAGGACAGCTCTTTCTTCCCCCATCCTATTTCTTCTGAGATAAAATTTCTCAGAAATCTTCCATATAAGCTGTGAAAGTGGTTGTACCTTATTTAACTCGTTAAATAAATACAAGAATTTGCAGACACAAGAAATATTCTATTCCTCTGGGATACAGTAGCTATTTCCAGGAACCTGGTAGTCTCCATAAATAACTGTTGCATTTTCTACGCTTGATGTTCAGACAGTCTCTTGCTTTCCATTCTTTCACATATACACACACACATCACCTTTAGTTCTCTCTTTCATAGCTTTCCCTGTTCCGCACGTCTTCCTCTGGCCTCTGCCATTGCCTCCTTTCTCTCACCCTCTGTCTCCCATTATATCTCTCACTTCCTCTTTCTGCTGTACATAGCTGATGGTTTGGAAGGGGTTCCCGGGAGCCCCTTGTTAAAATTATTTTATGAAAACAAAGTTTTGCAGCAAGTGCAGCAGAGTGGACAAGCTTCCCTTTACTAGTAATTGCTAGTACATTGCCTCGTACATGAGAAATGCCATAACTGCCCCTCTCGGTTGCTGCTACTGAAAACGTTATCCAGGCTTCTCTGGACAATATAATGTGAGTTATTTACGCCTCTGCTATGAGGTGGCCTGCTGTGACAGTTTCTGCCTGACTCAAGGTGTTCAATTATAATTGTTTTTAACTTAAGTCAACCAGCAGCCTGAGAGAGAGAGGTCTCAGGTGGAGCATGGGTTTTTTTCACAGAGGCAGAATGTTATTTAAAATGACATTTGTATCAGTTGTTAAATTTAGCCAAGGATGGCCAAGCCAGGGAGCGGAGTCTCTCAGTCTGCATCCCTTGTCTTTCTAAGTGTTACTGAAAGTCCACTAAGAGTGGATCCTCTCTGTGCATCATCCCAGGACTCTGGAAGTGTCTGCTCTGCATCCTAGGAATATACAAGTCTATTTATAAAGGCTTCTGACCTAATCTCTAACTATATATTTCCTGAAAACTATTCATGTCTGCTCTTAGCTCTATGTCTGTCCATGCTCAAGGACAGTGCCAAGACGATTAGGCGCCCTAGATAAGCTTTCAGTCTTGTGTCCCCCTCATTGTTTTTCAGATTCTAGGCTCCCTCTCTTCCACCCCTCCTATCATGATGCCCCAATATCAACTCACTTGGAACAATCCTGAAGAAAAACATAATGACATCAAAGTTGTAAATATTAGCTTTGGTGTATATTTACACACTATAGGCCTGATTCTGTATAAGACGTTCAGAGAGTTACATGCTTGAAAAGTACATAAGTCCCTACGCTGAAGCACACGTGAATGGGCACTTACGCAGATGCTATTCTGAACCATCTGCATAAATCCTATCATGTCTATATTCAGGTGCAGTGTGCCTGGGGGCGAATCCTGGGCAGAGCATAGGCAGGATCAAAATCTATGTGCATAAGTTATAGAATACTAAGACTTACGCGCATCACTGCGCCAATGTAGGTACAGGTGCATCCATATGCTCCTATTCTATAATATTTATTTATTTAACTAGACTTATATACAGCTTTTCTACCAGTCAAAGCGGTATACTTTCAGGTACTGTATATATATTTTTTCCTTCTCCCCAAAGGGCTCACAATCTATGAGACAATGGAGGGTTAAGTAGCTTGCCCAATGCCACAAGCTACTTAACCCTAGAAACCCCAGTCCCTCCGGCCCAAGATTGCTATCCTATAGCGGAATTTGAACCCCTGGCCCTCCGGCCCAAGGTCACTTTCCCCAACTATAATATAAAGCCAGCCCCAAGTACATGCATGGCAATGTGATTTGCCAGCATGTGAGATTATAGAATTACCTTCTAAGACGATCATTTTATAATGAGCTATTGAAAGTTATGTGCCATCTATATGCGTAAATGATGGATTTTTAGTGATTTGAGTACAAAGGCACATAAGGCCGATGGTATGTACTTTCACTGTGGGCATTTGCATGGGGGAGCTCATGTTAGATATGTGCTAACATTTACACCAGCCACAGGGCTAATGTAACTGCTTGCACCTAGATTGAATGCATGTTGTAGACATGTTTACTTTACTTTATCAACTAGTTGCAAAATATGCGTGCTAAACATAAGTGCCTCTTATAAAATTATCCTCAATGAGAGTCATTTTCACAAACTATTGACCTGGGTAAATGAACTTTCCCTCACATGGTTTACAGCTTGTTGTGCTGTGAAGGCTTTTGTGCATCAGTGATGCTGAGGGCTAAGCTATCGGTAGTTTAACTACTGGCAGGGTCGCCCAAGATGGACAGGTCTCAGCTGAGGTGCCAGATCAAGACAAACCACCCATCTGGGCAGCAGAAGAATGGGACAGTGTTGGCGGTGGATGATCATATTTCTGTGACAATGGCAAAAACACTAAGGGGTATGTTTACTAAACGGTCTTAATGTTACCGGCGCTAGTTGCAGCGATAACATGAGGAATGCCATATAAGGTGGTGGGCGTGTCGGCATAAGGAAATTGGACTTCATGGTACCACGTTAAAATGGTTCCAATCCTACCTCACCGACAGGCAGCTACAAGTCAAGATAGGCCACAACACCTCTCAACCCATAAAAATCCGCCAAGGAGTACCTCAAGGATCCGCCCTCTCGGCACTCCTGTTCAACATATACATCCAGCAGATATGCGACATCCTGAAAGCGAACAACATTCAATACACCATCTACGCAGACGATATCATGATATACACACCTATCTCTACCGACAACCCAGACTACAATAGAATAACTGACTGCCTAACACAAATGACAAACTGGTGCACGAACAACAACCTCTCAATCAACTACAGCAAGACTGAGGCTCTAATAATAACTCGCAACCATGACTTCATCCACCCACCGGACATCAAAATAGCAGACACAACCATTCCAATGAAATCCGAAGTAAAATACCTTGGAGTAACCCTGGACAACGAACTAAATCTCAAGTCTCACGTTAACAAAACGGTCAAGAATGCATACCATAGAATGAGAATCATCAGACGGCTTAAACCCCTCCTCGACGCAGAACACTTCCGCACGGTATGCCAAGCACTCATCACCCCATTAATGGATTTCTGCAACCCCATCTACCTTGGCCTACCAAAGCAAACTCTCAAACCGCTCCAACTAGCCCAAAATACCGCAGCACGCATCATTTCTGGCTCAACAAGACATGAACACATTACCCCGGTTCTCAAAGACCTACACTGGCTCCCAATCAGCTCACGCATTAAATACAAAACAATAATAAACATATTCAAAATCAAACACCACATTTCAGCCAACAGCCTGCACACCCTCATTCATCCAGACACCAGCACCCGCCCGAGAAGACAAGGAACCTCCAACAGAGTCAACACACCGAGGGACTTCAGAAAAACACGAAAGGACACCACAGAGAGAGCCCTCTCCCTGGCAGCCCCAACCATTTGGAACTCCCTCCCAGACGAGCTGAGAGCGACAACGGACCTCAAGGACTTCCGCAAACAGCTGAAGACAGCTCTGTTCATAGAATATTATGGACACGTCACTTAATCAACAAGGTCTGATCAACAAAGACCCCCCACCCTGACGAGAGATTGTATATCGGCACAGGATTTATCTCATGACCTATCTGAACAGTACCTAGTATTATAGAACATGCTGTATCATAGCGCACTCTGTACATAGCCCCCCTAATCTAGAACACCCCCCCACACGCACACCACCCCCCCTGCATTCCCTGCATGAACTCCCCCCGCACCCTACTCCCCCAACACTGCATGAACCCCCTCCACATCTTCTGATTGTTTTGTTGTGACACCGCCTTGATTTTATGATAAGACGGTCTAGAAATACTGTTAAACAAATAAATAAATAAATAAATAAATAAAGGAAGCAATGGCAGGGTATCGCGCGATAGAGGGCACCCTGGCCAACACCGTGCGATAGACGCACCGTGCCATGTCATCACATGGTAACTTTAAGTTTGTGCGCTGAGCTGTGATCAAAGGGCTAGAGGTGTAGCACACTGGTCAATACAATGACTGCTAATGCAGCAGTCATAAGTTCAATCCCCCAGTGGGGATATGGAATGAGGGTGGCCAAGGCAATTCCTTTTTCCTGCCTGTAACAGGCAGACACATCCCAACAATTTGTACTGTCATCCAAAAAAAGTCACATCCCAGTGCCGTAACCCAAAGCACCTTCTAGGGCCAGCATGAGGCACATCATAAAGTGCTACGTCAACCAAGGTGGATCAGAATGTGCCCCAGAGGGCGCCACGAACAGGTGGTACCCCCCAAGGCATCATATAAGGTGCTGCATAAGCTGAAAGTACCTAAGGTGTCGCTAAAGATGCCCCAAGGATGTAAAGGTGACTAAAGAAATGATAGCCAGGGGCAGTAAGGTGCACGAACCTCACAAGCATGAAATGTCTGGGTCAAACACAGATGTAACCCTAACACAGCATAGAGTAGCAACGCAAGGCAATGAAGAAGTGATGTAAGGAAGTAGATGTCTAAGGTAATGGAGCTGCCAAATCTGCGTGCAACCCATGTGGCAGCTGCTAAACTTGACAAATATATCGGGGGCAGCTGTACCGATGCACAGGGTGAGGTACTGTAAAGTACAACAAGCACAGTGTGTGGCAGAGGATGGGAATATTTATTATTATTTATATTCTCTTATATACCACACTATTCTGCATCAGTGCAGTTTACATTGAACAAGCTGAACTTACATTGAACAGGGCATTATAACTTGGAAATAACTATTTTACAGGGAACATGGGCTATGGAGGGTTAAGTGGCTTGCCCAAGACCACAAGGAGCACCTGTGGGACTAGAAACCCCAGTCCTTCTGGCCCAAGGTTGCTGTCCTCTAGTGGGATTTGAACCCCCGACCCTCCGGCCTGAAGTACCTTGCCCCAACCACTAGGCCACTCCTCCACTCCACTCAATATGTGTTGAGCAGAGAAGCCAGAGGTGGCAGGATAAGTGCAATGACAGGAGGACAGAGGACTAGCAGTGCCATGCAGAGTCGACACAGGAGAGGCAAACATGAAGAGCTGCGATGCAGAGAAGGGTGCCAGTGCAGGACAAGGGGTAACAGCCTGTACATTAGGGCAGGATGGCACACAGCTGGCAGACACAGATAGATGGACAGAAGGATGGTCAGCAACTGTGATGAAGGTATAATGTGCCAGCAGCACAGATCCTCACAGATAGGACTGTTACAGGAATGCAAAGTAGTTGTGTAAGAGAGGCATTAAAGTGATTAGAACCAAGAGGAATCAAACCCATGGCCACTAGCACAAATGTCAAGGCACAAACCAGTAGGCCACAACACCAATATGAGTAGCACAGCAAAGGCTGCATACAAGAACACTGCAGGGCACCACACCAAAAGCCAGCTGTCTGCCAGGATAGGGCAACCCCCAACAGTAACGAAGATGCACTGAAAATGCAGATCAGGTGTGTACAGCTAATATCACAGTCAGTAATTGGGACTACAGGCACATATAAACACATGCACATACACAATGAAATGTTCTGCAGTGGATACAGCATGCAAAAGAGCAATGAACCCAAACCCAAAGGGCGGCAGGGGATGCTCTGTGGAGCGGGGCAAAATGGGGAAAAGAACGGAAAAGGAGCATGTGAGAGCTGAACCTACAAACAGACATGGCCCAGATCAGATCAACAACAGTAATGCCAATCCCCCAAGCCGACATGAACAGTACAAAGAAAGAGCCATATGTAACAGCTAATATGCGATGGATAGGCTGGATCAAGGGCACACTGTGGTGTACAGGGAAGAGATGGAAGGGTGTGTGGAGAGGTGACCAATCATAACAGAGTTCATGGTCAGGTTAGCAAAAACCAGCAAAAATCAATGGAACATGTGGGAATCAAACATGCAACCTATGGTGCTACAACACATGTACACAACCACTATCCCAAACAACCACAGCAAGTGCAAAGCAAATATGTCCCCCAATAGGAATGTCAGAATGGAAACCCTTAGCGCCCTGTAATATGGCAGACAGCTGCCACATAGACAGCTGCCACCGTACAAGGACGTGAGCACAGGTGAGCCATGTACATTACCCGGATATCACTAAATACATGTGCCAATATGGTAAAGCAGCAGCAGAGACAAATGTGCATGAAACAGTCTTTATTATTGTGGGTAATCATGAGACATATCGTACATAGCGCCTGTCCTCATATCAAGGTAGTTGGTCTACAGTGAACAAACAGATACCACATTGAGCATGGCAGACACCCACATATCACACAAAGGTCACTGCGCCATCTAAAGATGATGGACAGGAGAGATAATGTGCTGTAGCTGCACGGTGTTCACTATGCAGTAGCCCCCCACCCCCCACATGCTGCTGCAGGGTCCAAATGGCCTAGTCACATATGTGTGCATGTAGACACTAGGTGTTGCATGATGAGGGCCCAACACACATCAATCATGAATTGTCCCCAAAACATATGTGCCTGCCAATACAGGAGGCAAACACCATAAAACTCATAAATAGCAAGATGTAAGCAAGTGTACACACAGATAGAGATAGATATGTTACAGCTCGTCCAAAATGCCTGATACAGCAATCGAAGCGTTACCAATGTAACCCAAAACAAAGGCGAATTGCAAAATTAGGATATGGGAACAGGTACAAGAGGCACATTATCCCAGAGAACACCATAAAAGGAACCTCACAAACATGCAGAGCTAGCACCATGCAGAGGTTCCTCTGCAAATCGGTGGCATGGATACATGAACCATAGAGATCAGGGTACCTGGGATGCACACATGAAGGAAGAAATATGGACAATCACACAGCCACAATGCAAATGTAATCAGCCAATGTGAGTGGCGGAATGTCAGGGGATAAGGCTGACTGTGCAGACTTGCAATGCTATGTGTGTAAATCAATGTACAGCAGCATGTCTGTACAGTAACCAAACAAAATGACCTGTATATGGAGTCTGAAATCAAGGTCAAAGATGGGCCAGTACCCCACAAAGAAGCCACACTGACACATGCACTGGTGTAGCAACATATTCAGTCACATGCACATGCACCGTGTATGTTGAACCATGATACAGTGATGCCCCAGATGCACTGTAACCCCCTTGTTGAGCCAAGCATCATTACAAGATGTTGGTGGCCATCAAAGTGGTGTGGTGGTAACAACTGTGTCATGTCCAAGTGCAGGGTAGGCCGACATATACAAGAGTACCTATACAATATTGCCCCTCTGCCACACGCAGGGCTGTATGCCCCGGGTGACTGCAACAGATGAGGATATCCTGCGGTGCATGTTACACAGAGGAGCAACACACACTAACAAAATGTCAGATGGATGTAAAACATACAGAGACTATGTCAGTCTGTGCTGCACACGTAGGGACTATTACACAGTGACCACACTGCAAAGGGCGTCTGCAACACAACATGTCCCGCTACGACTGTCCATGAATCCATGGGCATGCACATTCAAGTGTGACATCTCAATGTGCTACAGTCATCGAAAGGTCATATGTGTCTCGCACATTCAACACAACACCCAGCCAGAGCACGGCAGCAAAGGTGTGTTGGACAGGCCTGGTAAAGTCAAAGTAGCAGTCAAACAGTAATGTTCATCATAGGCATGTGTCCCACTCGCAGAGGTAAATCATCCTATGGCACCATCTCCCAGGGATAGTTGCATGGTGTTGATGTGTCCCCCAACAGGTGCTTGATGTGGGCCGCAGATGCACTGTAGTAGATGTGCTGTGTGTGTCCTCGGCTCTGTGTCAGAATAAGGAGAAACAGTGTCTTGTTATGCTGTACGCAACATCAGGGCACATTGCAGGGAGTCAACCATCAATATCTACGTAATGCAATGTCATACAGGCAAACATTACATGATCACAGCACAGAACACTGTTGATGTTCTGGACATTTCGCAATGGAACCGCATGCGAGCGTGTCCTATGGATATGGTCATGTCCATGCCCATGCCCATGTCACATAGGTGTCTAACAGCCCCACCCCATGTCCATCAGTGTTGGTGCACAGACACCTAAAAGGAAGTCCATGAAACAAACAGCAAAACACGAACATATAAAGGCTGATGTCACACACAAATGAACCAAGGTGCAACCTACCATGTATCAGCACCAAGTGTCTGGTTGGGAGCCTACGAGGCAGGCAAAGGCCACAAAACGACACAGTGAAGGCAGAAGATGTCAATAAAATGTGTCAAAACACCATGTCGCCATGTCCAGTCACCGTTGACGCATGTCCAAGTAATGGCAATATGTGTCATACATAAATGGTGTTGTGCAGTGGTCTGTCAACACACAAGAGATAGGTAAACCCACAACCCTCAACACATGCACACAATGTTCACAGGGTCAACACCAGTAAGGTAGAGATAGCACAGTCACCACCGCTCCACAGGTGTACAGACACCCCCCACCAAATAATAATGCAAACGGCATGCACACGGTATCATTACTGAGGCTCCCCCAAAAACACACACACATGATAAGGCGAGAGTGCCAAGAGTAACATACAGCCTGTTTTCATGTCCGGAGCTCCTGCGGATTGGGCATACATGCACACAGCAACATACACAGAAAGATTGATCACAGGTTTGGCCACAGACAGGTGTCTCTCCCATGTGGTGCATGTCTTATGTGTTTTGATTGCTGGATCTTGTGTTGCACACCTTCCATTTTCTGACATGTCCCCATACACTTACGTCACGTGGGTAGTGTGCTACACGGTTGAAGTGCCTTGTGACGCACACCCACGCCCTCCTGACACGTTCAAGATCCTGGTGTTTTGATGCGCCTGGAAAGAGGCGCGGCTGCCTGGTGCAGATTAATACTGCCAGTTGACGTAGGTCCGAGCGGGTAAATGCTGTCTTGTGGGATCGCGTCGCCATTTTGGGTGGTGACCATGTTTTGGTGATGCATGCACTTACGCCGTGCATGCGCTGTATCGTGCATATGCCGTGCCGCACCCTACTACGCCACGCATGCCACGTGCGCGTGTCACAGATGCCACCCGGCAAACTATCTCTGGGGCCGCATGAATACACGTTGGATATGGCAATTGGCGGCCACGGTGGTTGGCTTTAGTTTACAGCATCGCATGCTTTACACCATTTGGCCTGGGCCGCATCTGGTGCGCCTTAGCTTTCGGCGCCTTATGACGCACTTTCGGCGATGAAACGTCATGCCTCTCCTTAAGGTATGGGACAAAGGTAAAGGTGTATTAGGCTTGCGACACTGATTGTAGCGATGTGTCTGACTGTTACAAACACTCAATAGTAGTAGTAGTACTCATCTTGCTGTTGGTGCACTGGGGATTCAAACCCATAAGCAGTGACTCTGAGGGCATTGTATTGACATTAATCATAACAACCGTTTGATATATGTGGAACGTGTTTCCAAGCTTATGACGGCAATGCTGAGGTATGTGGGTTCTAGTATTGGTAGATGCTGCTCCGTGCAGGGCCCAACAGCCTGACTCTACTTGAGGCTTTGGATAGTGGAGCTGGCCGATGCTGGTGGGCCCAACACGATTCAGGTTTTCATGCTGTCCTGAATGAATATGCAGGAGCTACATTTGCATACAATGGGGGCGGTGCATAGCAATGAATCTCAAGCATATTTCTTAGGGACAGCATGAGACCTGAATGTTATTTGGCCCTCTGGGACTGCAGTTGGGAACCTCTGCTGTAGGGACTGCATATGTCTATGGTGAATGTGCTCTGTAGGGTAGGATATAGGTGTGTTTATTTTATCTGCAAAAACAGTTCCTTCTTTATTACCACAGTTTAGTACTGGGTAATATTTTTATTTTTATTTATTTTATTTGCAACGTTTTTATATACCGCCATTTCCCAAGATCAGTGGCGGTTTACATTGAACATAAATCAAAATACAGAGAACAATGTGAAAATACAGAGAAATGATAAATAATGATATATGGGGACATGGTCTGCATGAGCCACAGCTGAGACTTGAACCTGTGACCTTCTGCCCCTGAATGCACTGGCTGGATGTACTGCATCGGCTGGATGTACTGCACCAAACTGTTGCCACAGAGGCAGGTCATTCCCTGGAGATAACATTACTATTCGTCAGACAGACAGACATCTTTTGCAGTGCACGGCACCCACCTAGACAGGGCTTTGCCTTGGTCTGATGTGGGCAGATGCCACTGCCCCCTCCACCACCAGCACCCCTCCGCCACCATGCTGACATGCCCTTATGCCAGTGGTGCTGGTGGTGCGCAGTCCCAGGCCATCCAGTGTCCCGGTAGGCAGCTGCCTATGGTGTGTAATCTGGGGTAGGGGTGCCTGCATAGACATCCATGCTTCCCCCCGGCACCGCCTGCCAATGTTCTGTACCCTTTGGGGTATTTTCTGGGTACTGTCCCCTGGGACACTGTGGGACACACACACTCGTGGGCATGTTTGACCTTGATCAGTTGCTGATATTCCGTTTCTGCTTTTCTATGTGTCACCTAGGCATCTGCCTAGTCTGCCCTCTGCCCCAGCTGCCCCAGCTGCACCTCTGCATGTCACACCTGCAGCCCCCTGTATCCCATGTGCAGCCTCACCATAGTGCCCTTTCGTACTTGGGCACTATGTTTATGTTTATGTTTATTTAGAATTTGATATACCGCTCAGGCCAGAGGCATTAGAGCGGTTTACAATACTACATCATTCAAGGAAATAGGAAAGGAAAGCCATTTATATAATAGGACAGAATAGAGAACAGAGACAATCAGACAGATAGAAGAAGAAGAGGAACATGGAACAGCACGTTACCACAACATAGGGGCACAACAACCAGGTCTATCTGCTGCTGCTGCACATGTATCACTACTATCACTGTTCTTGGTCTCCCTGCCTTTGCTGTACATTGCTGACTGAAATGGTTTCTCTCTCCTTCACTTTTGACTCTAACACCCGGTTTTCACTCGTGCTATTTTTCAGACCTTCATTTCACAGCGATAGTGTGCCTAGAGCCTCTCCCCGCCCACTCTCAGCCCACTCTCCGCCCATTGACCCCTTCTCTCCGCCCCTGGGGAGCCTTACTCCACCCTCGGCGCACCTTACCGCCGCAGGAGACGTTATTGCACGGTAATGTGCCATTATCGTGCGATAACGTCACTTATCACGTGATAACATCGCAGCTGCGACGTTAGCGCCATTTAGTAAACATGCCCCTAAATTTAAACTGCATGGAAGAAAGGCCTGGCAATCTACTTCCACATCTTGCCACGAAAACCCAATGTATATTCACAACATAACAAATTGCACTATAGTGCTGGAAGCTGAGACCCCCAAATAGGAAGACACTCAACTGGCTATTGGGGAGGAGCTGAAGACTTCTCAGAGTAAACTCAGCATTTATGATGTGGTTGGATCAAAGCCCTCGGGACGGCTGACTGCTGATGTAGCTGCGCATGAAATAAGCTGCAAAGATGTCTTACATATTGGAACATAGAACATACGGAGCATGAACCAATGGAAGTTGGAGGTGGTCAAGAATGAAATGGAACATGTACAACTTGATCTGTTGGGTGTCAGCAAACTGAAATGGACTTTGTATTAGATGATCACATGGTCTACTATGCTGGAAATGAAAGACAAAGAAGAAATGGTGTTGCAAAAGAAACTTGCAAGAACTGTATTGAAATACAATGCAGTCAGTGAATGCTTAATTTCTATTCGTCTATAAGGAATGCCTATCAACACAACTATAATTCAAGTATATACCCCAACAACAGCTGCAAAAGAGGATGAAATTGATGAGTTCTATGAACAAGAACAAGCTGAAATTGACAGAACATGCAAACAGGATATCCTGATAATCATGGGCGACTGGAATGCAAAGGTTGGCAACAAAGAAGAAGGCAAAATGGTTGGAAAATGATGGAAAAGCTCTGTTGTTGTTAAGTGCCGTCGAGTCGGAGTCGACTCATGGCGACCCTCTGGATAGCTATCCTAAATTGTTATGACGCGCTAACGATCGTAATGCCCAGCGGCGTGGTAAAACACCACAGAAGGTGGAGAGAGGGCGGAGAGAAGGGGTCAATGGGCGTAGAGTGGGCGGGGAGAGGCTCCCTTCACACTAACGCGCTGATTTTCAGAGCTGAATTCCAACGCGAATGAAAACCTGCCGTTAAAAAGGCATATTAAAAGGGAGAGAAACCATTTAAGTGTCAGCAATGTACAGCCCAGGCAGGGAAACCAAACAAAAGTGATACGTGTGATACATGTGCACAGAACAAAAGGGCACAGAAACACTGAAAATGACCCCAACAAACTGGAAAAAAACAATAACCAAGCTGGCCAATAGTGGTATCAATGAGAAACATCAACCCCTCCCCCCCCCCCGAGTAAGCTCCATAGAACAGATATAAATCGTGGAAGGGTCTATACTCCATCCCCATACAAGGTGAATGGGCCCACAGTGAAATAGCGCTGCTCAGTGTTTTCTCCACCATCAGACAGGGCTCCTATGGTGTGCACATGTCCCGCAACAGCAGGGCGGACATGTCAGAACGGCACATGGACAGATGCCGGTGAAGGGGATACAGAGGGCTGCAGGCGGCACATGCTGTGGTGGAGCTGGGCCACAGTGCGGACTAGGGTGATGCCTAGGTGGCCCATACGAATGCTGAAACAGCGGAGCAGCCAGACAGCAACTGCTGAAGGTCCAACATTGGCACGAGTGGGTTTCCCAAAGTGTCACAGGGGATAGTACCCAACAGCTACCCCCAAGGGCACGGAACATTGGTAGGCGGGGCTGGGGGGAGCGTGGACGTCTATGCAGGCACCCCTACCACAGAACCTGCACCATAGGCAGCTGCCTACCTGCACACTGGATGGCCTGAGACTGCGCACCACCAGCTCCACCAGCAGAAGGGCATGTCAGCATGGTGGCTGAGGGATACTGGTGGTGGAGGGGGCCGTGGCAGCTGCCCAGAGCAAACCGTAGCCTAGCCCTGTGTAGGTGGGTGCCATGCACTGCAACAGACAGGCCCTGTCTGACCAACAGTCATGGTATCACCAGGGAATGCACCATCTCTGTGATAACATGGTGGTGCAGTGCACAAAACCAGTGTATTCAGAAGCAGAAGGTCACAGGTTCAAGTCCCAGCTGTGGTTTCTGCCAACTCAATCCTCATATTTTACCCACTACTATAACGTGCTAATACAGACAGAACCTTTCGTGCAGATGACGTGAACATGCCCAAAACACCTACATTTTACCCTACAGAGCACAGACACCATAAACATGCACATTACCTAGAGCAGAGCCTCCCAAATGCAGTCCTGGAGGGCCAAACACCATTCAAGTTCCATGCTGCCTCTGATAAAGATGTCTGTGCTGTATTTCTATGCGCCACCCCCATGGTATGCAGATGTATCTCATGCATATTCATGAGGGACAGCATGAAAACCCGAACAGTGTTTTGCACCGCAGGACTGGAGTTGGGAACCTCTGCCGTAAAGCAGCAGCCAACAAGGGCAGACACACCCGCACCCACAGGCCCCATTATCCAAAGCCTCCTGGAAAGGCAGGACTTTGGGCTCTGCGTGCATCTCCCAATACTAGCACTTGCATACCTTAGTAATGCCACCCTAAACCTGGGAATATGGTACACAGCTATCAAAAGGTTGCTATGAGTACTGGCAGATAGCAATTCCTAGGTAAAGTACAATTTTCGGAGTGAGCTGCATCATAGCAACCTTTCTGATGTCTGTGGAGTGTGCTACAGGTCTTGTGTCTGACAGTGTTTACCAATCTGGGGAGTGACTCCTACAGTATTGCGTACCATAGCCATGCCTGCACTGTGCCCGGGACTGGTGTGGTGGCCTGGGCTGCCCAACACCTCTATAGTTGCACAATGCTGGCATAGGTGTGGGGAGTGTGTCTGTCTATCCAGTGTGTGGTGGCTGCCAACACCCTCCACAGCCCACACTGCTAGCACTGTTGCCAGTATTGGCCTGCCAATGTGCATAATGAGGAGCAAGGTACCGTAGGAATAGCCTGGATAGGGTGGCCTGGCCTGGACGCATCTGCACAGGGCATAGGGCAATGGCCGGACATTGTAGTGCCCGGTAACACCTGCACGGACAGGGTGGCCATAGCATGTCCTGCTAGGAGGTCACTCTCACCCTGACTGAGCAGTGACCATGGCATGGCTAGGTTCCCCCATAGTGCTATATGGTGTTTGTTGTATGTGATATTTATGGGTTTCCTTTTGGGGCCCAATCACTGACTTATCTGCTTGGTGTGTATGCTGATATCCGCGTTCTGGGTACATGCATCTCCTCCAGGACCATGCACTATGGACTAGCTGGCGGACTGTCTGCAGCTAGTATGTGTCTTGCTGAAACAGCGTGCAGTGGCTGGAGGCTTGCTGCTGGGGAATGTCAGATAATGGTGGGGAGCAGCTGAGCATTTCCAGACCTGCTGTCTGGCTGCTATTGTGTTATGGATGTGTACTGCTCTGCATTGTCTGTGCTGTAGGGTGTTTGATCCCTAGCAGGACTGGGGTGATGGTCCCCTCTACTGCCACCATTGCAGGAGGTAGAAAGTGGATCTGTTGGCGGGAGATCCTGAGCCCCAGAGGGTGCGTTGGGTGGTGGTATGTAATCTCCCTGGTAACCACAGCAGAATGTGGGTGTGGTGCCGTGCAGTTCTCCTGTAGCCAGCCAGGTGTTTATTAGCAGCTCTAGCCCACTGGTTACTTCACTGCCCAATGGAGCCAGCGGTCATGGGTTCACAACCCACAGTGGGGTTCATTGATAGGGCTGTCTTAGGCATTGTCTATTTTTATTGTGTATTAGTGCTGCCGGCAGAACCACACTCAGGGTACTGTCACCTTAGGGTGGCTCATAAGGCACCCTATAGGGCACCTTATACGACGCCCTATAGGGCGCCCTATAGGGTGCCTTATACGTCGCCCTATAGGGCGCCTTATATGGCGCCCTATAAAGCGTCTTATAAGGTGCCTTATATGGTGTCCTATAGGGGATATTATAGGGTGCCTTGGCAGACAGCGCACTTTATAATGTGCCCTATGGAGTGCCTTCTAGGGTGCCTTATGTGGCACCTTAGGTTACGCCACTGTGAGGGTGTGTTTGCTGGCAGCACTATTACAGTACACCTAAACTTCCTCACAGCCCAATACCTAACCCTTTCCAGGCCAAGCCCAAAACTTTCGGGATCCACACTTCTGCCTAAATATTCCTATCAAATGGTATATAATACATGACCATGGCAGAGGAAACGTCACTATTGGAACATATTGAATAAGACGGGTACAATTTTCCTGACATATGCAAACTTTAACCCGGCTGCAGACTGTGGATTAAAATATTATAGTAGGCCTTCAAAGGGTTATACATGACTCCTCAGCCAACCTTATTCATTAGGCACACTTGGGAATTGAACCCATGACCCTTGTACCATCAGTCTGTGTAGTAACCATTGTGCTACAGCTCTGTTTCTGTATTTGGGTGTCTGTGCGCCTTCTTACGCTTAATGCGCAGTAACGTGCCCTGTAACGATCGTTGCTGCGCGGCGCGTTATAGCGCGTGTTATCATTAATGATGTACCGCCCATGTCCTTTTTTGGCATTTCTTCCAATAACACGGCTCCTAACGCGAATCACACTAACGCAGTTTAGTAAACATACCCCTATGTTCTTTGACTGTGAGAAGCAAATGTTTCAGATCATCTTCACTTTCAGCCAGTAATGTAGTATCATCAGCATAGCGAAGGTTGTTGATGAGTCTTCCATCAATCTTCACACCTCTGTTGTCTTCATACAATCCTGCTTCTCTGATGATTTGTTCTGCATATAAATTAAACAGGTAGGGGGAAAGTACGCAGCCTTGTCTTACACCTTTGCTTGATCAATGAACAGATTGCGAAGAAAACAATCAGGTGTTCTGGTATACCCATGCTTCTTAATGTGGCCCAGAGTTTCTCATGGTTTACACAGTCAAAAACCTTGCTATAGTCGATAAAGCACAAATAGATATCCTTTTGGTATTCTTTATTCTTTTCAAGGATCCATCTCACATCCGCAATGATGTCTCTCATTCCTCATCCTTTCCTGAACCCTGCTTGCACTTCAGGTAGTTCTTGTTCCAGGTATGGTTTTAGTCTCTTTTGAATAATCTTCAGTAGAATCTTGCTGGCATGTGGGATCAGAGCGATTGTTCGATAATTTCCACAGTCAGTTGGATCACCTTTCTTTAGTATTGGTATAAACACAGATCTTTTCCAGTCAGTTGGCCATGATGTTGTCTTCCATATTTCTTGGCAGAACCTTGTAAGTATGGTAACAGCTGCATCAGATTGCTGCAATACTTCTATAGGAATGCTATCGATGCCTGGTGCTTTGTTCTTTGATAAGGCTTTCAATGCTGCTTCAACTTCCTCTTTCATCACCAATGGTTCCCGATCATCACGGAAGCTAACAAAAGTTACAGCGCAGTAATAATAATGGGTGATTTCAATTACCCCGGTATCGACTGGGTCAGTGTCACGTCAGGACATGCTAGGGAGATAAAGTTCCTAGATGAAATAAATGACTGCTTCTTGGAGCAGCTAGTTCATGAACCGACCAGAGGGGAAGCCATATTAGACCTAGTCCTTAGTGGAACACCAGATCTAGTGCAAGAGATAAGGGTGTTGGGGCCACTTGGCAATAGTGATCATAGCATGATTGCCTTTGATTTAATTAGTGTTGGAGGGATAGTAAGGAAATCCACAGTACTACCTTTTAACTTTCGAAAGGGAGACTATGATAAAATGAGGAAAACAGTTAAGAAAAATCTAAAAGGAGCAGTTGCGAAGGTTAAAGACGTATATCAAGCTTGGGTGTTGTTGAAAAATACTATCTTGGAAGCCCAGACCAGCTGTATTCCACGCTTTAAGAAAAGTGGAAGGAAGTCCAAAAAACTGCCAGCATGGTTTAAAGATGAGGTCAGAGAGGCTGTTGTTGCCAAAAAAGCATCTTTCAGGAAATGGAAAAAAGAGCCAAACGACGAAACCTGGAAACAGCACAAGCACTGGCAAGTCAAATGCAAGGCATTGATAAGGCAGGCAAAGAGAGAATTTGAGAAGAAGCTTGCTGCGGAAGCAAAAACGTGAAATAAAGACCTTTTCAAGTACATTCGTAGCAAAAAACCTGTGAGAGAGTCAGTTGGTCCAATAGATGATAAAGGGGTTAAAGGAGCACTAAGAGGCGACAAGGCGATAGCAGAGAGTCTAAATGAATTCTTTGCTTCGGTCTTTACTGAGGAAGATGTAGGGATGTTACCCATGACTGAAGTGGTATTTAAAGGTGCGGAAGAATTGAAGGAAATATCGATACATCGGGAAGATGTCTTACAACTATTAGATAAACTGAAGAGTAGCAAATCACCTGGGCCGGATGGTATACATCCAAGGGTGTTGAAAGAACTGAAATATGAGATTGCAGAACTGCTATCAGTAATCTGTGAACTATCATTAAAATCATCTCTAATACCTGAAGATTGGAGGATCGCCAATGTAACACCAATTTTTAAAAAGGGTTCCAGGGGTGATCCGGGAAACTACAGACCGGTGAGCCTGACGTCAATACCGGGAAAAATGGTAGAAACCATCATAAAGAATAAAATTACTCAGCATGTAGATAGTCACAACCTAATGGGAGACAGCCAACATGGCTTTAGACAAGGAAGATCTTATCTTACTAATCTGTTATGTTTTTTTGAAGGAGTGAATAAACAGGTAGACAAAGGTGAGTAGGTTGATATTGTGTATCTGGACTTTCAGAAAGCCTTTGACAAGGTCCCTCATCAGAGACTTTTGGCAAAACTAAAGAGTCATGGGATAGGAGGCAGTGTACTATTGTGGATCAGGAACTGGTTAAAAGATAGAAAGCAGAAGGTAGGGCTAAATGGCCAGTTTTCCCAATGGAGAAAGGTGAATAGTGGTGTACCCCTGGGATCTGTGCTGGGTCCGCTGCTTTTTGACATATTCATAAATGACCTGGAAAGTGGAATAACGAGTGAGGTTATCAAATTTGCAGATGACACAAAACTATTTAAAGTTGTTAAAACCCAAGAGGATGGTGAAAAATTGCAAGAGGATCTTGATAAATTGGAAGACTGGGCATCAAAATGGCAGATGAAATTTAATGTGGACAAGTGCAAGGTTATGCACCTAGGGAAGAACAACCCAAACAATGGTTACACGATGCAAGGTTCCACATTAGGAACCACCACCCAGGAAAAAGATTTAGGCGTCATTGTGTATACCATGTTAAAACCCTCGGCCCAGTGTGCAGCGGCGGCCAAGAGAGCAAATAGAATGCTAGGTATGATAAGGAAAGGAATGGAAAATAAAACAAAAGATATTATAATGCCTCTATATCGTTCCATGGTGAGACCGCACCTTGAATATTGTGTGCAATTCTGGTCGCCGTATCTTAAAAAGGATATAGCGATTTTAGAAAAGGTACAGAGAAGAGCCACCAAAATGGTAAAGGGGATGGAAGGATACTCCTATGAAGAAAGGCTAAAAAGGTTAGGGCTCTTTAACCTGAAAAAGAGACGGCTGAGGGGAGATATGATAGAAGTCTATAAATTAATGAACGGAGTGGAACGGGTAAACGTAGATCGATTGTTTACCTTATCAGAATATAGAAAGACTAGGGGACATGCAATGAAGCTACAGGGTAAACTATTTAAGACTAATAAAAGAAAATATTTTTTCACTCAACGTGTAATCAAACTCTGGAATTTGTTACCGGAGGATGTAGTAAAGGCTGTTAGTGTAGCTGGGTTTAAAAAGGTTTGGACAAGTTCCTGGAGGAAAGGTCCATAAACCATTATTAAGAAGTGACCGAAGATATCAATGCTTGACCCAGTACAAGCATTTTGGAACTTGTGTCTCTTGGGGAAACTGCTAGGTACATATGACCTAGATTGGCCACTGTTGGAAACAGAATACTGGGCTTGATGGACCTTGGTCTGACCCAGTATGGCATATCTTATGTTCTTATGTTCATAAGGTACAGGTTGAAACGGCTGTTGGTCCACTTGATCCTTATCATATAAAAACTCTGTATATTCCTTCCACCTTTTCTTGATCTTCTCAGCATCATTCAACATAGAACCTTGAGCATCTTGTAACATTCCAATTCGAGGCTGGAACTTTTTCTTTAACTCTTGTAGCTTTAGGAAAGCCGATCTTGTTCTTCCTCTAATAGTTTCTGCTTCTATTTCCTTTCAAGTGTCATTGTAGTACTTTTCCTTGTCCTGTCTTGCTGCACTTTGGAAATCTCTGTTGAGTTCTGTTATTGTCTTTCTTTCTCCTCTGGCTTTAGCGTCTCTGCATTTCTGGGCAATTTTCACAGTGTCTTCCGTCATCCATTTTGGCCGTTTTTGCTTTTTCACCTTTTGTAGAGACTTCTCGCTTTCTTCCAACACAACCTTCTTGATGTCATTCCATAACTCTTCCGGAGCTCTGTCATTTGTATCTAAAGCAGCAAATCGATTTTGCAGGCAGTCTTTAAATTCCAGTGGTATATTATCAAGGTCATATTTTGCTGCATTCATAAGTGGTTTGCTCTTTTTCAACTCACCAACTACTAATATGCAAACTCAAGCTGAAGTGGAAAAAGAGCAAGCCACTCATGAATGTAGCAAAATATGACCTTGAGAATATACCACTGGAATTTAAAGACTATCTGCAAATTCGATTTACTGCTTTAGATACAAATGGCAGAGCTCCAGAAGAGTTATGGGGTGGCATCAAGAAGGTTGAGTTGGAAGAAAGCGAGAAGTCTCTACAAAAAGTGAAAAAGCAAAAACAGCCAAAATGTATGAACGAAGAAACTCTGAAAATTGCTCAGAAATGCAGAGAAGCTAAAGCCAAAGGAGAAATAGAGGCAATTGCAGAACTCAACAGAGATTCCACCACTCTGTCACAGCCCCGCTGATAAGCAGACCATGTTCCTGATGACACCGAACTCCTCAGCAAATTCAGCATCTCCCCAGGCCAATGCTCCATAAGTGCTCTGGGACCACGGATTCTTCCTCATCCGCTTCTGGGGCCAAGGCCCGAAACCGCTCCCACTGGAAACGAGAGAGAGCATCGGCGATCTCGTTAATACATCCGGGTACATGCCTAGCCTTCACCACCACATTCAACTGTAAACATGTTAACACCACCTCCCTCATCAATCCCGCTACGTGCAAACATCTGGGAGAGTAGCAATTGACCACGCTGACTATGGCCTCGTTGTCACACCACCATACCACCCTACGGTTATGAAGCCTCCCTGGCCACAACTCCAAAACCACCCGTATCGGAAACAGCTCCAAGAAGGTGATGTTAGCGGTCAACCCCGATACCTGCCAAGACTGCGGCCATCTGTCCGCACACCAGGCCCCACCAAAGTACACTCCCAGCCTCACTCCCCCCGCGGCATCCGTATAAAGCTGTAGATCCGCGCTGGACACCTCCGCCTCCATCAGGACCGAGGTCCCATTGAAATCCTCCAAAAATCTACTCCAGACCCGCAAAACCGCCCTCATTGACTCCGTAACCCTAATCCGATGGTGCGGTTTCCGCACCCCCGCCGTGGCAGCCGCCAAACGCCGGGAAAACACTCTTCCCATCGGTATCACTCGGCACGCGAAATTCAAGGACCCCAGTAAGGCCTGCAACTCCCGTAAGGTCAGCATAGAAGAAGCCACTGCATTAGCTATTAGAATCCGCAAACTGTCAATCTTCTCCCGCGGCAGGCGAGCCACCATCTACACCGAGTCCAGCTCTATCCCTAAGAAGGTTATTCTCGTCGACGGGCCCTCCGTCTTACCCCCCGCCAGTGGAACGCCGAAATCGCGCGATATCTCAGTAAACCCCGCTAACAGGTCCTGGCACACATCCGTCTGAGCAGCACCCACAAACAGAAAATCATCCAGGTAATGAACCACATTCATCGAGCCACTCTTTTGCACCAGCACCCACTGCAGGAAGGTACTGAACATCTCAAAATATGCACAAGAGATGGAGCAGCCCATCGGCATGCATTTGTCAAAATAATAACCCCCTTGAAAACGGAACCCCAGCAAATGAAAAGCGGATGGATGCACCGGCAACAAGCGAAAAGCCGACTCGATGTCCACCTTGGCCATCAATGTCGCCTGACCCGCCTCCTTCACCATCCCCGCCTCCCGATCAAACGATGCATACCGTACCGTGCACAACTCGCGCGGAATGTGGTCATTCACCGACGCCCCCATCGGGCATGACAAGTTATGAATTAGCCTGAACTTTCCAGGCTCCTTCTTGGGTACTATCCCCAATGGGGAAATCACCATGTATCACGCACCACTGCGGCAAAACGCCGCACCAAAGGCAAATTCCTCGCACTAGGCACCGCAACTACGCCCCTAACTGGAATAACAAACCCAAACTGAAAACCGCTCCCCAACACAACCCTGTCTCACCATTTCGGATACCGCCGCAACCACTCCTGCAGTGCTCCCAACCGAATCAGAGTCGGCGCTCGAACTCCCACCTCATTGAGGCTTGGGGGCTGCCCCGGAGATGCCGTTGGGCCCTTTCTTAACACATCTTGTCGCGGAGTGCCCCCCGCCACAAATGGAGTAGCAGTGCTTGAACTTGCAGTCATGAAAAGGGAAGGTCGACCTATTGAACCCCAACACACGTCACTTCCCCCCCCCCCCCCCCCCCCCCCCGTCCCCGCTTTCTGCAAACTGACCGTCCCCGGGCGAAAGGAACAAACCACCCCAGCCACCAGCGAAGCCCTGCCTCTCCCCCCCCCCCCCACCTGAACCCGACCTAACCAACATTTGGGTCAGCCAGAGGTTAATATCTTGCATGCCCCATGATAACAATCTGTTCTCTTCCTTCTTATCCCTGAACTTTTCATCATAGTTCAGCCGCGCCCATCCCTCGTGTGTCTGAGATGCCTACAATATAGAGTCAGCGTAAGCTAAGAGCATACCATAATGCTCCGGCGAGTGATGTCCCCACACACTAGCTAGGCGCAGAAATGATCTAGTCCAGTTCACCACATTGCACGCAACCTTCTTAACCCACCCTGCCTTCTCGTCTTCCTTCCTCTTTTTCCGACTCTCACCCAAGTGCTTCCTCCCTTCCAATAGCCGAAGTATATCTATGTATTGCCGCATGCGGATTTTCCGACGAAGCCGTCTCGGCACCCCCTCCCACAGCTCCGGAAACGCAACCACCAATGGTACCCCCCCCCCCCACACACTAGGCCCCAATCCACCCTCAACATCCCCCCTTGTCGCGGCAACCACCCCCCCCCCCCCGGATGCTGACGACGAATCGCCCGAGGAGGAAGAGGAGGATGACTCCGAGCTATGGCGCCGCCGACAAGAACGCCGCCTTTTCTTCCGTGCCCCCCCACCCGACTTCGCCCGCCCCTCCTGCCCAGCCCCCCCTCGCCAAAGATGCCCGACCACTCACCAGCCGCAGGACCCTCCACCGCAGTGGCAGTATCAGTCACGACATCCCCCTGGCCAACCACTTCGCTGGTCAGCGCCGTTTCACCGCTCCTCTCACTGGATGCCTCCACCGCAGTACCTTGCCACACTGCTCCTCCAGCACCAGGACTCGACCAGCTCACCTGAGCACCAGCACCAGGCCTCCAATAAGGCTGCGCCATCGCCGGCCCCTGTGGAGACATAATAGAAAAAACAGGGGGGGGGAACTGCCGGCGACCCTGCCGGGGACCAAGGACCTCCCCACTCTGCCCTAGACATGCCCTGCCCCCCCCAGCCAATGCTCCCAAGGCAAAAGCCCCCCAGCCCCCATATAGTCCCCATAAACTGGCAGCCAAACCGCAGGGAAGAGGTTACCCCTACTCCAGTGCACCCCCCCAGCTGAAACCCCCCCCTTGTCCCAGACTCCCCCACTCTACCCCACCTCACCCCCTGACCCGCCCCCCTGGACAGCCACCCCCCCACCACCCCCAGCATCCCCTTCCCCATCCAATCCCACCCCCCCCCCCCCAGGCTGTGCCCCACTAGCCCGCCGGGCTCTCAGAGGGCCAGGCGCACACGCCCTGCACCCCCTCCCTCTAGTTCCCCCCACCACCTGCCTTCTTCACTCCTTTGGCCCCACTCCGCCCACTACCAGCTCCATGTGCCCTTAAGACCTCCCCCCGAAGCCCTGTGCCCCCCGCGCCCCCTACCCATTGCCGGACACCCAGTCCCCCTTTCTGCCTCCCTCCCCCCATGCTCCTGCTCCTGCTCCCCATGTGAAGGTGTGGCATGACACCCCAAGGCCCTGCCCTGCCCCCTTGCCCATCCCACACCGCCCCTGCGCGAAGGCATAAGGCCCCTTAATTCACTATTGCCCTACGCGGTGTGAACACACTTGCTGGGAGCTGTCCCAGTGTAATAGCCCCGTTTCTGATTTTTTTTTTTATTATTATGGCAGCCCCCACTCCCTAACCCCAGCCCCACGCGGAGCACCCCAAGCACGGGAGACCCCTGGGGTCTAACAGGGAACTGGCCTCCCTTCCAGCTGCTGGGTCCCTGCAAGGGGCCCTCTCTGCAGCCGCCGGCCCTCCACACTACACCCACTTGCCTGCACAGCGAACCGCCACCTCCCGGCACCTAAAACAGCGTTGTCTTCCACGCTGCACCGACCGCTGTCGTTCTGCTGCTGGCCGTCCCCACCAGGCCAGAAACCGTCCGCCGCATTTCAAACCCTGGCCCCAACTCCCACGGCGCGATCTCTCCTCAAGCCGGCACCCGAGCAGCCTCTGCCGAGAATAACCACGCGGATGCTGCCGGGCCATAGTCCCGCCACCCCCACGCCGCCAACTCGTCAGTTGATTGGCTCCCGTGTGGCTGCATCCGCCGGGAGCCAATGAATTTGAATTACCCTCACGCGCGCCCATCCATGGCCATGCGCAGGGTCCCCGCACCTGGCCACGCGCCCGGTTAAGATCGGCCGCCGGGACCCTGCCCGCGGCCTCGCCACGTACTACAATGACGCATGCAAGGAAATAGAAGCAGAAACTATTAGAGGAAGAACAAGATTGGATTTCCTAAAACTACAAGAGTTAAAGAAAAAATTCCAGCCTCAAATTGGAATGTTACAAGATGCTCAAGGATCTATGTTGAATGATGGTGAGAAGATCCAGAAAAGGTGGAAAGAATATACAGTTATTATATGATAAAAATCAAGTGGATCAATAGCTGTTTCAAACTGTATCTTATGATCTGGAACCATTGGTGATGACAGATGAAGTCAAAGCAGCATTGAAAGCCTTATCAAAGAACAAAGCACCAGGCATTGATGGCATTCCCATAGAAGTATTACAGCAATCTGATGCAGCTGTTACCATACTTACAAGGCTCTGCCAAGAAATTTGGAAGACAACATCATGGCCAACTGACTGGAAAAGATCTGTGTTTATACCAATACTAAAGAAAGATGATCCAACTGACTGTGGAAATTATTGCACAATTGCTCTGACCCCACATGCCAGCAAGATTCTACTGAAGATTATTCAGCAGAGACTACAAACATACCTGGAACGAGAACTGCCTGAAGTGCAAGCAGGGTTCAGGAAAGGGTGAGGAACGAGAGACATCATCGTGGATGTGAGATGGATCCTTGAAAAGACTAAAAAATACCAAAAAGATATCTATTTGTGTTTTATTGACTACAACAAGGCTTTTGACTGTGTGAACCATGAGAAACTCTGGGTCACATTAAGAAGCATGGGTATACCAGAACACCTGATCGTTCTCATGCACAATCTTTACATTGATCAAGAAGCAACAGTTTGAGCGGAACAAGGAAAGACAGACTGGTTTAAAATCAGCAACAGTGTACAACAAGGCTGCATTCTTTCCCCCTACCTGTTCAATTTATAAGCAGAACAAATCTTCAAAGAAGCAGGATTGTATGAAGACAACCCAGAGGCGACTCTATTATTAGGTGGAGTGAGGCAATGGCCTCAGGTGGCAAACTTTTGGGGGTGGCAGAAATGCCTCCAAAAGAGCTGCCTCACTCCGCCTTCAGTTAAAAAAAAAACACGGAAAACTGTTGCGGCCGCGATATCTTTTGAAATGAGAGGAATCCGGTGCGGAGCCTCCCAGCGGTATGGAACCTCTGCTGCTGCCACGTCCCGCCCCAAAAGGAAGTGATGCTAGAGTGGGCATAAGGAGCAGCAAGGTGAAAGGGTCAAAGGGCACTCATAGAAATAAAAGGGCTATGGGCATTTATTAGGCATTACTTTAATTAAAGGTTTAAACTTTTAGTATACATGCCCCATAGTCTCACAAAGACCAGTGAAAGACTTCTATAGAAGCGTTCATTAAGATGTTCCACGGTTTAACGTCTGTTGTCCCAATTTTGTTTTTTACTTGCAAATATATTTATCTTTTTGAAAACATTTCTTTTTGACGGATTCTAATGTCTTAAGCTCAGCAGGTTATACATTTACAAGATCTCTTTAAAAAGCACATCATTTAATATTTGGCATCAATGATTTTACGGTAAGAAAATAGCCACTAAGCCTTTGGTAAAATAAGGCTGAGAGGAGAAAGAAAGACATGGCAGGGCAGAATATACAAGAAATAAGCACACCTTCATTTCAGGCTACATTCTGAAGACAGGGCTAAAAGCTAGTGGGGAATACAGAGCTACTGAAGCTGCCAGGTACCATGGAAGAAGTCTTGCAAGTGGGTTGCAATTGCAACAACTGGCTATTCCTTCTGTCCTCTGCTCTTCTTGTAGTATTACAGGTCAAACATAGAAGATATACTTCTGAAGCTATTTAGGAGCACTATTCGCATGAAAGATGCTATATACCTACATATAAGAGTAATAATTATTTTAAAGACTGAGGGCTTTTTTCAGTTGAGCGATGGCACCTGACCTTGCATTAGTAGAGAAAGATGGGTATCATGTCTTCAATGTGCAAGGATTATCTTGGTTGAAAAATATCCTGTATATCCACCTTCTCTATCCTTCTGTCATCTTTACTCCAAGCTTCCCTCTCAGAATCCTTTTTGAGACTGACAGATGTTGATGTGTCCAGTCAAATACATATTTCTGGCTATACCTATACCTACCACTGTCCTGGGCACATGTTGTCTGTTGCTCTTGCCATTACTTACGGGTGTTTTTGCTCGCCGTTGGACTAAAGTGGGTTCAGTAATAGAACGGTACCAGGGAACAAGTTAGTACAAATGAATTAGATTATATAATATCCATTAAAAATGGTTTCCATTTTGTAGGGTTTCAGATTAGCCGTGTAAAGAAATATCAATGAGGCCATATTTCACACCAAGCCAATACCCTAAAGAATGCAGGTTGCAATTAGTCTAAGGCCCATGTCCTCCTCTTGTGCAACTCGTGTCTTATCTACAGCTAGATCAGAGCTTTTAGATCAGCAGGCAGTAAAAAAGGATGTGACATTTTTGTTCAATTTAGTTTACAAATTTACTATACCACTCTTCGAGGTAGACCACATCAAAGTGATTTATAATTCTAAAAGTTAAGAAAAAAATACACTTAACAGAGGGATAAACACAGAGCTCCATGCATCGAGTAGCTAAAGAGTCTATTTTCTTAATCTTCCACACAGAATTTGCCTTTTCCCACATAACTGCAGGAAAGATGGGTATCATGTCTTCAATGTGCAAGGATTATCTTGGTTGAAAAATATCCTATATAGCCACCTTCTCTATCCTTCTGTCATCTTTACTCCAAGCTTCCCTCTCAGAATCCTTTTTGAGACTGACAGATGTTGATGTGTCCAGTCAAATACATATTTCTGGCTATACCTATACCTACCACTGTCCTGGGCACATGTTGTCTGTTGCTCTTGCCATTACTTACGGGTGTTTTTGCTCGCCGTTGGACTAAAGTGGGTTCAGTAATAGAACGGTACCAGGCAACAAGTTAGTACAAATGAATTAGATTATATAATATCCATTAAAAATGGTTTCCATTTTGTAGGGTTTCAGATTAGCCGTGTAAAGAAATATCAATGAGGCCATATTTCACACCAAGCCAATACCCTAAAGAATGCAGGTTGCAATTAGTCTAAGGCCCATGTCCTCCTCTTGTGCAACTCGTGTCTTATCTACAGCTAGATCAGAACTTTTAGATCAGCAGGCAGTAAAAAAGGATGTGACATTTTTGTTCAATTTAGTTTACAAATTTACTATACCACTCTTCGAGGTAGACCACATCAAAGTGATTTATAATTCTAAAAGTTAAGAAAAAAATACACTTAACAGAGGGATAAACACAGAGCTCCATGCATCAAGTAGCTAAAGAGTCTATTTTCTTAATCTTCCACACAGAATTTGCCTTTTCCCACATAACTGCAGGAAAGCAGGTGCCTTGCAGCTGACTCCTGCTGCCACTGATATTGGCTGACCAATTGCCTCCAGCCTCCCAAATGGGAAATAACTTAGTCCCTGCGTGAATAAAATGATGCTGATCTCATCCCCTTTCACATATTAGTGAGGCCAAACTGCCTACAGCCCTACATCTTTCAAAATCAAACTGCATCCTCTCAGGAAGGAAATGAATGACAACATATTTCAACAAGGAGTAGTTTGACTGTGCACTTCCAGTGGAGGACTTGGAAGATAGCTCGCTGACTCTACATCACATATTTGAAGGTCATCTTGAGGCTGGTTAAGTAAGTTCCATGGATGCATTTCCCAAGACATATGAAGTAATGGATCCCAGCCTATTTAAAATGGGTTTTAGACACTGGTGTAGCTGTGTTTTCGCCAGGATAGGTGAAAACTTGTCATGATCATATACATTTCTGTCTACCAAAGGGCTATAAAAAAACTGAACTGCTGGTGGGGAAACAGTGCAGCTCAAAACGATAAGCAACTTGACCTCCACACCAGGCTGTGTGTTTCCCAAGAACTTTATTTTGACATAGATAGTTAACCAAAATTAATGTAGCAGACAGTTCAGTCTCTGAATCAATATAGTTGCAATAAGGATAAAAATATCCAATGGCAGATTCCAAGTAGTAGTCAATGATAAATGGAAGCAAATAAAGTTAAGTCCAATACAAAAGGTTTACGTCTCAGGAGGTGCAACTAACCCAGATTCTACATCGTAAACACATCTGATCTCACCTAACAACGAGTAAATGCTCACCAGTGGTATCTAATCTAAGCAATTAACTCTAGTAATGACCATAGCTCAGTCAAGCCGCTAGGATGTTCACCTTCAATCCAAACATAGATTTAGATAGTTCGGTCCTATTCTGTAAATTTATTTATTTATTTATTTATTTACAGTTCTTATATACCGCACTTTTTAGTATCAGTGCGGTTTACAAACAACAAAAATTCTGCATCAGAACAAGATCTTTTGCTTACATTGTAACAGGGTTGGAACATGGGACTGTAACAAGGGTAACTATATACAAATCAACAACAGTGGTTGTTGTAACTATTTACAGTTTATATTGCAAGTTGGAATCGTAATTCAAGAAACAATGTCATCTAGAGTCGTCTAGAGTGTACTTGAGGGTGGGTATGTTTTGTACTTTGTCAAGAGTTATGTTGTTGGAATGTCAGAGGCTGAGTGAGTGAGTTGGGGTGCAGGGGGTGATTTTGTTAAGTTAGAGTAGAAGTGAAGGCAGAATAGGTGGTGTTTAAGGGCTTTTCTGAACTGTGAGAGGTCTTTGATTGCTTCGATATGATGTGGGAGATTGTTCCAGCACCTAGGGGCATAAAAGGTAAAGGCTCTGTTTCTAGTTGTTTGAGTACATTTGGTAGACTCAAGGGGAACAGTCAACGTATTGGCAGCAACTAATCTCCTTAGCCTGTTTGTAGGGGTGATGGTCAGAAGTGCAGAGAGGGAAGAAGGGGATAGACTGTTAATTGCCTTAAAGGATAGGAGTAGTGCCTTGTAGGTGATCCTGCATTGTAACGGTAGCCAGTGTAGTTCCATAAGTATGGGTGTAATGTGATCCCTTCTGGAAATGCCACAGAGAATGCGGGCTGCTGCATTCATCGCCATCTGTAGTGGATTGATGGTGCTGTTAGGGAGGCCATGTAGGATGATGTTGGCATAGTCAAAGTGAGGCATTACAAGCGTCTGGAATATCGTTCTGAAGTCCTCTTGGGTTAGTAGAGGTCTTAGGTGTCTTAGGGGTATGTTTACTAAGCAGTCTTAACATGCGCCCGGCGATAGTGTGCAGGATGCCATAAAAGGAGTGGGTGTTTCGGTCTTAATGTAGCAAAACGGGATTATCGCGCAATAACGCGCGCTGCACACATTATCAGGCGAAACGCCACTAAGCACGTTAACGCGCGCTAATCATAAGTAGGCGCGCAGAGATGCAAACATAGAAGCAGAGGTGTAGCACAATGGTTAATACACTGACTGATGCTATGGGGTCATGAGTTTGATCCCCCAGTGTGCCTAATGCATAAGGCTGGCTGAGGCATCACCCTTTACATTTAAGTAGTGATTTTTGAGGCATTTTACTTTTATTTTCAGAAGTGCTGTCAGCAAACACACCCTCACAGTGGCGTAACCTAAGGTGCCGCATAAGGTGCCACATAAGGCACCCCATAAGGCACTCCATAGGGCACATTATAAAGTGCACTGTCCACCAAGGCACCCTATAATGTCCCCTATAGGACACCTTACAAGGTGCTTGATAGGGCGCCTTATGGGGCACCCTATAAGGTGCCTTATGGGGCGCCCTATGAGGCACCTTAAGGTTACAGTACTCACAGGGTGCTTTTGCTGGCAGCACTAATGTACATTACAAATAGACAATGCCTCAGAGAGCCCTATCAAATAAACCCACCATGTGTTTGAATCCATGACCTCTGGCTTCACAGGCAGTGAAGTAACCAGTGGGCTACAGCTGCTAACAAACCCCTGGCTGGCTGCAGAAGGACTGCACGTCACCACACAAACTGTGCTGTGGTTACCAGGATAGGGTAACCCACCCGTACCCATGATGCACTGCACATGCAAATCAGCAGTCGACAGATGGGCACCTCAGCCTGGTAGGGGGAACTGACCGTGTGTGGTACTGGAACAGAGTAGCCACAGACCGTCACATTGTGCGGGTACTATGCTCACCCTGAGAGTGAGGTGGGGCACCCAGCACCTGGTCCACAGCACCTTTCATGGCTGAAATGCGCCATGCTGCAGGTCCCCATCAGTGCTACTGTGTGTGACAGGAAGTCCCTGCAGATGCACCTAGGTTACATCTGTGTCCTTTTGTATTTCTCAGTCATGTCTAGCCCTTATGGGCTATGATGCACCCAGAATAGTGCATATCCTGTGTTGGTGCCATGGTTGCATGATGTAGGTGAAGGGAGAGGGGGGGGGTGTTTGGACCCAGAGGTGGATTATGTACCACCACACAACCCACCTTCTGGGGCTCAGGGTGGGAAACAGGATCACCCACCAATAGATCCACATTCTACCTCCCTGAAATGATAGCAGTAGAGGGAACTATCAACCCCAGTCCTGCTGGGGAACAGACACCATACAGGGCAGGCAATGCAGAGCTATACACATCCATAAAGCAACAGCAGACAGACAGTAGGCCTGGAAATGCTCAGCTGCCCTCCACCACTATCTGAAATTCTCCAGCAGCAAAACTCCAGCTGCTGCACCCTGCAAGGTGTTCCAGCAAGACACATACTAGCTGCAGACAATCTGCTAGCTAGTCCATAGTCCTGGAGAAAATGCATGTACCCAGAACTGGGATGTCAGCACACACACCAAGCAGATAAATCAGTGATTAGGCCCCAAAAGGGACCCATAAAGATCACATGCAAGAAATACTATATAGCACTATGGGGGAACCTAGCCATACCGTGGTCACTGCTCAGTCAGGGTGAGAGTGACCTCCCAGCAGGACATGCTGTGCCCACCCTGTCTGTGCAGGTGGTGGCCGGCCACTACAATGTCCGAGCCATTGCCCTATGCCTTGTGCAGATGCAGCCAGGCCAGGCCACCCTATCCAGGCTATTCCCACAGTACCTTGCTCCTCATTATGCACATTGGCAGGCCAATACTGGCAACAGTGCTAGCAGTGTGGGCTGTGGAGGGTGTTGGCAGCCACCACACACTGGATAGACAGACACACACTCCACACACCTATGCCAGCATTGTGCATCTATAGAGGTGTTTGGCGGCCCTGGCCACCACACCAGTCCTGGGCACAGTGCAGGCATGGCTATGGTAAGCACTACTGTTGTGGGTCACTCTGTCAGACACCAGACCTGAGGCACACTCCACAGACATCAGAAAGGTTGCTATGATGCAGCTCAATCAGCCAATTGTGCTTAACGTAGGAATTGCTATCTGCCAGTTATCATAGCAACCTTTTGATAGCTCTGTACAGTTTTCCCATGTTTAGGGTGGCATTGCTAAGGTATGCAAGTGCTAGTATGGGGAGATGCATGCAGGGCCCAACATCCTGCCTCTCCAGGAGGCTTGGGATAATGGAGCCTGTGGGTGCGGGTGTGTCTGCCCCTGTTGGCCGCTGCTCTAGGGCAAAGGTTCCCAACTGCAGTCCTGGAGGGCCAAACACTGTTCAGGTTTTCATGCTGTCCCTAATGAATATGCATTAGATACATCTGCATACCATGGGGGCGGTGCATAGCAATGCAGCACAGCCACATTTATTAGAGGCAGCATGGAACCTGAATGGTGTTTGGCCCTCCAGGACTGCATTTGGGAGACTCTGCTCTAGGTAATGCGCATGTTTATGGTGTCTGTGCTCTGTAGGATAAAATGTAGGTGTTTTGGGCATGTCTACGTCATCTGCACTACAGGTTCTGTCTGTATTAGCATGTTGTGGTAGTGGGTAAAATATGGGAGCTGGGTTGGCAGGAACCACAGCTGGGAATTTAACCTGTGACCTTCTATGCTTGAACACACTGGCTGTGTGCACTGCACCACTGTGTTGCCACAGAGACAGTGCATTCCCTGTGGATACCATGACTGTTCATCAGACAGGGCCTGTCTGTTGCAGTGCATGGCACCCACCTACACAGGGCTAGGCCACGGTCTGCTCTGGGCAGCTGCCACTGCCCCCTCCACCACTAGTACCCCTCTGCCATCCTGCTGACATGCCCGTCTGCTGGTGGTGCTGGCGGAGCGCAGTCTCAGGCCATCCATTATGCAGGTAGGCGGCTGCCTATGGTGCAGGTTCTGGGGTAGGGGTGCCTGCATAGATGTCCACGCTTCCCCCCAGCACTGCCTGCCAATGTTCTGTGCCCTTGGGGATACTGCAGTGCCAGGCCCCACAGTACCTGCTGGATACTATCCCCTGTGACACTGTGGGAAGCACACTCGTGACACAGTTGCTGTCTAGCTGCTCTACTGTTTCAGCATTCCTATGGGCCACCTAGGCATCACCCTAGTCCGCACTGTGGCCCAGCTGCAGCACAGCATGTGCCGTCTGCAGCCCTCTGTGTCCCCTTTCCCAGCATCTGTCCAGTTGCCCATTCTGACATGCCCGCCCTGCTGTTGTGGAATATGTGCACGCCATAAGAAACCTGTCCAATGGAGAGGGAAACCCTGATCACCTTGTATGGGGACGGAGCGTAGACCCTTCCAAAATTCATATCATTTTTTTGGAGCTTTCTTGGGAGTGTTTTTCAACATTTCCCATTAATATCACTATTGCCCAGCTTGGTTATGTTTTTTTTATATTTTGTTGGGGTCATTTTCAATGTTTATTTGCACTTTTGTTCCGTGCACATGTATCACACTTATCACTTTTTCGTAGGTTTCCCTGATTTTGCTGTACATTGCTGACAGAAATGGTTTCTCTTCCCTTTAAATCAGCTCTAACGCCAGGGTTTCACTGGCATTAGTTTTCAGCCTCGGATTTCACAGCGTTAGTGTGCAGAGAGCCTCTCCCCTCCCACTCTCCGCCCATTGACCCCTTCTCTCCGCCCCTGGGGAGCCTTCCTCCGCCCTCCGGGAGCCTTTCCCCGCCTTCAGCACTCGTTTGTGCCGCTGCGTGCGTTATCGCGCGATAAGGTACCTGTGCGCCTGATAAAGCGCCATTATCACGCGATAAGGTACCTTATCGCGTGATAACGTCACAGAGCGCACATTAAGACGGTTTAGTAAACATACCCCTTAGTGTCCGTATTTTATTGTAGATGGACTTGGTGGTGTTCTTTATGTGTTCCTTGAAGTTGAGCTGTTGGTCAATTGTGACACCCAGGTAGCGTATTTCAGATTTACATGGGAGCTCTGCATCTCGCACCTTCAATGAAGTGGGGGGAGAGAAGTTCTTGTTCTTGGTTATGAATAGTACCTCAGTTTTCTTAAAGTTTATGTGTAGATTTTGCAAAAGGAGCCAATCAGTGATTGCATTGAAGCACTCTATTAGTGGGGAGAGGTCAGGGTGCATGATTTTGATTGGTGTGAATATCAAGACATTGTCTGCATAGATCAAGCTGGATATATTAAAGGAGAGGATTATATCACAAATAGGTTGCATATAAATATTGAAAAGTAAAGCAGATAGTGAGGATCCTTGGGGTACTCCCTGTTGTTGCTGGAATGGTTCAGAAGTTGAGGGTCCTATCTGAACATGTTGCCAATGGTCAGCTAGATAGGATTTGCACCATTCACAGGCCAGGCCATGAATTCCCTTTTCCTTAAGGCGAGAGAGGAGTTGCTCATGGTTAACAGAATCAAATGCAGCAGCAATGTCAAGGAAGATGAGTACAAATCCGTTTTCGATTTTGTCAATACCTTTGGATAACGTGTTGATAAGTAAGGTGAGTAGAGTCTCTACCCCATGGGATTCTCGGAACCCATGTTGGCAGGAATCAAGAGGGGATAATATGTCAATGTGTTGCTGTAGTTGCATTTGCACCATCTTTTCAATAAGTTTGGCTAGAAGGGGTATGCTCGAGATCGGGTGATATGAATCTGTCCTTGTTGGGTCAAGTTTGTTGTTTTTCAGGAGAGGGCGTATAGATGTTTGTTTAAGGGCTGCTGGGAATGTTCCTGTTGAAAAGGAGAGCTTCATGATGTAGGCTAAAGTTGGGCTGAGCTCTGCACTCATCGTTCTGATCCAGTAAGCAGGACAAGGATCATTTGGGGCTGTGGTGGTGTTAATAGTAGCAATAATGTCAGAGATGTATTTCTCTGTTGGGGGGATGAAGTTCGTTAACGGTGGCTGACCTTGGGGAATGTAGCTGAGTGGGGCATTTGATGCCGCTTTTGTTTTAATGATTTTAGATTGCAGGTATTCGGCATAGGGCTAAGGTTGAATTGATATCGTCTGATTCGAGGAAGGTGCTTTGGTTAAGGACTTTGCAATGCTAAAGAGGTCACGTGGTTTATTTAATGAGCGGAGGAGGAGCTCCGTATGGTGTTCTCTCATTTTTTCAGATATTTTCTCATGGTGTTGCTTCAGGGTGTTCTCATAAGTCATTTGGTTGGTTGTGGAGCGAGATCGACGCCATTTTCTTTCTTGCTTTCTTAGACGCTGAAGAGATGACTGTAATTCAGCAGAGAACCAAGGGGCTGGTTTTCTGTTTCTTGCTGGTTTGATGGATGCAGGTAATTTATTTGAGGATGGTAGCTGCGAACAAGAGTTCAGGGTGGTATTCCATCTGTTGATCATATCGCCAAGATTTTGAGCTGATTGACGGAGGACTGGGAGAGTACTGTTCATGAACTCTTCCTTGTCTAGGGATTTGAAGTAAATGAATTCCATTTACTGAGGCTAGTCAGTGGTTGTAGCAAAGCAAGATAGCATTAGCAGCTATTCTCAGTTACAACCTCATCCATGACTGTTTCAGAAAGCTACTTACAATCTGTTAGCTCTAGGGGGCATTCCATGGAGCAAATAGCAGGGATGGATGTACAGGTTGGATGTCCAACCCGCATTCAGCTCTGGAACCCTATTCCATTGCCAGCGTTCTCCGCACATACACATTTCAGCGTGGAGTGCTGAACGTGAGTGGGAGGGGGCAATGTGGGGGTAGAGCGGGGATGTGGCCAGGTCTGGGACATACAGAGGCCATTCAGGAAAGGCTCTGTATGTACCCCAGCAGCAACTTTGATGGAAAGTCTATTCCACCCCGATGGTGGAAAAAGTGCTGGCCGCTGCACCGTGGGTGGGCTGCAGCACCCAGCACCCACTGCCAATTGCTCCGGTAGGGTCCTGCCAGCCCAGCCTACCCTTGTGGGCCCCCTCTGATGGCCTGACAGCATTATGCGGCTGCTGCTATCAGGCCTGTGAGTCCGTGCTTCTGGCTGGATATGTCGCTGCCATGGCAATGGGACACCACTGCACTGGCACACCAGCCAAAGCATTGTGTGCAGGGGACAGGCAGCCATGAGGATGTTTTGCATTGCAGAATCCGGTGCATGCCAGGCCGTCTATCTGCTCTATTCTGCAAATGTGCAGCTCCCACGGTTACGGAATCGGGTCCAACATGGCCCCATCCAAGTTGTAGGCGTTCAGACGACCCAGGCATGCACACATTGGAATCAGCCTCTGTTTTGATATTTAAAAGTACTGTGGTAATGTTTATCCAAGAAATATTGTATATTTGCCACTGGAAGACTAGTAGAAGGAAAGAGCCCATGGAAGGTACTGAACTTTGTGCTAACTCTTGAATGCTTGGTATGGATTGTATACCAGGTACAGTATGATTTTTAAAGACTTCTCCATGTAGTCTATAATATTCAAGTTTATGACCATTACTCAAAGACTATCACTTTTCAATCTATGCTTACAATTAGGATCAGCCATAGGGCCAGTAAAAGGAACTGGGCACTCTGGGTTTCAGCCTTACTGTTCTCCCCCCAACCCCCCCATAAGATTTTGATAATTTAAACTCAATAATCATGGTTGTCTGAACAACACTCTTCCAACAACAGTCCTGTAAAAATGTATAATTGGCCGCCATAACTGTACTTTTAAATATTCAACTTTTTGTATGAATGTATGTGCCTACTCTCTTTGCAGCTCAAAGAATGTGCTGATGGTTCTTCGAGTTTGTGTACTTGTCAGGATGTATTGTTTTGCTTTGATAGCTGCTCCTCTTTGCTGACCCTCAGAAGCTGCTGTCCCAGTTGACCATCTAGTCTTGCTTAATAGTAGGGCTGATCCTGCTTACACTTCTGGGATATGCCATCTTAAACAGAAGCTTTTGATTTTCATCTGCATGCTCTGACTACACTGTAAGCTGCCTCTTTTGTGCATCTGTACAGTACCGTCTATGACTAGTTGGTCCCTAGAAATAAATAGTAGTTGTAGAAGACTATGGGGGTCATTTTAGAATCTCTATTTATGATTTCCATGTCAGAAAATGTTGATTCAGATGTGGAAATCACATGGATGTCCCCTGAGCTATTTTAGAAAGCTCTGAAGATACCTGTGTCTGGCATGATCATGTCGAAGTCACACGGGGGCGTGGCAAGGGCATCCCTGAGGCAGGCTGAAAGGATGCACATGTGCAGGACTGGTATTGCCATTAGGTGAACTCGGCAGTTTCCTAGAGTACCAGCCCTTCAGGGGTGCCCATTACCGCCACTGTCACCCCTCTCGAGATGTACCTCAGAGGCAATGGTCACAAACAGCTCCTTGGTGCTTACCTTTAAACTTCAACGCCATGGGGCTGTTTGCTACCACCCTCTCAGACCGCCCAATGCCGACTCTCCCTTTGCAAAGAGGAAATTGACATCGGGCACTGGAGGGGCGGAGGCAAATGTCCCCACTGCACCAAAGTTTAAAGGTAAGCACTGTGGGACTGTTTGCAGCCATTGCCACCTCTGCACATCCCAGAGAGGGGCAGCAGTGATGGCAATAGGCGCCACAGGGGGGGGGGCGCTAGAGATGTGGTTCGCCTAGAGCGCTTGATCTCCTTGCGCAAGCCCTACACATATGCTCATGATTTTAGACCTGTGCTCTGCATCTCAACTCACCACTGGGGATTTCCATGGCTACACCTGCTCCAGGGTATTAAAAGTACTTAGAAAAGTGCTCGTTTCAGCAAATCAACAACTATAAGGCGAAGAGGGAAATGCTCCTTCACTCCCCCGATACTTTTTGTACCTTCCGAAAAATGTGTCAAAAAGTAAAAAGGCATTTCTCCTAGCTCCCGCACCACTACACATTCCCATTTGCAAAATGGCAGGCTGAGACACATAGGGGAGAAGATATATACAGGCGCATTCTGAAATTGGGCCGTGGGTACGTCTATGTACCCAGGATGGCAGATATCCATATCCCCTACTAAATACAAATGCGCTCAATATAACAAAAGTAAGATAATGATACCACTATTTCAACACAAGTGATGCTTATAATATCTTAACTACTAGTTATGAAAAACCCTGGGAGGTCTCAGACTTAGGGTAGCAACTATCCCTGTGGCTGAAATGCCAGTTTAAGGGAAGAGTTTGCTAATTAGCATCAACGACCTCCACAGTGGTAAGCGGTAATAATGAAGAAGGCAGCTGATTATATTGCATCTAAAATCTTCAACATATTGGTCTTAAAAAACGAAAAATTCAATCATCCAGTTGTCTTCATTGGAATAACTCTGCCGCTCATAAACTATAGTTGATTCAAGTGTTCAAGTCAGCCCCATTCCCGACACCTCCCCTCAGCGCTTCTGAGCGTTTCTCCTCATGCGGTTCTTCAGGGGGTGGGGTGTAAATCCTAAGGAATATATGCAAAGCACCGTGTCTTAATCTAAAGTTATTATCCTACGTTTAAAACTAATTGCTAAAAACAAAATATTTGCTAACTCAGAGCCAAAGCTCCCATTACTCACAAACTGCTGCCCGCGTTGTATATACAGCTTCCAGTAGTGAGTTTTGGCGTTCTACAATTGACCATTAGATATCCATATCCAGCATGTGCAAGTTTCAGAAATTGGGTGAAAACTTATAGCTGACCCCTTACTCTGTACATTTCTGTTTTCCCTTTTATGTGGTAGACCCATGTATCTTTCAAGGTGGAGATAGGGCAATTTTACAAGCTATTTACACATGCCCAACTTCTCTACTGCCCCTCCCACTAAATATCTGATGTTTTGACTTGGATGTCCCAAAATTCACCTACACGGACTTGTAAAATGTGGTTTTATATGTTTAAACAGACTCCAACTGCTGAGCAACTCAGCACACCCATGCTTCAGAAATTAAAGTTACAGGGCCCAAGAAGGCTTCTTTCCAGTAGGAAAGTAATGTCTCCCAGGAGACTACAACCCAATAATGTTAACAGGCTATTATTGAAAGATAACAGACTGTTTTTGTCTTCTCTTATGAACTTGCTGGTTTGGTTCCCTCCAAGGGTTTTATTCTTATATTAACAATGATAAAATCTAACTCTCTTTTGGTAGGGTCAGTGCCAAAATGCCTTTGCCTTGCATAGCATGCAGCAAAATCAGATGACTAAATACAGGAAAAAAAACAGTAAATCAAATAATGGTTCCTGTACATATCTTTTGCACTTGTTTCACAAAGTTTGAGAAAATAGTATCTGAGTGACTCGTGATACAAATCTTTCCTGGTCATTTATTATATAGGAGACTAACCTCAAACTTGAAATGTATATACTATAGTTTTCTCATAACATCCAGAATTGAGAAATACTTGTACTCGGGTTACCACCTTTAAACAGTAACTGACTAGTAGCAATCCAGTAGCTTTACCACTGTTTTTTTCCAAAGTGCTGTACAGGACACGGTAAATGTATTTAGTAGATAAATAAAGTGACAAAGAGTTACAGAGTATAGGTGGGTGTTTAGGAGCATGCTACCTAAAGAAATGGAAGAAGTGAAAATGAGCCGGTTCCAACCCAAAAATGAGCTCATAAGGAAAACGAGCTAGAGCAGAAAGCAACAGGGTATTAAAAGGAATGAACAAGGAATAAGGGAAATGAGAGCAGAGAGACTGGTAGGAGACTGGTTGAAAGGCGAAAAGGGCAAAAGACAGCTATAATGATTATAACAGTCTCAAGATTGGATACACATATCATCTACCTTACTTCAAAGCAAGAACACCTAAATTAGCAATTTGCTACCTAAAAAAATAGCAGCATCAGTTGTTTTCTGAAATGTCGGATTAAGTTTATAGATGTCTGCATTTCAGTTTAAGGGCTCTGAGCACCCTTCTAACCAGTGCTAATGTGATATTGAGAGAGAAAGATTCATCTGTGTTTTTAGTCTATTGAAGGCTGCTGCTCATTAAGATACCTTGATTGAAAGGCAAACCTGCATCACAAATCAAAATGAAGGGCTTGTCCATCGCAAGAAACATTTGTGTTGGCTAAAGTGATGGCACTTTGTCATACAATGTATGCCAAGCGGCTGCAGTTACACTAATAGAAAACTTTCTTTCTGGAATATGAAGAACTGTTGTTTTTACTTAATCCACCAAATGGAACCATTCTTTATTCAACAGATGACATACCTTTGTAATAAAAATGACAGCAGTTGGTTTCAAGTAACATTACAAGGCCTGACATATGATCTGAAGGTCTGGAAGAACTCGAACATTCCCCACAATACTTAGTCTTGTCAAAGCTATCTGAGTTGTTCTTAAAACGTGTTGGGCCCCCCGTGAAATCTAATTCAATTCCCTTAACGTCTACCGACTGGCTCCTTTTTCATCCCATGCCTGCTTGATTAGTTTCTTTGCATCATATGCTAGCTGCATGAGCTGCTCTTTACTGAACACCTGTTGGACGCAGTTGTCTTGTAATTGATGCTGGACCTGGGCAGACCTTGAACTTAAATGTCTCTATGACTGAAAATAAGAGCAACCCCCCCCCCCTCCCTAGCTATGACTGTGTGCACTCATATGAAAGAAGGTCACTCAGACCTAAAGCAAATAAGACCAGAATGTTCCTACTGGTTTGCCTCATCTACATTCAGGAATACAGAGTTTAGCCATAGCTATTCACCTAACACTATCCGAATGCTCCTGAATTCATGTTATCTTGCATTACATATGGTTTTCAATAGCAGTTCTCCACTGGAGCTGGATGGATAGCCATATTATCAAGAATGCTGGCTGAGAACATGCTGCATTTGATTTTGGTAAGACAGTAATTCCATATCAGATGCTGTCAGAGTATAGCAATTGTTGGACCACAGATTGGTGAGGTACCATAATTCTATATCAGATCTTGTCTGGTTTAGAGCAATTTCCACATCACACATTGACTGGGTACACTTGATCTGTTTGGCTTGAATCATGACTCTAGATGTTTGTAGTTATTTTATACCATCTGTAAGCTGCAATTCTGAATCAGATGCTGGTTGATACATGTATTCTGTATCAAACACTGGATGACTCACTGGCAGATGCTAGCTGATACAGTTGTCCATAATACATACTGCCTGGATTCTGTCATTATTTAATAGGCACTTGGTTCCAGGTTTTCTATATTGGATGCTGACTCAAGAGTTATTTTGCATTGAATGTTGGCCGAATTCAGTAATTCTGTAGTGCTGGCTGGCCAGTTATAGTATTTTTGTATCAGAACTTTGCTGCATCATTATTTTGTATTGGATATTGGTTTGACATAACTGAACAGATGTTACCCTGAAGATGACTCTTGCTTCAGGTCTGTGTTCACCCAGAATAAGTCACAGACAGGAAGACTGATCTGTGCTATATATTTTTACATATATAGACATGCAGTATGATGCAATATTTTTCCTTTCTTAAGATTCTGGTAAGAAGAATCCATACCTGCCCTGTTAGCATGTAAGTATAGTCACTTCAGATACCCCTCGCTGGCCTACATTGAGATAGAAACATAGAAACATGATGGCGGATGCAAATAGGAAGTCTGCAACAGAAGAGGTGGAAGCAGCAGGTCGAAGAGAGCAGGAACAGCAATGCAGCACTGGAAAGTTCATATAGGCATTGCATTGCAGCTTAAATGGCATTGCCACTGCTGCAGGGCCTGGAGACAGGTGGCAATGTGGCTGGTGGTGGAAGCAGGGGGGTGGGGGGCTGCAAGATTGAGGGCTCACCTAGGGCACTTCATATCCTTGCACCAGCCCTGCTTACTTGCCTGCCACATTACAGACTTCTCAACCAGTTCAAATGGCTCCTATATCCCCTACGGCAGGGGTGTCAAACTCAAATACACAGTGGGCCAAAATGTAAAACTTGAACAAAGTCGCGGGCCAGCATTGAACAAATGAACCTTTTAATATGGACCCAAACAAGATTTGCTTTAACATTGAATATGAAGCAACACTTATTACTATACAATTTATAACTTAATAGTTCAGATATGCAAAAACCAATTTCAAATAAAAAAAAACATCAATGACATTCATTTATTAAATAAGATTTAAATAATAATAAATAATAATTTTTAAAATAAAATAACAATAATAAAATTAATCAACCATTCAAGCCCATGTCTTGGAGTAGCAAGAAAAAGTGCATAAAGAAAACGTTAATTATTGCTCAGTTTGCTGCACACTGATCTAATCTGATGTGCCCAAGCCAGATACCTGGCATCTCTTCTTGGATGATAGTTCATCAATGTCTGGGCTCAGGCTTTGAGCTGAGGAAATCCTCAGTATCGAGCGAAGGTGTTCATCAGTCAGACGTCTCCTGTGAGATGTTTTGGTCATCTTCATCGAGGAGAAAAGTTGCTCACATAGATAAGTGCTGCCGAACATGGAGAGCATCTGAGCAGCTTGGGTGCGGAGCTGAGGCATTGTGTCAGGGATGAACTGTGGAAACTGGGCGGCACCCACAGCATCATACTTTGACTTCAGCGTGTCATTACACTGGAGTTCAATTAGCTCCATTTGGAGGTTGGTTGGTGCGTTTTCCACATTAACTGCAAAGGGATTACTGAGCAGTTCAAACCTACATTTCTGGACATCAAAGTCGGCAAATCGCCGGCTAAACTCAGCGCCGAGTACACTGAGTTTTTCAGCAAACTGTGCGCATGGGAACAAGTTGGTAAAGAACTGCGTTTTCATGGTTTGGCAGCAGGGAAAATGGCCAAGGTTTCCTTGCAGCATCTGATTCTCCCACAGGCACAGTTTAGTTTTAAAAGCCCTCACTGCAGCGTACATGTCTGTGATGATGCGCCCCCGCCCCTGAAGCTGCAGGTTCAGCGCATCGAGATGGCTCGAGATGTCACACAGAAAGGCCAGCTCACACAAACATTTTCTCCCGAAGCTCTGCTGTGTCCTTCCCTTTGCTTTCCAGAAACTGACATATTTCCTCATGCAGCTCAAAACATCTATTCAGTACTTTTCCTCGGCTTAACCATCTCACCTCTGTGTGATACGGCACGTCTGCGTATTCCGAACCACACTCCTCCAGAAAAGACTTAAACTGGCGGTGATTCAGACCTTTGGCTCTTATAAAGTTAACTACTTGTGTTACTGTGGTCATAACATGTTCCATCTTTAGGGCTTTGCCACACAATGATTCCTGATGTATGATGCAGTGATAAACAGTTAGTTCACCTGCACAGTTCTCTTCCTGCATCTTCTCCCGGACCCTGCCCACCAGTCCACTTGTTTTACCGCACATCGCTGGCGCACCATCTGTCGTTAATCCCACGAGTTTATCCCACGGCAGCTTTATTTCAGTTACGCATTTGGAAACCTCCTCAAAAATTTCCTTTCCTGTGGTTGTGCCATGCATTGATTTGAATCCCAATAGCTCCTCCGTAACACACATATTTGAGTCCACTCCACGGATGAAGACTGACAGCTGAGCAGTATCAGATGCGTCGCTGCTCTCATCCACAGCAAGGGAGAATGCAACGAAATCTTTTCCCTTTTCCAAAAGCTGGTCATACAGATTGGTGGCAAGATCACATGTGCAATCAGCTACTGTGTTTCTGCTCAGGCTCACGTTTGAAAAGGCTTGCTTTTTCTCTGGGCACACGATGTCACAAACTTTCAACATGCACTTTTTCACAAACTCTCCCTCATTAAAGGGCCGGGCTGATTTTGCGATCTCTGCTGCCACAATATAACTAGCCTTTACAGCAGCCTCACTTTGTGATGTGGCTTTTTTGAACATATTCTGTTGTGAAACCAAACTTCTTTTCATCTCCTCCACTTTCTGGCTCCTTTGAGTCATGTCCAGGTCCTTGTACTTGTCATGGTGTTTTGTTTCATAGTGTCGTCGAATGTTATACTCCTTAGTTATAGCCACGTTGACTCCACAAATCAGACAAACAGGTCTGTCTTTTACATATGTAAACAAATATTCTGTCTCCCACCTGTCCAGAAAGTTCCTGTTGTCTGCCTTTCTTTTTGCCATTTTTGGGAAGGGGTTCCACAGTGACAGTTGTAGCTTGAGATCGCTATGACTTCTGTCACACAGGAGAGGGCGTTTCTGGGACCTGTCCTGATTGACGCGCCAAAACAACAGCAAGGCATTATGGGATTTGTAGTATTAGCGATGAATGAATGCGCTGTATAATACCGGCGGGCTAGCTCTAGTAGTCATTTGGTATAGCCTCGCGGGCCAAATATAATTACACTACGGGCCAAATTTGGCCCGCGGGCCAGAGTTTGACACCTATGCCCTACGGTCTCTGTCATGGCTAGGCCTACTCTAGGGGAACACTAGAGTCTAGGAAAGTGCATCTTCACTTATAACTGCTCCCTTTCCCATCAGGCTGAACCCTCCCATACTCAGGAGCTGCCAAGATTTGCAGCATGAGTGTTCCTGGCAAAGCAGGGTGGTCACCAGATGTCAGGCAGATAAGAAGGCAGGAAAACAACCAGGCTTAAAACCAAATCCAAAATGGCAGGTATAGTCCAAGAACAAGCAGTAGTCAGGGCACTATGCAGAGTACATTTGTGAATGATAAACAACCAAAGTTCAGACACCAAGAATCAGAAGTGACCACAACATTCAGAGCTCCCACAAGAGACATATCTGAGGATAGAAAGAATAGGAACAGTGTTGCCAGATGATCTCAAAAGTTCCAGCCCAAAGTGGGTTAAAAAATAGCCCAAAATAGTAACCCACCCTTGGTCCTGTCCTCCCCTTACCTGATTGGCTGGTCTAGCAGGCCATCAGGTGTGGCCATGCCCACCCTGTCTCATGGCCCCACCCACCCTCCCTAATTGGGTAGAATATGGCTATCATTTCCTTCCTACCACATCTCATTAGTCAACTCCCAATTTGATACTCTGGGACCTGATGATTGAAATGCAGCCAAGAGCTGTGGCCTTTCTGAAGCCGAAGTTTGCTTTTTTTCTTTCTTTCTTTTTTGTTCTTTATTTCTGTGGTTTTCTTGCCAAACATGGCACAGACAAATTGTCCAAAAAAAATGAAATGTTGACCTGCAAATTTTTCTCACAGCCTGGGCAAAATAAATCATCCAATTTACCAGAAAAACTGCAAAAATGGCAACACAGAATAGAACGTTCCAGGATACATATAGGTACAGGGAACCAATTAGATGATGCCTTCTAGAGGACCAATCAGTCCATAGGATACTCAGAAAGACCAATCGAATAGCACTGCATCACAGAGCTGAGACTAATATCAGTATCAAAGATAGGAAGAGACCAGAGCTAACTTTCTATGAAGGGCCCAACTTTCTGGGAGGTAAATGCATGACAGTCTTATGGCCCTGAGTGCTGTCTCCTCCATTTGAAGATGCACACTCCAGATGCAGATTTATTTTTCAGGGTTGCTGTTTCATTCCATTTCCCTGCTAGTAGCGTCTTCCTCCTGAAATACCAATGGGACCAGTCCATCTGCTATCAAGAATGACCAACGGAGCACTATCCAGAGCTCTCCTGCATTGGTAACATTGATATGGGAAACTTGGGTTCTATAGATTTGAAAGTCCTTTCTTAAAGTATATTATCAACAGGCTATCTTTCTTTTAGTAGTTGGATTCAGTGCACACCTTTTCAGCAGTAGCTTGAAGTAAGTTATATTCAGGTGTAGTAGGTATTTCCTTATCCCTGAGGCAACAGAAGGCTAGGTGACTTGTCCATGATCACAAGAAGTACCAGAGGGATTTGAACCCTGCCTTCCACTGTTTGCTAGTCTTCTACTCTAACCACTAGACTATTCCTCCACTCTGTACAATGCAGAGGAATTTTTTCTTTTTGTTCAAATTAACTGAGATGGCCCAGGATAAAAAGTGGCATTGAAAACCAATATTGTAAAGGCCCTGAGTATATGAATATTCCTTTTTATTGCTAGCAGCACATCATATGCATCGGTATGTATAATACATCAGTCTGCTAATGTGTTCAGTAGTCATTCATTCAAACCCAATAACTTGAATTCTGCAACCAACAGCGGTAACACAGACTCAAATCATTTGTGTTAAATGGAGGAGATTCCTCTTCCCCTCTCTTGCATCTCTTCTATTTCCCCTTGCAAAATCCTTTCCTACAACTGGGAAAGTTCAGCTGCAGGCTGGGGCTTAAGGAGGTTCAACATCCTGGGAGCAAACATCTCTCACAAGAAAACACCAAGAATTTTAAGCTTCACTTGATGGATAACACTCTAGCTCTGCTCTGTCAGTTGGTTATGGTTGCCTCAGGGTCAGAGTCCATCAAGTTCCAATTGTGTTTGGGATTCGCATAGGAACTTCCACGGATTTTATTTATTTTTTCAATTTTTTTATTTTAATCCTGCTTGCTGTAAACTGGCTGCTTATCACCTGCACCTGTCTCTTTGCCCCCAGGATAGTAATGCCGGCCATGGGCAAGGTATTAATGAGCAAACTCTGCTTCAACTGAACTAGTGCTAGCTTAATAAGAGAATGTTGGAGGGAGACAGCCCAGGCTAACAGCGGGTGAAAATGAAATTTTGAGATGAGAAGTATCTTCTTTATATAAAAAGGGGGCAAAGGAGTGGGAGGAAAAGCAGCAGGGAGAAGTCTGAAAAGAGAGGAGGAAAAAAGGAATAAAAAATCAGTCTTGTTTATAGTGCGAACGATTTGAATTTGAAAAGTTTTAATAATTCAGCAAATACTACAAATTCTACTCTTTCTCCCACTCTGTCGAAGCTTTTATTTAATTTCGATTGCCCATTCTTGCAAAGCAGTCTGCTCCATGAAAGAAGAATCTGAAGGGCTGTCTTAAGTGGATTCTATTTCATTTCTTTTTTATATTCTGATTTTATATTCCAGCTGCTTGCCGCATTTCAGAAATTTAGGCACAGTTTTCCCCATAAACAGTAGATAAAATGGTCTTGTAAAAGCCTTTTTTTTCCTGTTTCTTTCTCTTCCACCCCAAAGGCCTGCTGGAGAAAGCAGGGAAATTGCATGTTCATATTCTGGAATGTGAAGACCTATGGGGGAGAGAGGTCTATGCACTCAGCTGAACACTGGCACAAATACACTAGAATACACATGTTGAGTCGCCTGAACCTGGCTGAAACACTTTCATAGAGAACTAACTTGTTGCTCCTTTTTTGGTACCTGAAACACTTTCATAGACATAAGAATGGGATTGGTTGAAAGGTGCTTAGTAGGTACAAAGGGAATGAAACAGCAAAAATCATTTCCCTAGACTCCATTACCAATTATTCCAACAAAAAATGTTCTTACTCTGGTGATAAGATAAAGGATGGCTAAAGAAAACACGACACTACATGAAATGAGAGTCAGAAGCTGTAAAGATGTCTTACAATTTAGGATAGCTATCCAGAGGGTCGCCATGAGTCGACTCCGACTCGACGGCACTTAACAACAACAACAAACAGGTCAACGGGTAGTCGGTTTGGAACTAGCAGGTTACAAGACTTCAGAACCAAAAGGATCTATACCACCAGATTGTGCTCCATGCAGCAAGACTATGAGGACCTAGGAGGGAACTTGTATGCATGTCTACCCAAGATGGTAGAAAAACAAAATGGACAAAAATAAAAACAGATTTGGATAATGAGTATCGCACGTCTAGAACTGGCAGCTAAGATATACATCCCTGGCACTGTGGACAGCTATAAGTGGGGAGACTGGCTACATGAATTGGTCTTTCTCAGCCATTATCTACCATTTCAATATATATGGTCATGAATATGCATGAGAACTGCCCATTCTGGCTGAAAAGATTTTATATTATTTTGCTTTCTTACAGGCCTTGGGACTTGGACCGGCAATCACAGAACTGGGAAAAAATGGAAGTGAGACTTAGAAAAGGCCACTAGCTGATCCGTTGAAGATCACTATTGTATTGGTGCTATTATATTTGGACCTTGACCCATTCAGAGGCCAGGCACCTGGAAGTGGAACTACTTTGAGTATGTGAAGCTGACTTTTCTGGTTAAATATTATTTTGACTACTTGCATAAACAAAGCAATAGTCACATTCAGAGCCCTAAGCCTGGGGTTTCCTGAACCAGCATACACTGCCAAGTGGCAGCAAAATTATGTAGAAATATTGTGAAACCCCTACAGAAACATGACTGAGATGAGTGAAGAAAGAAGAGGGAGGTGAAGAACATTTCAACAATGGAGCCAAAAGCACCACAGACAAAGGCTGCCTTTGTTAAATACAATCCAGCACTTTTTCTGACACTTACCGGGACCTATTATCAGCTCAAATACCATCGCTCACAGTCTCTTTAGTCTTTTATTTATGCATTTCTGTTTTAAGCTAATGTTTCATTTCCGAACACTGTGAGTGGCCAAATGCAACAGATGAGGCCATGATTGTGATTTATGTCCTGCAGGTTGATGCAGCAACTGCTCAGGAGCTCCGCAGCAGCTGTTTCCCAGTCACAGTGCAACATGTTGAGAGACAAGCAAAGTCTTTGGTCTAACGGCCGCTTGCAGCCTCTGCGAGCACCGGGGACTTGGGGCGCACCAAGAAAGGGGATGCTATATTCATTGCTGTCAGAGAGGTTGCTCAGCCTGTCATCGGTAGGCAATTTAGGCACCAGCAGCAGTGAGGAATGGAAAATGGGGGAGGCACTTGGTGGAGAAGGGGAGGGAAAGAACACTACTTAATCTTTGGACTGAGTTTCCAGCAGACACAAGCTGGGCATCAGCAGTCAGAACAGAATCATCTGTCTCTTAGTCTTCCTCTCCCTCCCTTGCTGTCTCGCCTTCCTTCTGCCTCACTCACTCATGCTCTCCTTCTCTCCATCACTCTGTTGTTGGCATTGTCAGAGAAGTTATTACCAGCTGCACTGCTCTGAATAATTCAGTTAGAACTTAAAATGAAGAAAATCATTCATCATGTTAACTTTTATTTAATTTCTTAGGTTTAAAGTTTCTGAAAGCTCCTCCTCCTCAGCCGCTCCCGTCATTATCGATCTAAGTGAATTGAGGTGTGTTGTTGTGCAGATCCTCAACAGAATCCCAGGCAACTGAAAGGGGAGCAGTGGGGGTTTTATCCTAATAACACGTAAAGCAAAACATGACCTTCAAGAACAGGGAGGCACCGATAAAAAAAGCTACACACATTTTATTCTAGAGAAGTATGCAAACATAAGAAATATTTTAGGACATACGAAGAAAGAGACTGAGGAATAAAATACATGAGAATATACATGTTGAGTTGCTTGGGATGGCTGAAATGCTTTCATAGATCTAAGAATGGTGAGGTGGGTCCCAAGATGGAGACATGGACGCATGCTGAGAAGCTCTCCTGCTCTAAACTTTGTTACTGCTATTTTGTTTCTTTATGGCTCCGAAAAGAAAGGGGAAAAGCAAGAAAGCAGCAGCAGGTGATCGTTAGAGGCCCATTGATCGCCATGTGGTGTCTGCAGTGTCCTCATTATTGTTGGTGGATGTGGAGTTGGGGCATCCTCTGGAAGAGCTGGGGGTTTCCCTAAGCTCAGGATGGCCATCACTCCCACTGCAACCTGGAGCGGCACCTGATGGTTCTCTGGCGGCTCAAGGGTCTCTGCAGCTGAATGTGGGTGTAGATCCTCAATTGCAGTCTTCTTTTGGGCCATGCAAAGAGGTGAGAGGGATGACTGCTGAGGTGGAAGCATCGGAGTGAGGGTCCAGGTGCGGTGACCTAGGCTTTGGGAGTTTCTTGGAAATCCTTGACCCCACTCCCCAAGCTGTTGCCTAACAGTGTGTCTGTTGATGCAGTGGATATGCAGCCCAAGAAAATAGGGCTGGAAGATATCTGGGGTGTTTTGCGGCAAATCAAGGCTTCATTGAGTACTAACATTTCCCAGGTTTCGGCATTTTCATGCAAGTGGTCACTAAGATGGATGAATATGAGGAAGGCTTTAATGTACTGTACAGGCGAGTAGGCGTTGCTGAGACTCAGTCGACCTCCATGCAGTCAGCTATGGGAAGTTTTATTAAAGGTAGTTTGTCTCTGCACTATAAAGTAGTCAATGGAGAATGTTAACAGGGCCAAAAATATCCGGTTATTGAACTTCCCTAAGTTAAGGTTACTGTTGGCTAAGGAACTGTGGAAAATGTATTTGAAGGATGTTTTAAAGATCATGAATCCTGATGAAATTCCCCTTAGTCAGCTATATTATTTGTCACCTAGGAAGAAGACCGAGTCTGATGAAGCGGGTGATTTGGACAGTTTGGATCTATCCGCCTACCTAGAGTCCTCTATGGATAATATCATTACTAGAGCTACTTTGATAGCTGTGTTGTGTTCAAAGCTGATAAATCTAAATTATTTAAATTGTATTTTCAATTACAAGATGTTTCCTTTTGTGGACAAAGAGTTCAGATATTCCCTGATGTTGCTAGGGTCACTCAGGCATGGAATTTTAAGATCTAGAGTGTCTGCGATGGGGGGGGTCCTTTTTGTTGAGGTTCCCCTGTAAGTGTGTTCTGCGGTATCAGGGGAACACCTTTACTTTCTTTGACCCTATGCAGTTAACTGCCTATCTCCAGGAATAAGCAGGAATGTAGTTTTCACCTATGGGTATCGTCGGTACCGACGGAGCCCGCATGGGAACGCTCCCCAGCATCCAATAGGAACGCTTTTGGGAGCATGCGTGTTGCCTTCCTGCCTCTGTACCTCTCTCACTTCAGTTCTTCATTTTCCACGGAACCGACAGGACGTGTACCCTGTCACCGCAGAAAATTTCCTTTTACTCTTTGTTTTTTTGTGGTCGCGTCTGCCTTCATTCGACGCCTACTGGTACCACTGGCTCTTCTTTTTCTTTCTTTTCAAAAAAAAACAAAAAACTTGTATTTTCTTCAGGGGTCTTTCCCTTCAAAATGGTGCTAGGCGCCATTTTGGGCACTAGGCCCACTTTTCTTCAGGCATGGAGAAACCAGCTAGTAGTTTCAAAAAATGCTCAAAGTGTGGCGGTACCATTTCCGTCACCGACACCCATGATTGGTGTCTAAAATGTTTAGGTCCTGAATATTGTCCAATGGAGTGTCTCTCCTGCATGAGGATGACCAAAAGGGGCCTGCAGAATAGAGCTCCAAAACTCGGTACCCTTTTTGCCGCAGATACGATGTCACTTGCATCAACGTCTTCCAGGACTTCATCTTCCTCCCATGGATCTCAGGTAACTAAACTTAAGTCTTCTAAGACTGGTCGGTCCTCGAAGGGTAGATCTCCTTCAAAGTATCGAGATGCCACTGGCATTGCCCTCGAGGATAGTTCACTGGAAAAACAGCCCCGGCGGGAGTCTTCAGGCTCCAAAGCATTAACGGGGCTCCAGGATGTTCCAGAGGCTTCCACCTCTGCAGAACTACTGGTGCCATGTTCTGGGGTCGTAGCCGCTTCCACCGGTACCGACACCCAGGCATCGGCAGGAGCAATGGATAAGAGAATCCTCGCTATTAAACGCAGTCTAGCATCCCTCTTAGCAGCTTCGGTACCGCTAAGACTGCTACAGACGGTTCAACAGGTATCGGTACCGGTACCGACAGTACCTGCTTCGACAGGACTGATTCCCCCATGCCGAGCCTTGAGTCTATCTCGGGTATTGGGGATCAGGAACCGAGACATTTCGGTACCGACTTCGAGCGGTACCGATACCATGCATTACGGGAGCACCCGGTACAGAGTGCCCTTGAGTCTTCCGATTCCGATGACTCTGACAATTCTACCGGTACCAGAGTGAACCTACTAGAGGATTCAACTCCTTCTCCTCAATGCAGGATGTCTCCTCCAGAAGATATGTCCTTCCAGGATTTCATATGTGATTTAGCAAAGGGTCTTGCAATCACTGTGATTCTAGAAAAGGAACCTAGAGCAGAAGAATTAAGAATTCCACAATACCCTATGGCTTCCAAGGAGGCAGCTATGCTTCCCATTCACAAGATCTTATATGATCTGATGTTGAGAATGTGGGAAACTTCTATCTTCACATTCCCAATGCCTTGACACTATGTACTGAGTGCCAAGTTGTCCTGGTTTTCAATAAACTCAGTTTCCACACCATTCAATGGTAGTGGAATCGGCCATGCAAAGAATCAAGAGTGCTAAAACACATTCTTCTAATCCTCCAAGCCGGAAATCCAGGACACTCGATGCCTTTGGGCATCGATGCTTTCAATCCTCCATGCTATCAGCCAGGATCAGTTCCTACATTCTTTATATGGGAATGTTCCTGGAAGAAGTCACAAAAGACTTAGGGGCATGTTTACTAAACATTCCTAACGTGCGGGGCCGCGCTAGTGTGCCTGTGCCATATAAGGAGTGGGCGGTTCAGGCAGAAAATAGAAAAAAAACGGTAGTAAGCAACCGGATGTGTGCGCGTCGCGCTAATGTGCGGGGGTCGACATTAGCGCGTGGAAAGGCAAAGTGGCGCGCTGCTGAGTATACAAAACAACAGAGCTGTAGTACAACGGTGAAGACACTGACCAATGGTGCAGGGGCCATGGGTTCAATCCCCCAGTGTGCGCAATGACAAAGGTCAGCTGAGGCAGTAACTGTAATGATTAAAATTGTTTTAGGAGGCAAATTAATTTGGAACGGCATAAGGCGGCGCACAGTTATGTTTGGGCGGCATAAGGCAGCGCACAGTGCTTTTTGGGCGGCATAAGGCGGCACACAGTTATTTTAAAACACTGACCAATGGTGCAGGGATCAGGGGTTCAACTCCTCACAATGCCCAGTGAAAAATGCCTGCTGAGGCAGTATGTATTATGTTGTGGAGTGCTGTAGGAGGCTGTATAATTGTAGTTTGTTATCACTACTAGCAAACGCACTCTCCCAGCATGTTAACATACGGCGGCCCATAAGGCACATGTTACAGTGCACTGTTCGCCAAGGCACCCTTGAATGTCCCCTATAGGGCAGCATGTATGTTGCGACACAGGATAATGTATAGTGCACCCTATAGGGATGGCAACCATAAGGTGGCCTACAGGGCGCCCTATGAAGCACCCTCAGAGGCACCTAATGGGTATAGTAAGCTGAGGGTGGTCTTGCCGGCATAGACATATGTACAGTAAATAAAAATAAAGCTGTGGACAGCCCTACCAAAGGGCCCCACTGTGGGTTGGAACCCATGACCTCTGGCTGCACAGGCAGTGATGTAACCATTGCGCTACAGCTCCATAGCTGTAAGCAGGCCCCTGGATGGCTGCAGATAGCCTACACGTCACCTCACAGACAGTCTGCTGGTGTCAACAGGATAGGGTTAGGCCACCCGTACCCATGATGCACTTCACATGCAAATTAGCTGTCCGCAGATGGACACAAGATGGGGAATGCACCCACACAGCACCTTGGCCTAGTAGGGGGCACTGACCGGGTGTTTTACTGGCACAGAGTAGCCACACACTGTTACATCGTGCGGGTACTGTGCTCACCCTGAGTGTGCAATGAGGTGGCCAGGACCAGGTCAACAACACCTGCCATGGCTGATGGAGGCCAAGTGGGTGTTCCAAAGCAGTGTTAATGTGTAAGATAGCTAGTTTCTGCACAAACACCATGGATATCCCTGTCTGCTGCTATCAGGCACACCCCCCCCCCACCGTCCGTGGCAAACATGGTCCCCATCAAGGGATCCACACTCTACCTCCCTGCAAAGGTGGCAGTAGAGGGCAACATCAACCCCAGTCCTGCTGAGGAACACCACCCCCCCCAGGCAGGCAGCTCCATACACAGCCATAAAACAATAGCAGACAGACATAAGCCCAGGGTATGGTAAGCTGCACTCCACCACCAGATATTCCCCTGCAGCAAGCCAACAGCCACTGCACCCTGCAAGCCATTATAGCAAGACATTTACCAGCTACAAACAGTCTGCTGGTTAGTCCATAGTGCATGTTCCCAATGGAGATGCATGCACCCAGAACTGGGCTGTCTGCATACACAGCAAGCAGATAGATCAGTGACTGAGCCCCAAAGAGAAACCCATATCTATCACATGAGAGAACTACTATACAGCACTATGGGGGGGGCCTAGCCATGCTGTGGTCACTGCACAGTCAGGGTGAGCGTGATCCCCCAGAAGGACATGCTTTGGCCACCCTGTCTGTGTAGGTGGTGGCCGGACACTACAATATCCCAGCCAATGTCCCTGCCAGGGCCCTATGCCCAGTGCAGATGCATCCTGGCCACGCCACCCTGCCCTGGCTATACCCATGGTACCTTGCACCTCATTATGCACATTGGCTGGCCAATACTGGCAACAGTGCTGGCAGTGTGGGCTGTTGAAGGGGCTTGCAGCCAACACCCACTGTATAGACAGACACACACTTCCACACCTCTGCCATCATGGTGCTACAATTGAGGGGGTAAGTAGCCTTGCCCACCAAACCGGTCCTGAGCACGGCAAGGCATGGATATGGTACGCATTACAGCTGGTGGTCACTCCCCAGGGTGGTAAACACCGTCAGAGGCCAGGCCTGGAGCATGCCCCGCAAACACCTAACAGATTGTTTGGATGGGGTCAACTAGCAGTATGTACGTAACGTATGGATATCTGCCTGCCTGTGCTCCTAGCAAACGTCTCAGAGCTGTGTACCGTATACCTCAGGTGTAGGGTGACATTGGTAAGTTATGCAAGTGCTCGTTTTGGGTGCTGCATGCACGGTCCAATGTTCTGCCTTTCCAGGAGACATTGGCCAATGGGGCCTGTGGGTGTGGGTGTGTCTGCCCTTGATGGCTGCTGCTTTACGGCACAGATTCCCAACTCCAGTCCAGGTTTGCATCACACTGTTCGGGTTTTCCTGCTATCCCTCATGAATATGCATGGGCTACATCTACATGCCATGGGGGTGGTGCATAGATATACAGCACAGGCATTTGTATGAGTGTCAGCATGGAACCTGACTGGTGTGTGGCCCACCAGGACTGCATTTGGGTGATTCTGCTCTAGGTACTGCCCCTGTTCATGGTGTCTGTGCTCAGTGGGGTAAAAGATAGATGTCTTACCATTGAATATGTCCCCGCCATGAAAGGTGTGTCCTTACTATCACTGTTTAGTTGTGGGAAAAATATGTGGGCAGGATTGGCAGTAGCCCCAGCTGGGCTTTGAACCTGTGACCTTCTGTTCTTGCATGCACTGTCTGTGTGCACTGCACCACTGTGTAGCCACAGATTGGTTGGATTCCCTGGACTGTCCATGACTGTGGATCTGGCAGGGCCTGTCTGTTGCAGTGGACTGTGCCAGCCTGAACATGGCTAGGCCTCTGTCTTCTGTGGTTAGCAGCCACTGCCCCCTGCACCACATGTACTTGTCCGCCAACATGCTGGCATGACCTTCTCTCAGAAAAAGCAGTTGACCTGATTGCAATGTGGCAGTACGGGACTGCATTTGGGGGACTTGGCTGTAGGTAATGCCCATTGTTGTGGTGTGTGTGCGGTGTTGGGTAAAATATGGGTGTTTTCCCCATGCTTATGTTCCCTGCACTACAGGGGTGTCTGCCCTATCTTTATTTAGTGGTGGGTAAAATATAGGGACTGGGCTGGCAGGTGCCCCAGCTGGGTTTTGAACCTCTGCCCTCTGGTCCTAGAGGTAATGACTCTGTCCGCTGTACCACACTTTGGCCACAGAGACAGTGCAGCCCCTGGAGGCAGTAAGCCTGGCAGGATGGAGTCACAAACCCTGCTCTACTCATTTTTACTGTGGGCATATGCACCCTGTCTGGTGACAAACGTGCACCAGAAATGACCACGGGAAAATGGGGGACAAAATATCACCACGCTGGGCGACAGTGGTATTAATGGGCAACCATAGCAAACACTCCGAGGAAAGCTCCAAAAACGGAAATGTTTTTCGGAAGAGTCTCCGCTCCGTAGACCCTTCCCATATTCATCTCTTTTTTCTGGAGCTTTGCTGGGTGTGTTTTGTATATTTGCCCATCACTATAACTGTTCCCCTGCTGGATTACTATTTATAATAGTTTTGTTGTGGTCATTTTCAGGTTCTATTTGCAATTTTGTTCTGTGCACATATATCACACTGCTCACGTTTTTTAGGTTTCCCCGGTTGTCCTTTATATTGCTGACGGAAATGGTTTCTCTTCCCTTTAAATGCCCTCTACCGCGAGGGTTTCACTCGCGCTAATTTTTACATGGAAATTCGGGCCCGATACTGTGCGGTGAGCCTCTCCCCTCCCACTCTCCACCCATTGACCCCGTCCCTCCGCCCCTCCGGAGCCTTCCTCCGCCCTCTTTTAGCCGTTCCACGCCTCTATCGGACATTTGCGGGCCCGCACTTGTACGGGGCCCGTTAGTGTGCCGCGTACCTGTGCGGGGGTGACACGCACGTGTGCGGGGCGTTTAAACACATTTCTGCGTGTTTAAATGCCGCGTTGCCGTGCGCTATTTTGCGGCGCGCAGATTTGCGGACTTTAGTAAACATGCCCCTTAGAGCTCATTAGCCCTTGTGTCTCTGAGGGAAAAAAAAGCAGACTACCTTATTCTGGTCAAGCACACCCAGAATGTCTCCAAATTCATGAACCGTGCTACCTTTGATTGCTTTGAATGTATTAGCAGAACTTCTGCTATAACCATAGGAGCATGTCGTATTGCTTGGCTTCAAACATCAGACTTAGAACAGTGGGTGCAAGAAAAACTGGGAAACATTCCTTGTACATGAGAAAATCTCTTTGGCAAGGACTGGCAGGACAAGGCTAATCAGCTTGAATCTGAAAATACTACCTTGAACAGACTATCAAAGTCTACAGCCAACCCAGCAAAGAAAACATTCAAAAAACCCTTTTTCAGTAAGAAAAAGAAGCTTTACCCATCTTACACTCATCAAAGCCACTGTCCGCTTCATGTTCCCCAGAAGGGGCAACAACAGAACAGACAGCAAAGAAAGCCGTAAGCTCAAAAAGTTCAACCGACCCAACAGACCCAGCCCCCTCAGGGTCTTTGACTTCTACCTAGAGAACTTAGTCATTCTGCCCCTGAAAGGTCCAGAACCCTTAACCATTCCAGGAAGACTATGCTATTTTGCCAAAAGATGGCAACAAATAACATCAGAAAATTGGACTCTGTCCATTGTACGACTGGGGTACAAGCTTCATTTTCTCAACTTGCCCCCACCTACAATAATAAAACAGTTCAATTCTCAGGCCCCTGCCACCAACCTCTTGTGGCTGGAGGTCACATCACTTCTCGCTCAAGGAGCAATCGAATAAGTACCCATAACCCCAATGGGGTTTTACTCCCCCTATTTTCTTATTCCAAAGAAGACAGGGGGACACAGGCCTATACTAGACCTCAGAGAATTAAACAAATATCTGTTCCGAGAAAAGTTCAAAATGATCTCCCTCGGGACACTTCTACCATACCTTCAAAGTCAGGTCTGGCTATGTTCTCTAGATCTAAGAGATGCATACACGCATATTCTCATCCACTCAGATCACAGGAAGTTCCTTCAATTCCTGGTCCAAGGAAGACACTTCCAGTACAGAGTTCTTCCTTTCGGACTGGCCTCTGCTCCAAGGGGTATGTTTACTAAACTGCGGTAATGTCACCCGCTTTAGGTTCCGCAGTAAAGGTACAGATGCCCATATAAAGGCGTGGTGGTGCATCGTTACAGCAAGCCGTATCAGCTAACGCACGTTACAAGGCACCTTAGACTAACACGCGTTGCAAGGCGCCTTATAAGGCACCCTACAAGGCACCTTGCAAGGCGCCTCAGAAGTAAGGTGCCCTATAAGGTGCCTTATAAGGTCCCTCATAAGGCGCTTTGTAAGGTGCCCTATACAGTAGGGCTCCTTAGGCTAAGCACTGTACTAGGCACCCCTGGCAAGGCACCATAGAAGGCAACCTGGGCTAAGGAACCATAGGTTAAGGTGGCCTAACAAGGTTACGGTGCCCTAGGTTAGTGTGCACTAAGGGCTGCAAGGTGCCACAGGAAGACATGCATGACCTTTGAGGAACAGAGACAGATGTAGCCCTAACACTAGATAGAGCACTGAGGAAAGGCAATGAACAGGTGAGTGAAGGAGAGAGAGCTGGGAGCTGCTGGACCTGCCATATATGCGGGCATCCCACGTGGCTGCCAGTACTGTTGACAAACATGATGGAGGCAACTGTACCACAGCACAGGGTGTTGGCAATGTAAAGTACTGGAAAGACAGTTGGTGGCAGACGATAGGAATACGTGTCCCCCAGTGGAGGCTGAGGTGGCAGGATAGTTACAATGATGGGTGGGCAGAGGAGTGGTGGTGCCATGAAGACCAGGCACAGGCGAGGCAAGCATGAAGAGGCGCAATGCAGGAAAGGGTACCAGCGCAGGACATGGGGTGGCAGCCTGCACAGGAAGACAGAACTCTACACAGCCAACAGACGAAGAAAGATAGACTGAAGGATTGTTGGCAACAGTGGTGAGGTTATATGGGCTGGCAGCATGGATCTGCAAATATATGACTGTTACAGGCGTGCAAAATATCTGAGTTGGACAAGCATGAAAACAGGAAACAATGAGGAATCAAACCCATGACCACTGCTTAGAATGTCATTGTACTAACCAGTAGGCTATACCTCTATGGCTTGTTGCATAGTAATGGCTGGGTACAGAAGGACTGCAGGTCACTGCACAAACCGTCTGCTCTGTGTGCCAGGATAGGGTAACCCCACCAGCACCCATGATGCAATGCACATGCAGAACAGCAGTCTACAGCTGATCACCAGATGGGGTCTGAACCTCTCTGGTACTGCAGCGTGGTAAGACGGACTGACAGTGCATGATATTGGCACAGAGTAGCTACAGACCATGCCATTGTGCAGGTTCTGTGTTCACCCTGAGGGTTAGGATGGGCGCCCAGCACTAGGTCCGCAGTACATGTGGTGCTAGAGATAGGTCCTGCTGTACATCCCTAGCACTGCCAGTATGCGCCAGGTGTTCCTAGCAGTGCAACCAAAAGTACTTCTGTGTCCCGCAGCCACATGTGGCCCTGTGAGGCCAGACACCACTCAGATTAGTGCATACCCAGTGTTAGGGTCTGGTTGTCATGAACACCTGTTATCAGGGCAGAGGGGCGTCTAGACTCACATGAGGTGGATGTAGCACTGTCTCTACAGGTCAAAATGGTATACACTATATACCCCAAAGGAACCACAATCGCCCATTTTGTAGGTGAGGGAGTGGTCTGCCACTCACCAGCAGACTGCACCTGCAGTACCCTACAAGGTGCTCCAACCATGCACAGACTAACTGCAAACAGTCCACTAGCCAGTCCACAGTGCATGCTCACAGGGGAACCTGTACACCCAGAGATGGGATGTACAGCACAGACACCAAGCAGGCATCCCAGTGATTGGGCCCCAGAAGTGGGAACACACAGGTATAACTGAAGACAAATAGTGTGGAGTACTATGTGGGAACATATACATGCCATGGTCACTGCCCGGTCAGGGTGAGAGTGACCTCACAGTATGCCATGCTGTGGCCACCCTGTCCATGCAGGTGATGGTCGGGCACTACAGTGTCCCAACCATTGCCCTACAACCTGTGCAGATGCATCCTGCCAACCTGCCCTGTCCGGGCCATACCCACAATACCTTGCTCCTCATTATGTACATTTGCAGGCTAACGCTGGTAGCAGTGGGAAATTGTGGGCCCAGAGCGGTGTAGGCAGCCACAAAAAAACTGATAGACATACACACACATACACACCCCTATTGCAGCATTGTGCAATGATAGGGGTGGTTGGCTATCCTGCTCGCCACACTGGTCCTGATCACAGTGCCGACATTGCTAAACTGTGCAGGGGGTAGTAATAGTGTTCTGCTGATAACTGCAGCTCCGTGCTGGGGCTAACAGCCTGACTCTCCATGAAGTTTTGGATAGTGGAGCCTGTGTGAGTGGGTGTTTTGACCCCTGTTCGACGCGGCTTTGGGGTTTGCACATGTTGATGTTTTATCTGAATTGTAGGGTAAAATGTGGGGAGATGCTCTGTAGGATCCACAGCTGGAACTTGAACCTGTGACTTTCTGCATCTGGACACATTGGCTGTGAGTACTGTGCCACACTATTGTTGCAGAGGAGTAGTGGTCCCTGGGGCTAACCTTACTTTTCTCAGGCAGACCTTTTCTGTTGCACTGGTACAGGGCATGGCCTAGGTCCACTGCAGGCAAGTGGCACTGCTCCCTCCAGCACAAACACCCCCCCCCCCTGCCATGCCGACATGACCATATGCTGTCGGTGCTGGTCGTGCGCAGTCCCAGGCCATCCACTGTGCAGGTAGGCAGGTGCCTAGGGTGCGGGGTCTGGGGTGACGAGGCATACGTGGACATCCACACATCCCCCCCATCACTGCCTACCAATGTTATGTCCCTTCCACATGGGGGAGTGATGGCTGGGGGATGTCAGGCTGGTGCTCTAGCAACTATTGGCTAGGGTGGACCGGGTAGATGTAGGTGGAGTGTGTTGTTACTGCCGACTGTGGACAGGCTAGGGTATGCACCTCAGGTACGGTGTACCCAGTTTGGCCTACTGGGTGTATATATGTTTCCGACAACATATGGGCACACCCTGCAATGCCTTACTAGGGGTTGCCGTAAAGTGTTCAGTTAGCTGGGTCTACGAACTGTTTGGGACCCATCCTGGGTGTGGTCTATGGACCCTTGTTAGTGTGCTCCCCAGATGTGCACTGCTTGCCCTATTACAGGCATAGTGGTACCTGTGTGACATTTGGGGTACTTGCTGGGTAATGTCCCCTGGATGGGACACTGTGGAACACGGACTACTGGGCATGTTTGGACCTGGTCAGCTGCTGTCCTGCTGATTTCCAGTTTCTATGTTCCTATGTGCCACCTGGGCGACGGCCTAGTTCACCCTGTACCCCAGCTGCCCCCATTGCATGTCCCGCCTACAGTCCCCCTATGCCCCATTTGCACCATCACCATAGTGGCCTTTCATACTTGGCCACTATACTGTTGCTGCAGATGGAGCACTACTATCACCTTTCTCGGGCTCCCTGCCTAGGCTGTACATTGCTGACACTGAAATGGTTTCTCTCTCCTGCAAATGTGCATCTAACGGCAGGTTTTCATTCACCATAGGATTCAGCCCTTCAGTTCAGCCCGTTAGTGTGCAGGGAGCCTCTCCCCACCCACTCCCTGCCCATTGACCCCTGCTTTCCGCCCTCTCTCCTCCCTCTGCGGTGTGTACCGCACCGCGGAACGCTTCCACATGGGTTGTAACATTGCATACCGCGCGGTAACGTTACCTAACGTGCGGTAACGTTACCTAACGCGCGGTCTGTAACGTTACCGCAGTTTAGTAAACATACCCCCAAGAGTCTTCACAAAATGCATGGCAGTGGTAGCAGCATTTATGAGGACTCTGGGAATATGCGTCTTCCCTTACTTAGACGATTGCCTCATTCAAGCATCGACAGCTCCAGAGGCCAGCTTTGCTCTTTCTCGAGCAATGAGAATTCTTCAATACTTGGGACTGGTCATAAACCTCCCAAAATCTCATCTCACCCCCTCTCAATCTCTCAAATTCATAGGGGCTCGTCTAGACACACGGCAGTCAAGGGCTTTCCTGCCACAGCCACACTCTCTACGAATAATACAACTGGCATCTCAAGCATCTATGAAGGTGTTCCTTACTGCTCGAGAGATGCTTCAACTTCTGGGACACATGGCATCCACTATCCATTTCGTTCCCTATGCTCGCCTCCACATGCGAGCAGCCCAGTGGACCCTATCCTCTCAATGGTCACAGGCCTCGGTCAGTTAATGGACAAAATCAAAAACACCACACGTCTGATTTCATCCCTGCAATGGTGGTAATCTCTAGAAAACCTCCTCATAGGCTCTCCTTTCCAGCAGCCTCAATATCAGGCCACCCTAACAACAGATGCGTCCAAGATGAGTTGGGGGGCCCACTTGCACGATCTCTCCACTCTGGGTTTTTGGACCTCACAGGAGGTTTCTCTTCACATAAGCCTCCTAGAGCTGAGAGCCATTTTCAATGCTATTCAAGTCTTTCAGACTCATCTCAGCAACAAAACAATTCTGGTCCAAACTGATAATCAGGTAGCTATGCTCTATGTGAACAAGCAAGGCGGAACAGGCTCTCTGTCACTATGCAACGAAGCTTTGCAACTATGGGCCCTCGCTAGAGAGTTGCAAATTCACCTGTTTTCAGTATACCTTCTGGGCATTCAAAACTTATGGGCAGACAGACTCAGTCGAATACTGCTGCCACACGAGTGGTCCCTCCACTCATACCAGCTTGCTCGAGTATTTCAAATCTGGGGAACACCAGATATAGACCTCTTTGCAAGTCCACAGAATGCCAAACTTCCCCAATTCTGTTCCAGAATCCCAGCTCACAACTGTCAGGCAAGAGATGCTTTCCTACTCCATTGGGGTCAGGACTTTCTCTATGCCTTTCCACCCATTCCCCTCATTCCCAAAACTTTATTCAAACTTCAGAGAGACAGAGGTCGTATGATACTCATAGCTCCACATTGGCCACGGCAAACGTGGTATTCTCTTCTTCTGCATCTTTCTCAAACCACTCCTCTGGAGTTGGGGAATGCTCCAGATCTTCTGTCTCAGGAGGACGGATGCTTACTGTATCCCAATCCCCAGTCCCTACATCTCAGGGCCTGGTTACTGAAAGCCTAGAATTCCAGGATATTAACCTTTCTCAACAAGTAAAGGATATCCTTCTGGCTTCCAGAAAACCTTCCACAAGAAGTTACTAAGCTTTTAAGTGGAAAAGGTTCTCTGTCTGGTGTTCACAAAAGGGACTTAACCCCTTTTGGTACCTGTAGAGTCACTACAAGAGTATCTCCTCCAATTATCAATGTCTGGTCTAAAGACCAATTCAGTGAGAATCCATCTTAGTGCTATTGCTGCTTTTCATAAACCTTTCGATGGACAACCTATTTCCTCTCATCCACTTGTATCAAGATTTATGAGAGGCCTGTTCTTAAGAAAACCTCCCATTAAACCACCACCGGTGGCATGGGATCTGAATCTTGTTCTTGGTCAGCTTATGAAACCACCCTTTGAACCTTTAGCCACTTCAGACCTAAAGTTTCTTTCATGGAAAGTTATTTTCCTAATTGCCATCACTTCTGCAAGGCGCATTAATGAACTACAGGCGTTAGTAGCTGACCCTCCTTATATAAGGTTCCAACATGATAAAGTAGTCCTCAGGACTCATCCTCACTTTATGCCAAAGGTGGTTTCGTCTTTCCATTTAAACCAGTTGGTTTATCTTCCTATATTCTTCCCTAGGCCTCATGCCTCTAGTGCGGAAAGGAATCTTCACACATTGGATTGTAAAAGAGCCTTAGCCTTTTATCTCCAAAGAACTAAGCCACATAGAAAATCTTCTCAGCTTTTTGTGGCTTTTGATACTAGTCATTTGGGACTTCCAGTTTCCAAAAGAACTCTGTCAAATTGGATTGCAGATTGCATATCCTATACATATCAGAGTAAAGGACTTTCTCTCGAGGGCCATGTCACAGCTCCCAATGTGAGAGCAATGGCAGCCTCAACGGCTAACCTTCGTTCTGTGTCTATTGATGACATCTGCAAAGCAGCCACTTGGGCTTCGGTACACACCTTCACAGCCCACTACTGCTTAGACAAGGACTCCCGTCGGGATGCCTCATATGGCCAGGCTGTTCTCCAGCATCTCTTCCATACTTAGTACAACTCCTACCCACCGTCCACGGTTTGGATGCCAGAGGTTCATGGGAGGAAGTATGACCCATCTCACCTGGGTTTGCAGCTTGCTGGGGTCACCCCTTGGCATCTTTCAGCTGGAAAGTCCCCATATGTAAAGACTACATTCCTGCTTGTTCCTGGAGATAGCGTAGTTACTCACCTGTAACAGATGATCTCCGGGAACAGCAGGAATTTAGTCTTCACAACCCACCCACCTCCCCTAGGATTTGTCTCTATCTCTCTCTTTCTCTACTTCTCTCCTTTGGTCCCAGCTATAAACTCAACTGAAGTGAGAGAGGTACAGAGGCGAGAAGGCAGCACGCATGCGCTGTGGGATGCTCCCAAAAGCGTTCCTATTAGACGCTGGGGAGCGTTCTTGCGTGGGCTCCGTCGGTACCGACGATACCCATATGTGAAGACTAAATTCCTGCTGTTCCCAGAGATCACCTGTTACAGGTGAGTAACTACGCTTTCTTGATGGTAAGAATGTTTCTTGAATTTGTTTTTATTTTTATTTTGTGTATAATCCATGTCAGGGGTTTATGGGGTTATTGTACTTTAGAGATCTGGTTGCCATTTTGAGTTTATTATGTTTCCTTGAAAAATATTTCTGGACCCTCCATTGTGGTTTCTTATTGGTGGGCTACAGTATACAGGGGTAAAATTGTGGGTATTATTATTGGATGTTGCTTTTGGCTTGCTGTTTAAGACCCTGTGTACTTTTCTTCTTGTGTTACTTAACTGTATCTGTGAAAGTGAAAAAAAAAGAATGGGGTTGGTTGAGAGGTGCTTGGTAGGTACAAAGAGAATGCAAAAACAGAAAACATATTCATGGACACCATTTCCAATTATTCAACAAAACAAGTTCTTACTTTGGTGGTAAGATAAAACAACGGATGACTAAAGAAACCCAACCTAGTGATATTACAGGCCATGGGATAGTTGATTTGGAACCAGCATGCTACAGGTCCCCAGAAAGCAAATGGATCTCTATCACCAGACTGCTTTGTAGCCAGCACCAAACAACAAAGATGAGAAACAAATAAGTTCCAAAACTGAAAGACTGAAATGGTATTTCTGCTTTAAAGAGCATTTTTCTAACTCCCATCTGATGTTCTACTACTACTGATCATTTGTATAGCGCTACAAGGCATACACAGCACTATACAGACTCATTGTGTTTCTTTACCATTCCCCCTAGATGTATCCCTGTCTATACCTTCTGTGTTGTCTGTCTTGACTAGATTGTAAGCTCTGATGAGCACGGACTGTCTCTTACATGTCTGTGCAGCGCTGCATATGTCATAGCGCTATACAAATGCTCAATAGTAGTAGTAGTAGTAATAGTAGTAATAGATGGTCCATGCTCAACAGAGCTTACAATCTAGTCAAGACAGACAACATAACAGCTGTGGACAAGAATACAACTAGGGGAATGGTAAGGAAATACATAGGAAACTAAGGGGGTCATTCCGGAACAGTAATAAGCCTTTTGGACATGCATCATAGATGTTTTTCTAGCAAAAATGTCTACGACCTTATTTTGACCACCTGTGGCCCTGCACGTACATGGCACTAGCACAGGGATCTCAGAACGTGGGTGGGAGGGGGCGAAACGGGGTCATGATCAGCAGCAGAGACGTGTAATACTTATTCAAGAAAGGCCCATGTACGTTCTGCGTGTTTCCTATGGATGTCCATGTTATAACAGCAGAAACATGGAATAAGACCAGGACTTAGAAACTTTTCTGCCCTGTTCTGCAATGCATTCCATAAAGATGAATGTCTGTGACAAAGATGTTTTGAACCGGTGTGTCTGCAGTCTGGAAGATCAGAAAATGCAGTTGTAAAGAACAGAATGCAGAGGTGGGGGAAGGTTGTATGGTTAAGTCACATTACTAAACACCCCTACAGAAATATTCAGAGGTGTAATGGTGATTATTCTGGCTATGCTGACAATTGCTATGTGGGCTAGAGGAGATGATCTAGGGCACCCTAGCAATTCCTGTCATCTGAGAAGTGGGATTGTTGATTTAGAGATTGTATGTGGATGAGTATAGGATCTATGCATATGTTGGTGAGAAATGCAGATCGGATTAGTAGTCCTTATGTTATAACATACATGTTACAAAAAACTGCTGGTATAACATGTCATCATGTTATACCAGCAGTTTTCTAGAGGTGCAGGGCATCTGTACTGCAGATGTATGTTTTGTGTGACTGCAAGTGAAAGTGTGTGTGTGGCTAGAGGGATGCATGGGGGGACCTGGTGTGCGCAACTGCAGTTTTGAGGGGACATCAGTGCCTGGCCAATACCTGGTTCATAGGGCTGACTGCAGCGTGACCAGCTGCCAGTGTTGATGAGCCAGGATACAGCAGAATGAGATCTCTATGGCTATATATCAAAGCATATCTCTGTCAGTGATAAGGGACCCTGAGAATGAGTGCATGCACCAGGGTACACAGCACCATCAGCGGTCTCACAAATGTGCACATTTGTATAGACAGATGCTGGTGCTCCTGGGCATCTAATAGTGCTGTTTGCACTGGTGCATGCACTCAATCTGAGACAGAACTGGGGGCACTCAATCTGAGGGTCCCTATTTAGTATCAGGGATATGCTCTGACATTTAGCTGTAGAGGACCATTTCTGATTTCTCCTGGTCCATACATAGCATTATACAGACTGTTGTCAGAGATGACCAATGCAAGCACAACTAAAATGTTCACCTATTACCATGTATATTGTGCTGCAAGGTATGTCAGGACAATCATTTCACTCTCTAGTTGCTGTTGTAAAATCTCTGCGTGCACAGGTATCACTTTGCAGTGTTCTGGTCATGCAAAGAACAAGCTTCTATGGTCTGTTTTGCATCAACATATCTGTAGTATCTGTTTTCATGGATAGTTGGCATGGGCACCACACCATCAGTGTGAGGAGCAGCTTCGGGGATACACATTTTAACTGAGGAGGCATGGTCACATGGAGACAGGCAGCAGCGATGCGGTACATCTTTTTTGGAATTCACCAAGGGCAGGGACATCCACACCACTTGCTACATATACCTGTGTCCCAGGGTTTGTGTGTGTCACACCGAACACATCTATGCCCCCTACTCCAGACCCACAGGCATGTCCAGACCCATGCATACAGAATTAGGATCAAAGGGGGCCTGTTTTTCATTTAGTCGTGTCTGTGGGCCAAACGTGCATGTTATGGAATCACGCTCTAAATGGATCAGGATCCAAAAGTGGCCTCAAAGAGGTGAGTTTTCAGCCTGGATTTGAAAAGGGACAGAGATGAAGTGTACTGTACAGACTCAGGTAGTTTGTTCCAGGCATAAGGAGCAGCAAGTTGAAAGGATCGAAGTCTGGAGTTGGCAGTAGAAGAGAAGGGCACAGATAGACGTGATCTGCCAGAAGAATGGAGTTCCCGAGGAAGGGTGTAGGGAGAGATAAGAGAGAAAAAGGTAGTGAGCAGCAACAGAATGAATGCACTTATAAGTCAGTAGGAGAAGTTTGAACTGGATGTAGAAACGGATAGGGAGCCAATGAAGCGACTTCAGAAGAGGGGTTATATGAGCATGTCAAAGCTGGTGGAAGATTAGCCATGCAGCTGAGTTTTGAACAGATTGAAAGGGAGAGAGATGATTCAGAGGAAGACCAGCAAGGAGGAGGTTGCAATAGTCTAAAAGGGAGGTGACTAAAGAGTGGATAAGTGTCTTAATAGTGTGTACAGAAAGGAATTGGAAAATGTTGCTGATGTTATAGAGAAAGAAATGACAGGTTTTAACTATCAGTTGGATGTGTGTGGAGAAGGAGAGGAAGGAGTCAAAGATGGCCCAAGGTTGCGAGCCGAGGAAACAGGGATATATCCTCTACCTATCAAATATTTTTTTCATTGGAAAACTCCCATGGGTACAAAGCAGCCAGGGAAATCCATACCTGCTTTCTGTGTGGCTAACTTTTCAATAGAAAATAACGGGCATGCAACCTATTTACTAAGAGGATTATTTTAGAAGCATTTCCCATGTCCAGAAAGCAGCATTGACATGGGTAGATTGAATTACATGTGTCAATACCATTTTAGAACAAGGTTTTTGCAGACATGGACTCCCTTCCCTGGGGGATTGATGGGGGTGGAAAGAGGGTGAGCCCACAAGTCAAACGTGGATTTCTCTGTTTCATATAGAGAATCCACATCTCAATGAAAAATTTCAGATGTTGGCATTTACACCTGCTCCCAGACATGAATAAGTGCCTGCTGATAGGTGTAGATATGAAAGCCTATGTCGGGCTCCCTTCCCCTCCCCTCCCCCAGCCGCTGTCCTGACCTTAGGAACCTCGTTCCATGCTGCCCCCAAATCCTATCCCCTCCCTACCGAGTGTTCAAGCCGTCCTCCCCCAGAAGCAGCTCCAATCCCCACTCCCCCCCCCCCAGAAGCAGTTCCATCCTCCACCTCCTCCTCCAAAGCACTGCCAAGCCTCCCTCCCAAGGCAACTCTGATCAGCTCTCCTCTGAGTGCTCCACCCCTCTCCAGCAGACCACAAGGTTGCCACTAGGGGTCATCAGAGCCATTTTGAAGCCAACCACTTCCTGAGGAGGAGCGAGTGGGCATTGCTCCTACTCCCACTGGTTACCAGTGACCCCCATTAAGCCAAGGATTGGCAGTGGATGGGGGGGGTGCGGTCTGCCAGGGGGGGTCTTTGGGAAGTGGGTGTTGTGTTGGAGAGTATTCAGAAAGAAGGGAATCAGAGCTGCTTGGGCAGGGGGCTTGGCTGTGCTTCAGTGGGGGAGTTGAGGGATCAGACATATTTTGGTGAGGTGAGGAATTGGAGCTGCTTCTGGGGGAATGAGGTTTGAACACTGGGTAGGAGAGAAGTAAGGTCTGGGGGCAACACAGAGGGGGATTTTTGAGGTAAGGGCAGCAACTGGGTGGGAGGCCCAAACTGTGTTGCGGTACTGATACGTCATCTGTGCCAGAGCAGCAATTTTAAGAGGCTGCTCCCATGTCTCATGGGGGGGGGGAGGGGGGTTCCAGCACTTAAGAACATACGAACATAAGATATGCCATACTGGGTCAGACCAAGGTCCATCAAGCCCAGTATCCTGTTTCCAACAGTGGCCAATATAGGTCATATGTACCTAGCAGTTTCCCCAAAAGACACAGGTTCCACAATGCTTGTACTGGGTCAAGCATTGATATCCTGGGTCCCTTCTTAATAATGGTTTATGGACCTTTCCTCCAGGAACTTGTCCAAACCTTTTTTAAACCCAGCTACACTAACAGACTAGGGGACATGCAATGAAGCTACAGGGTAAACTATTTAAGACTAATAAAAGAAAATATTTTTTCACTCAACGTGTAATCAAACTCTGGAATTTGTTACCGGAGGATGTAGTAAAGGCTGTTAGTGTAGCTGGGTTTAAAAAAGGTTTGGACAAGTTCCTGGAGGAAAGGTCCATAAACCATTATTAAGAAGGGACCCAGGATATCAATGCTTGAACCAGTACAAGCATTGTGGAACCTGTGTCCCTTGGGGAAACTGCTAGGTACGTATGACCTAGATTGGCCACTGTTGGAAACAGAATGCTGGGCTTGATGGACCTTGGTCTGACCCAGTATGGCATATCTTATGTTCTTAGCCTTTACTACATCCTCCGGTAACAAATTCCAGAGTTTGATTACAAGTTGAGTGAAAAAATATTTTCTTTTATTAGTCTTAAATAGTTTACCCTGTAGCTTCATTGCATGTCCCCTAGTCTTTCTATATTCTGATAACGTAAACAATCGATCTACGTTTACCCATTCCACTCCGTTCATTAATTTATAGACTTCTATCATATCTCCCCTCAGCCGTCTCTTTTCCAGGTTAAAGAGCCCTAACCTTTATAGCCTTTCTTCATAGGAGTATCCTTCCATCCCCTTTACCATTTTGGTGGCTCTTCTCTGAACCTTTTCTAAAATCACTATATCCTTTTTAAGATACGATGACCAGAATTGCACACAATATTCAAGGTGCGGTCTCACCATGGAACGATATAGAGGCATTATAATATCTTTTGTTTTATTTTCCATTCTTTTCCTTATGATACCTAGCATTCTATTTGCTCTCTTGGCCGCCGCTGCACACTGAGCTGAGGGTTTTAACATGGTATCCACAATGATGCCCAAATCTTTTTCCTGGGTGGTGGTTCCTAATGTGGAACCTTGCATCGTGTAGCCATAGTTTGGGTTGTTCTTTCCTAGGTGCATAACTTTGAACTTGTCCACATTAAATTTCATCTGCCATTTTGATGCCCAGTCTTCCAATTTATCAAGATCCTCTTGCAATATTCCACAATCCTCTTGGGTTTTAACAACTTTAGATAGTTTTGTGTCATCTGCAAATTTGATAACCTCACTCATTATTCTACTTTCCAGTTCATTTATGAATATGTCAAAAAGCAGCAGACCCAGCACAGATCACTGGGGTACACCACTATTCACCTTTCTCCATTGGGAAAATTGACCATTTAGCCCTACCCTCTGCTTTCTATCTTTTAACCAGTTCCTGATCCACAGTAGTACACTGCCTCCTATCCCATGACTTTTTTCCCCCGTGATGCTTCTTAAAATTGCTGCTTCTTCCAGACATAGTGAGGCATACACATGGGGCCCGATATTGAGTTAGGACGGCTAGGCGTGAGTGCAGGACCTAGCCATTGCCACTGTCCTCTAACCCTGGAAATTCAATGCCGGGTCATATGCGACCCGGCACTGAATATCCAGGGTCACCGCATATACCCGAAAGCCACAGATACTAACCAGATAGCGGTAATATTGCACCACTGCTTGGGTAGCTTCTATGGATAAAGATAGGCCAACGCCTACCTAAGCAGCAGTTAGCATCGGGGCATGTAGAGGAGATCGGGGACCATGTTAGTGCCATTGAATATCCCACTGAGTGGCATTTACACGGTTTACAGGGCTGTAAACAGTGTAAATGCATTTTGAATAATGGGCCCATGCTTTCCTGCAGCTATGTTGCAAGAGGATTCACATTTGCAGAACCTCTTGTAAAATACTTTCAGAATTCTCCATGCCCTTTCTAAAATGTATTTTCATACCGCCTTAGCTATTTAGTGTGGGAATCGTCCACACTAACAGTTAGCATGATGCCTTGACAGTGCACAGTAATTCCCGTGTTAAACATTGAAGGCAGGGTGGAATGGGCTGGGAATGCTTCTTTCACATAGAGGTAATTAATGCGTGTTAACTATTAACACAGGAGATAATATATCACAATTACTGTCTCAAGAGATGTAGTTAACTGCACCACGTTATCTGTGCACCATGTTATCTGCCATCCATTTAAGACGTGGTAAAGACATTTTCCCTGCATTATATGGATTGAAAACTGCTGGGAACATAACGCAGGGGTTCTGAAGTTACTGCACATAAATTTGTCTATTAACCCATGACAACTGCACAAACATTCTGCGCTTTAGTAATAGGCCCTACTGCATTGTCAAACCTATCAGCATATTATTTTCTGATTCTACCAAACACTCCCCTAGAAACACCTTCCCTAAATGTAGATAAAAGTATGGGATGAGCTGCGCTGCCACTGATTCTGTTGGGGGGGGCCGGCTTGGCTTTAGGGGCAGGCCATGTGCTTTGGCACACTTGGCCTGCCACATCTGACCCCTCCGGAAGAACTTTGGGGGGGGAGGGACAGAGGCAGCGGGCCATGTGTGCCGAAGCATATGGCCTGCTGTCAAGCTGACCCCGCCGCCAAAATTGGAGGTAGCGAGGGGTGGCAGCACGGCTCGGCTCAGTACGAGGGGGCGGCAGGCCATATGTGCCATGCTGCCCAAGGAGGTCTGCCACCCTAGGTGACCACCTCAGTTCACCTAGTGGACCGGCCGACCTTGCCTACATGTGAAAGTTGCCAAGTTTCCCCCATTGATTTTTCCCACATGTAGATGGGAAAACTAGGTCTTCCCATTCCACATATCATCAAATACTCAATCAATTTCTCCCTACCCTACTTCACACAGAGGTCGTCTGTCTGGGGGTGGCTAACTGTTTGCAGCGATATTCAGCCACTGTCTAGTTAGCTAATGCAAGCATTTCATGAGCTAACTTTAGCGGGTTTACGATAACTGGCCAGCAGCTGAATATATACTGCTGACCGGTTATCCTCAGCATCACTCCCAGAATGCCCCAGTGCTATGCTGTTAGCATCTGGACATCTAGAGTATTATAGGGGATATTCAGCAGCAGAAACTGACTATGTGCTGCTGGATATTCCACTCAGCATGATAATGCAATTAGCAGGTCTGCTAACCACTTTAATTTCTTTTAATGTGCCCCCCTATTTTCTAAAAGAATTATGGGGGATATGATCAGTGGCAGCAGCTAGGCAAAAGACAACATGAACTGGGTATTCAGTGGCAAACATATCCGGTTTCCACCACTGAATATCCTAGCTGCCAGTGCCACTATCGAATTAGTGGTGAAATTCAGCCAGTAAACAGATGGCGCAAAGTGGTTAAAGTAAGAAGAGCCATTCGTCTGTCCTGACTTAAACCGCTTACGCTATTCGGATAGTGTCTGTCTCCAACCCGTTCCACCCACAGACCGCTCCAGTTTTAACCAGGCATTTTTTTGTTTGTCTGTAGGGATGTTATTGAAGAACCCTAACCTTTGTAGCCTCTCTTCATAGGAGTAGCCTTCCATCCCCTTTACCATTTTGGTGGCTCTTCTCTAGCGTTATTAGAAAAGGTACAGAGAAGAGCCACCAAAATGGTAAAGGGGATGGAAGTCTACTCCTATGAAGAGAGGCTACAAAGATTAGGGCTCTTCAGCCTGGAAAAGAGACGGCTGAGGGGAGATATGATAGAGGTCTATAAATTAATGAATGGAGTGGAACGGGTAAACATAGATCAATTGTTTATGCTATCAGAATATAGAAAGACTAGAGGACATGTAATGAAGCTACAAGGTAAACTCTTTAAGACAAATAAGAGAAAATATTTTTTCACTCAACGTGTAATCAAACTCTGGAATTTGTTACCGGAAGATGTAGTAAAGGCTGTTAGTGTAGCTGGGTTTAAAAAAGGTTTGGACAAGTTCCTGGAGGAAAGGTCCATAAACCATTATTAAAAAGGGACCCAGGATATCAATGCTTGACCCAATACAAGCATTGTGGAACCTGTGTCTCTTGGGGATACTGCTAGGTACGTATGACCTAGATTGGTCATTGTTGGAAACAGGATACTGGGCTTGATGGACCTTGGTCTGACCCAGTATGGCATATCTTATGTTCTTATGTTCTGCTAACTATCTAAAACATTTTGAATATGGCCCCTATACTTAATCCTTAAAATAAGTACATAATAAAAATATAGAAAATAAACCCAATAGCCGTAAGTGGGATGGGAACAGTTGGGGGATGTAGAAAAACAGTGGGCAAAACTAAAAGGGGATATTTTAAGGGCAACCAACCTTTTTGTTAAAATGGTAAATAAAGGTAAAAGGAAAAGGAGACCGCTATGGTTTTCAAACGAAGTAGCTGAAAAAGTGAAGAAAAAGAGGGAGGCCTTCATGAAATACAAGAGATCACAGACAGAGGAAGACAGGCATCTGTATTTGGAAAAACTTAGAGAAGCTAGCAAAGTAGTCAGGAAGGCAAAGATTCCTGTAAACTCATACGTGTTAACTGTACTGAGCATTTTGTTCCATGTAAACCGCGCTGATGATGAATAGTGCGGTATATAAGAGACTGTAAATAAATAAATAAATAAAAGGAGGAGGAAATAGCCAATGCAATAAAATGGGGGGATAAGACATTTTTCAGATATATTAGTGAGAAGAGGAAGGGCAAAAGTGGTATTGTCAGACTCAAGGGTGCAGGGGAAGAATATGTAGAAGCTGATAAGGATAAAGTGGAATTGCTTAACAAATATTTCTATTTTGTGTTCACAGATGAAGAACCAGGAGCAGGACCTCAGAAAATACCCACAAACAGGAACAGAAGCAAGGGACATCTTGAACAATATTCAGAAGACTGTGTTCATGAGACACTAGCTCAACTTAAAGTAGACAAAGCGATGGGACCAGATGGGATACACCCTAGAATACTGAGGGAACTTGAGGACGTTCTAGCAGCTCCACTGACTGACCTTTTCAATGCCTCATCGGAGTCGGGAGTGGTGCCAAAGGACTGGAGAGAGGCTCATGTGGTGCCTTTACACAAAAGCGGAAGTAAGGATGTGGTTGAAAACTACAGGCCGGTTAGTTTAACTTCGGTGGTGAGTAAATTATTGGAAACGCTGCTGAAAGAGAAAATAGTGAGGTTTCTGGAGTCCAGCAGATTACAGGATCCGAGGCAGCATGGATTCACCAGAGGCAGGTCTTGTCAGACAAATCTGATTGATTTCTTTGACTGGGTGACCAGGGAGGTGGACCGAGGGAGAGCCCTAGATGTGGTGTGTTTAGATTTCAGTAAATCCTTTGACACTGTTCCTCACAGGCGACTTATAAACAAACTGAGCACCCTAGGGATGGACCCTAAAGTTACTGCTTGGGTTAGAAATTGGTTGGGTGGGAGGTGACAAAGAGTACAAGTAAATGGAGCTCACTCTGAGGAGAAGGATGTTACCAGTGGTGTGCCCCAGGGATCTGTCATTGGTCCAATTCTTTTTAACATCTTTGTTAGTGATATAGCGGAAGGGCTGTCGGGTAAGGTTTGCCTCTTTGCGGATGATACCAAAATCTGCAATAGAGTAGACACCCAGGAAGGTGTAGATAACATGAGGAGGGATCTGGCTAAGCTTGAAGAATGGTCTAGAATCTGACAGCTGGGATTTAATGTTAAAAAATGTAAGGTCATGCATTTGGGCTGCAGCAATCCAAGAGAGCAATATAGTATAGGGGGTGAAGTACTTTTGTCCACTAAAGAAGAGCGGGACCTAGGCGTGGTTGTGTCTGATGATCTTAAAGTAGCTAAACAGGTAGAAAAGGAGACAGCAAAAGCTACAAGGATGCTTGGGTGCATACGGAGAGGAATGGCTAGCAGGAAAATAGGAGGTGATAATGCCTCTGTATAAGTCTTTGGTGCGACCTCATTTGGAGTATAGTGTGCAATTCTGGAAACCGCACCTTCAAAAGGATGTGAACAGGATGGAGTCGGTGCAGAGGGTGGCTACTAAAATGATTAGTGGTCTTCATTATAAAGCATATGAGGACAGACTGAAGGAATTTAATATGTACATCTTAGAGGAAAGGCGGGATAGAAGTGATATGATTGAGATGTTTAAATACCTCCGTGGCATAAATGTTCAGGGAGAGAGCCTCTTTCAATTGAAAGCAAGTTCTGCTACGAGGGGACATGGGATGAGGGTGAAGGGAGATAGATTCAGGAGTGATATGCGGAAATATTTCTTTATGGAAAGAGTAGTGGATCCGTGAAATAGTCTCCCAGTGGAGGTGGTAGAGATGAGGACAGTAACTGAATTCAAAAAAGCATGGGACAAACACAGAGGATCTCTAAAGGAAAAAAGGGGACTGTTGTAGTTGTTGATATGGAAGGACAGACTAGATAGGCCATGTGGTCTTTTTCTGTCATCATATTTCTATGTTTCTAAGTACATCTCTGTTAAAGCGAGCAGAGGTAAAGCATATGCATGGTGCCTATATTTATTTTATTTATTTATTTAGCATGATTTTTTTACCGCCTTTCACCCGGTCAAAGCAGTTTACAATAAACAATTTGAAACTGGTTTACAGAGAGCGGTTAACTATATATAGTTGTACTGAATGCATTACAATGAACAGTTGAACATGGCTTACAAGGTCGTTTAACTATGTACAATGGATTTTGAGCTCTTTGCTATGTACAGGTTGATTACAATCAAATGGTTGGGGGAAGGGGTTCAAAATAAGGGTGATAGAATTGCAGTTTGGTTGTGTACATTCTTTCCCTTCCTAATAGGAAAGCCAACCACTAACAATCTACTTGTCTTATTCAGATAAACACTGGGAAAGTATCACATATATTCTGGGGTTTAAGTTCTCTAGCCAAAGAACGTCAACTGATCCAGCTGCAAGAGGCTCACAGGCAGCTGTAAACAGGAAGAAAAGGTGAAGCCATGCAAGAGTCAAGCTCAGTTCGCAGGCAATAAACCCGCTTCTGAATAACACAATTTTTATGCTGGAAAAATAAAACAAAAAACAACTGACACTTCTACTTTTTACTCCCATGCCCACCTCTGCAGACCTACCCTTCCACCATCCACAGCTGAGGATTCATGAGCACACACTTTCCTACATCTGATTACAGCTCCTAAATCTGCCAGCATCTAATCTGCATTACCCTCTGAATTTTATTTCAAGAAACCTTCACCAATTGTGTGCTAGATGACACCACCATTTCCTACCCCCCAGACACCACAGTGGTCCATGTCTAATACAATCCGGGTTTTATCCCTCTGGATGTAAAGAGATGCACTTCCCACATAAGGCAATCAGAACCGCAAGCCAGACAAGCAATGAGGTAAAACCAGAAATGACGGAGCCTGACCAGCAGGAATGCAGCCTAGAGTATGGAAGGGATTTTTTTCTCAACATGTCTGCTTCTTCAAACTTCACCTCAGCTTTAGCAAAAAGTCATGCACAAATTTGCAGATGCAGATTAAACTGCATTAAAAAAAATACGGCTAAAAGATTAACCAGATGGAAACAGATTGAATCTGCAGGCGAATGACAAGTAGCCTTCGAAAGAGATAAGCACCAGGATTTTTCACCATCAGCTAGTAATGCCTTTGTCATCTCTCTTCTTCCCAGGAGGGTGCGAAGCTTGAGACACCCTGAAACAGGGTTCCAAGTGCTTCTTAGCAAAACAATATGAGAATGGTGCCCTCTGCTGGAGACCAGTACTAGAAATGCACCTTCCACCCCCAGACAGACGACTACCGTGTGAAGTACTGTAGGGTAGGGAGAAAAGCCAAGAGTCTAAGCGCAGAAACATCAACTTTCTTGGTTTGGCAAAACACTTAGGGATGGAACACCGTTGCACAGAGACAGCTGCAACTTACAGTCCATTGTGTCTCCCACTATTTTATAAATAGATGACGATATTGTTAGGGGCTTGTTTACAAAGCTGCGGTAGTGGCTTCCGCCCGATAATATGTAACTAAGCCCCTTAGTTACATATTATGGAGATGCATGCACAATACACAGAAGGGAAGATCCCTTTGAAAATCGGCTTGTGGCTTCTTTCAAAACTCCCCTCCCTAGAAGCAATGCATTATCATGTTAACCCACACTAACTACATTAGTGTGCGTTATCAGTAAACAGGTCTTATTGCATAAAACGGGACATGTGGTAAATAATGCAAGTTAGTATATGGTAGCACACTAGCACCTTTTAGTAAATCTAGTATTTTTTTCACAAGGAGAGTAAATTTATAATCTCCTGTGCAGGTTTGGTGTGCCACATTGTGTGCATGTAGGCTCTATTTTATAAAGTGCAGCCCGTGCACTTTAGAGAATAGGAGCGTACGAATGTGCTGAAACTCAGGTGCAGCCACTTACACCTGCTCCAGGGCAGGCCTAACATGTTGCGCCTAGATCAGTGCCCTGATGCGCATAGGTCATGGTATTCTATAACTTATGCATGTCAATCAGGGCTGCACACCTATGCATCGCCCAAGCGTTACCCCTGTGCACACCGCACCAGAAATAACGCACAATGAGCACTTACACACGTACTTACCGAATAGAGTCTGGCTGAAGCATATGCACACGTGCTCATTCACGCATGTCCTTGAAAATAGGGACTTATGTGCGACCTTTCCATAGTGCCCTTATAAAATGAGCCCTGAAGGGCAAGCTGGTTTTACACAAGGTAAAAGGCCTTTTCTAAAACTGCACAGACGTCTACATGTGAAGGCATTCTCTGGGCAGAGTGAAAGTAGTGTTGTGAGCTCCTTGCATAGATTCCACGCACCGATTTTGAAATATGTGCAACAGCCCTACTAGTGGGGCAGGTTCTGGGAGCCTATTTTATAAAGGCACATAGGTGCTTAATGTTGCCTTTATAAAATGTGCTTAAAATTAGCACTTTTTTGCTACTTGGACACAGAGATCCTCTTATAAAATTATCCCAAAAAGGGGGGAAGTCCTTGAATAAGCAGGCCTCATAATCTTGGAAAATGCCTCCTAATGGACAGAAAATATAGGGCCTAATATTTAAACTCCGCTATCAGCGGTTTTTTCATCAGTGGCTGCAGTGTTTAAAAATGAAACCAGATATTCAGCGCCAGAATATGGATATCCCCCAGTGCTTACTACCGGCACTAGCAAAACCTCATAAAGATAGGCCTATCATTTTGGTGGCCTATCTTTATGCAATTTGTTATCTGGTTAGTGGTCTGAATAGGGCTGCTAACTGGATAACCCCCAAATCTGCTCCAGCTCTACCCATGGACTAACCCGGCACTATCTAAATAGTGCCAAGGTGGTCAGAGGAAATATTCAGTGGTGCTATCTGGATAACATAACTGATTATCGCGCTGGCTGGTATTTAATTCAATCAGTGCTTTTGAATTTCAGCCTGATAGAGTTTGGTAGGCATAACCACAAGTAGTTAAATTGGTCAAACAATTTCCCCCCCCCCCCCCATCCTTGCCCCAAACACACACCCCAACACAATTTCAAAAACCTTTTCTTCTACAATTTTGCCATTACTAAGGGGTTTATTTTAGAAGGCTTATTTGTGATTTCCATGTGTAAAATCCAGCATTTGCACAAGTAAATGGCATCCATATGGAAATGGAAATTTTAGAAAAGGTTCAGTTTACACCTGGATGTCCTTACTATACAGAAATTGTAAGGAGCTACGTAAGGGTGGGTTAGGAAGTGGTCTGGATGGATCAAAACTTTACATGTACATTCCCCATTTCATATAGGGAACACAAGTGTAAGACCAAAATTGTCCATGTCAGGATTTACACTCCTACCTCACACTTTTAGTTTTAGAAAAGTGATCTTTCGGCCAGCCCTTTACAGGGGGGATTAAGGAGTATTCCTCCTTAATCCCTCATTGTTTATTTACCCCTCCAAATTGAATTTAGATAAAGAAAGTGGCCTTTTCAGTTAATTGGTGACATTTATAAGTGTAGGTTTGCTAAATGAGCAAGTTGCATGTTTAAGAGCCCCCTAGCCCCATTTCCCTTCCCGCTCCATTCTTGAGGATATGCTAATTAATGCTACCTCAGAGAAGAGTTAAAAATCAACATAAACTTCAGCCTGAACCCTGCATAGGTCCTGATGGAGAGGAAAATTTCAATGCAAAGAACTTTTACGAGGGTGACATCCAGTGGTAAAAAATATATTTTTATTAAAGCCAAAGAGCTCTCGTTGTTATATAGCCCTATGTTCCTCACCATACTACCTTCTGTCTTTATCAAAGGTTTATGTTAATCTCTGAATATTACTTATTATGGATATTAAGATTAATCTCTCAGGATTATTTCCCTTTCTTTTCCACAATGTTGTAACTGTTGGATTGTAAGCAGCATATACAGCTCAATATTATGAATCTAAGGGGGCATTTTCAAAGGCATTAACACCATCTGCAGAACTGCAAACCATGTAAATGCCGCTCTGCAGGATTCAACAGCACTAACACGATTAGTGCCGCTGAATATCCCCAAGTGTCGCCGCTAGATGCCCAGATGGTAAGAGGTTAGCACTGCGGTGCTGAGGGACGGAGTGGAGGTGGCACCCATCGCTAACCGAGCAGCATTGATATTGAACAGCTGCCTGGTTAGCCTCGTGGCAATCCAGTGAACTCAGACATTGAATGCCAGGACCAGATAGGACCTCAACATTGAATATCTGGGTTTAACTTTCAGCGCCATGTTAGCGGTGCCAGCCGCTGGCACTGAATAGCCCCCCTTTCCCCCATCATTTTTAAACTGTCTTTGTTGAGGCAAAGATCATGCATTTATTTGTCCTCAGTCTTTCAGTCAAGCAAAAGGAGATTTATTTTGTATTTGAAAATCACCAGAGATACAGAGCATGTATGGCCACTTTTATTTGCTTTTTTTGTGCAGGTAGAACTGTGATTTAAAAGTACGTGTTGGTCTGAAAATGCAATTTACTTGCATACTCCCCCCTCCGCTTAAATATGCCCTTAAGAATGTCATATAATAGCATAAAAACCCAGCATCACTGCCAACATCTAAACATCCCTCTTAGGGAAACAAATATAGGTTCTGTAACTTCATAAACCCCAGCAAACTAGAGAGCACATGCAGCTCAGCAGAAGCTTATTCCATACCTTTGGAGCTACTCTCAGGGCCAGCGCTATCACTAGGCAAACTAGACGGTCGTCTAGAACACCAGTGGTCTGAGGGTGCCCATTGCCGCTGCTGTTGCCCCTCTCTGGGATGTGCAGCAGCGCCAATACTTTTAAAATGATACTGCAGCATTGGAGATACCTTCACCTCCGGCACTGCAGTGTTTTATGTGTTTCCACTCTCCCTCCAATTCCACTTCTTTTCATGGAAGAGGTGAAGGTCAATCTGGTGCTGCAGTGCAGTTCTGAAAGTATTGTCCCATTGGAAGTTCCAGCAGCGGCAGCAGCAATGGGAGCAGAGGCTGGAAGAGGAGGGTGCTAGGGATAAGGTTGGCCTAGGGTGCCTCATATCCTTGCACTGACCCTGGATATTACATGGAATGCCTGAGCACAACAAACTTGTTTCCTAATAACCTTCACAATGGACATCACCAACAGGTTACACTGTGTAGAATGCGAACTTCAAGCTCGTACATAACTTTGTAGACAATCCTTCAGATATTCTGGCCTTTGATTCTGTAGAATCCAAAATGTGATCACCAATGCTCTAAAACTACAGAGCTCTCTCATTGGAAGACAGTGTAACCAGGCCAGCAATGCCCAACACTTAGCACTAGCCCAGCAGTGGCGTTCCATGTCGCTTGCAGTTCCTGGGTTAATTCGTTTTCACAAACCCAGAGTGCATTGCAGTAGTCAAGAGACACTATAAAGAGCTCCTGAAAGTATATGAGGATTCTATTCCTCCAGTTATCATACCACTTGCTGGTGCAAACTCAGTTGATTTTCATCAGTGGTGGCCATCACTGCTCTAACTTCACCCCAGATCCGAGCGCCAGCATTGAATGTCCAGTCTGCCCAGATTGCAATGTTGCAATCCTGTCAGTTGCAATATTCAGCTGCCTGGATTGCAAAACTGGCTAAAGTTAGGAGAGCCATTCAGCTGTCCTAATTTTAGCCAGTAGGGTTAACCGGGCAGCAGCTGAATACCAGCGCTGCCTGGTTAACCTACGGTGCCTTCCCCAGAATGCCCTGACAATAAGTGCTTACCCTCTTAGCGTTTAACAATCCAAACTGGGAATATTCAGCAGCACTAACCAGCTTAGTGTCACTGAATATCCTGGTGAGCAGCATTTACATGATTTGCACATCTACAAACCATGTAAATGCCTTTGAATATCCCCCCCCCTCAAAAAAAAATACCTAGGCTAGATTTGGATTCCAGAGCCTCAGCCCAGTAAATCTAAACTTTACAGCTACCTTGAAAACATCTCAAGAAATGCTCCTACATCATTAAACATCATTGACAACTTTTGCCTTGGAGCCGGATAAACTTTGGATGTTGAAAAGTAAATGAAATCAATGTTCTTTAAGAATAGAGATGTTTGTTTTGGGGGTTAAAAGATACATGTTTTTCCGGACCTTTCTAGGGCATAGACGTAAGTTATTTTTTGCATAAAGGTGGTTGTTTTGGGAGCTACCTTCAACCTAAAATTACCATGTTTATGTTCTGTCAGTTATCAAGGGGGTATGTTTACTAAACCGCACAAATGTGCGGGGCGCACTTGAGCGTGCGCTAAGGTACCTTAGCGCACGCTAATAGTGCATTTTTGGTGCCCCACACGCGTGCGTGCCCCCCGCACAAGTGCGCTCTGCCCGCACAAGAGCGGGGCGTGCTGATGTGCGATAGAGGCGTGGAAAGGCATTTCGAGGGTGGAGAAAGGCTCCCGAGGGGCGGGGGACGGGGTCAATGGGTGGAGAGTGGGAGGGGATAGGCTCCCCGCACAGGAGCGGGGCTGAATATTGGCAAAAAAAATACCGCGAGTGAAACCCTCGCGTTAGAGCCGATTTAAAGGGAAGAGAAACCATTTCCGTCAGCAATGTACAGCAAAACCGGGGAAACCTGCAAAACGTGAGCAGTGTGATACATGTGCACAGAACAAAATAGCAAATATAAATTGAAAATGACCACAACAAATTCAAAATAAATTATAATCCAGCTGGGCAACAGTGATATTAATGGGGAACCATAAAAAACACTCCCAGGAAAGTTCCAAAAAAAAAGAAATGATTTTTGGAAGGGTCTACGCTCCGTAGACTCTTTCAAAAATCACTGCATTTTATTGGAGCTTTCCTGTGAGTGTTTTTTATGTTGCCCATTGATATCACTGTTGCCCAGCTTGGTTTTGGTTTCTTTCCCCTTTTTTGGAGGTCATTTTTGAGGTTTATTTGCACCTTTGTCCCCATACAAGGTAAACGAGCCCACAGTAAAATTGTGCAGAGCAGGGTGTCTGACTCGTGCGGCCAGGTTTCCTATCTCCAGAGAGTGCACTGTCTCTGTGGCCACAGTGTGGTGCAGCAGACACAGCCAGTGCCTGTAAGACCAGAGGGTCACAGGTTCAAATCCCAGCTGGGGCTCCTGCAAACCCAGTCCCCTTAGTTTTACCCACCACCAAACAGTGATAGTACAGACACTCCTTTATTGCAGAGAACATAAGCATGGTTCCAACACCCATATTTTACCCTACACTGCACACAAACCATAACAATGGGCATTACCTACAGCCAAGTCCCCCAAATTCAGTCCTGGAGTGGAACAACTCAATCAGGTCATATGCTTTTTCCCAGATAAGGACATGTCTGCATGTTGGCGGAGGGTACAGGTGGTGGAGGGGACAGTGGCTGCAAGCCACAGCAGACAGTGGCCTAGGCGTGTGCAGGCTGGCACCGTCCACCGCAACAGACAGGCTCTGTCGGATGTACAGTCATGGACTCCCCAGGGAAAGCAGCATATCTGTGGCAACACAGTGGTGCAGTGCACACAGACAGTGTGTGCAGGAACAGAAGGTCACAGGTTCAAAGGCCAGCTGGGGCTACCACCAATCCTGTCCACATATTTTTCCCACAACTAAACCGTGATAGTAAGGACAAACCTTTATTGCTGAGAACATACGCATGGTTAATACGCCTATATTTTACCACACCAAACACAGACACCATAAACAGCCGCATTACCTAGAGCAGAGTCTCCCAAATGCAGTCCTGGAGGGCCCCACACCATTCAGGTTCCATGCTGCCTCTAATAAAGATGCCTGTGCTGCATATCTATGCACCACCCCCATGGTATGCAGATGTAGCTCATGCATATTTATGAGGGACAGCATGAAAACCCGAACAGTGTTTGGAACACCAGGACTGGAGTTGGGAAACTCTGCCGTAAAGCAGCAGCCAACAGGGCCAGACACACCCACACACACACCCACAGGCCCCATTGGCCAATGCCTCCTGGAGAGGCAGGACATTGGGCCCTGCCTGTATCTCCCAATACTAGCAGTTGCATACCTTAGCAATGCCACCCTACACCTGGGTATATGGTACACAGCTATCAAATGTTTCCCATGATAATTGGCAGATATCAATGCCTACGTTAAGCACATTTTGTTCCTTGGGCTCCACCATAACAATCATTCTGATGTCTGCGGTGTGTGCTGCAGGTCTGGTCTCTGACAGTGTTTACCGCCCTGGGGAGTGACCCCCAACAGTACTGCGTACCATATCCATGCCTGTACTGTGCCCAGGACTGGTGTGGTGGGTATGGCTGCTGAACTCCTCTATAGTAGCACAATGCTGGCATAGGTGTGGGGGTGGCTCTCTGTCTATCCAGTGTGTGGTGGCTGCAAACACCTTCCACAGCCCACACTGTCAGCAATGTTGCCAGTGTTGGGCTGCCAATGTGCATAATGAGGAGCAAGGTACCATGGGTATAGGCCGGACAGGGTGGCCTGGCCAGGGTGCATCTGCATAGGGCACTGACTGGGACATTTTAGTGCCTGGCCACCACCTACACAAACAGGGTGACCTCAGTATGTCCTGCTGAGAGATCACTCTCACCCTGACTGCGCAGTGACCACAGCATGGCTAGGCACCCCCATAGTGCTATACAGTATTTCTCTTGTGATAGATATGGGTTTCCTTTTGGGGCCCATTCACTGATTTATCTGCTTGCTGTGTATGCTGATATCTCAGTTCTGGGTGCATGCATCTCCACTGGGAACATGCACTGTGGGCTAACTAGCACACTGTTTGCAGCTGGTATGTGTCTTGATGGGGCAGGGTGTAGTGGCTGATGACTTGCTGCAGGAGAATATCAGATAGTGGATGGGTGCAGCTTACCATATCCAGGCCTAATGTCTGTCTGCTATTGTGTTATGGATGTGTATAGAGCTGCATTGACTGCTCTGTGGGGTGTCTGCTCCTGCAGCAGGTCTGGGGTTGATGGTCCCTTCTACTACCACCTTTGTGGGGAGGTAGAATGTGGATCTATTTGATGGGGGGCCCTGTGGTGGTGCGTGGCCCACCTGGGGGTCCATGTGGGCTACACCTGACTGAAACAGACAGAGTTATCCAAGGTGTTTCTGCAGAAACGACCTATCTCACAGTTTAACACTGCTTTGGACCTCCAGCATGGCCTTATTCAGCCATGGAAGGTGCTGTGGACCTGGTGCTGGGTGCCTCACCGCACCCTCAGGGTCAGCACAGTACCCGCACAATGTGACGGTGTGTAGCTACTCTGTGCCAGTAAAACAAATGGTCAGTACCCCCTACCAGGCCGAGGTGGTGTGTGGGTGCACATGGTCACTTCCCTCTACCAGACCGAGGTGCTGTGGGGGTGCATTGCCCATCTTGTGTTAATCTGTGGACAGCTGATTTGCATGTGCAGTGCATCATGGGTATGGGTGGGCTAACCCTATCCTGGTGACCACAGCAGACTGTCTGTGTGGTGATGTGCATGCTCTCTGCAGCCAGCCAGGGGCTTGTTAACAACTATAGAGCTGTAGCCCAATGGTTACTTCACTGCCTCTGAAGCCAGAGGTTGTGGGTTCAAACCCACAGTGGAGTTGTTTGATAGGGTTGTCCAATGCATTATCTTTTGTTAATGTACATATTTTGATGCCAGCAAAAACACCCTCAGCGTACTGTACCCATAAGGTGCCTCTGAGGGTGCTTTATAGGGCGCCCTATAGGGCACCTTATGGTTCCCGTCCATATAAGGTGCACTATACATTATCCTGTGATGCAACCTATAGGGTGCCCTATAGGGGACATTTTAGGGTGCTGTGGCGGACAGTGCAATTTATAATGTGCCCTATGGAGTGCCTTATAGGGTGCCTTATACGGCACCTTCAATTACGGCACGTGAGGGCATGTTTGCTGGCAGCAATTAATAACATAAAAATAAAGTGCTGCAGGACATAATATGTACAATGCAAAGCTGATGCCACAGCCAGCCTTACGTATTTGGCACACTGGGGAGCAAACTCATGACCCCTGTATCAGCAGTCAGTGCCTTAACCAATGTGCTCCACTGCTGCTCCTCCTTGCCTGTCAGCGCACCTACTTATGCTTTTCATTTCTTAAACTGCACAGTGCTGCCATAAAAACAGTACACTGACCTTGCGGTACCTCATACTGCACCCTCTAAAGCGCCCTATAAGCAACATTCTAGGGTGCCTTGGCTGACAGTGCACTTTAAAATGTGCCTTATAGGGCACCTTATGTTAACACGCTTTGAGAGTGCGTTTACTAGTAGTGATAATTAAAATATGAATAAAATGCCTCCTAAAGCAATCTTCCCCATAATATGTTATGTCTCAGCCAGCCTTGTTCATTGGGCACTTTAACCCCTGATCCATGTACCATTGGTCAGTGTCTTAACCATTGTGCTGTGGTTTTGTTCCTGTGATTGCACATCAGCATGCCGCCTTATGCCGCCCAATATTAAACATCCTCCTAAAATGTTAGCACACTGCCTTATGCCGCCCATCATTTAAATGCCTCAGCTAGCTGTCTCCATTGGGCACTGTGGGGGATTGAACCACTGATCCCTGCACCATTGGTAAGTGCTTTAACCATTGTGCTGTGGCTATGCTTTTCTTCCTACACATCAGCGCGCCACTTATACCGCCCAGTATTATAATGCCTCCATAAACAGCATGCCTTGTATTAATATGCCGCCAGAAACATTAGCGTGCTGCCTTATGCCACCCAGTATTTCTGCGCCTCATAAATTAACACCTCAGCCAGCCATCTTCATTGGGCACTGTGGGAGATTGAACCCCTGATCCCTGCACCATTGGTCAGTGTCTTAACCATTGTGCTGTGGCTCTGCTCTTTTTCTTGCACTTCAGAGCGCCACTTATGCCTCCCGCGCAGCTATCTCATGCGCTAAGGTGCGGGGCGCACATGGGCGCCGCGCACCTTAGCGCATATGTAAATTTCGGCTTTTCTTTTTTAGGACGGAACGCCCACTCCTTATATGGCACCCGCACACTACCGGGGCCCGCACTTTACCGGGGTTTTAGTAAACATGCCCCAAGGTATTAGATATTTCTTTACAGATCCTGGTCATTTGAAGAATTATGTGGAATATACGACCAAGCCTGCAGAAATGGTTATTGATAAGGTTGATTACATTTCAGTTGCAAATTGGGCAATGATTCTGGTTTATAAACAAGAATTTGTAACCGTGCTTCCCTTCTTGTTTTCTCTTTTTTTTTTTTTTGACTATGGGGGGGTCATTCCAAATTGCGAATAGCGGGGATGTACGTGCAGTTTGGACATACAACCCCCTCTATTCGCTGTTAGCCTATTCTGGCCTGATAGCGCCCCGCACATATAGGGCCTTTGTGCAGGGAGCTCCAGATGGGGGCGGGAAGGGGCAGCATCCCCCAATCTGAATTGGCCTCCACGTGGTTTATTATAATTCAAAATAGTTCCTTTGGGAACTGAATTCCTTCATATTTCTTTCCTTATTGTGGTATATTTTTAAATACATGTATGTCGACCTTTTTCTTTTTCACTTTCACTGTTCTTCTTTTTGAATGAATGACATCTTAATTGTGTGCAACAACCATTTCACTTCAAAAAGGAAAAACGTAATAAAAATAAAATTTTAAAAAAGAGTCACAATCCAGAGTGATTGAACCACCATCTGCAATGCATTTTCCAGCAGATATGGTTGAATTTGCATATTAACTGTAATTTAAAATACACTGCTTTTATTTCACACCTCTGCATGCCACACCTCACCACTGTCCAATATTGACCCCAATGACCTAGTCTCTTTCTCCTGTGGAATCACATACCCACAACTCTGCTTATCCAAATTCTCAAAATGCGATTTCTCTTTCCCACATTCAATATTAGCCCACTACCAGTTAATAAATGGAGTTCACTCTTGAGATAGGGACATTACTAGTGGTGTGTTGCAGGGACTGTACTTGGTCCGAGTTCTTTTTCACATTTTTGTAAGTGATATTTGAAAAAGTCTGTCAGGAAAGGTTTGCCTCCTTGTGGATGATACCAAAACCTGCAATATGGTAGACACCTTGGAAGGTGACATGAGGGGGGATCTAGTGAAGCTTGAAGGACGCTTGAGAATTTGACAGCTAGGATGTAATGCAAAAAAATGCAAGGTCTTGCATTTGGGCTGTAAAAATACAAGGGAGTCGTACATAATAGGGGGTGAAATACCTCAGTGTATGAAAGAAGAGTGAGACCTGGGAGTGATTGTATCAGATGATCTTAAAGTGGCCAGACAGACAGAAAAAGTGACAGTTAAAGACAAAAGGATGGGTGCATAGGAGAGGAATGGCCAGCAGGAACAGGAGGTGATAGTGCCTTTGTATAAGTCTCTGGTGAGACTTCATAACTGTGTGCAGTTATGGAGACCGCACCTTCAAAAGGATATAAACAGGATGGAGTCAGTCCAGAGGACAGCTACTAAAATGATCAATAGTTTCATCATAAAGCATATGGTGATAGACTTAAAGATGTCAATATATTTACTTTGGTGGGAAGGCAGGAGAGGGGAGATATGATAGAGACATTTAAATACTTACATGATATAAATGCCCTGGAGGTGGCCCCCTTTCAATTGAAAGGAAGCTTTGGAACGAGGGGGTCATAGGAAGAAGGTGACGAGGATAGTCTCAGGAATAAGTTAAGGTAATATTTCTTTATGGAAAGGGTAGTAGTTGTGTGGAACAGCCTCCCAGTGGAGAAAAGAATGAATTCAAGAGAGCATGGGATGAGTACAGAGGATCTCTGAGAGAGAGGAAAAGATAGTGGAGCTTAACAGTTCTTACGGATGGGCAGACTAGATAGGTCATATGGTCTTTATCTGCCATCATTTTCTCTGTTTCTATAATGTTGCACTTGGGATGGGCAATTTTCAGACAGCCGATTAAGATAGGTAAACACTTTATACCAAAGGAAATCACTTTTTCTAAATTGCCAACTAAACTGTAGTAGGTGAAATATGATTGCACTTATTTTCAAACCAACCTTTTCATGATAATCATTACAGGAAATATGAGTAATAGCTACAATATGACAAATACTGACCATTAACAATCATCTACCAACATGGTGAAGAGAAGATGGAATGAGAAAATATCCCTAAGCAATCCAATCTGTAACTTCAGACACAGACTGCCCGAAGGAGGCAACTTTATACCAGTAAAATAAAAGAAACACCCCACAGGTTCTGGATTCCATCACTGTCTTACCAGTATGATTCAGTACGACTCTCTGGAACATTGAGTTAAGATGCTCTGAAACATTTTATTATCTCTGAAATACTGAAACTACTTTCCTTGCTTTGACTGAAGAAGAATCAAGGCCGATAAGGGAGTGATGAGCCCTCCTTGCTGCCAGGAAAGCAGTCACTGCTCAGCACACATCGCCACATCAAAGCCCATGATTTCACTTCCACTGCAACCAAATAAACTAATTATAGGGAATTTTATGGAGTGAAGCAGGTTAGTTGTTGGGGAGGAGGGGAATCTCTGCTGCAATGATGAATTTGAAATGACAGAAATAAAACCCTGTGTGTTTTTCGTTACGCCTGGTAACCCCACTACACTCAGCAAGGAGCTGGAAAAGCTAACGATGCATTTCATAATTACAGCCAAGGTGCATGGCACAAAACAGTCAGGCTTCTTCTTAGTGCAAAATCCATGAGAAATGTTAAAATACCAACAAATAATTGTGTACATGAAGGTTAGGCACACAAGAAGGGAATGGGGGATACAACGTCCCACAGATCTTAGAACTGTATTTCAGCAGATGGACTAGACACATCTCAGCAATGTATGTGGAGATGAAAGGTTTTGCAGCAAAGAAAGGCAGAAAGCAAACTGATGTAAACAAACTCGTTAAAGCCATTCCCAAGAGCTGATGGGCCCTAAGAACATTAGTTTTCTTCTTCTTTTAAGTGACCTCTTCTCATCCAGCTCAGGAAACAGATGCAATCCCACCATCGCCATCCTCCCAAAACTCCTCCCCTCATAGGCTGCCATAGGGAACTTTCCTAAAGAAAAACAAAGAGGTCATGTTCACTAGGAAATAAGGGTACGGTGCGCATCTGAATCATAAGCAACTGGGGGCAGCGAAGGGAGTCACGTATGCCCTTCTTTGATGATTACTGGATTATTCTCATAGCATTGGCATGATTTGCCATATTTAGATACCTGTGCCACAAGAGTACTGATGTAATATCATACTATTTATTTATTCATAATTATAATCTGCATTAGTTATGGACACTGTAGTTATGCCTGATGCTTCCACTATGATATTTTTTTATTATTATATTTCATCAAAGGTCTTCTGGACATTCACATCTCCGTTCATACTTAAGCCCCGCTGTGGCTCTGCACCATTCAGAAACAAGAGCCTTTTAATCTCCTTGGAATACTAAAAACTCTAAATTACATATCTACAGTACTATTAACCAATGGCAGGATAGTGTTAACAATGCTTAATGACATCACAAAACTATTATTTTGCAAACTGACAACTGGATCTTCTATACCAATTATGCATAAACAATACAAGAACTTGCTTTTTAATCTTATTTATGGGAAAGCAAGCATAACAGCAAAAGAAATGTTTTAAATATATGCTACTGGGCTAAAATTCCTACTGTTCTAGAGCTGTGTGCATTCAACAAATTATTATTTTTAACAGCAGCATGTTCTGGATTTTAATTAATGGTACAATGCATATATATTCTTGGTATTGGATTTGTTTTAATATCTGTTGAACATTTACCAAGTTTCTATTGCATTTCTTAAGTAGGCTCTTCTTCATACTGAGGTTCTTGGAAACCTCTTGGTATTGTCCTGCATGCCTATATCTCTTTTATTGGCCCATAAAAATATGATTTGAAGCTAAAGAACTGCCCAAGGGTCACATGCAATTAACCCTATCCCCTAAAACCATTACAAGCTATGCATTGTAATATAATGTGAAGTCCAAACGAGTCACTCACCCTTGCAAGGGATTACCAAGGGCATTAAAGAACAGGGTAAAGTAAGAACCAGCTCTCAGGATGTGTGGAACAAGTCTTTATTAAAACCCCTACACTGTCAGTGTTTCAGCACGAGAGGCCTTCATCAGGGGGTATACATATCCAGACCTCCAACAAAATATAAAAACATATATGAAATTAAAAACATATACAGCATATAAAAGATAAAAATATAACATATAACATGTATAAAAGAACTAAAACAAATATTAAAAACTCTTAACATAAACTGAGGTAAAAAATAAAAGACTATGAGTATGATAAATTAGGAGCCCAATTCCAAAAAGGACACGTCTGGGCTGTCCCGATGGCCCCATGCAGGCCGGGCCCGTTTGGAGCTGACTCTGAAACATGGGAGCAAAATGTTCCCATGGCTGTCAGAATTGGGCCCGAGGATGACCTGGCATGCCCCTCCCGCAGCCATGGGGATATCCTCCCCACGGCTCCATCTGCCCGCAGCCCTGGACTCCCGAGTCCCCACTGCCTAACCCCGAAGGGGGCCACTGGGGCCCAGATCTGGTGGCGGGGACTCACCCTCCGTGTCCCAGTGCTCTTGTGGAGGGGCTCCTGGGCTCCAGGGGGAGGCTGCCTGCCACGTTTGGGAGGGCGTCCCGCTCTTATTCCACCTCAGAGGTAGTATAAGCAGGGCGTCCCCCCCCCGGTGAACCCCTGGATGTACAGGGTCATGAGCGGAATTGACTCTCTACATCCGGGAGTCGGTCCTGCCCACGTCCCTCCCACTCTACGCCCTCATCATGCCCCTGTGACCCGCAGCACACAAAACCACTCTATGTGTGCAGTGAAAGATGGAAGCAGAATACTGGCAAGGCGGTTCGCCTCATAAAATCAGGCCCATAATAAATACGGACAGCTATTGTAAAATATAAATAATTTTAAAAGTAGCAACCATATGATAAATGTGACATGTGCATACTTTTATTTTTTACCTCAATTTATGTTGTTATTTAAGAGCTTTTAATATTTGTTTTAGTTCTTTTACACATTATATGTTGAGGGTTGGTTCTTACATCACCCTGCTCTTTAGTGCTCTTATAATGTAATGCTATATGACAGGAGTGTGGGAATAATAAGTTATAAATACACCTTCTTATGCCAGGGTTTATTACTTGGTGAGGCCCATGCAGTGGCTAAAGTTACAATGAGGGGCTCCCAAACAAAATTTTGCTGAAGGTCCCCTATTGTTGTGGTGGTGGCAGTGGCACACCGAACGTAATCAGGTTTGCCATGCTGCTCCATTCTTGTAAATTCGCCATGGGCCCAGCAGCTGTTCCCCCCTGGGCTGAAGTCTTGCAGTGTGGATGTTATCCCGAGACTTTGGTCCGTCAAGGAACAGTCGAAGGGCCTGCAGCAGATTTACAAGCGTGGCGTAGCACGGCAAACTTGATCAAGTAAGTTTGTCACACTGCTGCCAGCATCGCTGTGTGGTCTTCCTTTTTTCCCATTGTGGGGGCTGCTTGGGCAGAATTTACACCAGTGGGCATAAGGTTAATATGGGTGGCACTAGGCAGTAGCAATTTTAACCCTGCTTTCAGTTCTCTTCTAATTGGCCTGTACCGCTGCTGACGACAAAGTGAGCCTGAATGGGGGGGGAGGGGGGGACACTAGTATAGAAAATATCTAGATCCTGTTTAGGAAGTTCTCTCCATCATGTGACATCATGCACTGCCAAACACAAGTCTATTCAAAACAAGATTATTTTGTCAGACCAATTACTTAAGTCAACTTCAGCATACAAGGCAATTCAACTATAACCAAAAGTCTATTTGATTTTATTTTATGTATAGCAAAAATTACTTATATCAAAAATAGGAAGAACAAGGAAACCATGGTCCACCAGTGACTATATCCCTGGTCACAAAACAATGTGCTTTAACACTATTATGTTATAATGATCTGAGCGGAACAGCAAATGAGGAACCTTCTAAACATGAACTGATTGAAGAATTGCAGAAGAACTTTGCAGGGCTGGGGAACTGGGCATCTGAATGGTAGATGAATTTGTGTAAGGTAAACCGCTACTGATCGCTGGAAGAAGCGGTATACAAATGAAACCAAATAAATAAATAAATTTGAATAGGAATAAGTGATGAACATGGGGAAAAGTAATCCTAACTGTATGTACGTGACGCTGGGTTCCACATTAGGAGTTGTGTATTTATTTTGAGGTCAATATTCAACTGTACAGGCAACATATAATTGAAAATGTCTAACTTACAGTAGATGGTTTCCAATCATGCACATATTCAGCGACACATCCATTTAGATAGCGTTGCTAAATATCCACGCATAACTTGAAACATCTGAGTTAGACATTTCAACTTATACAAGTTGCAGTCATTTACACAGCCCACCATAAATTATATATTGTTGAGTACCGCTATTAATATTTCTAAGTTATATGGCTAAATGGCACTGTTCCCAGAATGACACAAATCTCTCTCCTTTTTTGGACAGATTATTTTTGCTGTATAATGATTTATGCATAAAAAGTTATATGTTCAAGTGGCTCAATATTTTTTTTTAAAAACACTCATGCAGCTAGCCCTGCTGCAGACATATAAATGCTTTTGAATATTGATCTCTTTATATTCATTTATGACTTCAATTTATTATCCATTATTCCAAACAGGTTTGGAGAGTTTTACAAAATTAAAACAAACAAAACAAAATAACAAGCAAAACACTAGACAAAACTAAAACAAATACATAATAAAATATACAGACAGGGGGACATTCCATTCAGGATGTCCAGGCCCCTTTGCGCCTGATCAGAATCAGACGCACAGGGGCAGACACGGTTCTGATCCTGCGGGGCACGTCTAGCCCCCGCAGGATCAGAATCACAACTAGGCGTGTACATGCAGGCCGGGACCGGATACCGGTTGGCCTGCATGTACAGGCCTCTGCCTGGCTAACTCAGTCAAGGAGCAGCAATCCCCAGCTTCCGATGAATGTCCCCTTTCCCTGCAGCCCGACCCCCAATCTGGCCTCCCATGGCCAGGGCCAAGTTGCAGGGAATCCCCTGCACCCACGTTACCTTTCATCCGTCACCAGAGCACCTGTCACCCGACGTCTAGGGGAACATTCCATCTGGCAGCCTCGGATGTACAGGGCCGATGTCAGAATCGGCCCTGTATGTCCGGGGCCACAGACTGCCCACTGCCCTCCCTAACTTTGCCCCCTTCTCGCCCCTGTCTAGCCTCCCTGTACAAACACCTTGTTCGTACAGGGAGGTTAGCTGGGGACACAGAGGGGGCTGAATAGTGGGAATGGATGTCCCAACAGAACGTCAATCCCCGCTGTTTGTGGCTCGACATGACCCCAACAGTGTATAACAACAAACTATATAACCAAACACGTATTTAGAGCCACATGACTTTAGAATGGTAATTCAAATGGCTGTAGTATCAATAGCACTATATATAACAATCTATCTAAAGTTGTAATTAAGCCAATTCAGATTGCACAGAATGTTGCCGCTCAACCTACTAGGGAACTTCAAATTAGTTTAAAAAAAGGTTCTCTGACTGCCAGCTTCTTGCACTTAAGAACATAAGAACATAAGACATGCCAAACTGGGTCAGACCGAGGTCCATCAAGCCCAGTATCCTGTTTCCAACAGTGGCCAATCTAGGTCATACGTACCTAGCAATATCCCCAAAAGACACAGGTTCCACAATGCTTGTACTGGGTCAAGCATTGATATCCTGGGTCCCTTTTTAATAGTGGTTTATGGACCTTTCCTCCAGGAACTTGTCCAAACCTTTTTTAAACCCAGCTATACTAACAGCCCTTACTACATCCTCCGGTAACAGATTCCAGAGTTTGATTACACATTGAGTGAAAAAATATTTTCTCTTATTTGTCTTAAATAGTTTACCCTGTAGCTTCATTACATGTCCCCTAGTCTTTCTATACTCTGATAGCGTAAACAATTGATCCACGTTTATCCGTTCCACTCCATTCATTAATTTATAGACCTCTATCATATCTCCCCTCAGCCGTCTCTTCTCCAGGCTAAAGAGCCCTAACCTTCTTAGCCTCTCTTCATAGGAGTAGCCTTCCATCCCCTTCACCAATTTGGTGGCTCTTCTCTGTACTTTTTCTAATAACGCTATGTCCTTTTTAAGATACGGTGACCAGAATTGCACACAATATTCAAGGTGCGGTCGTACCATGGAGCGATACAGAGGCATTATAACATCCTTTGTTTTATTCTCCATCCCTTTCCTTATGATACCTAGCATTCTATTTGCTTTCTTGGCTGCCGCTGTACACTGGGCGGAGGGTTTTAACATGTTATCCACGATGACTCCTAAATCTTTTTCCTGGGTGGTGGTTTCTAATGTGGAGCCTTGCATTGTGTAACTATAGTGTGGGTTGTTCTTTCCTAGGTGCATAACCTTGCTCTTGTCCACATTAAATTTCATCTGCCATTTGGATGCCCAGTCTTCCAATTTATCCAGATCCTCCTGCAGTTTTCCACAATCCTCTTGGGTTTTAACAACTTTAAACAGTTTTGTGTCATCTGCAAATTTGATAACCTCACTAGTTATTCCCTTTTCCAGGTCATTTATGAATATGTCAAAAAGCAGCGGACCCAGTACAGATCCCTGGGGTACTCCACTATTCACCTTTTTCCATTGGGAATATTGGCCATTTAGCCCTACCCTCTGCTTTCTATCTTTTAACCAGTTCCCGATCCACAATAGTACACTGCCTCCTATCCCATGACTTTTTAGCTTCGCCAAAAGTCTCTGATGGGGGACTTTGTCAAAAGCTTTCTGAAAGTCCAGATACACTATATCAACCGACTCACCTTTGTCTACCTGTTTATGCACACCTTCAAAAAAACATATCAGATTAGTAAGACAAGATCTTCCTTGTCTAAAGCCATGTTGGCTGTCTCCCATTAGGCCATGACTATCTACATGCTGTGTAATTTTGTTCTTTATGATGGTTTCTACCATTTTCCCTGGTACTGACGTCAGGCTCAGCGGTCTGTAATTTCCTGGGTCACCCCTGGAACCCTTTTTAAAAATTGGTGTTACGTTGGAGACCCTCCAATCTTCAGGTATTACAGATGATTTTAATGAAAGTTCACAGATTACCAATAGCAGGTCTGCAATCTCATATTTCAGTTCTTTCAACACTCTGGGATGTATACCATCCGGTCCAGGTGATTTGCTACTATTCAGTTTATCAAATAGTTGTAATATATCTTCCCGGTGTAGCGATATTTCTCTCAATTCCTCTGCAGTATCACCTTTAAATACCACTTCAGTCTTGGGTAACATCCCTACATCTTCCTCAGTAAAGACCGAAGCAAAGAATTCATTCAGTCTCTCTGCTATAGCCTTGTTTCCTCTTACTGCCCCTTTTACCCCTCTATCATCTAATGGTCCAATTGACTCTCTCACAGGCCTTTTGCTACGAATGTACTTGAAAAAGTCTTTATTTCATGTTTTTGCTTCCGTAGCAAGTTTCTTCTCAAACTCCCGCTTTGCCTGCCTTATCAATGCTTTGCATTTAACTTGCCAGTGCTTGTGCTGTTTCCAGTTTTCATCATTTGGCTCTTTTTTCCTTTTCCTGAAGGTTGCTTTTTTGGCAGCAACAGCCTCTCTGACCTCACCTTTAAACCATGCTGGCAGTTTTTTGGACTTTCTTCCACTTTTCCTAATGGGTGGAATACAGCTGATCTGGGCTTCGAGGATAGTATTTTTAAATAACACCCAAGCTTGCTGTAAGTCTTTAACGTTTGGAACCGCTCCTTTTAGTTTTTTCCTAACTATATTCCTCATTCTATCATAGTCTCCCTTTTGAAAGTTAAAAGGTAGTACTGTGGATGCCTTTACTATCTGTCCTCCACTAATTAAATCAAACATGATCATACTATGATCACTATTGCCAAGTGGTCCCAACACCCTTATTTCTTGCACCCGATCTGGCGTTCCACTAAGGACTAGGTCCAGTATGGCTTCCCCTCTGGTCGGTTTATGAACCAGCTGCTCCAAGAAGCAGCCATTTATTCCATCTAGAAACTTTATCTCTTTAGCTTGTCCTGCTGTGACACTGACCCAGTCGATACCGGGGTAATTGAAATCACCCATTATTACTACTCTGTTGTGACTTTTGTTAGCTTCCTTGATTTCTTTGAGCATTTCATCATCCATTTGTTCATTCTGGCCAGGCAGTCGATAGTATACTCCAACTGCCATCACCTTCCCCTTTATAAATGGAATTTCAATCCATAGAGATTCTACAGCAAATTTTGTTCCCTGCAAAACTTTAATCCTTTCTGACTCAATGCCCTCTCTAACATAGAGCGCAACCCCTCCACCAATTTGATCAGCTCTATCATTACGATATAGTGTGTATCCAGGTATCACAGTGTCCCACTGGTTATCCTCCTTCCACCATGTCTCTGAGAGTGCAATCATATCTAACCTCTCATTTAGTGCTATATATTCTAACTCTCCCATCTTATTGTTTAGACTTCTAGCATTGGCATACAAGCATTTTAGAGACTGTATTTTATTCATATTAATCTGGCTATTGGTAGGCAGGGGTAATTTGGAATCTTTATGCTCTGTCTGCTCCTTACTCAAGGGCATTTGGGCTACTATACTCCCTTTTGAACCTCACTGCTTTTGGTAGTATCCTTCAAGGATACCTTTGTCCAAACTATGCACTCCTGGGTGACTGTCGGCTTTCCCCTAATTTCTAGTTTAAAAGCTTCTCTATCTCTTTTTTAAAGGTTAATGCCAGCAGTCTGGTCCCATCCTGATTAAGCTGAAGCCCATCCCTTCATAAGAGCCCCCCCTTTCCCCAGAATGTTCCCCAGTTCCTAACAAATCCAAAACCCTCATCCTTGCACCATTGTCTCATCCACGCATTGAGACTCCGGAGCTCTGCCTGTCTTTTGGGTCCTGCACGTGGAACAGGAAGCATTTCGGAGAACGCTATCCTGGAAGTTCTGGATTTGAACTTCCTACCTAAAAGCTTAAATTTAGCCTCCAGAACTTCCCTACCACATTTTCCTATGTCATTGGTACCAACATGTACCAAGACAGCAGACTCCTCCCCAGCACTATCTATGATCCTATCTAGGCGGTGCGTGAGGTCCGCTACCTTCGCACCAGGCAGGCATGTTACCAGGCGATCCTCACGTCCACCAGCCACCCAGCTATCTACATTCCTAATGATTGAATCACCAACTATAACAGCTGTCCTGACCCTCCTCTCATGGGGACATGGCCCTGGAGAAACGTCCTCGGTGCGAGAGGGTTTTACATCACCTGGAGGACAGGTCCTAGTTACAGGATCACTTCCTGCCACACCAGGGTGATGCTCTCCTGTCACGTGACCTCTCTCCTCCATGGCAACAGGGATGCTGCCAGACTGGAGGTGGGACTTCAGGACTATATCCCTGTAGGTCTCGTCCATGTACTTCTCTGTCTTTCTTATGTCTTCCAGGTCTGCTACTCCAGCCTCTAGAGAATGGACTCGTTCCCTGAGAGCAAAGAGTTCTTTGCACTTAGTGCATACGTAAGACCTCTCACCAACTGGGAGAAAATCATACATGTGACACTCAATGCAAAAGACCGGAGAACCCCCATCTCGTTGCTGGACTTCTGTCTGCATCTTAGTTTAAAGCTTGTGTTTAGGTCTTTTAAATTCTGTATATAATAAGGATTGGTGTGGATGCTTATACCAATAAAAGTGTATCTAATACCCCTAATACACCTTGAGTACCTGAAGCTTAAGTAATTAATCTCAGGTCCTCTGTGTATGACTGATTTGGAGAACGAGCTGCACCTGAGAGCAGCCCCTTTCCTCTAAGATGTGCAAGTACCTATAAAACTACAATTACCCCAGGGGTGGGTGGGTGCTGGGGAGGGAGGGAGGGAGATAAGTCCTATTAAAGAGGGCAGTTACAAGGTACCCTGTCCTGAACCCTCAGCAGGGGGGAAGGGGGTACCACACAAAGCCCAGTTAGTTGAGAGAGGCAAGGTAAGTTATAGCTGAGAAGGCTGAACTAGCACACCACTAAGACAAACAATAAATAATTAAATAAACAGTTAGACAAACAATAAATAATTAATAAACAGCTAGAACTCACAGCAAGGTGTCACAGGAGACAAATATCCACTTCTCTAGCAGAGCACTGTAAAAAGCACTGCTCTTCTCTGATCAGAGAAAAGCAGACTAAAACAGACTATGCACACGTGGAGGAAACAGGAAGAAGGCTACACAATACCTCAGCGGGGGGGGGGGAGGGAGAGGATTCACTCAGGCAGGCTAGGACAGGAAAAAAAATTTAACACACAGCAGGTTCTGGGGAGAGAGATTTAATTTAAAATGAACAGTTAACCTGGCTACCACACAAAGCCCAGTTAGTTGAGAAAGGCAAGGTAAGTTATAGCTGAGAAGGCTGAACTAGCACACCACTAAGACAAACAATAAATAATTAAATAAACAGTTAGACAAACAAGAAATAATTAATAAACAGCTAGAACTCACAGCAAGGTGTCACAGGAGACAAATATCCACTTCTCTAGCAGAGCACTGTAAAAAGCACTGCTCTTCTCTGATCAGAGAAAAGAAGACTAAAACAGACTATGCACACGTGGAGGAAACAGGAAGAAGGCTACACAATACCTCAGCATCCTCATTTAGCTCTATCACCAAATGCAAACATTCTTCAAGTGTTCACCTCCATCTCTTTACCATATTTGTCATGAGCAAGCCAGTTGGGGTAGAGAGCGCTTCCGGGTAACAACCCTAGAATGATCATGCAACACCAATAATGAAAGAACTTTATTGGTTACTGGTGAAATACTGTTGTTTATTTAAATGTTTGACTATGATGTTCAAAGCAATTAGGGAAGACTCTTTAAATGAGCTATGTTGGTCCAAGAGAATAGTGTGAGGTGTGAAATAAGCTCCAATGAGCTAGATTTGCTTTTTGGTCCTCTTATAACAGTAGCCCATGAAGTAAAACCTCAAAAATGGGCATTTCAAGTGATGGCACCTCTGAACTAGAACCAACTGTCAACAGAGTTTCGAACGGAGACTAATTATTTAGAATTCTGGAAGAAATTAAAAGAATACTAGTATAGGATGGCCTACGATTGTTGAAGATTTTATGATATTTACTGTTATTTTAGTTATGTATTATTTTTAATTAATGAATATTTGTGAACGCTGTTTAAACTTCTTAGAAATGTATGAATTAGCAGTATAAATATAATAAATGAAATGAAAAGAAAATGAAAACAAACACTATAGACAGATGAAGACAAAACCATAAAAAAATAAAGAATAAAAAATAAATTAAAAAATGTTAAAGGAATTGCAAGTTTCTTGAACCATATAGTTCAACTAATAAAAACTTAGGGATATGTTTACTAAACCGTCTTAATGTAGCAGCGGCGATGTTATTGCGCGATACGTAACGTTATCGCGCGATAACGTCACATATCACGCGATAATGTCACATATCGCGCGATAATGTCACATATCACGCGATAATGTCACGTATCGCACAATAATGTCACGTATTGCACAATAATGTCGGCAGCGGCGTTAAGGCACACTAACGCTGTGAAATCCGGCTCTGAAGGGTGGAGTAAGGCCTCCCAGAGGGCGGAGATAGGGGTCAATGGGCAGAGAGTGGGCGGGGAGAGGTTCCAGGCACACTAACGCTGTGAAATCCGGGTCTGAACACTAACGCCAGTGAAACCCTTGCGTTAGAGGCACATTTGCAGGAGAGAGAAACCATGTCAGTCCGCAATGTACAGCAAAGGCAGGGAAAGCCAGAAAAGTGATAGTAGTGATACATGTGCAGGAACCAAAAAGGCAAAGAAACATATAACATGACCAGAACCACATCTGAAATCCCAATAACCAAGCTGGCCAATAGTGATATTAATGATAAACATAAAGCACTACTGACAAAGCGTAAAAAGGAAGATATCATGTTTGGAAGGGTCTATGCTCTGTCCTCCAACAAAGTGAATGATCCCACATTGAAATAGCGGTGATCAGGGTTTTTGTCGCTTATATTGGGCAGGTTTGTTAGGGCGTGCACATGTGCAGCAACAGCAGAGTGGGCACATAGGAAAGGGCAACTGTACTGATGCAGTAAATGGGATACAGGGGGCTGCAGGCGGCACATGCAGTGGCCCAGCTGGGGCACAGTGCAGACTAGACAGATGCCTAGGTGGCACATAGGAATGCCGAAACTGTAAAGCAGCAAGACAGCAACTGATGAGGGACCAACATGGGCACGAGTGTGTGTCCCACAGTGTCACAGGGTATATTACCCAGCAGGTACCCCCAAGGGCACATAACATTGGCAGGCGGTGCCGGGGGGAAGCGCGCATGTCCATGTAGGCACCACTACCCGAGAACCCACATCATAGGCAGCTGCCTACCAGCACACTGGATGGCCTGGGACTGCGCATCACCAGCACCACCGGCATAAGGGCAAGTCAGCATGGTGGCGGAGGGGTGCTGGTGGCGGAGGGGGCAGTGGCATCTGCCCACAGCAGACCACGGCCAAGCCCAGTTTAGGTGGGTGTCGTGCACTGCAACAGACAAGGTCTGTCTGATGAACAGTCATGGTATCCCAGGGAATTATCTGCCCCTATGGCAACAGTTTGGTGCAGTACACATAGCCAGTGTGTATAGGGGCAGAAGGTCAGAAGTTCAAGTCCCAGCTGTGGCTCCTGCCAACCTTGTCCCCATATTTTACCCAGTACTAAATCATGGCAATAAAGACAGAACCTTTATTGAATATAAATTAAACATGCCTTAAATGCCTATATTTTACCCTACAGAGCACAGACACCAAAAACATTTGCAATCCCTAGAGCAGAGTTTCCCAACTGCTGTCCTGGAGGGCTAAACACCATTCAGGTTTCATGCTGTCCCTAATAAATATGCCTGTGCTGCATTTGTATGCATCGCCCCCATTGTATGCAAATGTATCTCATGCATATTCATTAAAGACAGCATGAAAACCTGAACAGTGTTTGGCCCACCAGGACCGGAGTTGAGAACCTTTGCCCTAGAGCAGTGGCCAACAGGAGCAGAAACACCCACACCCACAGGCTCCACTATCCAAAGACTCAAGGAGAGTCAGGCTGTTGGGCCCTGCGCGGAGCAGCATCTCCCAATACTAGCACCTGCATACCTTAGCAATGCCGTCCTAAACTTGGGAACACATTCCACATATATCAAAAGGTTGCTATGATTAATGTCAGCTAACAAATCCTAAGTTAAACATGATTTGTTGATAGAGATTCATCATAGCAACCTTTATGATATCTGTGGAGTGTGTTTCAGTTATTGCTTCTGACAGTGTTTACCACCCCGGGGAGTGACCCCCAACAGTACTGCCTACCATAGCAATGCCCGCACTGTGCCCAGGACTGTTGAGGTGGCCAGGGCTGCCACAAACCTCCATATTTGCACAATGCTCGCATAGGTATGGGAGTGTGTGTATGTCTATCCAGTGTGTTGTGGCTGCCCACAACTTACTGAGCCCACACTGCTTGCACTGTTTCCAGTGTTAGCCTGCCAATGTGCATAATGAGGAGCACGGTACTGTGGGTATGGCCCAGACAGGGTGGCCTGGGCAGGATGCATCTGCCCAGGGTATAGGGCAATGGCTGGGACATTGTAGTGCCTGACCACCACCTGCACGGACAGGGTGGCCACAGCATGTCATGCTGGGAGGTCACTCTCACCCTGACTGGGCAGTGATCACGGCATGGCTAGGTTCCCCCATAGTGCTGTACAGCATTTCTCTTAAGTGATATTTATGGGTTCTCTTTCTTGGGTGCCCAATCACTGACATACCTGCTTGGTGTGTGTGCTCACATACCATTTTTGGGTACACACAGTTCCTCCAGGAACATGCACTATGTAGTAGCTACCAGACTGTCTGTAGTTAGCATGTGTATGGCTGGAACACCTTGCAGGGTGCAGTGGGTGGAGACTGATTGTGCCCTCTGCTGGTGAATGTCAGATAGTGGTGGGGGCAGCTGAGCTTCTCCAGCGTTCTGCCTGTCTGCCATTGCCTTAGGCGATGCGTATAGATCTGCATCGACTGCCCTGTAGGGTGCCTGTTCCCCAGCAGGACTGGGATTGATGGTCCTCTCTACTGCCACCTTTGCAGAGATGTACAATGTGGCTCTGTTGGTGGGAGATCCTGTCCCCCCACCCTGAGCCACAGAGGGCAGGTTGGGTGGTGCTACATAATCCGCTTTTGGGTCCAAACACCCCCCTTCACATATAACATGTGATCATGGCACCCACACAGGATATGCACTATTCTGGGTGTATCATAGTTCACAAGGGCTAGATGTGACTGGGAAATAGAGATGGACACAGGTGTATCCTAGGTGTGTCTGCAAGGACTACTTATCACACACTGGCACTGATGGGGACCTGCAGCATGGCCTATCTCAGCCAAGCCAGGTGCTGCGGACCTGGTGCTGGGTGCCCCACCTCACCCTCAGCATGAGCACAGTCGCTGCACAATGTCACGGTCTGTAGCTACTCTATGCCAGTAACACACGCGATCAGTTCCCCCTACCAGGCCTAGGTGCTGTGGGGGTGCATACCCCATTATGTGATCAGCTGTAGACTGCTGATCTGCATGTGCAGTGCATCATGGGTACAGGTGGATTTACCCTATCCTGGTAACCACAGCAGACAGTTTGTGTGGTGACCTGCAGTCTTTCTATAGCAGTGTGGTAGTAGCTATAGAGATGTAGCCTATGGTTACTTCAATGACTGTGGAGGCAGAGGTCATGGGTTCAATCCTATACAGCACATTATAGGGTGCCTTGGCAGACAGGGTACTTTATAATGTGACCTATGGGGCGCCTTATAGGGCGCCTTATGAGGCACCTTAGGTTATGGCACTATGAGGGTGTTTTTGCTGGCAGCACTGATTTAAATTAAAAGAAAATGCCTCAGACAGCCTTTTTAGATTACGCCACTGCAAGATCGAACCCATTACCTCTGCCTCCACAGTTATTGCAGTAACCAGTGGGCTACATCATTATAGCTTCTGACACTGCGCTGGCATGTACTTAGGGTTAATACGTGTTAACGTGCCACAGCGCCCACTATCGCGCAATACAGATTCTTGCTACCTTAGGACTGGAACGCCCACTCCTTATATGGCATTCTTCACATTATCGCTGCAACTAGCACCGGTAACATTAGCACGGTTTAGTAAACATACCCCTTAGTATGTTGCCCAGAAAGACAGAAATAAAAGGAAAAGAAAATCCTCTATGTAAAAGCTGAAATAAATTACGAGGTAACTCAAAATGACAATAAAACCAGGAAAATCCTTATAAATATATGTTTAAAATAAAAAAGCAAGCATTAGAAAGTTCCATTAAACAAAGATAATCCTCCATCAAACATAATTTTCTAGATACAGATTTCCATATGAATGGCCTCACTAGTAAGAAGGCTCTTTTTCCTTCTAGTATCAGCTAATTTGATTTCTGGCTGGGCAGAAATGTTCAACAAAGCCTCCTTAAAGGAACACAGTTTCCTTATAGGGGCATACCATGGTAAACATTGCCTCAAATACGAATATAAAGGGCCTTTCATTTTCAAAGTTACCACTAAGGAAAAGGATTTTGGAGTCATTGCAGACAATATGTTGAAATCCTCAGCTCAGTGTGCAATGGCAGGGGCCAATTAAGTAAACATAATGTACAGAATTATTAGGAAAGGAATTGAGCATTAAATGGAGAATGCCATGGTGCTTCCGGAACGATCCATGGTGTGACGGTACCACCTCAAGCAAGATATAGCTGACCTAGAAAAGATACAGAGAAGGGCAACAAAATGATAAAGGTTATGGAAGAAAGGTCAAAAAACTGAGGACTTTTCAACCTGGAGAAAAGACACAGGGCTAGCGGACATTCCATCAAACTAAATGGTAGTAGATTTTAAACAAGTTGAAGAAAATATTATTTTACTTAACACAAAATAAAGCTGTGAAATTTATCGTAAAGGATAATAGTATAGCAAGATATAAAATAGTTTTGGACCAGTTTCTGGAGACAGACGTGAAGATGGCCACTTTCATATTTTTAGGAACAAGGCCACTAGCAGGGGCAGGCAAAATGAGAGGCACCAGTGTATCCTGCCACCACTCATTGCAGAGGTTCGGCCTTTTTTCCTCCAAAGGCCTGGCTGTTCCTGGGCAGAGAACTGTCCGGTTGCTTTACTGGAGGGGGCACTAACAAAGCAGAAAAAAATCTCACTGCAGAGCAAGAAGCCAACCAAACACAGCGAAAGATGAACAAAGATTCCCATGATTCATAGAGTATGCAATCATGTTGAGAGACAAAGACAAAGGGGTAGATTCTGACCCACTAAATGCCTGGATCGCTATGCAGGAAACAGGGCTCCCTGCCCATAGAACAGAGTTGTGCAGGGAGCTCTGTTCGTGGGCGGGAGGGGATGGACCGGAGGTGAAGTGAGGGTGGGCAGTGGGTGGCACCATGATCCCGGACGTACAGGGCTGATTCTGAAGCCAGCCCTGTATGTCCGGGGTTGGCCATTTAAATGAGAGACTAATTCCACCTCTGAGGTAGAATAAATCCCCCTGGACATCGGGATATGCCAGAGCCGAGGTGCGAAAAACAGGTGAGGAGGGTACAGGGGTGCCCCGCAGCCCAACCCTGGCCATGGAAGTTCCGATTAGAGGTCAGACTGTGGGGAACAAAGAGTTTGCTGTTGCTGCCAGGAATGTGGCTCCTGCATGGAGCCGCAGTGCTATGGCAACATGACGCCATGGCACCGCAGCCCCATGCAGGAGCCAGGCGGAGCTAGCCGGAAATGCGACTGGACATCTGTGGTGCCTGCATCAGGGCACATCCCAGATGTCCAGCCACTATGCTGCGATTCTGCTCCCGTGGGGCCATCTAGCCCCTGTGGGAGAATTGGATGCACCTCCAGGCCGTCCAGATGTCTAGACATCCAGATGGCCCGGAGACACACAGGTCTGAATTGGCCTCCAAACAAATAATTTCTAGTAATCACGTATGTATAACAGTAAAACATGTATAATGTGAAAGTGTTAAAATCAGGAAGAGTCATGCATTTTTGGATTTCAAAGCAACCTCAAAAAGGTGTATCTTTAAGTCAAGATGAACACGGCCAGAGAAGGAGTCAGATGCACTGACTCAGGAAGGCCAGTCTGGCACATGATACCACAAGAAAGAAGTGTGGAGTCTGAAATTAGCAGTGGAGAAGGGCACAGATAGCAGCAGCAGCTTGCCTGACAAACGGGGGTCACAAGGAGGGATTTAAGGGGTGATTAGAAGATGAGGGAAACTGAAGAATGCATGCACTTGTAGGGGAGAAGTAATTTGAACCAAATGCAAAAGCAGATATGGAACCAATGAAGAGTCATAAGAAGGGGGTTCAGGTGGTCTTGACGACACTGGACGAAATATAAACCACACATCTGAATTTTGGATACATTGTAGAAAAAAGATGGTTTCTCAAATGAGTGAGCTTTGCACATACCATGACAGTCATGAACCTCACTTCTAAGCCAGGGTACGTGTGAGAGCCCCTGATGAGGCTGCAGTAATCCAAACAGGAAGTGACTACAGTGAATAAAGGTTTTTGGTGTGTATTCAGAGAAAAATGACATGTTTTCAAAGTGCAGTCAACACAAGAGTTAAAGTGATCCCAAATGTAACTCCGAAGGAAGACAGATGGCAGGATCCTCTTAAAACTGCCAAACGCTGTATGATAGATCTTATTACCACCAAACCATTAACTCAAAGGGAAGGGAAAGGAGGCCTCAGTGACAGGGCAGGGGGCTGCACTTGTAGTTAGAATTCACTGCTACAACACCCCCTCTATTCTCCCCTTATTCTCATTCATAGACCTCTGGGTGTGTTTTTACAATTTCTAAATGCATTTAAAAGGCTTGAAAAAGAACTTAGCTTTCGCTGTTTGTAAGCCCCAACCCTCAGAGTTTATGGTGCTGCCAGACCCTAGGTTGACTCGAGTTTCGCCCGTGAATTTCCAAGCCTGCCTCAAGACAGGTCAAACACCTGCTTTGTGCGCCTTCAGAAACAAACATTACCACTCAATAGGGAGTACTTTGAAGAAAGCTAATGGTTTGGTGGTAATAAGATCTATCATACAACATTTGGCAGTTTTAAGAGGATCCTGCCATCTATCTTCCTTCAGGGTTACATTTGGGATCATTTTAACTCTTGTGTTGATTGCAGTATTGTGAAAGTTATTCAGAGTGATATTTTCAATGTGAGCACATACCCCAGGATGCTAGGCTTGATGAACCACCAGTTTGACTCAGCATGGCATTTTTATTTTCTTAGGAAATTAGTAATGTTGCTTTCAAAAAACATTTAGGTCTTGCAACCATAAAGCATGTCAATACTAAAAAAATGCGAAAACCAGCTATTTTTATTTTCATAACATTAGGGATGATTAGGCCCATTTAGCCTGTACAATGCAATGCCAGAGACCCTGGCTGATGTCTGGCTTTCCCCCACTTCTTCACAACTAAGGATTTCTTGTGCTTATCCCAAGCTGTCTTTTATTCCATTATTGTTTTTCTTTCCACCATCCCCACTAGGAGGCCACTCTATGCATTCACCCCTCTTCCTGTGAATAAATATTTTCTAATGTTGCTTTGAGTCTACCCCTTTGGAGCCTCACACTCTGATCCCTTGTTCTAGAGCATTCTTTCCATTAAAGAGGTTTGCTTCTTGTGCCTGATTGATACCTTTGAGATGATGGAATGTTTCTGTCATATCTCCTCTCTTCTCCTCTAGACTTTCTTCGTCAGAGCTCTCCGTCAGCTGAAGCAGGGAACTGGAAGGTGAGCTCCTCCCCACTCCTCTGCTCCTCCAATCAGCCGCCCTGGCGAGCTATTTAAATTTAAAGACCTTTCTGCAGCCACAGACTTTCTTCATCGGATCTCTCCATCAGCCGAAGCAAGGAACCGGGAGGAGAGCTTCTCCCACTCCTCTGCTCTTCCAATCAGCGGCTCCAACAAGCTATTTAAATTTAAAAATCTTACTGGCGTGGCCACGCCAAAGTGCCCTTAGGCGTGGCTCTTGAGTGTGACCTCCAAGTGCCGTAACTATAACCACACAGCAATCTACACCCAACTCCCTATGGGGGTCATTCTGAACTTCATTTAGCAGGTCTGGACGTCTGATCCAGACCTGCTAAATAGCCGGGTAGACTGCCAGGGACAGATCTCCCCATATGAACAGGCAATTTGTGTGGGGAGCTCTGTTCGTGGGAGGGAGGGGGCAGGACAGAGATGGACCAAGGATGGGTGGTGGGCAGAGGGCAACCCCAGACATACAGGGCCGATTCTGTACATCCGGGGTCAGACATGGAGATGGGGGACTTATTCCACCTTGGAGGTAGAATAAGTCCCCCTGGGTTTTGCGGGACTGTGGTGCCAGGCAGAGACAGAAGTTGAGGGCATACAGGGGGATTCCCGCAGCCCAACCCTGGCCATGGAAGGCCAGATTGGGGTTCAGGCTGCAGGGAAAGAAGATTATTTTCTGCGGCCGGGGATTGCGGCCCTGAATGGAGCTGTGGTGCCATGGTGACGAGATGCCATGGCACTGCGGCTCCATTCAGGAGCCTGGCTGAGTTAGCCGGGTATATGGGCTGAGTGTGTGGCTGATCAGAATCGAGGCCTGGCCTGCATGTCCAAGCTGTAGATCAGATTCTAATCCTGCAGGTTTGTCTAGCCCCATAGGATCAGAATCGGGTCTACCTCTGTACGCCCCGATTCTGATCGGCCACACAGGGGCTGGATGGCCAGTACGGAATCAGCCTCTATGTGTTTAAACAAGTCTGGCTACACGTCTGGCCAATCAGGTAAAATGAATTGCTCAACAGCTCTGCAATCTATCAGTTTATGTCCTGTAACAAGCACAAGCAGCATCAGCAGAGGAAAGTAAAAGAGAAGCGGTGCACCCTTGAGGCTACTATCATCCCCATCTTGAAAGATACTTTTAACTAATCTAAAATTGACATTCCCTAGTCATAGACTGATCATTACTGTTGGTACCACTCTTGGTTGAGAACCATTTTCCTACTGTGCTAGAGTGACATACTGATCAACTTTAAAGATTCTCCTGTTGTTTATTTTAGATTCATTAACTACTTGTGATAAGGTTTACCTGCTTGTTGTTTTTACTTGCCTCTACTTCTTTATTTCATCTGCTTATTCTCCTCTTCTGATAGCCCTGTGTCTTTTCATTTTGCTTCTGTAATTTTATTTCCCCTCTCTGCCATTTCTTATGGTTTCACATCATTCCCTATTCCTTTTTCTGATCCTCCCTAACCTTTTTCCCTCACTCCACCAACCCAATACCCCCCTCTGTCTCTCACCCTCTCTCCACCTTCCGTTTCCTCCCCATCCTATCCTCCACCCTTTCCTCTGCTCTCGAGCTTCATCTTCTCCTCCCTCTCATTCATCCCTCTCCTTCCCCTTTAAAACAACCTCATCCCTGTTTCCGCCATGCTGTCTCCTCTCTCCCTTGCACTCTTCTTCTCCTTTTCCTTCTGACTTCTGGTGACATTAATCCCAACCCTGGTCCCTCTTCATTTTTCACTCCATACTAATTCCTCTCTCCACCATCCTAATCTTATCTATATCCCTCTCCTTCCCCCCTCCTCTCTCCCCTTCTCATGCGCCTTATGGAATGCTCATTCCATCTCTAATAAACTTCCCTTTACCGTAATCTCATCATCTCTCGCATTTTCAAACTTCTCGCTCTTACTGAAACTTGGCTTCTCCCTGACAACACTGCTTTGGTTGCTGCCCACTGTCACGGCGGCTACCAATTTTCCCATTCTCATCGTACCAATGGCCACAATGATGGTGTTGGTTTTCTCCTTTCTCCTTTTTGCCAATTTCAACCCCCTCCTTCTACCTAAATTTCATTCCTTTCCCTCCTTTGAAGTCCATTTCATCCATCTTTTATCCCCTATCTCTGCAGATTGCTGTCATCTATAGACCCCCTGACAAGGCTTCTTCTACCTTTCTCACTGTCTTTGACCCTTGGCTCTCCTTTTTCCTGGATTCTTCTTCTCTCTCTCTTATCCTTGGTGATTTTAATTTTCATATTAATAACCTCTCTGACCCCTATTCATCTAAGCTCTTTTTCCTTACTTCCTCTTTCAATCTCCTGATTTGCTCTTCTACCTGTACTCATCAGCTTGGTCACTGCCTTGACTTCATCTTCTATTCTAATTGTTTACCTTCTAATTTCCACTCCTCAGTTCTTCCCTTATCTGATCATCACCTGTTAAGCTTCACTCTTCATCACTCCCCCCCCCCCCTCAATCTCGCCCAATCTCCTCATATCTTTTTAGGAATCTTCATGCTAGATCCACTGACTTTTTCCACTGCTATTTCATCTCTTCTTTCTTCCACTGCATCCTCTAAATCTGTTGATGAGACCTTATCTTACATAAGAACATAACATAAGAACATAAGATATGCCATACTGGGTCAGACCAAGGTCCATCAAGCTCAGTATTCTGTTTCCAACAGTGGCCAATCTAGGTCATACGTACCTAGCAGTTTCCCCAAGGGACACAGGTTCCACAATGCTTGTATTGGTTCAAGCATTGATATCCTGGGTCCCTTCTTAATAATGGTTTATGGACCTTTCCTCCAGGAACTTGTCCAAACCTTTTTTTAAACCCAGCTACACTAACAGCCTTTACTACATCCTCCGGTAACAAATTCCAGAGTTTGATTACACGTTGAGTGAAAAAATATTTTCTTTTATTAGTCTTAAATAGTTTACCCTGTAGCTTCATTGCATGTCCCCTAGTCTTTCTATATTCTGATAAGGTAAACAATCGATCTACGTTTACCCGTTCCACTCCGTTCATTAATTTATAGACTTCTATCATATCTCCCCTCAGCCGTCTCTTTTCCAGGTTAAAGAGCCCCAACCTTTTTAGCCTTTCTTATAATAATACTCTTTCCACTGCTCGGGATACCCTTGCTTCATCCATAGCATGTCCTGTGAGGCACACTTCACCTCAGCCTTGGCTGTCTTCAAATACCCACTGCCTACATTCCTGTGCCCATTCAGCTGAACGTACTTGGCTCAAATCCTGTTCTCTCTCTGACTTTCTTCACTTCAAATTCATGCTCACTTCCTTCCAATTGGCCATCGCACTCACTAAGCTGAACTATTTTATCCATCTGACTAACCATCTTTCCTCTAACCCCTACCATCTCTTCTCAACTCTCAATTCTCTTCTTAAGGCACCTCCACTTTGCTACACATCCTTCTCTCTCTGCCCAAACCCTAGCAGACTATGTCAATGACAAAGTACATCCAACTACTCTTCAATTCCCCACTATATCTTCCTTACCCCTTCTTCCCTCTCTCCAATACCAACTTTTCCCCTCAACCTCTAACCCCTTTCATCCTTTTCTAAAATCTGAGGAAACCTCTCTTCTTTTTCCTCCTTGAAACTCACTACCTGCTTTTCTGATCCTATAGAACGCATGCACACATCAGCCAGAGTTGATTGCATCATTTTCTGATGCAATGCAATACTACTGCCAGACAGCTGCTGAAGCCATCTGACGTCAGCAGTGTACTATACGCAGTCAGAAATATTTAAAATATTTCAGACTGGGGGAGTGTCCTTCAGCAGTCCGGTGCCCTGTGTGAGAGAGGGGCCGGTTCCGAGCCGGGCGAGCAGAGCGGGCAGCCCTGCTGACGTCACCGCAGGCTCCGATAAAAAGACCTTGCTGCTTACCTTCTTCGGGAGTGTCCTTCAGCAGTCCGGTGCCCTGTGTGAGAGAGGGGCCGGTTCCGAGCCGGGCGAGCAGAGCGGGCAGCCCTGCTGACGTCACCACAGGCTCCGATAAAAAGACCTTGCTGCTTACCTTCTTCGGGAGTGTCCTTCAGCAGTCCGGTGCCCTGTGTGAGAGAGGGGCCGGTTCCGAGCCGGGCGAGCAGAGCGGGCAGCCCTGCTGACGTCACCGCAGGCTCCGATAAAAAGACCTTGCTGCTTACCTTCTTCGGGAGTGTCCTTCAGCAGTCCGGTGCCCTGTGTGAGAGAGGGGCCGGTTCCGAGCCGGGCGAGCAGAGCGGGCAGCCCTGCTGATGTCATCGTATGACCCCTATATCTCTGAAGCCCTATCGGCGCTAAGCCGTCGGCGCGTTTTCCTAAGGGGCGGTTCTCAAGGGGCATGATCATCGCCCCTTGTGAGCCCCTTTGGAGCCTTTTGGAGCTTAAGCTGTTGATGTTGTCAGAATGCCTGGTAAACGTAAGAAAAAGCTTTCCAAGGATACATCGCAGACCGGTGCCATGGAGAAACATGTGGTGTCTACGCCCAGAAACATCGTCTCAGGTACTGTTCCCGATAATCTCACTGTTGAGGGCGTGAGTCTAAGCTCAGTGGAGCGAACCCCTCCCCTTCCTCCTGGCTTTCTTGAGCTGTCCGCTGAAGTTTCCTTTGATGATCTCTCGCGCACTGTGGATTTGCCGAGAGTGGTGTCTTGGAAACCCCCCTCTGGGCCTCCCAGTGAACTTCCAGTTTCTGAAGTCTCTTTATTGGACATTTGGCGTGTGGTAACTCGCACGGAAAATACCTTAACGGCAACTATTTCTTCTTTGTGTCAATTTACTGGTGATACGGTTCAGAAATTACGCTCTCTAGATTCCCAACTTGGGGCTTTACGCTCCACGGTGACAAAAATAGAGCCCCTGGTTTCTACTTCGGTTGAATCAGTTGCTGCATACATGAAGGATAGTCTGTTTTTGCACCAAAAAATTGAGAACCTAGAGAATGCAAATCGCTCTAGGAATTTGCAAATTTTGAATTTTCCTTTATGCATGTTGCTCTCTCCAATGATACTGTTCCGGAAATATCTAAAAGAAGTCCTCCTATTTCCACTTGCCGATTCGTGTTTAATTCTTAAATGCTATTACTTACCATTAAATGTTTCATCTGGCAATGTGGATCAGGGGGTTTCTTCTCCTGTTGATTTGGAAAAGTTTAATCTTACTGCTTTTCTCGAGGAGTCTCAAGACCTCATATCCACTCGTGCTACCTTGCTGGTTACCCTTTCTTCAGAAGAAGATAAGGTAAATATTTTAAGAGCCTATTTTAAGAAAAAGGAGATGCAATTTTGTGGAGCAAAGGTCTTGATATTCCCCGATGTTTCACGCTCAACTCAAATGCGCAGGAAAGCTTTTCTTTCCTTAAAATTAAGAGTGGTAGCTTTGGGGGCAACATTTTTTTTGAAATATCCCTGTAAATGTAATATTTCTTTAAATAGCGACAGATTTATTTTTCTTATGCCTTCTGATTTGGAGAAATGGTTACTGGATAGAGAGAAATCAAAAGTTATTGACAAACCTTGAGTAGGGAGGGCTCATTAAACCGGTATAGTTGGCTACAGGCTTCTGCCTGTTATAGCCTTGTTTTCTTTGTTTATTGTATCTTCTTTTGTATTGGACGGATTTCTCCCCATTGATGTGGGCTATATTCTTATTAATGTATTTGTTTAAGGATATTTTATGCCTTTTGTATTTGTTTTCTCTGAAAGCTAATTTTATTGTGTTTTTCACTGTAAAATTTCATAAATAAAAGATGTAAAAAAAAAAAAATATTTCAGACTGTGTGCAAGAAAGTTTAAGCTATTGTTACATGTAACTTTTATTAATCATATAATTTTAGCCATTTAGGTACAATACAGAACAGTAATGCCACAAAAGTGTGTTAATACCGTTGACAATTTCTGCTACATTTGTGGGGAAGTTACATTTTCCAACCAGAAGAAAAGTATCACTTCTCAACTGAAGAAGGCATATCATCTTTACTTCGGATGCAAGATTGATGACCAAGACAAGCCTTAAGCCCTGCATATATGCTGCGCTACATGTGCAACACAGCTTTCACAGTGGTTGAATTGCAAAAGACCATCAATGCCGTTTGCAGTCCCCATGGTGTGGAGAGAGCCAAGCAACCACATAAATGACTGTTACTTCTGCTTGGTTCCTCCTCTTTCCAGCGGAATAACGAAGCAAAAGAAGCCGAGCATAGTCTACCCAAACATTTCGTCTGCATTGAGACCAGTTCCACATGGTGAGGGACTTCCTATTCCAGAACCTCCATCTGAATATTTTCTTGATTCATCTGATGAGGACAAGGGTGAGCCGACCTGTTCTTCTCCCAGTCCGTCAGCATGCAATGACCCAGATTTTCATTGGCATGCATATCAACTCCACACAGAATAACACAGGAAGAACTAAATGACCTGGTTCATGATTTGGACTTATCAAAGAACAAGGCAGAATTTCTAGGATCAAGACTCCAACAATGGAATCTTCTAGAAGAAGATGTCAACATTACTTCATATCGAAAGCGCCACTAGCAGTTGCAGCCTTTCTTCAGAAAGGAAAGTAATCTAGTATTCTGTTCCGATATTGAGAGCCTCATGAATGCCTTAAAAATCGTTCATGACCCACAAGACTAGAGACTATTTATAGACTCTTTGAAACTGAGTCTGAAGGCTGTGCTTTTGAACAATGGAAACCGTCTTCCATCTATTCCAGTAGCCCATGCCATCCACATGAAAGAGACATACGATAACTTAAAGCATCTACTGACTTCCATTTACTATAACAAGTACAGCTGGCACCTCTGTGGTGACTTGAAGGTAGTTTCCCTTTTTATGGGACTGCAGCAGGGATATATAAAATATATGTGTTTCTTATGTGAGTGGGATAGCCAAGCAAGGGATTGGCACTACTTGCGGAAGGAATGGAATCACAGACAAAATGTAACAGTTGGAGAGAAGAATATCCAGCACCCAGCTCTGGTTGAGGCTCACAAAATCCTGCTACCACCCCTTCACATCAAACTAGGTTTGATGAAATTCTTCGTGAAAGCCATGGACCGCACTTCGCCCGCTTTCCAATACCTGCATGAAAAATTCCCTCAACTCAGCGAAGCTAAGATTAAAGAGGGAGTTTTTGTGGGTTCTCAGATTCGAGAGCTCTTCAAAGATGACCGGTTCAACAACTTGCTGCAAGGTGATGCGAAACAAGCATGGAATGCTTTTCGCCTAGTGTCAACAAACTTTCTCGGGAATGTTAGGGCAGAAAACTACAAGGAACTAGTAGAAGACATGCTGTTGCAGTATCAGAAACTTGGCTGCAATCTGTCCCTAAAGATCCATTTCCTTGATTCCCATCTCGATTTCTTTCCTGACAACTGTGGTATGGTTAGTGATGAACAGGGCGAACGTTTTCACCAGGATATCGCAACAATGGAGCAAAGATACAAGGGAAAATGGTCCACTACAATGCTGGCTGACTACTGCTGGACACTCCCCAGAGAAGCTCCCGAACAACTGTACAAGAGACAGGCAAAAAAATCTAAGAAGTAGTCTATGACTTGTTTTTTTACAGGTATTAACCGAAGGCCTATTATATTTACTATTGACATGCATTTTGTGATGTAAACATTAATTCTTGTAGATTATAAAAAAACTAGAGCCAACTTTGCAATTTCACTGTCATATTCGTGTTCAGCATATAAAAATTGATAAGAAATGACTATTTGTATTTCAGTAACATGACTTTTGTAAAAATTTGTTGACCAGTGAATTGGCATCTCAGAGACCTGGTAGAAGGAGGACAACCAATGGAACTCCATGATACTTAGGTACAAACTATATCGCAATGATAGGGCAGATCAAATTTGTGGAGAGGTTGCACCCTATATTACAGAGGGCATTGAGTCACATAAGATAAAAGTTTTTCAGGAAACAAAATAAACTATAGAATCTCTATGGATAGAAATTCCGTATAAAAAGGGGAAGACAATGGCACTGGGAGTATGGCGGGTTCAGTTGATCTATGGTGAAGACGTAAAATTTTAACCCCTGAAGAAGCCTGTACCTGGTGAAACGAAAGCTTTTGTAGGATTTTCTTTAGTCATAAATTTACAAGAGGTGCAGTGTTTTCCCCGCTATGATACACTTTGGGGAGTGTTCCTGGTTGCTGTTCGTCATGTTTTATGCTGCCATTGAAGCAGCTATTGAAATGAATGTTTGAGGCGGCTGCTGAGCAGACAATTGGAGATAACTACAATAAGATAAGATAAGTGTATATGGGCTATTTTGGTCCTTTATTTATTTTGGATACTGATTATATTCTTTATTCTTGTAGGAGTTTTCCTGGTTGTTTCTGTGCTGCTTATCGTAAATATTTGATTGACTCTGATGCTTTGGAGCTGTGTGTGTGAATTTTGATGGGTAATTGGTAGAATGTGTGTGGTGTTGTAATTTATATTTTGGTGTTATATGGTCCCAGGGTGAATTTGATATGGTGTGTTAATGGATAGTAATCTTGTCTGTATTAGGGAATTTGGAAAGGCTGTGACCTATGATGTGAGCATCAGCTATTCCCTACAGTGAGTTTCTCACTGCATGTGGGGTACTAGCCATCCTGAGGTCTTATTGCCTTGTGGAATATTTGTTGGAATTTTCTAGAATTTTTTGGAGATAACGTTTGAGTTCAGCTTTGGTTGGGGAGCGTGGGATTTTTTTATGTCATTTGGAATTGCTCCCATACAGCTTTATTAGTGGTGTTTACTGGGAGTATACTACCATCCACCAGGCCACAATAAACAGACGAATGATGTAATGCTAAAAGAAATCAGGTAAGCTAATAAAGGTTTACAACACAGCAAAGTTTACGACACAGTAATATGGGTGATTTCAATTATCCTGGTATTGAGTGAGGCAATGCCACAGTAGGACATGCCAGGGAGATAACGTTTCTAGATGAAATAAATGACTGCTTCGTGGAGCAGCTGGTTTATGAACTGACAAGAGGAAGCTATTTTGGACCTAATCCTTAGTGGAACACAGCATCTGATGCAAGAGATAACAATGTTGGAGCCTCTTGGCAAAAGTGATTATATCATGATTGCTTTCAATTTAATAATGGAGGGTGGACAGCAAGGATATCCACAGTATCTTAACTTCCAAAAGGGAGACAATGAGGAAAATAGTAAAGAAAAAACTAAAAGGAGTAGCTGCAAAGGTTAAAGGTTTATAACAAGCATGGGCAATATTTAAGGCTACAAAAGGGGACTGCTACTTCTGGAGAGAGATCTGCAAGTGTAAAAGTATTACTTCTGGGAATTTTTCTAAATCTTGGGGGAAAAGGAATTCTTTAGATTAAAGCTGATTAATCTGTGAACCCAGTGTATTTGTTAAATCGGTCAGGGCCTAGTAGCAGCAAAGAGTTTTCAGTTTAAATTTAAAACACAGAGGGGAGCTTTCTGGTTAGATTTAGAACCCAAGACTCCCTCTATCCAAGCACGGGCTGTGGGACTCCCCCTGGAGATTGGTCACATATTACCTTAGAAGCAAAGGACAGGGTACTGTGTAGCAGCCAGCTTTTAATAAGTCTTTTTCCCTCCTTCCCTCCCTCCCCAACACCCACCCACCCCTGGGATAATCATAGCTTTATAGGTGCTTAAACTTCTTAAAGGAAAGGAGGTGCCCTATTCACTCTCAGGTGCAGCTGTTTATTCTCATCAGCATACATTAAGGACCTAAGATTAATTAAATTTCAGGTGAACAAAGTACATTAAACGTATTAGGTATAGTTTTATTAGTATAAGTATCCCCAGCAACCGTTAGTAAGTAAAGAACTTAAATATCTAAACACAACCTTAAAACGAAGATGCAGACAGCAGTCCAGCAATGAGATGGGGGCTTTCCAGTCTTTTGCACTGAGTGTCACATGTATGATTTTCTCCCAGTTGGTGAGGGGTCTTATATGTGCACAAGGTGCAAGGAGCTCTTTGCTCTCAGGGAATGAGTCCGATCTCTGGAGGCAAGAATAGCAGACTTTGAAGACATAAGGAAGACAGAGAGGTACACAGACGAGACCTACAGGGATATAGTCCTAAAGTCCCACCTCCAGTCTGGCAGCATCCCTGTTGCCATGGAGGAGAGAGGTCATGTGACAGGAGAGCATCATCCTGGTTAGGACAGTCGTTATAGTTGGTGATTCAATCATTAGGCATGTAGATAGCTGGGTGTCTGGTGGATGTGAGAACCGCTTGGTAACATGCCTGCCTGGTGCAAAGGTAGCGGACCTCATCCGCCACCTAGACAAGGTCTTAGATAGTGCTGGGGAGGAGTCTGCTGTCTTGGTACATGTCGGTACCAATGACATAGGAAAATGTGGTAGGGAGGTTCTGGAGGCTAAATTTAGCGTTTTAGGTAGGAAGTTGAAATCCAGAACTTCCAGGGTGCGTTCTCCGAACTTCTTCCCGTTCCATGTGCAGGACCCAAAAGGTAGGCAGAGCTCCAAAGTCTCAATGCGTGGATGAGACAATGGTGCAAGGATGCGGGTTTGGGATTTGTTAGGAACTAGGGAACACTCTGGGGAAAGGATGAGCTCTTCAGAAGGGATGGGCTTCACCTTAACCGGGATAGAATCAGGCTGCTGGCATTAACCTTTCAAAGGAGATAAAGCAGCTTTTAAACTAGATAATAGGGGAAAGCCGACAGTCGCCCAAGAGCGCATGGTTCAGAACAATGTATCCTTGAAAGATACTACTAAAAAAATGAAGTAAGAGCACATCAGCAGAGAGGTTCCAATAAAGACAAAGGTAGTCCAAATGCCCTTGAGTACAGAGCAGACAGAGCTTAAAGATTCCAAACTACCCCTGCCTACCGATAGCCAGATTAATATGAATAAAATACAGTCTCTAACATGCTTGTATGCAAATGCTAGAAGTCTAAAAAATAAGATGGGAGAGTTAGAATATATAGCACTAAATGAGAAGTTAGATATGATTGGTATCTCAGAGACATGGTGGAAGGAGGACAACGAGTGGTACACTGTGATACCTGGATACAAACTATATCGTAATGATAGAGCTGATCAAATTGGTGGAGGGGTTGCGCTCTATGTTAGAGAGGGCATTGAGTCACAAAGGATTAAAGTTCTACAGGAAACAAAATTCACTGCAGAATCTATATGGATTGAAATTCCATGTAAAAAGGGGAAGGCGATGGCAGTGGGGGTGTACTATCGACCGCCTGGCCAGAATGAACAAATGGATGATGAAACGCTCAATGAAAATCAGGGAAGCTAACAAAAGTTACAGAACAGTAATGATAATGGGTGATTTCAATTACCCCAGTATTGACTGGATCAGTGTCATGGCAGGACATGCTAGGGAGATAAAGTTTATAGATGAAACAAATGACTGCTTCTTGGAGCAGCTGGTTCATGAACCAACCAGGCGGAAGCCATTTTGGACTTAGTCCTTAGTGGAACACCAGATCTGGTGCAAGAGATAAGGGTGTTGGGGCCACTTGGTAACAGTGATCACAGCATGATCGCGTTTGATTTAATTAAAGGAGGAGGAATGGTAAGGAAATACACATTACTACCTTTTAACTTTCGAAAGGGAGACTATGATAAAATGAGGTAAATAGTTTAAAAAAAAACTAAAAGGGGCAGTTGCAAAGGTTAAAGACTTACATCAAACTTGGGTGTTGTTTAAAAATACTATCTTGGGAGCCCAGACCAGCTGTATTCCACGCTTTAAGAAAAGTGGAAGGAAGTCCAAAAAACTGCCAGCATGGTTTAAAGGTGAGGTCAGAGAAGCTGTTGTTGCCAAAAAAGTATCTTTCAGGAAATGGAAAAAAGAGCCAAATGACGAAAACTGGAAACAGCACAAGCACTGGCAAGTTCAATGCAAGGCATTGATAAGGCAGGCAAAGAGAGAATTTGAGAAGAAACTTGCTGTGGAAGCAAAAACGCATAATAAAGACTTTTTCAAATACATTTGTAGCAAAAAACCTGTGAAAGAGTCAGTTGGACCATTAGATGATAGAGGGGTAAAAAGGGCAGTAAGAGGGGACAAGGCTATAGCGGAGAGATTGAATGAATTCTTTACTTTGGTCTTCACTGAGGAAGATGTAGGGATGTTACCCATGACTGAAGTGGTATTAAAAGGTGATGCTGCAGAAGAATTGAAAGAAACACCGGGAAGATGTATTACAACTATTTGATAAACTGAAGAGTTGCAAATCACCTGGACTGGATGGTATACATCCAAGGGTGTTGAAAGAACTGAAATATGAGGTTGCAGACCTGCTATTTTATTTATTTTATTTAACAGTATTTCTAAACCGCCTTATCTTAATAATCAAGGTGGTATCACAGCAAGCAATCAGGTAAAGTGTGTGTGTTGTACATGCAGTGAGGATAAAACTTAGTTGTGTGAGGGATGTGTTGGGTGCTTGATTTGTTTGAGCTATATACAGGGTGGGCTATTTACAGTGGTGCTAGAATCATATTTTATATATATTCAGTTGTTTGGGAGGATTGGAGTGCTGTTATCCATTCTCTTAGGTTATGTGATGTGACCATAGTGCTCTATGAACAGCATGGTTTTCAGTTGTTTTCTGAAGTCTTTGAGGTCTGGAGTTGCCCTTAGATCGTCCGGTAGATTGTTCCATATTGTTGGAGCAGCCATGGAGAGAGCTCTGTCTGTTGTGTCCTTGCGTGTGTGCTTGTACTCATTTGGGGTGCTGACTCGGTTGCGTGTTTGACTTCTTCTGGGACGTGCGCTGGTTTCCGGTTGTATGAGCAGGTGGAGGCTGTTGGCTGATGTGTGTTCTTTTATCTTAAATAGGTTTATGATAGTCTTGTATCTGATGCGAGCAATGATTGGGAGCCAGTGTAAGTCCTTTAGTGTAGGTGTGATGTGCTCCTGCCTTGCGGCTCCAGATATGATTCGAGCTGCTATTAGTAATCTGTGAACTATCATTAAAATCATCTGCAATACCTGAAGATTGGAGGATGGCCAATGTAACGCCACTTTTTAAAAAGGGTCCCAGGGGTGATCTGGGAAACTACAGACATCAGTACTGGGAAAAATGGTAGAAACCATCATAAAGAACAAAATTACTCAGCATGTAGATAGTCATTGCTTAATGGGAAACAGCCAACATGGCTTTAGACAAGGAAGATCTTGTCTTACTAATCTGTTATGTTTTTTTGAAGGTCTGAATAAACAGGTAGACAAAGGTGAGTCGGTTGATATAATGTATCTGGACTTTCAGAAAGCCTTTGACAAGGTCCCTCATCAGAGACTTTTGGCAAAACTAAAAAGTCATGGGATAGGAGGAGATATACTATTGTGGATCAGGAACTGGTTACAAGATAGAAAGCAGAGGGTAGGGCTAAATGGCCAATTTTCCCATTGGAAAAAGGTGAATAGTGGAATACCCCAGGGATCTGTGCTAGGTCCGCTGCTTTTTAACATATTCATAAATGACCTGGAAAAGGGAATAACGAGTGAGGTTATCAAATCTGCAGATGACACAAAACTATTTAAAGTTGTTAAAACCCAAGAGGATCGTGGAAAATTGCAAGAGAATCTTGATAAATTGGAAGACTGGGCATCCAAATGGCAGATGAAATTTAATGTGGACAAGTGCAAAGTTATGCACCTAGGAAAGAACAACCCAAACTATGGTTACACGATGCAAGGTTCCACATTGGGAACCACCACCCAGGAAAAATATTTAGGCGTCATTGTGGCTAACATGTTAAAACCCTCCTCCCAGTGTGCAGCGGTGGCCAAGGGAGCAAATAGAATGCTAGGTATCATAAGGAAAGGAATGGAAAATAAAACAAAAGAAATAATGCCTCTGTATCATTCCATGGTGCGACCGCACCTTGAATATTGTGTGCAATTCTGGTCGCCGTATCTTAAAAAACATATAGTGTTAACAGAAAAGGTACAGAGAAGAGCCACCAAAATGGTAAAAGGGATGGAAGGATATTCCTATGAAGAGAGGCTAAAATGTTTAGGGGTCTTCAACCTGGAAAAGAGACGGCTGAGGGGAGATATGATAGAGGTCTATAAATTAATGAATGGAGTGGAACGGGTAAACGTAGATCGATTGTTTACGTCATCAGATTATAAAAAGGCTAGGGGACATGCAATGAAGCTATAGAGTAACCTATTTAAGACTAATAAGAGAAAATATTTTTTCACGCAACGTGTAATCAAACTCTGGAATTTGTTACCAGAGGATGTAGTAAAAGCTGTTAGTGTAGCTGGGTTTAAAAAAGGTTTGGACAAGTTCCTGGAGGAAAGGTCCATAAACCATTATTAAAAGGGACACAGGATATCACTGCTTGACCCAATACAAGCATTGAGAAACCTGTGTCTTTTGGGGAAACTGCTAGGTACTTATGACCTAGATTGGCCACTGTTGGAAACAGGATACTGGGCTTGATTTATTTATTTACATTCTCTTATATACTGCACTATTCTGCATCAGTGTGGTTTACATTGAACAGGGCATTATAACTTGGAGATAACTATTTTACAAGGAACATGGGCTATGGAGGGTTAAGTGGCTTGCCCAAGACCACAAGGAGCACCTGTGGGACTAGAAACCCCAGTCCTTCTGGCCCGAGGTTGCTGTCCTCTAGTGGGATTTGAACCCCTGACCTTCTGGCCTGAAGTACCTTGCCCCAACCACTAGGCCACTCCTCCACTTGATGGACCTTGGTCTGACCTAGTATGGCATATCTTATGTTCTTATAATACTATCTTGGAAGTCCAGTCAACATGTATTCCATGCTTTAAAAAAGGTGGAAGGAAGGCCAAAAAGTTGCCAGCATGGTTTAAAGGTGAGGTCAGAGAAGCTGTTGTACCCAAAAAAGCATCTTTCAGAAAAAGAAAAAAAGGAGCCAAAAGACGAAAACAGGAAACATAAGCACTGGCAAGTTAGATGCAAGGCATTGATATGGCAGGCAAAGAGAGAATTTGAAAAAAAAACTTGCAGTGGAAGCAAAAACACAATAACATCTTTTTCAGGTACATTCGTAGCAAAAAGCTGTGAGAGAGTCAGTTGGACTATTTGATGACAGAGGGCAAAAGGGGCATTAAGGGAGGATAAGGCCACAGTGGAGAGATGGAATGAATTCTTTGCTTCTATCTTTACTGAAGAGTATGTAGGGAAGGTACCCATGCCTGAAATGGTATTTAAAGGTGATATATCAGAAGAATTGAAACAAATATCGATAAATCGGGAAGATGTATTACAACTATTTAATAAACTAAAGAGTAGCAAATCACCTGGACCAGATATTATACAGCCAAGAGTACTGAAAGAACTGAAATATGAGATTGCAGACCTACTATTAGTAATCTGTGAACTCTCATTAGAATCATCTGTAGTACCTGAGGATTGGAGTATGGCCAATGTAATGCCAATTTTTTTTTTGCAAATTTTTAAAGATAGTCATAAAAAGGCATACAGGAAATATCATCCATAAACATCAACAAGGAAATAACTCAAAGCCACTGGGAAACCCTGGACCAGAAACAATAAAGATCTAATTAGCCCACATCCTGGGGAGATACACATCAAACATAAATAAAAATAGAGAACACACTCCAAATCAGCCACACCTTTCTAATATTCCACCTATAATCTCATCCCACCCCTGCCTGCTTCTCCTTTTCAGCTAGCAATGCTTCTAATTGTGGAGAGTTGGAGAGTCAAGGAAAATAATTAATGGCAATTTTTAAAAAGGGCTCAAGGGGTGATCTGGGAAACTACATACCGGTGAGCCTAACATCAGTACTGAGAAAAATGGTAAAAGGCATTATAAAGAATAATGAACATGTAGATAGTCAAGGTTTAATAGGAAAAAGCCAACATAGATTTAGCCAAGGAAAATCTTGTTTTACTAATCTGTTGTGTTTTTTGAAGGTGTGAATAAATAGGTAGACAAAGGTGAGCTGGTTGATATAGTGTATCTGGATTTTCAGAAAGCCTTTGACAAGGTCCCTCATGAAAGACTCTTAGCCAAAGTAAAAAGTCATGGGACAGGAGGAAGTATAGTATTGTGGATCAGGAACTGGTTAAAAGATAGAAAGCAGAGAGTACGGAAAAGCTGTTAGTGTAGCTGGGTTTAAAAAGGGTTTGGACAAGTTCCTGGAGGTAAGGTCCATAGACCATTATTAAAGAAGACCAGGAAAACCTACTGCTTACCTCAGGATAAGCATTGTGGAATCTGTGTACCTTTTTGGGAAGCTGACAGGTACTTGTAGCTTGGATTGGTCACTTGGAAACAGGATGGACCTTGGTCTGACCCAGTATGGCATTTCTTATGTTCTTATGTAATTTAGATCCATAAGTCTTATCTCATATAGCTCTGGTGTAGACACATGATTTTTTAGAGGAGCAGACGTAAAGGTTAGACACATTGGGGTTCCAATTAGAAATGCTCTGTACACAATGGATGGTAGCACATCATTGGTATCCAACCAGGTGATACCCTTTGGCACTTCACTTCCAGTTACACTGACCTGCACTAGGCAAACCATATAAATTGCAAGGATCGTGCTACACAGATATGAGCATGGGGAGATTATCTTGCTCAAGGACACACAATGATAGCCAAATGCACTAAGCATTTTTCTCAGATTCAAAAGGGCAAGAAAGTTCTTTAGTTCATCTGGCTCAACGACTGGTGGAAATTTCCATCCTCTTAAGTTGCTGTCAGCCTGAATGAACCACTACCATCATGATCATCATCTCTTTACACAGTGGGGAAAAGACATGTGCCAAAGTCCTACTTGTAGAAATAAAAGACCAAAGCAAACTATTTACCAACCATTTTCAAAATAGATATATTCTTAAGCAAACTATAAATAGTTCCTATCTTGAGAAACTAGTTGTCACGGAGCCTATGTCATAAGATCTGCAAACCACATTACAAGGAATTGTGTTTAATTACCCATTAGCTACTGGAAAATGTCAAGATTTTGTTTACACAGCTGTTTCTCAAAATGCTCTGGCTACATCCTCCCCTGAGTGGATGACAATGAAATACAAAAGCTTGAGATCACATGAAAACTTGTTGGAACAGTTTCCTTAACAATACAAAACCCAAACCTGAGATTTTAACAAAACCTCAGACTTCAGGCGGACATTTCTGGTGATGATCACTTCCTTTCTTAATTGCTAATGAACGATGGGCATTATACTTACAATATTCAGCCCATCCTCCCAAGCTTCTGACTGCAACATTTCCCCTTGAATCTGAGTGTATTCATGTCAAGCATCTGATTTTGGCACCACACAGTACATGTCCTTTCTTAGGCAAGCAAGTTTGACCATGTCACCCCTTTGTTGATTCAGCATCACTGGCTTCCGATTTTCTACTGCATCTGGCATAAACTTCTCACTTTGATCCATAAGACCCTCAAAAACAAAGCACTTGATTACTTATATTCCCTTAGTACATTATATGCCCCCCTCCCCCCCCCCCACCCCCCCACCCCTCCCACCAAGCTGCTTGTGCTCACTTTATGGCAATAGACTGTTTATTCCTTTTCATAAAAGTCTGTACCCAGGCAAATGACACTGCCAAGGGCAGGAAGAGAAATATTTGCCTGTTCAGAAAGAGAGTTAGTTTTACAGGTTCAGATCATGGTAGGTAAAATACTGTGCGTTGTAGCATGGTGGAATTGGGAAGTGCACTCGTTAACGCATGCTTGGTTAAAGAGCCTTTTTAAAAAATGCATACAAAATCAATTTAATTCATATTAACCTACAAATTAGCACATGTATAGTTTAGTCCCATGCATTAAAAAGTTCTAATATGGGTTTGTACTGGGATATATAGCGTAGTTACTCACCTGTAACAGGTGTTCTCCGGATACAGCAGGAATCAGTCCCCACATAAGGGTGACATCAGCGTCGACAGAGCCTGTGCAGAGCATTTCCTCAGCTTTCAAAGAAAGCCTTTGGGAATGCTATCACCCATGCATGGTCCCCTTCCCGCCCAAGGGTACCATCTTGCTCAGTCAGATGACATAGCTAAATCGGCAGTCAAACAAAAACAGAAGGAGGGCAACTCGAAGGAGAGAAGGGAGGGTTGTGAGGACTGATTCCTGCTGTTCCCGGAAAATACCAGTTACAGGTGAGTAACTACGCTTTCTCCAGGAACAAGCAGGAAGTCAGTCCTCACATATGGGACTCCCTAGCTCCAGGCTGTTGAGGACCGAACCACGACAGTACCAATGGTGACCGAATGGGTGGCCTTAAGTTGCAGAAGGTAAGTCCCCGCTGAGAGACTCTACAAGACCCTAGCATCCAGCAACACTATCACTCCGGTAGCCTGAACACAGAACAGTCGGAGGGCAGGAGTTGCCTATACTCCAAGAATATTACTCAACACTGCCTGACCAAAGGCACTGTCCCTGCGGGATTCACTTTCCAGGCAGTAGTGTGCTGCGAACGTATGAATGGATGACCAAGTGGCGTCTCTGCAAATTTCTGTCACCGGCACATAATGGAGTTGGGCCACCAATGTGGCCATCGCCCTCATGCAATGCGATGTGATCCGGTGCTCCAAGGAGAGGCCTGCCCACTCATAGGCGAGGGCAATGCAGTCCACCACCCAAGAGGATAGGGTAAGCTTGGTTACAGGGAGCCCCAGTCTGCTGGGGTCATAGGACATGAAAAGCTGAGGTGCTCTGTGGTGGCCCTGGGCCCACTGCAGATAGAAGGATAGTGCCCATTTACAGTCCATTGTGTGGAGTATGAGCTCCTCCCTGACGGCATGAGGCTGCAGTTAGAAGGTGGGGAGTACAACCTCCTGGTTGAGATGAAACGGGGATATCACCTTTGGGAGGAACTTAGGGTGAGTGCAGAGCACTAGCCTGTTCTTGAAGAACTGGTGTATGGGAGGTCTGCCACAGCGCTTGGAGCTCACTGACTCTGCAAGCTGAAGTCAGGGCCACCAAGAAAGCCACCTTCCAGGATAGGTATTTGAGGTGACAAGTGGCCAGTGGCTCATTCGGTGACCTAGTCAGCTGGGAAAGCACCACGTTTAGGTCCCATTCTGCCACCGGATGGCGGACAGGAGGCTTAGAAAGCAAAAGGCCCCATAGGAACCGGGAGACCAAGGGCTGGCTGGATAAGGGCTTTCCCCCTACTGGGTGGTGGTGAGCTGCTATGGCGCTCAGATGCACCTGGACTGAGTTAGATTTCAGCCCTGTGCATGACAGAAGTACTAGGTACTGGAATACCAGCTGGACGTAGCAGGAAAAAGGGTTCTCCTTCCTATCTGTGCACCACAGGGCAAACCTGCGCCACTTACAGGCATAAGCCCTCCTCGTGGCAGGTTGAGCAGGGCCAAGGCTACCTTCTCAGCAGCCAGGCTGTTAGAGTCAATGTCCCTCATTGGGGTGTAGAAGGGAGCCCTCCTCTTGAGTCAGGAGGTCCGGGACTCGACCCAGGGGTACTGGGAGTGTCACCGCCAGCAAGAGCAGTAGTGAGAACCAGGGTTGCCTGGGCCACCTGGGGGCGATCAGTATCATCGATGCCCTCTCGTTCTGAATTTTGAACAGAGTCTTGGTGAGCAGGGGAGTCGGCGGGAATGCATACAGCAGTCCCTTGGACCATGAGATTAGGAACGGGTCTGCCACTACCCTCTGTGGTTGCAGCTACCTGCAGCAGAAGCGGGCCAGTTGCGCGTTGTCCAGAGAGGTGAAGAGGTCCATTTCAGGCCAGCCCCAAAGGCGGAAGAGCATTGCCACTGCAGAATCGAGACACCACACGTGAAAGCGCAGGACTCTACTGAGTCTGCTAGGTAGTTGTCCTTGCCCGGGAGGTAGACTGCTCGCAGAAGCATGCTGTTGCGCACTGCAAAGCAGAGGAGGGCTACAGCCTCCTGGCAGAGGGATTACGAGCCCGTGCCCTCCTGTTTGTTTATATAGAACATTGCGACCTGGTTGACCATCTAGACCAGCACAGGCCTGTTCCGCAAGAGGGAGTGGAATGCACGTAGGGCGAGGGCTACCACCTGGAGCTCCAGAAGCCTGATCTGTAACAGAGACTCTTCCTTGGATCAGCAACCCTGAATGCAGTGAACTCCACAGTGAGCTCACCAGCCCTGGAGAGAGGCATCTGTGGTCAGGGTCCTCTGCGGTAGGGATGCCTGGAAGTCAAAAGCTCCCACTAGGTTGAGCCGGAACTGGTGTCTGCAGTTTGGGAGCCTTATGCTTCCTGTGTCCGAGTCCCTGGTCTTTGGGCTGGGGTTCCTGGTGCTTGGACTTGGGAAGGCTGGTAGTGGTGACTCTGTAGGAGCAGCCATTCGAGGATGGTCTGCACCGACACCGATAAAACCTCCTTTGGTGGAGACTCATACTGGAGGATCTCCAGCCCTTGGGTGGGGAATGATTTCTTTGAGCATTTCATCATCCGTTTGGTCATTCTGGCCAGGCGCTCGATAGTACACCCCCACTGCCATTGCCTTCCCCCTTTTACATGGAATTTCAATCCATATAGATTCTACAGCAGATTTTGTTTCCTGCAAAACTTTAATCCTTTCTGACTCAATGTCCTTTCTAACATAGAGAGCAACCCCTCCACCAATTTGATCAGCTCTATCATTACGATATAGTTTGTACCCAGGTATCACAGTGTCCCACTTGTTGTCCTCCTTCCACCATGTCTCTGATATTCCAATCATATCTAGCCTTTCATTTAGTGCTATATATTCTAACTCTCCCATCTTATTTTTTAGACTTCTAGCATTTGCATACAAGCATTTTAGTGAATGTATTTTATTCATATTAGGCTATTGTTCTGGCCTTGATGCTAGAAGGCGCCACAGCTTTTAACGTGGACACCGAGGATTTCAGGCCCGGTGCTGGCGCTCTAGCGAGCGTGTCCTCAACGAGGACCATGGCCTCGGGAAGCCTTGCACGGTCACTGCCAGCCGAGGATTCCTTCCTAGAGACCTTAGGGGGGCGCTGCTCGGAGTCACCTGAGTCCCACTGTGGGACCTTACCAGGTTTCCCCAGTGGAACCTCGACTGGCTTCAAGGATTTTTTCTTTTTCTTGCTAGGGTCTGGCATCTTTCCAGAAGAACCACTGCCACAGGACTCTGAACACACCCGGACCTCACGGGAGGTGCTCGGCTTCGGGCTCAGATCGGGGAAGCCGGTGCAGAACTGGACCGCAGGAACATCTTCTCCTGCAACTCCGATCTTTTTTTGTTGGTCCGAGGGGCCATGGACTGATACAGGTCGCAAGAGGTACTGTTGTAGTCTGTGCCAAGGCAGTGCAAGCAGGTGGGTGTCTGTGACAGACATAATTTGACTGCAACGATCACACTTTTTAAAGCCACCAGGAGATATAGTAGATCACACCCAGATGGGGTCAACGATCCCCAGGCAAAAAAGGGCGTGAATGCCTGTCGAGGTGAGCCTTGATGAAAAAAAGGGAAAGGAGCTGAGAACAGCGCCGGCTCGAGGCGAGAAGAGGAACCAGCACGCAAACCAGGAAAAACTCAACTAAGGATAATTTTTAAGTACTTTTTCCAGGGAAACAGGATATACATCCGTTGGGCTCTGCGGAAAAAAGGAGACTGAGCAAGATGGCACCCTTGGGCGGGAAGGGGACCATGCATGCGTGGTAGCATTCCCAAAGGCTTTCTTTGAAAGCTGGGGAAATGTTCTGCACGAGCAACGTTGGCGCCGACGTCACCCATATGTGAGGACTTACTTTCTGCTTGTTCCTGGAGAAAGAATGTTACCCGTCCCTCTCCAAAGGGATCACCAACTGGTTTAAAATCTCACTCCTGGAACTGGGTAACTTGGCAACTCTGATGTCTCCCTGCTCTTCACTTGCCCTTCTCCTATCTTTTCAATTATTTTCTTCTGTCACTCCCTCTTTTTAGGTGTGTTTCATGTAAGCGATAGGCTCTATCTATCTCCATCTGTCTATCCGTCTTGTCTGTCAATCCGTGTTTATCTGTTTATTTGCCCATCACACACACCTAACACCCCCATGGCACACAGACACATACACACCCCACCTACACACGTACCATGACTTACAAACGTATGTATACACAACCCCGAGTCACACTCCCAAAATGCACACACAGAGTACATACGTACATATGCATAGCCCTGAAACATACTATGACAGATACATACACAGCTCCTGACCCACACTGTCTATGAACACACATCCCTAATACACACCAATACCCGTGACACACACACAAACATATTCCCCTAATCTTGAACAACCCATATTCACATCCCCACAGATAAACAATGCCCATGGAGACATACATTTCATATGACTGGCAAAGACCATCATATATACCAGCAGTCACTACACACACTATGCTCATCTGTCCACTCACACTTTCCCTTCTGTCCTACTAAGACACACTTTACCATTGCTGTATCAATCAAACCCCCCCACAGACATGCCTACTTCTGTTAATAGAGGACAGGGGAAACATGCCATTGTGTCATACTGCTTGTGTATACTTTTTAACTTGTTTTCCATTCCAAATCATGATTGTCATTACTCAAGAGAATAATGTGATTAATAAATCAGAGAGAGCTGGAATGGGTGGCAATAGGAGACAGATCCAGGAGGCTCACACAGGAAATATCATGATCATGGGAAAGAGACTTAGGGAGCAGCCAAGCTGAATTGAATCAGTGCTACAAACGTGCATGGCTCCTAAGTAACCCTTTGTGTTTTATAATACTCCAGAATGCTAATAATACCCGGATTATAAGCACATATATGTGTATGTGTGTGATTTTACAAACAGTGTGTCAGATAACATGCTAGTTCCTGGGGGAGGATGGGGAAACAGTCAAAAGAATGTAGAAGGGAAGATTTTCCAGCAAAATGCATAGCTTTGGGATGGGTAAACTAGGCATGAGGACCAAAATCAGCCTGCCAACGCATTTTTTTCTGGACCACCCTTCATTGGAAATTCTGGCCCGCTGACTCTAAAAGCTACAAACCCATGTTAACATGTCACCATGCATTAACATATCTTGCAATGCAATGCAATGTGTGCCTTCAAGTCAATGCTGACTCCTGGGTTTTCTTGGCAGTGTAACCAGAAGTAGATTGCCAGGTCTTTCTTCAAACCATGTTCCGGAGGATCCTAGGGGGGGTGATCGGATTTTTCACCTGCGGCGATTAGAACAACGGTGGATATTCCTTCTAAAAGCTGTGTCTCCTACTGGCATGAACAGTGAAATTGATTGGTTGGGGGCGATGTGATGTCATCCTTTCATGTATAGGGGGTTCCCTGCTTGTGGGGATTCCCCTCTTCTGATTGGTTGGTTGTTTTTGACAGGCATTTGGTTTAGCCCAATTAAAAATCGGTTCCGTTTATATGAATCGCCAACAAGTCGGCGTTTTTTGCCAGTTCCATGGTGGCAGTGGTTGTTTTCATGAGGAGAGTTTCGAGCGCTTGATACAGGGGTTTTTTCCCCCGAAACGTGCACGTCGCGCAGACATTTGACAAGTATCGTGTGATTCAGGTTTGAGACCTTCTTAGTTTAAGTACTTTTATGTTTCATACCCAAGTGGTGGAATAAAAGGGACATGTATCATGTAAGTGAGTTGGCCTATAGTGCCTTCTCCTCATGATCTATATCCGACAAAAATACAAAAAAAAATTTTTGGAACACAACGGGGTCTTTCTATTGATGATTGTTGTTATTTTGACCTTTGTTTTTGGGGTCTTTTTGTTGTTGTTGTTGTTGTTGTTGCTGTTGTTGTTGTTGTTGTTGTTGTTGTTGTTATAGGTCTTTCTTCAAAAGCCATAGAGGGCTAAGTGACTTGCCCAAGGTGTGCTAGTGGGAATCAAACCCTGGTCACTTGGTTACCAAACTAGTGCTCTAACTACTAGCCTACTCCTCCACTCTAACACATCTTAATGCGATATAATGCATATTAAATTGCATTATCATATGTCAATGTGAAATAACTGTTAATACCGCAGCAAACATTAGTAAATCTAGCTCTTAACACTCAGACCCTAGAGCTCTCCCAGCCCCTCAACCCAGTCAAGTTTCCCAATGTGGCCCTTGGGCCAAAAGGATTGCTCACCCTGGCATACTTCTAGAAATCTTGATCAATACGCACAAGGTAGAGTTTTCTTTCCCCACATATACATATAAGATACAAATAGCAAGTGAAAACCACCTAGCTATAGAGTTAATAGCAAGAGAAGATCTCTCCTAGAGAAGATCGTTTTCTCCTCTATTATCAATTGTCTGTGTTCAGCTGATTTTCTTGTTACTAATAGCAGAGGTAATTTACACATAAGAGGGATAATTTTATAAGGGGGCAACTAGCTTTAGATGCCAACAACTTGCATACATGTCAGTATTTTAGTTATTTAAATACATATATGGCCAGTTACATATGTAAATGACCTTTTATAAAATACCATCTAGCGTAAATGTACATTTGTTCATAATGCATGCGCTTTCACTCTGGACATGCACATGGGCAGAGTTTGGGCAGAACATGGGTAGCAGGATCAAGTATATGCTTAGATTATAGAATATAAATTTACGTTCCTACTTGCAAAAAGTAGGTGTGGTCATTTAGATCAGCTTTAAGGCTCGTGTACATGATCTTCTGTGTTCTCTGCCATTTACACTAGTATTTTAGATAGTAAAGTAAGTGTGTGCTCGACTTTATAAAGTAGGTGTAAAATGCGCCTGTGAAAATGTGCATTAACAAGACACAGCTTTATAATATTACCCTCAAGAGGCAAAACCTCTAGAGGAAGACTCCAGCTTTGAAATACCATTTGTTCCAACTATGAGATATCCCAAGACCCTAGAACTCCCAGTAGGGATAGCTTAACATCTCAACCAACATCTTAATCAAATACCAAGCTCAGCGATAGGTGTCAGAAAGGGGTGGGCCATACAGGCCCTGGCCCTACCAAAAATCACAGCATAGCAGACAGCAGGCTGCCCGTGTGGATCCCATCCCCAGTGGGCAGAAGAAAAGCCATGATCGCATCAAAAATCCTTCCTGTCTGCGAACAGGAAGGGCTTCTGCCCATGGGGCGGTGCTTGGGCAGAGTTAGGGTGGAGCTTGGGCGGTGCTTGGGCCCTCCCCAAAGAAAAAGTCTTTCTACCACCCGTGGCTCGGCCTACTCCTCTTACATTTACAGGCTGGTCTTTGCCAAATATTACATTTCCTCTGCTGTGAACAGAACTTCTCTTCAGGTCAATTTAAGGGAATGAGGAGGATATGCTCTGCTGACAGCTCAGGAGCTTTAATGTTGGAGAAGATCAGTCTATAAATGTGTGGAGAGGAGCAGCCTGAGCTAAGTATTTGAATAAAATGTTGGTTGGGATGTTAAGTTAACCCTGAAGAATTATTTTGGGACATTTGTTATATCAGAAGTTTTGTATATGGACATATGGACATTGTTGTTATTTAAAAACATTATATAAAATACTTTTTAAGAAAGACAATGATGAGTGAAAGATGTGGCTATAAATGTCCTCTGAATGAAAGTGAGGCAAATTAAGCTACCTTTGATATCTCTCACACATACAGTGCGTATATTCTTAGGGGTATGTTTACTAAACTGCGGTAATCGTGAATAACGCACGTAATGTAACGTTAACGATCGTTCGCACGTCATAACGCACGTTATGACTTGCGAACGATCGTTAACGTTACATTAAGCGCGTTAACCGTAGTTAACGATCGTAAACTCCCGCGGCGCGCTAAAACACTGCAGAAGGTGGAGAGAGGGCGGAGAGAAGGGGTCAATAGGCGGAGAGTGGGCGGGGAGAGGCTCCATTCATGCTAACGCGCTGATCTGAAGAGCTGAATCCCAACACGAATGAAAACCTGCCGTTAAATGCACATTTGCAGGGGAGAGAAACCATTTCAGTGTCAGCAATGTACAGCATAGGCAGGGAAACCTACAAAGCGTGATAAGTGTGATACATGTGCACAGAACAAAAGATCACATAAACATTGAAAAGAACCCCAACAAACTGGAAAAGAACCATAATCAAGCTGGCCAATAGTGATATCAATGGGAAACACCAACCCCCCCCCCCTCTGAGAAAGCCCCAAAAAAAAGATATTAATCGTGGAAGGGGCTATCCTCCGTCCCCATACAAGTTGAAGGAGCCCACAGTGAAATAGCGCTGATCAGGGCTTTCCCTTGTCAGTGAACAGGTGTCCTATGGCGTGCACATGTTCCGCAACAGCAGGGTGGGCATGTCGGAACGGCAACTGGACAGATGCCGGAGAAGGGGATACAAAGGGCAGCAGGCGGCACATGCTGTGGTGCAGCGGGGCCACAGTGCGGACTAGGGCGATGCCTAGGTGGCCCATACGAATGCTGAAGCAGCAGAGCAGCCAGACAGCAACTGCTGAAGGCCCAACATGGGCACGACTGTGTTTCCCACAGTGTCACAAGGGATAGTACCCAGCAGCTACCCCCAAGGGCACGGAACATTGGCAGGTGGTGCTGGGGGGAAGCGTGGACACCTATGCAGGCACCCCTACCCCAGAACCCGCACCATAGGCAGCCGCCTACCTGCACACTGGATGGCCTGAGACTGCGCACCACCAGCACCACCAGCAGAAGGGCATGTCAGCATGGTGGCTGAGGGATACTGGTGGTGGAGGGGGCAGTGGCAGCTGCCCAGAGCAGACCGTGGCCTAGCCCTGTGTAGGAGGGTGCCGTGTACTGCAACAAATGGGCCCTGTCTGATGAACAGTCATGGTATCACCAAGGAATGTACTGACTCTGTGACAACAAGGTGGTACAGTGCACAAAACCAGTGTATTCAGAAGCAGAGGGTCACAGGTTCAAGTCCAAGCTGTGGTTCCCGCCAACCCAGTCCCCATATTTTACCCACTACTACAACGTGCTAATACAGACAGCACCTTTATTGCAGATGACGTAAACATGCCCAAAACACCTACATTTTACCCTACAGAGCACAGACACCATAAACATGCACATTACCTAGAGCAGAGCCTCCCAAATGCAGTCCTGGAGGGCCAAACACCATTCTGGTTCCATGCTGCCTCTGATAAAGATGCCTGTGCTGCATTTCTATGCGCCACCTCCATGGTATGCAGATGTATCTCATGCATATTCATGAGGGACAGCATGAAAACCCGAACAGTGTTTTGCACCGCAGGACTGGAGTTGGGAACCTCTGCCGTAAAGCAGCAGCCAACAGGGGCAGACACACCCACACCCACAGGCCCCATTATCCAAAGCCTCCTGGAGAGGCAGGACTTTGGGCTCTGCGTGCATCTCCCAATACTAGCACTTGCATACCTTAGTAATGCCACCCTAAACCTGGGAATATGGTACACAGCTATCAAAAGGTTGCTATGATTACTGGCAGATAGCAATTCCTAGGTTAAGTTAAATTTTCGGAGTGAGCTGCATCATAGCAACCTTTCTGATGTCTGTGGAGTGTGCTACAGGTCTTGTGTCTGACAGTGTTTACCAATCTGGGGGGTGACTCCTACAGTATTGCGTACCATAGCCATGCCTGCACTGTGCCCGGGACTGGTGTGGTGGCCTGGGCTGCCCAACACCTCTATAGTTGCACAATGCTGGCATAGGTGTGGGGAGTGTGTGTCTGTCTATCCAGTGTGTGGTAGCTGCCAACACCCTCCACAGCCCACACTGCTAGCACTGTTGCCAGTATTGGCCTGCCAATGTGCATAAAGAGGAGCAAGGTACCGTGGGAATAGCCTGGATAGGGTGGCCTGGCCTGGCCGCATCTGCACAGGGCATAGGGCAATGGCTGGACATTGTACTGCCCAGTACCACCTGCACGGACAGGGTGGCCATAGCATGTCCTGCTGGGAGGTCACTCTCACCCTGACTGAGCAGTGACCATGGCATGGCTAGGTTCCCCCATAGTGTTATATAGTATTTCTTTTATATGATATTTATGGGTTTTCTTTTGGGGCTCAATCACTGACTTATCTGCTTGGTGTGTATGCTGATATCCCCGTTCTGGGTACATGCATTTCCTCCAGGACCATGCACTATGGACTAGCTGGCGGACTGTCTGCAGCTAGTATGTGTCTTGCTGGAGCAGGGTGCAGCGGCTGGAGGCTTGCTGCTGGAGAATGTCAGATAATGGTGGGGGGCAGCTGAGCATTTCCAGGCCAACCTCTGAATGACATTCTACCTTTAAGCTTCTATGGGCACTTTCAGAACTATTCCTTTTAATTTCTCTGACCAACAAATAGCCCTATTCTTTCTCTCTTTTCTGGATGTCTCTGCTACCTCCCCTCCGTAAAAAGGAAACAATTCTCCCAAATTAGGAGCCTCTGGGTTCTCTGCATAATCCTTAGATATGGTAGCTACCCAGGTTTCCCTAAAGCTCAGGTTTCTCTCTTCCCTGAGTTAGTCCCTTCCCAGGATCAAGGGGATGGGTAACCGGTCTACTACGGCTAGCTTTATAGGAATTATTTGCCTCTCGGAGGATATCCTTATTTCATATCAAGGATATTCTCTCACATCCCCATGTACACATCTCACTCAGACCTTCCTACAAAACCTACAGCCTAGTGGGGAACACCTAGGTTTCGGGCTAGGTCCCATAATAACCAGGACTGATTACTCCCAGTATCATTTAAGCCTTCCACAGTAGTCCCAAATATTTGTACCGCCCTTTTTCCACCTGTCCTTTTGCTCACGGGGATTCACTACACCCCATCCCAGAGAAGAAACAATCCATATATGAGCAATCTCTCTTACAATGTCACTCCTCCCCACAGGTAAAACATTTGAAGTTGGGTTTAGTCTCCTGCTTAAACAGGTTAGGATTCCCATCACTCTCCTGCTTCTCTCCCAACAAGGGGCACTCGGTGCTCTTGGAATCCGGGTCGGGACCTAGGTCCAAACCCAAATATTGACTTTGTATCTTCTATCTTTGGGGTTGGACATTTTGGCCCCCTTCTCCCCAAGTTCCTCCTCAGTGTTCCTCCACCCCCTACACACCTTTCGATAATTTCAATTGTTTCCTGTAGGAACACAGGACCCTGGTGAGTAACCCACATCCTAATATTAGAGGGAAAAATATTTGTGAATTGTTCTTGGACAATTAATTTAACTATTTCCTGGTGGTCTCGGCCATCAGGTGCTAGCCATCTAGTGGCCAGGTCTAGCAGATGCTGGGCAACTGCTTTTGGCCTCTCTCCTTTCCTAAATTTCTTTCTGTATGCCTCCCCTGAAAATTCCAATCAGTCTTCTATAGCCTCTTTACCCAACCCATAGTTCAGAGCCGAGACTGTATGCACGGCTTAATAGGCCGCTTGAGCTTCTCCCATTAGCAAAGGAGCGAGTCACATAGCCCACTGATCCCAGGGCCAGCCTGATGCCTCCACCACCCTTTCAAAAGTCACTAGGAAGGCTTTGGGGGTCATCCTCAGGTCCCAGTTTGGTCAGGATGAACCTCTGTCCATATTTGCCAATCCCAGGCCCTGGTAACTCCATTTCAGCTCCTCTCAAAGTCTGAGTCTGATGCTTCTGCCAACAGGCGGGTAGCTTCTTCATCACTTGGGTCTGTTCTGTTAGCAGCTGCAGTAAGAGTCCCTGCTGCTGAGACTGGAGTTCAGCTGTCTGCATCAGTAAGTGCTCCATCGCGTCCTGATGGGCTTCATCTGGTCCCATACCAGCTTCAAAAACTCTTCAGTGGCCATCTTTCCTGTAAGAAAACAAAACACAACAAATGTGGAACTTCTACTATATGCCCAGTCACCCCAGGGGTTAAAAAGATATCTTTACCTCCCCCTTAATCAATTCAAGCTCTACACAGGAACTCCCACTGCTGGACACCCTGGGTACTTGCCCCCTCCCAAGGCTGAGGTACTCTTACCTCCGGTTCCCTGGAGACAGTCCTGAAGAGCTATGTGTTCCTTGTTCCCCTCTCCTCTGAAGGGTCCTGTCTGGCAACGATCCACAGAGTCCACTCCTGACACTAAATGTCACGCCCTGGCCTGCTTCCTCAGTAGGTCCCCAGAGTTCCTTGTCCAGTAGGCCGTCCTCCACTGGGTGTAGTCTCCAAGATTGGTTTAAATTCTATCTCAAAAGAAGGTCCAAGGACACATATACAGAGGAATCAACTGAACCTCGGCAATATAAGAAGAGTGTCAACAACAAGCAACCCGCCTGAGTAGTCCTAACCCCTGGGCGGGCACACAGGTCCAAGGTCCATATATTTGAAAGTTCCACAAAATGCCGTTTCAGTTTTCCCACCTGACAATTCCACAGTCAGTTTCTCAGTAGTGGTACAGTAAAGAATTCTCCAAAAACAGTTCACCTTAGGGCTCTCAATGTGGCCCTCCTGACACCATCCTTGTGGCTCTCTTCAGGTCAGAGGACTTTGACTGGCCTCTAAGTCAGTGCCATCACTACCCACTGTCAGGTTAGGTTTCTTGTTCGTAACTTAAATTCTAGTATCAAGTTCCCACAAATAACTCCTCTAAGCAACAAGCAACGTTCCATCAGAATCTTCAAATATTAACAGAGGTTTACCTCATCCAGTAGAATTTAGGCAAACAGAGGTCCCAGTCACTCCTCACGTCAGCAGCGGTTCCAGCAGCTCCTCATCTGTTGAGTCTCTCCAGGAGACTGAGCTCTTGCTCTGCTTCCTGGCTTTTATATCCTGTTGTTGCTCTACCTCTTCTGTCCCCATCCTCCTTGGTTACCCAGGAAACCAGCCCACTCTCTATCCTAGCTCTATCAGTAGCCAAAACCTGGCCTGGATCCCAGGACTGCCATGTCTTTTCCTCTCTTGTGTTTTCCTTTAAACCCAGTGATGGGGAAAAAAACAAACATCACAATCCATTAAGCACTTACCTTCTCCCTAGAGGTCCTACCAGAAGCTTTCTTTACGTTTTATAAAATTTGGCAGACAATCCATCGAGGCCTGATGATTTATCTATCTTCAAAGAGCTAAATGTTTGCCCTATTTCCTCCAGTGTGATCTCTCTATCTAGTTCTTCCACTTCTTTTGGGACAAATTGCCCAGCCTGATTGATCCCAAATAGCTATCCATGTCTTCTATAGTTGCACAGGATCTAGCCTTATAGAGCTCTTCATAGAACCTCTGTCTCCTGCTCCTCTTGCAGTCTCCTCTTATCTTATGTACTTATGCTAGCTCCCCCTACTTGTGTAACCACCCTGCTCATAAAACAATTGTTCTATCCAATGTAACTCTTTCATATACATTTCTCTTAGTCTGCTCCTGACTTCCAATAGTTGGGCTTGGATATCAATATCAAGTCTATTCTTGTCCTTAGCCTCCAGTTCTTGTTTTCTTTCTTTTTTATTGAAAACAGCAAACATTGACAAGCTAAAACATAAACAACCATAAGATGAGTCACAATGTGCGAAATAACCTTGGTAGCCCAAACATCAAGATTTTGAACAGCATTATAGCTTTCCTCCACCACCCCTATTGTCTATCCTTCTTCTGTTAAATACGCCACTGGAACTCAAATCACAATTAAAGTCACACCAGGAGAAGTGCCACCCTATAAAGTAAAAAGAGGATGTGAATACAAATAATGAAATGTTTAGAGTTGAACAGATACCTTATTACAAGAAGACCAGAGAAGAAACAATTGCCACTTCCCAATCCCAAATCAGATTTGACAGTCTATCCCCTTAAAAGGGCTATCAATCTGGCCATGCTATATACATGTTCCAGCCGCTCTACCAGATGATACGTAGTAGGCAGGATCTTCCTCTTCCAGGTCATAGCTGTTTCAAATTTGACTGCCAAGTACATATTCCGCACTAAAGTCTTTGGGTTATGTCTACTAAACTGTGGTAATGTCACTCGCGTTAGGTTCTGCGGTAAAGGTACAGATGCCCATATAAAGGCGTGGGTGGTGCATCATTACAGCAAGCCGTATCAGCTAACACATGTTACAAGGCACCTTAGACTAACGCACGTTACAAGGCGCCTTATAAGGCACCTTACAAGGCACAGTACACCTTACAAGGCACCTTACAAGGCACAGTATAGGGCTCCTTAGGCTAAGTGCCTTATTAGGCACCCCTGGACAAGGCACTGTAGAAGGCACCCTGGGCTATGGAACCATAGGTTAAGATGGCCTAACAAGGTTACGGTGCCCTAGGTTAGTGTGCCCTAAGGGCTGCAAGGTGCCGCAGGATAACATGCATGACCTGTGAGGAACAGAGACAGAAGTAGCCCGAACACTAGGCAATGAACAGGTGAGTGAAGGAGGGAGAGCTGGGAGCCGCTGTGGGCATCCCATTTTGCTGCCAGTACTGATGACAAACATGGTGGGGGCAACTGTACCACAGCACAGGGTGTTGGCAATGTAAAGTACTGGAAAGAAAGTTGGTGGCAGACGATGGGAATACGTGTCCCCCAGCGGAGGCGGAGGTGGCAGGACAGTTACAATGATGGGTGGACAGAGGAGTGGTGGTGCCATGCAGATCAGGCACAGGTGAGGCAAGCATGATGAGGCGCAGTGCAGGAAGGGGTAGCAGTACAGGACATGGGGTGGCAGCCTGCACAGGCAGACAGGACTCTACACAGCTGACAGACGCAGATAGACGGACCGAGGGAATGTTGGCAATTGTGGCGAGGGTATTATGGGCTGGCAGCACAGATCTGCAAAAATATTACTGTTATAGTCATGCACACTATTTGAGTAAGACAGGCATGAGAGAAGGGAACAATGAGGAATTGAACCCATGAACACAGCTGAGAATGGCATTGTATTAACCAGTAGGCTATACCTCCATGGTGTATGTCACAGCAATGGCTGGGTACAGAAGGACTGCAGGTCACCGCACAAAATGTCTACTCTGAGTGCCAGGATAGGGTAACCCCACCAGTACCCATGATGCAATGCACATGCTGAATAGCTGTCTACAGCTGATCAGCAAATGGAGTCTGCACCTCTCCGGTACCTCAGCTTGGAAAGACCATGCCATTGTGCAGGTTCTGTGTTCACCCTGAGGGATAGGATGGGTGCCCAGCACTAGGTCCGCAGTACACGTGGTGCCAGAGATAGGTCCTGCTGTGCATCCCCATCACTACCAGTGTGTGACAGGTGTTCCTTGTAGTTCGGCTGAAGGTAATTTGGTGTCCATCTGTATCTTGCAGTCACATGTGGCCCTCTAGAATCAGACACCTCCCAGATTAGTGTGTACCCTGTGTTAGGGTCTGGCTGACATGGGCACCTGTTATCAGAGCAGAGGGGTTTCTAGACCTGCATGAGGTTTGTGTAGCAGTGCCTTTATAAGGTCAACATGGTATACACTACATCCCCCAAAGGGCCCACATCACCCTTTTTGAAGGTAAGGAACAAACCCCGATGAAGCAACCTCTGTCCTGCTGGTATAAGATAGCCCTCCAGGGTTGGTAGGCCAGAGCCATACCTGTGACTGGGGCAGTGGTAAACCAGCAGCAATGTTGGAGCTAGGTCTGTAAAACCCCAACTGCCTCACACCACTGTCTGCCAGTCACCAGCAGACAGCACAGTCAGACTGCACCTTATAGGTGTTCCAACCATGCACAGTCTAACTGCAGTCTACTAACCAGTCCATAGTGCATGCTCATAGAGAAACTATGTGCACCAAGCAGGCATCGCAGTGACTGGTGGTGCCAGCACTGGGAACACAAAAGTATCACTGAAAGCAGATAGTGTAGAGCGCTATGTGGGAACCTAGACATGCCATGGTCACTGCTCGGTTAGGGTGAGTGCCATCCCAGCATGACATGCTGTGGCCACCCTGTCTATGCAGGCGGTTGTTGGCCACTACAGTGTCCCAGCCATTGCCCCACACCCTGTGCAGATAAATCCTGGACAATCTGCCCTGTCCGGGCCATACCCACAACACCTTGCTCCTCATTATGCACATATTCAGGCTAACGCTGGTAACAGTGGGACATTTTGGGCCCAGAGAGGGGTGGGCAGCCACAGAACAATGGATAGGCATAAACACACACACACACACACACATTCCTATTGCAGCATTGTGCAAAGATAGGGGTGGTTGACAACCCTGCCTGCCACACTGGTCCTGATCACAGTACCAACATTGCTAAACTGTGCAGGAGGTAGTAGTAGTGCTCTGGTGATAACTGCAGCTCAATGCTGGTGCCAACAGCCTGACTCTCCATGCATCTTTGGATTGTGGAGCCTGTGTGAGTGGGTGTTTGTACCCCTGTTCGCCGCTGCTTTGGGCTTTGCACATGTTGCTGTTGTATCTGCATTGTAGGGTAAAATATAGGGACATGTTCTGCAGGAACCACAGCTGGGACTTGAACCTGTGACTCTCTGCTTCTGGACACACTGGCTGGGTGTACTGCACCACACTGTTGCCACAGATGGATGGTAGTCCCTGGGGCTACCTGTACTTTTCCTCAGCCAGACCTTTTATGTTGCACTGCACACCACATACTGGTACAGGCCAAGGCCTGGGTCCACTGCAGGCAGGTGCCACTGCCCCCTCCAGCATGGGCACACACCCCCCTGCCATGCTGACATGACCATATGCTGTCGGTGCTGGTAGTGCGCAATCCCAGGCCATCCATTGTGTGGGTAGGTGGTCGCCTAGGGAGCAGGGTCTGGGCAGGGGGCATACATGGGCATCCTCACATCCCCCCCATCACCGCCTACCAATAGTATGTCCCTTCCGCTTGGGAGAGGGTTGGCTGGGGGGATTTTAGGTCAGTGCCCTGGCGACTGTTAGCTCGGGTGGACCAGGTAGATGTAGGTGGATTGTGTTTGGCCTTTGTCAGCTGCTGTTATGCTGATTTCCAGTTTCTATGTTCCTATGTGCCACCTAGGCACCCGCCTAGGTCACCCTGTGCCCCAGATGCCCCCACTACATGTCCCGCCTGCAGCCCCCTATGCCCCACTTGCACCATCGCCATAGTGGTCTTTTATACTTGGACACTATGCTGTTGCTGGAAATGGAGCACTACTATCACGTTTCTTGGGCTCCCTGTCTATGCTGTACATTGCTGACACTGAAATGGTTTCTCTCTCCTGCAAATGTGCATCTAACGGCAGGTTTTCATTCGCGGTAGGATTCAGCCCTTCAGTTCAGCACGTAAGTGTGCAGGGAGCCTCTCCCCGCCCACTCCCTGCCCATTGACTCCTTCTCTCCGCCCTCTCTCCACCCTCTGCGGTGTTTACCGTGGCCGGGAACGTTAATGATCGTTAGGTAACATTAACGCGCATTAACGTTACATACCGCACATTAATGTTACCTAACGTGCAGTCTGTAATGTTACCGCAATTTAGTAAACATACCCCTTTATCGATGGATTAAAATCTCCAGGTGACAAAGATAATAACATTCCCTGAGGGCTCTTCTTCACCTCTTTTCCTATAATTAGCCTCACAAATTCAGAGATCCCATCCCAGTAAAAACTTATAATTGGGCACTCCCACCACATATGTAGGAACGTACTTTAACCCTCACATCCACACAAACAAGCTTCGTTTATTCCCTGTTCCATTTTACATAGTCACTTTGGTTTCAGGTACCCCTAGAAAGCACCTTACAGCTCTGTTCCACCAGGTTGGCAGATGTGGATAACTTAGGGAAAATGGTAAAAACTTCAAACTAGTCATCTTCCTGCAAAACTTTCCTTAGATCATGCTCCCATGCCACAAGGGCCATCATAATTTAATAGCATAGAAAAATTGCACCACCTCCCCCCCCCCCCTCCAAGTCTAGACTTTCATAAAAAAGCCTCCAGTGCTGGTTTGTCTTGCAAAATCAATTATCTTCACCTTGGAGGTAACCAGAAATGAAGGAAAGCATAATGAACTTGTAAGCGAAGGCCATGTAAGGCCTGCAGCTTGTAGAAGGATGATCATGTCATTATCAAAAATCTGTCCCAAACTAATAAGATTATTCCTCTTCCATCTACCAAAAACTGCATCCTGAAGTCTGGGGTGAACTCACTATTATATCTAAGCATAGTCATGGGTGATTAATTCCTCTCTCCCAACCAGGGCCGTACCGAGGTTGAATTGCGCCCTGTGCGACTTGCACAACAGGCGTGCGCCCCCCCCCCACGGCAGGAGAGAAGAGGCGCACCCACGGTAAAGTCGCTGGCACGCTAAGCAGATCTGTCCCTCCCTTCTCTGACATCGCGTCAGAGCAGGGAGGGACAGATGTGCTTAGCATGCCGCGAGATGTCTTAAGGGGCGCATTTCAGATGTCTGCCATTGCCTGCTGCCACTGAGTGAAGAAAAAGTGGCAGTGGCAGGCAACAGCAGACAGCCAAAATGTGCCCCTTAAGCCTTTGCGCCCTGTGCGGCCGCACCGCTCACACGGGCTAGGTACAGTCCTGCTCCCAACAGAACAAAGCAATATTTCCTCCAGAGCTAGAAAGTAGCCCCCAAAAACTAATTGTCCCCAGATCATCTCATACTACATATCCAAGGGACTGAATACAGGAAGACCTCACTCCAGTCTTTCTGTTCACCAAATACCCACTGTTTAGGAGAATCCAGCATCCACCCCAACTGCACAAAGTTGAGCAACCTTAAAATATTTCCTAAATTGGGGCAATGCCAGGTCCCCTTGTCACTTTAGTCTGGACAACATACTCTATGCCACCCAAGGATATCTCCTATGCCAACAAATCAATTATGTTTCCTTTGAAGAGTGCAAAAATAGTAAGGGTTTCCCACCTTTTCTCCAACAAATTTTCCTGCCAAAATTAAAATTTCCCATCTCAATCCCACCATTCCGGTTTGAGAACCACAATATATAAGAACAGATATCCACTGCGTAACCACTTCACCCTGAAGAAACCACAGCATGATGGCTGAAAAAGTTGGTTCCATTTACTATGACGTGGCATAACCCAGAAAACTGCAGATTATAATACTAGCCGCAGAAGATTAAGGGGTATGTTTACTAAACAGCGCTAATGTCACAGCGGTGACGTTATCATGTGATACGTGATGTTATTGCGCAATAACCGTGCGATAATGTCTCGTATCGTGTGATAACATCTCCAGCGGCGTTAAGGTGCACAGAGGGTGGAGTAAGGCTCCCCAGAGAGCGGAGATAAGGGGTCAATGGGCAGAGTGTGGGCGGGGAGAGGCTCCAGGCACATCAACGCTATGAAATCAGGGTCTGAAAATTAACACCAGTGAAAACCTTGCGTTAGAGGCACATTTGCAGGAGAAAGAAACCATTTCAGTCAGCAATGTACAGCAAAGGAAGGGAGACCCAGATAAGTGATAGTAGTGATACATGTGCAGTAGCAAAACATGTAAAAACCAGAGAGATAATGACCAGAACCAAAATAGAAATACAAAACACCGAGCTGGCCAATAGAAAAAACAATGATAAACGGTAATCAACACTACCCATAAAGAATAAAAAGGAAGATGTCACTTTTGGAAGGGTCAATTCTGATTCCCCCTACAAAGTGAATGTTCCAACATTGATAGTGTTAATGAGGGTTTGCTTTGGTGTATATTGGGCAGCTTACTTATGTGGCTTTCACATGTACAGCAACAGCAAAGTGGCCACATAGGAAAGGGCACTATGGTGATGGTGTAAATGGGGTACAGGGGGCTGCAGGCGGCTGCAGGCGGCACATGCAGTGGGCCAGCTGGGGCACAGTGTGGACTAGGCAGATGCCTACCTGGCACATAGGAATGCAGAAACTGAAAAGCAGCAAGACAGCAACTGACCAAGGGCAAACATGCCCACGAGTGTGTGTCCCACGGTGCCCTAATGGACATTACCCAGCAGATTCCCCAAAGGGCACATAACATTGGCAGGCGGTGCCAGGGGGAAACGTGGATGGCTACGTAGGCACCCCTACCCCAGATCCCACACCACAGGCAGCCACCTACTGGCACACTGGATGGCCTGGGACTGCGCACTTCCAGCACCACCGGCATAAGGGCATGTCAGCATGGTGGCGGAGGGGTGCTGGTGGTGGAGGGGGCAGTGGCATCTGCCCACAGCAGACCAAAGCCAAGCCCTGTTTAGGTGGGTGCTGTGCACTGCAAAAGACAAGGTCTGTCTGACAAACAGTAATGGTATCCCCAGGGAATGACCTGCCTCTGTGGCAACAGTTTGGTGCAGTACACACAGCCAGTGTGTTCAGTGGCAGAAAGTCACAGGTTCAAGTTCCAGCTGTGGCTCCTGCAGACCATGTCCCTATATTTTACCCAATACTAAACCGTGGTAATATACTGTAGAAGAAACCTTTATTGCAGATAAAATAAACACGCCATAACACCTATATTTTACCCTACAGAGCACATACACCATAGACATGTGCAGTCCCTAGAGCAGAGTTTCCCAACTGCAGTCCTGGAGGGCCAAACACCATTCAGGTTTCATGCTGTCCCTAAGAAATATGCTTGAGATGCATTTGTATGCACCGCCCCCATTGTATGCAAATGTATCTCATGCATATTCATTAGGGACAGCATGAAAACCTGAACCGTGTTTGGCCCACCAAGATTGGAGTTGGGAACCTCTGCCATAGAGCAGTGGCCAACAGGGGCACAAACACCCACACCCACAGGCTCCACTATCCAACGGCTCATGGAGAGTCAGGCTGTTGGGCCCTGCGCAGAGCTGCATCTACCAATACTGGCACGTGCATACCTTAGCAATGCCGTCTTAAACGTGGAAACACATTCCACATATATCAAATGGTTGCTATGATTAATGTCAGATAACAAATCCTATGTTAAACACAATTTGTTGACAGAGATTCATCATAGCAACCTTTCTGATATCTGTGGAGTGTGTTTCAGTTCTTGTTTCTGACAGTGTTTACCACCCCGGGGAGTGACCCTAACAATATTGAGTACCATAGCAATGCCTGCACTGTGCCCAGGACTGGTGTGGCGGCCAAGGCTGCCAACCACCTCTATATTTGCACAGTGCTGAAATAGGTGTGGGAGTGTGTGTATGTCTACCCAGTGTTTTGTGGCTGCCTACACCTTACTGAGCCCCCAATGCTTGCACTGTGTCCAGTGGTAGCCTGCCAATGTGCATAATTGGAGTGGAGGAGTGGCCTAGTGGTTGGGGCAAGGTACTTCAGGCTGGAAGGTCGGGGGTTCAAATGCCACTAGAGGACAGCAACCTTGGGCCGGAAGGACTGGGGTTTCTAGTCCCACAGATGCTCCTTGTGGTCTTGGGCAAGCCACTTAACCCTCCATAGCCCATGTTCCCTGTAAAATAGTTATCTCCAAGTTATAATGCCCTGTTCAATGTAATTTCAGTTTGTTCAATGTAAACCGCACTGATGCAGAATAGCGCGGTATATAAGAGAATGTAAATAAATAAAATAAATAAATAATGAGGAGCAAGGTACTGTGGGTATGGCCCGGACAGGGCAGCCTGGGCAGGATGCATCTGCGCAGGGCAATGGCTGGGACATTGTAGTGCCCAACCACCACCTGCACGGACAGGGTGGCCACAGCATGTCATGCTGGGGGGGGGGGGGCACTCTCACCCTGACTGAGCAGTGACCATGGCATGGCTAGGTTCCCCCATAGTGCTATACAGTATTTCTCTCAAGTGATATCTATGAATTTTTTTTTCTGGGGCCCAATTACTGACATACCTGCTTGGTGTGCGTGCTCACATCCCATTTTTGGGTGCACACAGTTCCTCCAGGAACATGTACTAGCTAGCAGACTGTCTGCAGTTAGCATGTGTATGGCTGGAATACCTTGCAGGATGCAGCAGGTGGAGACTGACTGTGTTATCTGCTGGTGAATGTCAGATAGTGGTGGGGGGCCGCTGAGCTTTTCCAGGCCTACTGCCTGTCTGCCAGTGCCCTATGTGATGCGTACAGATCTGCCCTATAGGGGTGCCTATTCCCCAGCAGGACTGGGGTTGATGGTCCCCTCTACTGCCACCATTGCAGAGATGTAGAATGTGGATCTGTTGGTGGGAGATCTTGTCCCCCACCCTGACCCAGAGAGGGCGGGTTGGGTGGTGCTACATAATCCGCTTTTGGGTCTAAACACCACCCTTCTCTTATAACATGTGACCATGGCAACCACACAGGATATGCACTATTCTGGGTACATCATAGTCCACAAGGGCTAGACGTGACTGAGAAATAGAGATAGACACAGGTATATCCTAGGTGCATCTGCAAGGACTACCTATCACACACTGGCACTGATGGGGACCTACAGCACAGCCTTTCTCAGCCAAGCCAGGTGCTGCAGACCTGGTGCTGGGTGCCCCACCTCACCCTCAGGGTGAGCACAGGACCCGCACAATGTCACGGTCTGTAGCTACTCTGTGCCAGTAACACACACAGTCAGTTCCCCCTACCAGGCCGGGGTGCTATAGAGGCGCATACCCCATCTGGTGATCAGATTAGGCTGCTGATCTGCATGCGCAGTGCATCATGGGTATGGGTGGGCTTACCCTATCCTGGTAACCACAGAAGACAGTTTGTGTGGTGACCTGCAGTCTTTCTGTAGCCAGCCAGCTATAGAGATGTAGCCCACTGGTTACTTCACTGACTGCAGAGGCAGAGGTCATGGGTTTGATCCCACAGTGGTGTTATTTAATAAGGCTGTCTGAGGCTTTTCCTTTTAATTTAGATCAGTGCTGCCAGCAAAAACACCCTCACAGTGCCGTAACCTAAGGTGCCTCATAAGGCGCCCTATAGGACGTCCTATAAGGCGCCCTATAAAGCACATTATAAGGTGCCTTGGCGGACAGGGCACTTTATAATGTGCCCTATGGAGTGCCTTATAGGGCGCCTTAAGCGGCACCTTAGGTTACAGCACTGTGAGGGTGTTTTTGCTGGCAGCACTGATTTAAATTAAAAGGAAATGCCTCAGACAGTCTTCTTACATAACACCACTGCGGGATCAAATTCCTGACCTCTGCCTCCATAGTCATTGCAGTAACCAGTGGGCTACATCTTTATAGCTTCTAACATTACGCTGGCATGAACTTAGGGTTAACGCGCGTTAATGTGCCACGGCGCCCACTATCGCACGATACCGGTTCCTTGCAACCTTCCCTCCGGAACGCCCACTACCTTATATGGCATTCTTCGCATTAACGCTGCAACTAGCACCGGTAACATTAAGACGTTTAGTAAACATACCCCTAAGAGTACATTCTGAAATGCTCAAAATAAGAGTGATAAACACAAATACAGATCAAACTCACTTAGCCCCTAACTGGTCAATTGAACATATCACAAAGCAGCAACAAACTGAGATGACCAGCGTTCAAAAGGTTCCCATATTTCTTATTTTTCATTCTATTTTGCTAGATACAATCGTCAACTTTGCCATCCATTATATACGTCCCACTTTATCAGTCACCAGCTTCATAGAGGGAACTTCTTCCTTCCTCCAATTTTGAGATACTGCAGTTCTCACTGCAATGAGCACTTATTGAACCAATCTTATTTATTTAGGTCCCAGGTCAGCTGTATTTTTCAATAATGCTAAAACCTCATGGGTCTGAATCGCTTTCCTCAAAAGATCCTTTAGGAAGGCAAATACTTACCTCCAAAAAACACTAATCTTGGGGCATTTTCACCAAGCATGGAGAAAGCTACCCTCCATCCCACACTGTCACCAACAACATCTATCTCCAATTCCTAGACTTAAAATACCCTCACAGGGGCATAGTACAATCTATAATATAGCTTACAATTATTTTCTATTAGATATGTTGCTTGCAAACCCTGGTGGAGGTGTGTAATTATAGTTGTTCCTCCCATACCACACTGAGATCATCCTCCCACTTCTCAGGGTGCTTTGGCTTACCAGATAGACTCTCATTTAGTATTCTATATAACCTCTACAGACACATCTCCTCATATTGCTCACTTAAAATGTCTTCTCAAGTTGGGTTATGTCCATCCTCCATCCTTTCTTCCCCCTTACATTATAAAGTGATGGGCCTGATTGTACTGAAATATATCTCCTATCTTATCTCACATCATTCTTTTATTTCCTCAAAGATTAGTGGCTATCCTCTATTACAAACTATCCCACCAACCTTAGGCCCTTTTTCTCCATCTAACATATACCCTGTCTGTCATGCCTGGAGAAAAGTCTTTATTAAAATGCATGGATATAAAATAGGAGAAATTTTGGTTACCAAATGCCCCTTATGTCTTTCCCCAGTCTCACGGATAGTAAGGTCTCAAAATATACTGAAATGGGTACAAGCACTATTGAATAATTTATCTAATGCCGGAGCCAAACTATCAAGAGAAATTGGAAAATTCATCTAGAAAATCATTTTCGAATATGTCATCAGCAGAATTGACTGCTATCAAGGAACTTTCCTGTTCTGATCTAATAATACGTAAAGTGGATAAAGGTGGCACTGTAGTTGTTTTGTCACATGATTTCTATCATAGTGAAATGTTGGCTCTTTTGACCAATCAGCGCTATTATAGTCCTTTATTACAAGATCCTACCCCAGCATTACAGGAGCGTATTAAGTTTATTGTGACTCTGGCATATGATAATAGTTGGATTACTGCCAAAGAACAATCCTTTTTGGCACACCCATTTCCAAAGATTCCATTAATTTATGTGGTTCCAAAAATCCATAAGTCTATTAGTCACCTGCCGGGTCACCCTATAGTCTCCTGTAGGAGCTTTTTGCTGGAGCCATAGTCAAAGTTCTGTGACATCTTTCTTTAGTCTGCTGCTGCTAAAGTGCGATCTTATATCCGCGATACATCTCGTTTTCTTACTCAGCTCTCATTATGTTCAGACACCTCATCATATAAATTTATGGTGACTTTAGATGTCCAAGCACTGTATACTAATATTGACCAACAGGAAGCATTGTAGTGCCTCACACATTATTCTTTTGATCTTCCAACATGTTTACCGAAGGCTTTTGTATTGGAACTTTTAGAAATTGTATTGACTAACAATTTTTTTTGTATGACGGCAAATATTATTTACAATGCTATGGGATAGCGATGGAAGCCACAGTGGCTCCCTCTATTGACACTATTTATATGGCAGACTTTGAGGAGCGATACATCTTTCCTTCTGATGGTTTTATACATATTCCATTTTGGCGATGGTATCTGGGTGATATCTTCTTTATTTGGACCAGCACCCGTCAATCTCTTGATAAGTTTCTACAGTGGTTGACTTCGGTCAAACCTAACATCCAGATTACAGCACATATACATAATACTTCAATTCAATTTCCGGCATTATGATTACTTTGACTGAGGAAGGTCTTCACACTCCTTTGTATAGAAAATCTATATAGAAAAATACATTACTCAGTTATCATAGTTATCATCCACCATCACTTAAGAGTGTCCTTCCTTATGGACGGTTTTTGCGTTTGAAACGAATTTGCTACACAATATCTGATTTTTACAAACATGCTGAGGAACTAAAACTTTTATTATTATCTAGAGGTTATCCATTGACAATAATTACAAAAGCTTTTAAACAAGCTAAGTATACACACCGGGAATGGTTCCTTAACAAATCAAATGCAGTTAAAAAACAGTCTGATTCTAGTGTTATGGATAAGGTTGTGGGAGTATTACCATACATGGCCAATATTCAGATGGTTACTTCTTTGCTGCACAATTACTGGTCGATTCTTGGCTTACATTCCTGTCTTAGAAAACCACTTATGCTAGCCTATTCCCTGGGTTCCAATCTAAATCCCATAATGATCTGGATCATTTTGCATATGGCCAATGTCGCTATTACCCCCTCACCATTCAGGAGCCATCATGGTTTGATGTTCGAGGTAATCAAGAATTTTTTTCTCGCTGGCGCACAGCATGTTTAACAACATATGTAGTGTATCTTATTTTTTGCTCTTGTCAACTAAACTATGTTGGACGAACAATGAGGCAGATTAAGACGTGATTTAATGAACATGTATCCAATCTTCAGACATCTAACATGTCTGCCACAATAGTGGAACATTGCATTCCCATGGCCACTATTTTAACCAGATCCCTGGGGGGGAGAGGGGTGATCGACTATGCAGACTTCAGAAATTTGAGCAAAGATGGATTTTTAGACTGTGCTCTGTGTCACCTTTAGGACTTAATACCGAATTGGAGTGGTCTAGTTTGTTGTGACTTGTGTTTAGTTTGTTAGGAATCGGGTCCTATCAGCCTGGCTGTTTTTGCTTGTGCTTGACATTGGTATAAAGGGATTTGTCTTTTAATGGATTTTTCCATTTTTAATGTATCCTCCCTTTAGTAATACAGATAAAATTTGCCTTTGAAGAAGCAATGATGCACTTCCTCCTTGATAGCATTGGCTAAACTTTCTTCTGACGTTTCAATGATGTCAGATGCCATACATTTTAAATGTTTATGGGTTGCATTTTGTGAGTTTGGCTCAGAGTCAGAGGCCTTTTCTGGAATCCTGTATTCCTGAAGCAGGGCCTTAATTGAATGGTCCGAAAAATGTCACGTCGTACTGGGAGGATTCCTTAATTTTGCAATCACAAAGCTGTTATTTTAAGTTAATTTAATTAAAATTTTAAAGTAAAAAGAAGGCTCTACAATGAGGGAATAAATTAATTAATTTTCCCCTCTTCATAGTTTGGCTCCGACATTAGATAAATTATTCAATAGTGCTTGTACCCATTTCAGTATGTCTTGAGACCCTACTTTAATCAGTGGTGTTTATTCAGGTCTTTATTGAGTGGAGCTATTATACTATATACTTTAGGTTGCACAAATCTCATACATGAGCTGAATCCATGGCTTACCAGTTCCAGCACTATGTGGCATTTGCCTGCCCTTCCGTAAAAGATAACTCAATGGACGCTTCTGGCTTCCACTTGATCTAATTGTACCCATTCCTCCCAACAACATAACACATCATTTAACAGCTGCTCGCAATTGAGTCGCCTCATAACAAGCAGTTAGGGCAGAAATAGAAAGACCCCCTTTATCCCTTTCACATCTTAACATTTGCTACAATATCCTCGTTCTCTTGTAGGTCCAGAAAAAACTAGATAAGGCCTTCTGCCATCTCTGTAAGAGTCTTATAGGAACCTTCACTAGTAATGAGTTAAACAAGTACAACAGCGGGGGCCACCACCATTTTAACATTATTAATCTGCCCAAACAATGACCAGCTCAACTTCTTCCATTATACAGATCAAAAGATATTCACCTCTATAATGGGTCATGGTTAATAAAATCAGATGAAATAACAAGTCCTAAGTATCTTATATAAATTTTTGACCATTTAAACGGAAACATCTTTTTCAATATCTTCTTCTCATCATTAATAGTAGGGGTATCTAAAATTCCAAAATATTCTAACTCCTCTTCTAATTGAGATGCAATTGCAGAGGGCGGTATATCAAATCATTAATAAACATAAACATAATGAAGTTACTGAGTTCTCTGAGAAGAAAAGAAGATCACCTGCAAACATTGATAATTTATACTGCTTATTAGCAATATGGATCCCTTCAATGTCTTCCCTATGACATATCTTCTGAGTAGAGGTTCCATTGCAAGTGCGAATAAAAGAGGGAATAAAGGGGATTCCTGCCAAGTTCCCCTCCTCAATTCAAATGCCTGTATATAATTGGAATTAATTTTTAAACACACCATGTATTTCATACATAAAACTTGTAACCTTCTCAGCCCCTCTCCCCCCTTCCCCATTGTTTTCACAATGTTGAACAGATAGGGCCATTAAACTACCAAGTGCGTTTTTTGCATCCACTGTTAATAACAGAGCAGACGTTTCATCTCTGTGGGCAGTCCACATCAAATTTTGAATTTTTCTAATATATTATCTGATCTCTGACTACCAGGAATAAACCGATTGGTTTACATAAGCAATCCTGGACAAAAATGGCTGCAGGCGGTTTGCTATCACTTTGGCAAAAACCCTTCTGATCTATTCCCAAGAGGGAAATAGGGTGATATGATCCACAGATAGTTGGATCCTTCCCTTCTTTATGCAGAACAGTCACCCCCCCTTCCCCCCCCCCCCCCCCCGCCATTCACATCGATACAGGCATGATCATGTCCTGTAAATATCCCTTATATATCCTTACCAATAAATCCATTATCTGATCCCGGAATGTTTTGTAAAATCTATTAGTGTAGCCTTCCAAGCCGGGGTCTTTGCACATGTATTGATAGAACATCTACAGAAGAGTTAGGTCTACCCAAGTTTTCCCTCTCCTCATCTGTTAGAATGGGACTTACACCTCTTTACATATTGCTCCACACACTCCTTGCTTCCTAGGTTTTCCAGCGTATAGAATTCTTGAAAGCATACCATGAACCTCTTTTGAATCGCTTTCTGATCACTAATTTCTTGCCCTATTTTATCCTTGATCTTTAGGATCAAATGTCTTGACTGCATTTTCTGCAGTTTATATGCCAGACGTCTTCTAGTTTATTCCCATATTGAAATGAGATTGCAGACCTGCTATCAGTAATCTGTGATCTATCATTAAAATCATCTCTAATACCTGAAGATTGGAGGATCGCCAATGTAACACCAATTTTTAAAAAGGGTTCCAGGGGTGATCCAGGAAACTACAGACCGGTGAGCCTGACGTCAGTACCAGGAAAAATGGTAGAAACCATCATAAAGAATAAAATTACTCAGCATGTAGATAGTCACAACCTAATGGGAGACAGCCAACATGGCTTTAGACAAGGAAGATCTTGTCTTACTAATCTGTTATGTTTTTTGAAGGAGTGAATAAACAGGTGGACAAAGGTGAGTCGGTTGATATTGTGTATCTGGACTTTCAGAAAGCCTTTGACAAGGTCCCTCATCAGAGACTTTTGGCAAAACTAAAGAGTCATGCGATAGGAGGCAGTGTACTATTGTGGATCAGGAACTGGTTAAAAGATAGAAAGCAGAGGGTAGGGATAAATGGCCAATTTTCCCAATGGAGAAAGGTGAATAGTGGTGTAACCCAGGGATCTGTGCTGGGTCCGCTGCTTTTTGACATATTCATAAATGACCTGGAAAGTGGAATAACGAGTGAGGTGATCAAATTTGCAGATGACACAAAACTATTTAAAGTTGTTAAAACCCAAGAGGATTGTGAAAATTTGCAAGAGGATCTTGATAAATTGGAAGACTGGGCATCAAAATGGCAGATGAAATTTAATGTGGACAAGTGCAAGGTTATGCACCTAGGGAAGAACAACCCAAACTATGGGTACACGATGCAAGGTTCCACATTAGGAACCACCACCCAGGAAAAAGATTTAGGCGTCATTGTGGATACCATGTTAAAACCCTCGGCCCAGTGTGCAGCGGCGGCCAAGAGAGCAAATAGAATGCTAGGTATGATAAGGAAAGGAATGGAAAATAAAACAAAAGATATTATAATGCCTCTATATCGTTCCATGGTGAGACCGCACCTTGAATATTGTGTGCAATTCTGGTCGCCGTATCTTAAAAAGGATATAGTGATTTTAGAAAAGGTTCAGAGAAGAGCCACCAAAATGGTAAAGGGGATGGAAGGATACTCCTATGAAGAAAGGCTAAAAAGGTTAGGGCTCTTTAACCTGGAAAAGAGACGGCTGAGGGGAGATATGATAGAAGTCTATAAATTAATGAATGGAGTGGAACGGGTAAACGTAGATCGATTGTTTACGTTATCAGAATATAGAAAGACTAGGGGACATGCAATGAAGCTACAGGGTAAACTATTTAAGACTAATAAAAGAAAATATTTTTTCACTCAACGTGTAATCAAACTCTGGAATTTGTTACCGGAGGATGTAGTAACGGCTGTTAGTGTAGCTGGGTTTAAAAAAGGTTTGGACAAGTTCCTGGAGGAAAGGTCCATAAACCATTATTAAGAAGTGACCAAAGATATCAATGCTTGACCCAGTACAAGCATTATGGAACTTGTGTCTCTTGGGGAAACTGCTAGGTACATATGACCTAGATTGGCCACTGTTAGAAACAGGATACTGGGCTTGATGGACCTCGGTCTGACCCAGTATGGCATATCTTATGTTTTTATGTTCTTAAATGTGATTGTCCCATGAGATCCAGGGAATATTTAAATTCTTGGAGCTGATATTCTTGTCAACTTTTCCTTAAACTTTCCAGCTCCCTGAAAATCTTAGAATTCTCTAGCCTCTTTTTAAATTGTTCATCTAGGCATGAGAGACCTTTCCTAATCTTCATCATAACCTTTTCTTCCTCCCTTTTTTTATGCGTCCCTAAGAAAATCAGATGTCCTCTAAGGACCTATTTGAGGCAATCCCTTACTATGCCCGGAGCACACTCCCCATTATCACTAATCTCCAAATAATCCTGAATCACCTTCTTCAATCTTTCACAGTCTTGATTGTCAGCCAGCAATGAGTCATTTACGGGCATGTTTACTAAAGGGCGTTAGCTGCTACCGTGGGGATAAAGTGCAGATTTATCCTGTGGCAATAGCAGCTAATGTGGGAGAAATGCACAGGCAATTTTCTGCATTTCTCTCGGTGGACCCGAGGGAGAAGGGATGGGGGCGGGGACTAGGCATGCTGAAGGTCAGCCGCCAGCATGTGAAACCTTGTTGATGAAGGCTGCCGAGTCGGGCCTCAGATAATGCCACCCCAAGAGGTGGCATTATCTGCCAGCAATCCACAGTGGCAGGCATCGTCTGCCCTGCAGCTAAGCAATCCCATGTCCCGATCATTTTCCCCCATTAAATAGCATTCTCTGTGCTGTGGATCGAAAGACTGGGAACTGTCCAGGGCAGATTAGTCCTGAACGGGGGGACCAGCACTTCTTTAGATATTGTCAGTGCTAAGGGAGGAGGGACAATTGGGGCATTGGAGGCCACAGTAGCGATCAGGGAACAGAGTTCGTGAGAGCTCTGTGCACCTGATCACTACCTGTCCTCCCAATTGATTTACCATGGAAGACCACGATACCTTCATCGGCAGGCACCGTGGGATATTCTGTGCTACCTGTCGATGCAGGTATCACAAGTCTCCATGATAAATCCCAAACCTCTGCAGTATCTGCATGGGGAAATCTAGGAACGCTCCCTGCAAATACAATGGAGCTTTTTACCTTTCCCACAGACATTTTACAGGTGGAGGAGTAGCCTAGTGGTTGGGGCAAGGTACTTCAGGCCAGAAGGTCAGGGGTTCAAATCCCACTAGAGGACAGCAACCTTGGGCCGGAAGGACTGGGGTTTCTAGTCCCACAGGTGCTCCTTGTGGTCTTGGGCAAGCCACTTAACCCTCCATAGCCCATGTTCCCTGTAAAATAGTTATCTCCAAGTTATAATGCCCTGTTCAATGTAATTTCAGTTTGTTCAATGTAAACCACACTGATGCAGAATAGCACAGTATACAAGAGAATGGAAATAAAATAAAATAAAACACACACACACTCACAGGTACATTAGACCAAGTTCTAGTTTCTATATCACAGCTATAAACATCCCTTAATAAACCCTTCTGCATCCAGATATAGTCTATGTGAATATATGAGTCATGAACACTAGAATGAAATGAATAGTCATGCTATCCCAGGTGCTTCTCCCGCCATATATCCATCAGATTATGCATTTTCACTATCATTCTGAAGCTCTGATGATTTTTTTGTGTTCTGTACATTGAATCCTTTAGGTGTATCTATTTTAGGGTTGATAGCTGGATTGAAGTCTCCCCCCCACCCCACCCCCCAATTAAGTGCTACTCTGCAAAACCTCCTAGGTCAAAAAATTCCCATTGATCTGTATTAGGAGCATAAATGAAACCAATTTCTATTTTTTGACCTAACATCTCATTTTCAAAAGCAAATATTACCCCTGCTTGTCCTTATACACATGCTCCAAATGGAACTGCAAATCACTTCATATAAGCACCGCCACCCCTTTCACTTTTTTATGCAATTTATTCAAGGCCAACCAAGCAGTTTTATATTGTTTGTGGGCTAGTCTAAACTCGGTCTTAGCCAATAAATGGGTATCCTGAATACAGGCTACTTGCAGTTTTAACCTAGTCAGTTCCTTAAATAGCTATTGGCATTTATATGGCAAGTTTAGACCATGCACATTAAATGTTCCCATTCTAAGACTCCCCATCTCGAGCCAAAAACCTATCCCCCCTTATTATGCCTTCTACACAGTAACTCTTCTTTATTATCCATTCCTCACCTTCACCCATTGTCCCCTCCCATATACTACTATCACCCTCACCCACACACACCCTCTCCCAGTAACCACAAATAGACAAACGCCTATCAGATGGCTAGATGCCCATCCTAAAAGACCCAAGATTTATACTTCTATCATGCCTCCCCCTCACTTGGTTTGCAGCTTGTTGTGCTGTGAGGGCTTGTGTGCATTAGTGATGCTGAGAGCTAAACTATCGGTAGTTTAACTACTGGCAGGGTCTCCCAAGATGGACAGGTCTCAGCTGAGGTGCCAGACCAAGACAAACCACCCATATGGACAGCAGCAGAATGGGATAGTGTTGACGGCGGAGGATGACATTTCTGTGACAATGGCAACAACACCAAACTTAAACTGCACGGAAGAAAGGCCCGGCAATCTACTTCTGTATCTTGCCATGAAAACCCAATGGATAGCTACAACAAAACAAATTGTGCTGTAGTGCTGGAAGATGAGACCCCCAGGTCAGAAGGCACTCAACTAGCTACTGGGAAAGAGCTGAAGACATTTCAGAGTAAAGCCAGCATTTATGATGTGGTTGGATCAAAGCCCTCGGGACGTCTGACTGCTGATGTAGCTGTGCATGAAATGAGAGTCAGAAGCTGTAAAGATGTCTTACACATTGGAACATGGAACATACGAAGCATGAACCAAGGGAAGTTGGAGGTGGTCAAGAATGAAATGGAACGTGTACAACTTGATCTGTTGGGTGTCAGCGAACTAAATTGGACTGGCATCGGGCACTTTGCATCAGATGATCACATGGTCTACTATGCTGGAAGTGAAAGACAAAGAAGAAATGGTGTTGCATTTATAATAAAGAAGAAACTTGCAAGAAATGTAATGAAATACAATGCAGTCAGCGAACGCTTAATCTCTATTCGTCTACGAGGAATGCCTATCAACACAACTATAATTCAAGTATATGCCCCAACAACAGCTGCAGAAGAGAATGAAATTGAAGAGTTCTATGAACAAGTACAAGCTGAAATTGACAGAACATACAAACAGGATATCCTGATAGTCATGGGTGAATGGAACGCAAAAGTTGGCAACAAAGAAGAAGACAAAGAAGATGGAAAATATGGACTTGGCAACAGAAATGAAGCTGGAGAAAGACTGATAGAATTCTGCAAGACCAACAATCTATTCATCTCAAACACCTTCCAGCAACACAAGTGCGACTGTACACATGGACTTCACCCAATGGATTGTATAAAAATCAAATTGACTACATCTGTGGAAGTCAACGGTGGAAAAGCTCTATAACATCAACAAAGACAAAACCTGGAGCTGACTGTGGTGCAGATCATCAACTACTAGTATGCAAACTCAAGCTAAAGTTGAAAAAGAGCAAACCACTCATGAATGCAGCAAAATATGACCTTGAGAATATACCACTGGAATTTAAAGACTGCCTGCAAAATCAATTTGCTGCTTTAGATACAAATGACAGAGCTCGAGAAGAGTTATGGAATAAACATCAAGAAGGTTGTGTTGGAAGAAAGCGAGAAGTCTCTACAAAAGGTGAAAAAGAAAAAACGGCCAAAATGGATGACGGAAGAAACTCTGAAAATTGCCCAGAAATGCAGAGAAGCTAAAGCCAGAGGAGAAAGAAAGACAATCACAGAACTCAACAAAGATTTCCAAGGTGCAGCAAGACAGGACAAGGAAAAGTACTACAATGACGCATGCAAGGAAATAGATGCAGAAACTATTAGAGGAAGAACAAGATCGGCTTTCCTAAAGCTACGAGAGTTAAAGAAAAAGTTCCAGCCTCGAATTGGAATGTTACAAGATGCTCAAGGTTCTATGTTGAATGATGTTGAGAAGATCAAGAAAAGATGGAAGGAATATACAGAGTTTTTATATGATAAAGATCAAGTGGACCAACAGCCATTTCAACCTGTACCTTATGATCGGGAACCATTGGTGATGAAAGTGGTAATGAAAGAAGAAGTTGAAGCAGCATTGAAAGCCTTATCAAAGAACAAAGCGCCAGGCATTGATAGCATTCCCATAGAAGTATTACAGCAATCTGATGCAGCTGTTACCGTACTTACAAGCTCTGCCAAGAAATATGGAAGACAGCATCATGGCCAACTGACTGGAAAAGATCTGTGTTTATACCAATACTAAAGAAAGGTGATCCAACTGACTGTGAAAATTATCGCACAATCGCTCTGATCCCACATGCCAGCAAGATTCTACTGAAGATTATTCAAAAGAGACAACAACCATACTTGGAACAAGAACTACCTGAAGTGCAAGCAGGGCTCAGGAAAGGGCGAGGAACGAGAGACATCATTGCGGATGTGAGATGGATCCTTGAAAAGACTAAAGAATACCAAAAGGATATCTATTTGTGCTTTATCAACTATAGCAAAGCTTTTGACTGTGTAAACCATGAGAAACTCTGGGCCACATTAAGAAGCATGGGTATACCAGAACACCTGATCGTACTCTTGCACAATCTGTACATTGATCAAGAAGCAACAGTTCGAACGGAACAAGAAGAAACAGAATGACTTAAAATAAGCAAAGGTGTAAGACAAGGCTGCATACTTTCCCCCTACCTGTTTAATTTATATGCAGAACAAATCATCAGAGAAGCAGGATTGTATGAAGACAACAGAGGTGTGAAGATTGGTGGAAGACTCATCAACAACCTTCGCTATGCTGATGATACTACATTACTGGCTGAAAGTGAAGATGATCTGAAACATTTGCTTCTCACAGTCAAAGAACATAGTCTCAAAATGGGCCTGCACCTTAATGTAAAGAAGACAAAGATCATGACAACTGGCATAATCAACAGGTTCATTGTTGAAGGAGAAGAAATTGAAATCGTGAATAACTTTAACCTTCTTGGATCAACTAACAATAAAGAAGCAACAAGCAGTCAAGAAATCAGACGACGCATTGCTCTTGGCAGAATGGCTATGAAAGACCTAGATAAGATTCTCAAGAGCAGAGATGTCTCTCTCCATACAGAGATTCGACTTGTTCAAGCCATGGTATTTTCAATAACATCATATGGATGTGAAAGCTGGACAGTGAAGAAGATAGACAGGAAGAAAATTGATGCCTTTGAATTATGGTGCTGGCAGCGAATACTGTGTATACCATGGACTGCCCGAAGAACAAACCAGTTGGTACTAGAGGAGATCAAACCTAAGCTTTCTTTAGAAGCTCAGATGACAAGACTTTGACTTTCATACTTTGGACACATCATGCGAAGAGAGAGATCATTAGAGAAAGACATCATGCTTGGCAAGATAGGTCAACGCAAAAGAGGAAGGCCAGCAATGAGATGGATCGATACAATAACAGCAGCTACGGGTACCAGTCTGTCTACAATGAGCCGCCTGACTGAAGACCGAACCGAATTTAGGATAGTTATCCAGAGGGTCGCCATGAGTCGACTCCAACTCGACGGCACTTAATAATAACATCATGCCTCCCACACTCACGCTCCACTCAAGATTATATTGTTCATCCCAATATTCACCACCAATTCCAATTACCACCACCCCCCTCCCCAACCATTTCTCTCCCCTCAAAAGCCAGAGATATATAACTGTCCTCTATGGAGAAGTACAGTCACAAAATCATGTCACAGCATTTTCCTCCAACTCTTAGTGCTCTCCTTGTCTTCGGAACCTCTTTTCCCTTAACATGGTCTCTGTCATCTTGGTTTCAGGGGATCCATTTTCTTCAAGGCCAATGATCCTGCTGGGATCGTTGATGGCAAACTGGACCATCCCGCTGTGGCCATACCTTTGAGAACCTCCTCCATAGAATGCACCTTAATAGTAATCTGGATCACAAAAGGGAAGGACCATCTAAAATGCACATTTTTAGCTCTCAGTCTCTTGGTGATTTCCCTAAAGTCCTATTCCGCATCGTAATTGCTGATAAATCCACATATAATTCAACCATACGTTTGTATCAGTAGTAGTAGTATTGTCCCACTTAAACATCCGGAGTTTGCGAGCCGCTTGCATTACAATGTCTTTTGTAGCATATTCATGAAAGCATGTCAATACATCTTGGGGCCTGCCTTCTCTTTGTCGCCCCAATGCTCAGCGTACCCACTCAATTTTAAAGCACAGCTCGGAGGCTTCAAGCTGGGCTATCTTTATCACTGCCACAGATATACTCAGATAATTGTACTGTATATGGTTCACCAAGAACTTGACTTCTGGAAATCTCTTATTCAAATGTTACATCTGCGGGAGTGATTCTCAAGATCTTCAAGTTTGGAGAAGATTTATTCATGCCCCGCCAGCATATTTGCCATGCTGCTTTTAACTCTTGATATTAGCTCCTCGTGCTGCTCCAACTGAGTCTCATTATCACTGACTAGCTGGCCTCAATCACTCACATTATAGTGCAAATCCACTATCCAAGCCTGAGCCTCTTCCTTCAGCTAGTGCAAATCATTTTTCAAATCTGGATGAACGAATTTGGTATTTACCCTCTGTAACCTTGAGATCAGAATTCTAGACAAAAGCTTGATATCAATATTCAAATGCAGTATCAGACTATAAGATGCACAGACCAAAGGTTCCTTCTCTTCCTTATGAAGCACAGTAATTAGGGCGATCTTCCTTCCAAAACAGCATTAAAAAGCATAGCAAGCAGGTTCAAGAGATGCATACAAAAAGTTGTATTAACTTTAGCAGGAACTTTACCAGGCTTCAGTTTCTTAATTTGTTGCAAAAATAGCTTCTATATAGAAATCACAGAATTTGCTATTCTATATATTTCAGTTTCTTAATGACAATCTCTACCTCCTATTCACCAAGCTCAGGCAAGCCTGTCTGATTCAGGCAGTCCTCAAAAGTGGCCCCTACAATTGAGTCCTGCACAAAAAGCATCTGGTAGTATTGTCTAAATACTTCAGCAGCGCCAGGGGACTTAAACAGTATTTGTCCCGCAGCCCCTTTGATCTTTAGTATAAAATTCCTCAACTTTTGGGCTTCCAACTTCTGTGCAAGCAGGGGACTTACCCTATTGCTTGATTCAAACTATGCTTGCTTGCTGTAGCTTAAAAGCCACGTCAGCCATCTGAATCTCACTTTAAGCAGATTGCGCTTGTCTGAGCTCTGCATAAACCTGTCGATTAGCCCTTTTCTTATGTTGGCATTCTAAGTTCCCAATAAGTCTTTGAGTTCAACCTCTTTCCAGGCTCTCTCCTTTTTACCTCTCAAAACCCAAGCTAGTAGATAGCCCATAAAACTGCCTTTTTGAAGTCTCACATTACTGGAAACTCAAACCTCCTTCTCCCCCTCCCCCCTACCCACCCACTACACATCAGTGTCACACTGTATGGCCTCATAAACCCAAGAGTCCTGCAAAGGTTGTTCATTCAGGCACCACAGTCCTTTTCCTTTATGCATAGAAACAAAAACATAGAAACATGATGGCAGAAAAAGACCACATGGCCTATCTAGTCTGCCCTTCCATATCAACTACAATAGTCCTCTTTTTACCTTTAGAGATTCTCTGTATTTATCCCATGATTTTTTGAATTCAGATACTGTCCTCATGTCCACCACCTCCATTGGGAGACTATTCCATCCATCTACCACTCTTCCCGTAAAGAAATATTTCTGCATATTACTCTTGAATCTATCCCCTTTCACTCTCATCCTATATCCCCTTGTAGCACAGCTTGCTTTCAATTAAAAGAGACCCTGCTGTGTATTTATGCCACAGAGGTATTTAAAGGTCTCTATCATACCTCCCCTATTCCACCTTTCCTCTAAAGTATGCATATTAAGATCTTTAAGTCTGTCCTCAAATGCTTCACATCGAAGGCCTCTAACCATTTTAGTAGCCACACTCTGCAACGCCTCCATCCTGTTCACATCCTTTTGAAGGTGCGGTCTCCAGAATTGCACACTATACTCCAAATGAGGTCACACCAGAGACTTATACAGAGGCATTTTCACCTCCTTTTTTCTGCTGGCCATTCCTCTCCCTATACACCCAAGCATCCTTCTGGCTTTTGCAGTCACCTTTTCTACCTGTTTAGCTACTTTAAGATCATCAGACACAATTACGCCAAGGTCCTGCTCTTCTTTTGTGGACAGAAGTACCTCACCTCCTACACTGTACGGCTCCTTTGGATTTTTGCAGCCTAAATGCATGACCCTGGATTTTTTAGCATTAAATTTCAGTTGCCAAATTCTAGACCATTATTCAAGCTTAGCTAGATCCCTCCTCATGTTATCGGCTCCTTCCTGTGTGTCTACTTTATTGCAGATTTTGGTATCATCCACAAACAAGCAAACCTTACCCGACAGTCTTTCCGCAACATCACCTACAAAGATATTAAACAGAATCGGACCAAAGATAGATGCCTGCGCATACCACTGATAACTCCCTTCTCCTCAGGGTGAGCTCCATTTACTTGTATCCTTTGCCGCCTCCCACTCAACCAATTTCTAACCCAATCAGTAACTTTAGGGTCCATCCCTAGGGTGCTCAGTTTGTTTATGTCTCCTGTGAGCAATGGTGTTAAAGGCTTTACTGAAATCTAAATACACCACATCTAGAGCTGTCCCTTGGTCCAACTCAGTGTGCAGCGGCGGCCAAGAGAGCAAATAGAATGCTAGGTATGATAAGGAAAGGAATGGAAAATAAAACAAAAGATATTATAATGCCTCTATATCGTGCCATGGTGAGACCGCACCTTGAATATTGTGTGCAATTCTGGTCGCCGTATCTTAAAAAGGATATAGCGATTTTAGAAAAGGTTCAGAGAAGAGCCACCAAAATGGTAAAGGGGATGGAAGGATACTCCTATGAAGAAAGGCTAAAAAGGTTAGGGCTCTTTAACCTGGAAAAGAGACGGCTGAGGGGAGATATGATAGAAGTCTATAAATTAATGAACGGAGTGGAACGGGTAAACGTAGATCGATTGTTTACCTTATCAGAATATAGAAAGACTAGGGGACATGCAATGAAGCTACAGGGTAAACTATTTAAGACTAATAAAAGAAAATATTTTTTCACTCAACGTGTAATCAAACTCTGGAATTTGTTACCGGAGGATGTAGTAAAGGTTGTTAGTGTAGCTGGGTTTAAAAAAGGTTTGGACAAGTTCCTGGAGGAAAGGTCCATAAACCATTATTAAGAAGGGACCCAGGATATCAATGCTTGACCCAGTACAAGCATTGTGGAACCTGTGTCTTTTGGGGAAACTGCTAGGTACTTGTGACCTAGATTGGCCACTGTTGGAAACAGGATACTGGGCTTGATGGACCTTGGTCTGACCCAGTATGGCATATCTTATGTTCTTATGTAACTCCTTGGTCACCCAGTCAAAGAAATCTATCAGATTTGTATGACAAGACCTTCCTCTGGTGAATCCATGCTACCCCAGATCCTGCAATCCATTGGACTCTAGAAACCTCACTATTTTCTCCTTTAGTAGCCTTTCCAATAATTTGCGAACCACAGAGGTTAGACTAACTGGCCTATAGTTCTCAATGTCATCCTTACGCCCACTTGTGTGTAAAGGGACCACATCTGCCTTTCTCTAGTGCTCTGGCACTACTCCCAGCTCAGGCACTGAAAAGGTCAGACAGTGGAGTCCCTAGAATGTCCCCAAGTTACCTCAGTATTCTTGGATGTATCCCATCTGGACCCATGGTTTTGTCTACTTTTAGTTTAGCTAGTTCCTCTCAAACACAGTCTTCTGAAAATCGTTCAAGATCCCTGTTGCTTCGGTTCCTATCCATGGGTGTTTTCTGAGGTCCTGCTCATGGCCCTTCATCTGTGAACACAGAACAGAAATATTTGTTAAGCAATTCTGCTTTATCCTCATCAGTTTCTGCATATTCCTTCCCTGCACCCTTGAGTCTGACAATACCACTTTTGCTCTTCCCCCTCTCACTAATATATCTGAAAAATGTCTTATCCCCACATGTTATGGCATTGGCTATTTCTTTTTCTTTTTGCTTTCCTGACTACTTTGCTAGCTTCTCTGTTTTTCCAAATAGTGGGAGGAGTGGCCTAGTGGTTAGGACAAGGTACTTCAGGCCGGAGGGCCAGGGGTTCAAGTCCCACCTGGGGACAGCAATCTCAGGCCGGAGGGACTGGGATTTCTAGTCCTATAGGTACTCCTTGTGGTCTTGGGCAAGCCACTTAACCCTCCATTGCCCATGTTCCCTGTAAGTATTAGCGTATGTGTGTCATATCCCCTCATGTTAAATGTATCTCCCAATTGACCGCTTTGACCCGGTGAAAAGCGGGATATAAATACAGCTAAATAAATACAGGTGCCTGTCCTTGTCTCTCTGTGATCTCTTGTATTTCATGAAGACCTCCCTCTTTTTCTTCACCTTTTCAGCTACTTCTTTTGAGAACCATAGCAGCCTCCTTTTCCTTTTACATTTATTTACAAAAGGTTTGTTGACCCAGACCTTTCAATATCAAGGATACAGGGGCATGCTACCAAGCATGAGATGGATCCAATATCAGCAGTGTGCATCCTTCCCCACATTAGGGGATCCACTAAGAAATAATCAATTCTCGAGTATGACCTATGTGGATTAGAGAGGAATGAGTAATCCCTCTTCTGCCCATTAAATTGTCTCCACTCATCAAGCAGGTGGGGGTCTTTATACTAACAATTGAGGATCCAAGTCACTGCTTCCCCACCCTCACCTCCCCTTGGAGAAGTTATCCAACTCTGGCTCTGTCATATATTAAAGCCACCCCCTATCAACACCTCCCCACCCCCTCCCCCAGGGGAAGAAGAACTGGTAACAGCTTCTGGAAACAAAGATGACTGATCCTCACTGGGGTCATATACATTGACCAAGTTTAATTTAGTTCCAGACAAGTCAGTGCCTTTATTACCAACCAACCCCATATCATTACTAACTATATCAGAAATTTTCAACTGGAGACTTGCAAAGGCAATAGCCACACCTGCCTTTCAGGGTTCCCTAATATTAGAGGCACATATACTAGGAGAATAGCCCATGTAGCAGAGAAAACCCTCATTGCATTTATGCAAGTGAGTTTCCTGAACAAACAGAGCATCTATCTGTTGGGATTTGTCATCTCGAACAGAAGCTAATGCTTTCTCAGTGTATTCAACCTTCTAACCTTCAAATTCACAATTTTAACACAACCAGTAGGTAGGCAGCTTCACATATACCCCAGTCTCCCTACCTGACCTGTCCTTGTGCCATTCCTCCAAACCCTTCTGGCATCCAACCATACACTCTCCCAGTCATACCTCATATTTGTAAGTTCCCCCAAATTGTGACGACACATACAACTCACCTTTATCCCTTCCTCACCGCTCCATCATCCTTCTTCGATCCCACCATGGCCGCAAAACTAATGACAAGCAATCACCCACCCTATTGGCATCCATTTAGAAACACTCCATAAAAACTGGAATGGCTTCAGAGTAAAGCAACCTGCAAAAACAACGAGTTCTGCAACATTTGAGAGTCCATATTCAAATTATTCAAAGTCAAAAGACCTGCACCAGGAACACAGGCAGAAATTGCAAACCCAAGGATATCTCAGAGGGTCTGATTGGGCTTCCCACTGTAGCTGAGGCTCCTGACTTAGCCAATCCTCCCGATGTTCTTCAAAGCCTCTTTCCCCCTTGGTCAGCTTGCTGCCACTTCGGTAAGCATGTCCCTTTAGTACTGTAAGGTGGCCAGTGCTAAATCCAAGAAGGCCTCCAATTTATGTCCCTCTCAGTGCAGAGTGTCCAGCTTGTGTGCTGCTGCCAAAATTCTCTCCTTAATGGTATAATTGTGGTGGCAAACCTCTTCCTAGCCAGTGCACTTCAGTGCAGCTTCTCCTTCATGAGAATGGGAGTACAATGGCAGATCAGTGCTCTCTCCAAAAAGCAGGCCTTAATAAGCATACGGGCAGGAGCCTCAACCCTGAGCCACCATCATGGCCAAGTGACATCACTTCTTCTATCCTCCAATTCTTTTATTTTAATTCTTAATCCCTCCATTCCCCTGACCCTCTCCTTTTTGTGAGATGCCCACAAGATCAACCTCTTTCTCACTGCCACCTTAAATTTCTCCCATACAGGTACCTCTGAAGCATCCTATTTTTAAATTATTATTTCAAAATATTCTGGAATATCCTTCTCCAATGATTTCACCACCTTATTATCATCTAATAGGCTTTTGTTAATCGTTCAAAATTTCCCACCTCCATTCTCTTCACTCAATCTCAACTCTAATTTATTGGTGTGTAGTCAGATCGCATAATGCTTTCTATGTCAACCTCCACCACTTTGGATAGAGTGCTCTTTGCTATGAGATAAAGGTCTATGTACAAATAAGAATCATGGAATGCAGAAAAAAAAGTATAAGCCTTAATATTGGGATGCAGCTCCCCCACCATGCATCATGTAAGCCCCAATCCTTCATAAACTTTTGGATCTGCTTCCTATCTTATCCCCTTCCATCTCCTCCCTTAGTAGTATCCAATTTTGAGGTTAAAGTGATATTGAAGTTCCTCTCTCCACATTTCTAATACACCCTTCCCCATTCCCTCTATATCCTGGCCTATTTCTGAGAAAAAAAATCTTGCAGCCCATTGAGGGCATATACAAAATAAAGTCCTGTTGATTGATTTCAACTTTTAGAACCAAATATCTCCCTTCTTTATCCCTTATCTTTTGCTCCTCCAGTCTTAATCCCTGTGTGATAAATAGTCCCACCCCACCTTCCTCTGATCATCTTAATTGGAAGCCAAATGTTGCCAGGTATATTGTTTGTATCTAATCAATCTCTCATCCCTCCTACGCAGGTGCATCTCTTGGACCATGCATATGTCTACCCTCAGGCACTCCATTTTCTTAAAAAGCATTTGCCGCATAAATGGGGAATTTAATCTCTTTACATTTCAGGTAACAATCTTTAGACTACCCCATTCATCTTGATCTTCTCTTCCCTTCTCCCACCCCCACTGCTAGCACCCAGCTATGCCACCCAAACCCCTGTTCTGGTTAGTCTTATTATTACTTCCCTCTTTCCTCTCCCTTCCCTCACCCCCACCCCCCGCATTCCCATTATTTCCAGTGCTCAGGAGCAGTGAACCCAAGGACCAAATGGTTACTTTGTTTACTCTAACCCACTTATCTCATTCATCATGCACCATTCATACCCTTCATGTGTCTGTCTATCCACATCCATAACAATCACGCACTATTGCATTAATTTGCCTGTCCTGCAAATGAAAGTCACATCATAGTCTGTCTGTCTCAGTCTGCATTGTAGTATGTATCACAGTTCTGAGGTGCCTAACTATCAGACTGCAAGTTCATCACCACCTCCTCCTCTCACTGCTCTCCGCTCATTCTCGCAATCCTGAGAATATCTGCCTTTCTCCAGGACTCAACACCGTCTTTGAGAGTTTCTGGGCTCCTTTTGCTTGGCCATTTGCTTCTTAACGTCCCTTCCTCCATCAACATGTTCCATGCCTCTTCAATCATTTTCATTCATTTAGGCTTCCCATTTACCGTGAAGAGCACAGGTAATGGAAATAGCCACTGATATCTGATGTTTTCCTTCTTAAGATATCAAATCACTTCTCTCACAGTCCCTGCATTTTTGAAGTATAATGGCTGAGAGGTCCTAAAAGATCTCTACTTTTATGTTCTTTCCATTCATATTGGCCCTTTTGTCCCATTGAGGTCATCATCTGCTCTTTGAATCCAAAATTGTGCAGACATGCAATAGTGTCACAAGGTTGGTTGTTCCTTTTCAGCCCCAAGTTCCTATGGGTTCTATCCGCTTTTATATAATGTCTATAGCCGATACTGCTCAGATCTTATTCAAGAAGTTATATGCAGAGATCCTGCACCACCATTCCACAATTATAAAGCACTCCAGATCACGGACTGCTCGAATTCATGTATGTTGTGATGGAACCTGTTCTCCAGGTCTTTGATCTTTTCAGTGCATTCCTTATGTGCATCATGCAGCAAGTCTGTCAACCTTTGTATGTCCAAGACCCTTCCTCCTGTGTCATCGTTTAGTCCTGGAACCTTTCACTCTTCTCCCCAGCTCGTCCACCTTCTGCTTCAGACCAATCACAGTCTCCATGAGCTCCTATTTCACCACCATAATCTCTGACTTGATTTCAGCAAGCCACTGATGCATTTTGTGGCAAGTAAAATAGTGTATCATATTTGCGGCTCTTAGCACGTTTCACTCAGCCCATGTTTGACTTCTCCATCTTTTCTTTCCATGGTCTATGTGCAGTTTTATCACAGCTGTGTTTGCCACTCTCTGCCGAATATTTAAACTCTTCAAACTTTTGGTGGATAGCCAAATGTTGCTTTGGGAAGAATATGTTAGCTCAAATGATCACTTTTAATGCTCAGTGCTTTTTTTTTCTAAGTGACCATCTTGCTCAGTGACATCATTTCCTTCCCTCATGAAGTCGTAATTCTGCGTTTGTGGCAACTACCTGGACAGAAGTATCCTTTGAGGGGGGAGTATGTGGGCCCCAGCCCAAGACTCATCCCCATGGTAACCATCATAGAATCCAGTATTTTCCCATCTACCACTCTTTATGAGGAATAGAGTCAATCATAAAAGCTTTTGTCTCTATCAGCTGGCAGGGGGATATAACCCTCTTATCTAGATTTGTATGGTACAGACCTAAGGGAAAAATAAACATGTCTAAATCCAAGTAGGCCTGACAACAGGAGATCTGACAGATGTGGCTGTAGAAAGTCTTTTAAAATGCCATGGAATATTCATGTACCTCAGTAACTTAGCAAACAACCAAAACAAGGCAATCGTGTGCCTGAGACATGCAGATACTCTGTCCTGACCAAGGAAAACCAAACAGTGCTCCCAGCTTCACTCATCCTTCAGAGTTCCTGATTGTTTTTCTTGAACTAATCTATCTTATTATAAATGAGGGGGAAACATCCAGGACTCACGCTTCCTTCCCGTCCCGTCTCATATGGAACACCCATGGAATAGACCCGCCCTAGTAGCCTCTGCCTATTAGCTACTTTATAGAAAGCTCTCCTGCGAGTGGCCAGAGTAGCTGTCAGCCCAACCTTTCTGCTCCCAGCTCCTACGCTCCTTCTTAAATTTCAAAAAGCTTTTTCTCTTTTCGTTGGGATCAAGTTTCAGAGAGGGCTAAGTTATCTCTGGCAATGCATGAATTTTACATGGGGATCACTAAGAAGAAAGGCAGCAAGCTACGGAGCGCAAGTCTGGGTGTCCTGTCCTGAAGGAAAGAAGCGGTGGAGATTCTTCTCTCTTTCCCCTCCACCCCAGTTTACCAAGACATCTTGATTTTGGATACTTGAGAAAGCTGGCAAAGACACCCACACATCCCCCTGTTCTGTAGAACAGTTCAAGCTAGCTGAGTTTGTCTTCCCTGGATGAAGCACAGCAGGTAAGAAGACAGAGAAGAAGGAAAAACACTAGGGAAAAGCTTTGCTCCAGTCCTATGTATTTTATAACCAGAAATGGTAAAAGGAAAAAAGCCGATAGGGATGTTTTTTCAAATATTAAGGATTGTGACGTTTCTACACTATGGTACAATTTTGAAATTGATAGTTGAGTGGTTTGCTGTGTTCTTTTTGAAATGTTTCAATCAAGTAAAAAAGCTGGATACATATAATTCTGCAACCAACTGCACAAAGTTAGCTAAAGTGTAAAAGATAAAAGATACCAGAGATTGAGTGGCTGAAGCAGGGATGTGTGAGAACAGGGGTGGAGTTTGTCTTTAGACTTTTCTGATTGTTAACAGCTGGGTTGAAATATGATCACAACTTCTTCTAGCAAACCGGATCAACCTTTTCTCAAACACATCTCTCTCTATTTCCCCAAAATGATTTGCGTTTGTGTGTGTTTACTTAGGAGGTGGGATGCGGGGTGAATGGAAAACCCCCAGAACTGATGCACTTATGCACACTTTTCTTGTAAGAATAAGTCACCGACAAGAGCACATCTTTCCAGAAGTCACAAGCTGCATCCTCAACAATATAAAAGAGCAATACTAATCCCACTTTGTTCCTGTAGATTTCATTTCGCTTATCCAAAGATTTTGCCTAACATCACAAAGTCCCGCTGGGTCCCTGCTTGTGACCGTAATTCTTGCAGTAAATGTACAAGGTTCTTTTTGAAGTTTGTACTTCTTCGTGTAGAAAGAGATGTGCAAAGCTGGCTTACAAGAAAACATTCATTTGGGGTCTAGGAAAGGAGAGTGAATGGAAGAAGGTCTTTTAAGGAAAAATCATTACTGCATCATCATAACAATACTTATTTGTATAACGCTATCGAATGTATCCATTGCTATACAGTGGTGACAAGTATTCGCTACAATTTGCCCCTTTGTCCAAAGGGCATAAAATCAAAGTGGGTACCTGTAGCAGCGAAGAGGTAAAGCAACTTGCCCAGAGCCACAGAGCGTGTCGGTGACAGAATTTAAACCCGGGCTTCCCCCAACCCACTGCTCTAACCACTAGACCACGTCCTCATCATCAAATGCCTGAGCTAAAGAAACGTTTGGGCATTTCTTTTATACAATCAAAGCCTTCCATGAATCAACACCCTAAATTTAATTTGTCTTTCTTATCCACCAATTCTGACCCCAATTCCTCTTTCTCCTACCAAAACAAATCTTTGCATGCAGGACCCTGTAGCTGTTTATTTGTCCATAGTTTAGAAAGATGATGGTTCCTGGGCTGCTATTTCTGCTCTTGTCCACCATGACTAATTTGCTTATTAAGATGGATATCTTATATTTTACAGCATGCCACTGCCTTGGCTCCATCCAGAACGACCTTCTGCAGCGTCCTTTCTCTTTTCATTTTTGTTCAGCCATAGGGCACTATCTCAGGGCCTTGGCACACAAGCACAAAATTGCCACATTAGCACCACTGTTTTTCCATTTTTAATAGTCTAGTGAGGAAGAAGAAGAATGCCAGCACCCCATCCCAAAACCAATGCATCCCATAGGCACCATTAATTAATGAAAAGCAATTCTGCAAAAGACCTTTACAGTAAGGCAGATACTGTTCTGGAATCAGGAGCATTGGCTCTGAACAATAACTTTAAAAAGACGGTGCCGGGCTATATTCCCAAGGCCCTCTGACAAGTCCAAGCCCTGCTGCTCAAGGGGATTCTGCTTTCTCACATTGACAAAATGTGTTCTTTTTCCCTAACTGCTGCTCATTTGAAGAAGGAAACTACAAGAAAGATAGGGGTTGGTTTCATCTTACACTTGATTGATATACCTATCACTGCTTGATAACAAATATGCTGGAAATTTAAAGGAAAATATTTTATGTTTTCATGGCCCTGACCCTTACGCTGGATGAAATAGCCCTAATTTCAGCCCTTACTTGGCCTGTACAATAGCAGCATTCCTTCGTTTTGGCCTTCGTTGCATAATGTCTCAATATTTCTGTGTGTTTGTTGCTCGTGTGGGGTTCACCATCCTAGCCCACTCCACTATATTGCCTGGTCAAGTGCAGTTGTCCTGGTTGAGCTCTGGACCATAATATCCATTCTTCAAGGTGACCTCTTTGGTCTTCCTCGGGGCCTTTTCTTCTCCACCTGCATTTCCATTATATTTCTACTGACCTGGCTTTCATCTTCTTTCGCTCATTTTCCCTGCACCCTCAGGCAGCTTCAGCCTTTTACTAAGTTCTTACTTCCTGACCTTATCACTTTGTGCTAGCACAGTATCCTCATCTCTGTCACAGCTGCAGCTGCTGCTTATTTCTTTCTGAAACTCCAGCTCTCTGCTGTCTACACGAATGCGGGTCTTGCTGCCGTTTTGTGAACCTTTCCTTTTAATCAGACCGACATTCCTTTATCACAAATAGCACCACGCTGTTCTTTCCCCTGTAGCCACCTGGTTATGGCTCTCGCTATGATCTCTCCAGGGTCTACCTGCATCTATTGTTGCATTTAGTTATCTAAACTCCTCAGCTTACTGCAGTTTCTTCTCTCTGCTTCTCATCATTTTCATCAATGAAGGCCGCGAGGGCAGCGTCCCAAGCCGGCCGCCCGTAACAGGGTGGCTCGGCGAGATGCAGGGACAGCCTCAGGGGGGGGGAAGTCAGGAGACGTTGGGGAGAAATTTAAACTCATTGGCTCTCCTAGCGTCGGGTGCATGGAGGAGAGCCAATGAGGGAAGAAAGAAGAGGTTAGGAGGGCAAGGAGCTGAAGTCGGGGGTCAGTCGTCGAAGTTCCGATGAGCGGCAGCCCACCCTCCTGCCCTAGGGTAATGAGAATGGGATTCGGGGTGTCGCAGCGGGGTTGAGTGGGATCCCGGAGGTTTCCGGGGTCTGGAGCCTTGGATAAACTTGGGATGGGGGTGGGGTACCCCCGACCCGGAGAACCCCTGGGCGGGCTTTTGCTAATGATATGGCGAAGTCGGGTGCCCGGGGGGGAGAGAAGTTGAGAAGGCGGAGGCAGGCGCACCTTGCTATGGACATGGCTGGTGAGGCCTCATTCCGCAGGGTATGAAAATGATGGTTATTAGATGTTCATTGTTATACGGTTTCTTGTTTAATAAAGCTGCGACCAGGCATGTTTACCAAAATGCGCAGTGTCCGAGTGTTATGTTTGGGGTGGGGGAGGTTTGGACGGGGAGAGGGGTTGTAGTGGGGGGGGCAAGGATAAGGGTAAGTGCTGGGAGAAGCATCGAGTCCGACCTGCTCCAGTTACTGCATTTTGCCACATGTATCTTTCTTCGGCGGATGGTCTGTGCATTGTGCCCATCTTTCCAGGTCTTTTTTGGCTTCTTCCCTGTTCTCTCTGTATAGCACAACGTTTCTGGCAGCTAGAGTATAGCATGGGGATTCCTTCTGGACATCCTTTGTCAGCTTAGCCAGAACTAATATGAAGAGACTGAAGTTTGACTTGTGCCTTAACCCCACTTGTCCTTCATCAGCAGTATGTGTTTGATATACTCCTCCTTCTCATGCACCACCAATCAGTTCTCTGAGCACCTGTCAGAGGCAGTTTGCAAGCTTGACTGACACCATGTGCAGATCTTCTTATTTATTTATTTAAAACAACTCATATGCCACCTCGCCAGACCAAAATACTATTCAAAGCGGTTTGCAATAGCAAATAATAAATGCTGCCAATCACATCACCAGGAGAAAGATAATCGAAGTAAAAACAAGGACAACTAACCAATCACTTTTGGAAACAAAAAAGCCTCAATTCCTAAACTTAAAATAATTGGGCCCGATATTCAAAGGATTTATGCGCCTAACTTTGAGAGTTATGCTTCTAAATTGGCCTCTTTGAAAATTTATTAAAACTGAGTGCTTAAAGTTTTTCTTAAAATTTCACTAACCTTCTAAATTTAGGATCATCAAAAGTGGGAGGCAACAGGGGTGAATTTAGGGCAAGGAAAAAAGTTAGGAGCTTAGCACTGATTTTCAGTACTAGGTTCCTAATCTAGACAAATGTAAGCTCTTAATTAGGATGCATTTTCAGCTGAAAACTAAGTATGGCTCAAAATAGGGCACACATTTAGTAACCTTAATTTAGGAGTTCAGCTTTTCTGCAATATTGGGCCCATTATTTATTAATTTAACATTTCTTATATACCGCATTTCAGTGGTATCAAGGCGGTTTACATCGAACAAGAACAACGAAATTTACATAGAACATGGGACAACTAAAGGTACATGCAATTTGGATCCCAATGCAGTTAACTATTTACAGTTAGTTATATTCTAATCACATTTCAATAGGAAAGACCATTCCATAACTTTGCTGCAATAACTTTTCTCTATGCTTCTCTATCATGTTCCTCAATGCAGAGATCATGTCTGTGGTTGACCTTCCTTGATAGAATCCAAACTGGTTTTCACTGATATTTACTAGGTTCCTTATTCTCCTTTAAACCATCCTTTCCTATAGCTTCATCCTGTGGCTCATTAGTATTCTTTAATTAATGCACATCTTCTTTTCTCTTGAAGGCTGAGACTAATATGTTCTCTGTCCACTCATTTGGCATTTTTCCTTGTTCACATCTTAATATTAGGTCTCATGTTTTAGTATTTCCACTTCCATTTCTTTCATCTCCTTGAAGCTTCGACCATTAAAACAGAAATAGTCTATTTTCATTTAAATGTTTTTGATTATAATAATAACAGTGCGCCACAAACCTGTGCTGCTAAAGCTAGTAATATTCCTTGTCTTGCCCAGAGGAGAATCAAAAACGGTAGAGCAGTAGCAATAAAATTATAAGCCACGGATCATAATTAGCCAGAGCTTTATGGACAAATCTAGTTTCTGTTTGCTCTTGTAAAAATGAGCGCCAGAGTTCTTAAATATCTCGATCTTGAGAAATAGGCCTCAGAGGCCTGTAGTGATCTTTGAACCTCTCAATATAAGAATTGCAGAGTCCAGAAAGCAAAAAAACAGACATTGCCCAGTGCAATCATTTGGCTGTAAAATTCCTTAGTAGGCTCATGAACTCATCAGTGAGCCTATATTATAGTTTAACAAAAAAAAACCCACATTCAGGGATCAATCAGGCTATATAAGCCAGGCCCCAAGTGATTGTGTTAACAGGATGACAGGCGACTAGCTGGCGACAGGAAAGGAATGGAGGGAAGGAAGGAAACTGGCCTCATTCTGCAGTAGCTCAGTGCATTATTTTATTTCCCTCCAAGATCGTCCTGAAACCATGGCCTCCATCAAGCCTGACTTTGATTGGACTGTCTGAAAAATTCCTCCACTGCTCACCCACCAAACAGGGTGTGAGAGTGAGTATACCAGAAATACAGTGGATCGATGCTATCTTTAAAATAATTCAGTCTTCTCAGTCGCCTACACATTGGCACATCAGCACGTGCCGAAACAATCAGAGATCTGGCACAGTGACAGGATGGCAAAGAGTGTGGTATCTCCAAACTGTAGAACCTAATTATGCGTGCATTAAAAACATTATTTGCAGCTCAGTAGCCTCTCACATTTAGAGGGGGCCACCTGAACATTTTGCACTTGGCAGCTATTACTTTTGCATCCCAGCATACTGCCCAAATTTGGGCAGAGGAGGAAAGTGGAATTTAGCTAAGATATTGGAGTCAACAGCACTTTGAGAGGCATTTTCACATCTTTATTGTTCACAGAGGAGATGGTCTCATCTTTCTGAAAGATGTTTAACTGCTTGCTGCTGTTTAAAATATTACTAACATAAAGGGGAAACTGTGTCTTGCCTAAATAATAGCACATTGACTAAAGAACTATTTATAATACTGCCAACAGCACATAGCTCATAACAGCCAACTGTTGGCTGATGATTCGTCCTGAGGGGGAAATGTCATTTTTCTATTACAGGCCTAATGAGAACTAATCAGGGAAAATCTAAGAAATCACTTCAGTCATCCTTGATAAATTTACCCAACTGTATTTAGACATTAGCCCAAAAAAAGCTCTCTATGGTCAATGTGGTACATGTGGTACGTAGTCAGAGTTGTCAGAATATTTTAGGACATGAAGTATCTCTATTTTTAACAAAAAAGCATAATGAGGTATGTAAGGAAGGCGAATACTTGTCAGGTGTCTGTTGCTGACAAGAATAGTAGATCTTTAAATAGGCACACTCTCCAGTTCTCTGGTCCTCCATAACACACAGGTACAATAGGACCCTCTCTTCTCTCATTTCATTTACAAGAATCCGCAATACCTCCAGTTTGCTTCACACTGCACAGCAGTACGTAAACACTCCGCTCCTTCCTCCTGTCACCCGTCCCCATCCCCTCTAGCCCAATGCTGGTGAAGACAATATATCAGTAAAAGAATAAGCAAACCAAAATATTAAAATCTGGAGAGGGCAGTGTGTGCACCTAAGATTGAATGAAGCAACTTTATCTCTGTTAAGCTTGGCCTTATATAAATATGTATAGAATTCTGATTCAAAAAGTCTTTAAGTGAAATACTGTGCAAGGTAATGGGATTCATTCTCCCTTTCTTCAACTCTTTTCTCCTTAACAGCTCTCTGAAGTGCAGCTAGATGCTAAGTGCATATAGAGAATTCAGTAGCTCAAAAGAAAAACTGGAGAAAGGGGCACTAAAGGATAGGGTTATCAGATTTTTGGAGAGCAAATTTAGGTCACCTAGACAGGGCTGAGCTAGGCTGGGTGGTGCAGGGGTCTTCCCTTCCTGGAAATCTTTCCCCTGTATATTTTGAAATGACTGATCTAGGTAGCATTCAGTAATTTCAGAAGTTTAAAAAAGACAGTAGCAGCCCCTTTCACGTTATAAGTGTGCATACATATATATATGTTTAAACTTTATTTTATACATATTGATAAATATTCATTTCTAAAATCCCCCCTCGTTTCTTAGAAATGAAGTTTAATTTTTATATCTTCTCCTACCGGGATCGAAAAGATTGCATCAGAAGGTATGCAGGAGAAACAAAGTCCTCTGCCTCTCTCCTCACCGAAACTGGGGACAGGAGATGATAGTCCATGGAATCAGGGAAACCATTTCAAAATTGTGGACAATCCCCAAAAATCAGGGACATCTGGTAATCTTATCCAATGAGAAGGGAAACAGCAATGAGAGGGGAAATTGCTCACTTTCCCCTCTTGTAAGCAGCTTCTAATTCTTCCTGATCCTTATCCCAGGCCACCTACCAGTATAAATATCACACACTGTCCCTTTCCCAAGTCAGAACTCTGTCATTATTATACAAATGCTACTGTCCATTATTTCCATTGAACTTTTCCCTCACATCCTCCATTCTCTGCTTCTCCAGTGCTCACTGTACAAAATAAGATAGAAAAGAATTTAAAATTGTTAAAATGCCAGAATTATACAGTTAATTATAGGGACACAATGCTAAGTTCCACATTGAGAGTTGCCACCCAACAAAGGATCTGGGTGTGTCTTCTGTTCAGTGTGCAATGGTGGCCAAGAAAGCAAACAGAATGTTAGGAAACATTAGGAAAGGGATGGAAAATAGAACAAAGGATGATCTCATAATGCCTCTGTATCACTCCATGGTGCGCTTGCATTTTGAGTATTGTCTGCAGTGCTGGTCTCCGCATCTCAAAAAAGACATAGCGGCATTAGAAAAGGTACAGAGAAGGGTGACCAAAATGATAAAGTGGATGGAACAACTCTTCTATGAAGAAATGCTAAAGAAGAGAGACAACTGAGAGAAGATATGATAGCAGTCTATAAAATCCTGAGTGTATTTGAACGAGTTGACATGAATCAATTGTTTACTCTTTCAGAAGATACAAGGGCTAAGGGACATGCCATAAAGCTACAAAAGAATATATTTAAAACAGATAATAGAAAATATTCTCTCTCCCAACGTATTAGTCTTTGGAACTCATTGCCGGCAGATTTATTGTATTTATTTAAAAACATTTATTGTTCGCTCTATCAGAATCTCTAGATGAATCACAAAAATACATACACAATCAATAATATAACATTCATGAAAAACAATTAAATATCACACATTCATTTCCAGTATCCTTTCACTAACATGCTTCTGTTTCTTCTGCTGCAAAACTCACATCATGTTACATTTTTAAATGTTTGTAAAAATAAGTGGGCTTTAAGCTGTTTGAAGTATATCTGACATTGTTCTCATATTTATTTATTTATTTATTTAATTTTCTTATATACCGCGCTATTTATCATCAGTGCGGTTTACATTGAAACAATACAACATTTGGTTAGCTATAACAGACCTATTACAAGTAACAGGAAAATTAACATGGAAGTAACAGGGAAATCATTTATAAAACATTTATAAAACATTCCACCACCCAGGAGCTATCATGGACAGCATGTTCCTGTAATACATTAAAGTGTATTTGCTTATGAGAGAGAATATCTAACAACATCGCATTTGAAGACTATAATGCCCAACTAGGGCAGTCAATACGCAGAGTAGACAATAAACTCTACGGCGCTTCCAAATGCAGGGCCTTGAATACCAACATAATGATTTTAAAAATGATACGCCAGCAAATTGGTAACCAATGCAACCTAAACAGAATTAGTGAGATATGCTCTGATTTACCCACTCCAGTAATAACACATGCAGCAGCATTCTGAACAAGTTGTAGAGGACAAATCATACAATCAGGCAGGCCTAAGTATAGGCTATTACCATAATCAATACAAGAGATCACAAGTGCTTGTACAGTTCTCAGATTCTCAAGAGACAAGTCAGGTTTCAATCTTCTGATTACACGTAACCTATATGATGCTTGTTTAGTGACTAGTTATTTATGTGTATGCAACGATAAGTTCCTTATCGTTCCTACAGTTCAGTCCTCCACCTCTGGGTTGCGAACCTCCTCCTGCAGCTTGGAGACTGGGCATGTCAAAATCATGACATCACTGGATGTAGTCTGCTGGTCTCTTCCATCAGCCCCAGTGTGTCCAGTCTTCATGCAGCAGGAGGACGTAGTGAGCCTAGGTGCTGGGCTCACTAGAGGAACAGATAAGGATCAATAGGGTAGTGTAGGATAGACCTCTCTAAATTTTCCATTTAATTTGGTGGTTTGCCTTTAAATTTTACTTTACATAAATAAACACTTGCCTCCGGTGCCGGTTCCTGTCTGACTCCTTTTGGCGGGCTGAGGGCTTATCCAACCAGACCTCTCCTCCTGGACAGGACGGAGGAGAGCTCTGTAGCAGGAACTGAGGGGAATTCTCTGGCTGCTCTGGTTTCGGTGATCAGCCCTGCAGCACCAGTAAAGTGACGGGAGACTCGCTCAGCGGATCTCTGCTCGGCACGGAGTTCAGCAGAGCCGTGGGGGCTGGAGCCCCATGGAGGATCTGTGAGTTGAATTTTACTTTAGATTTTACTTTTCTTTGATTTCAGTTTCTGTGTCTTTAGGCTGCTCTCGGCAGACTTCCGCCATCACCGGGCTGAGCTCCGGCGTTAAAACTGCCAGTTTCTCTCCCTCACGTTTGGCGCCCTTTTCTCAGGCAGCAGTAGCGGCGGCCATTTTGTCAGCGCGGCCACCACGTGGCACGGACTCCAGAAGAACTTCTGCGGGGTAGTTCTGCTCCGGTGGGGGAGACTCGTGCATCTTGTGACTGTGGTGCTGTTTCTCATGCTCATTAAGGAGCCTAGCGGCGTTTTGGCGTTTGGAGTGCCCTCGGGCCCTTGCAGAGCTTTACGGGCTGCTTGAAGGGAATCCCTGGGGAGTATGGAGTCAAATACTGTTTTCAGCAAATAGACTGTGTCCAGAGCTGCAGGATTTCCTCTGTTTTTATTTTTCCAGTTTCCTTGACCTGGTCTTACTGGTCAGGGCAAAAAAAAAAAAGATATAAGTTAGGAGTTGGTATCCCCAGGAGGGCAGAGTCTTTACAGATGGTGTCCCAACCTCAGTGTGTGGTCTGCGGAACGCACAAGGGCACTGTAGCGGACTCTGGCATTTGCAGAACAGCAGATGGAGGCTAAGACTAGCCCTGATCCTCAGCTAGCGACAGTAGCAGCAGATGGGGAGGCTATGGGGGCTTCTCCCTCTGGGAGCAGCCAGGAGGTCAACGTTGCACTGCCGACGGCGATACCAGGCCTAGGGGCCGGGTCTCCACTTGAAGACTTTTCTCCTGACTTCGTGTTGCTCATGCATCAAGCGTTCTGTATGAAGCATCAGGGGAAATTACCGGAGCCCTCATCACGGACTGCAACCGCACAGCAGCCTAAACTGGCCGGAAAGGGCAGTATTTCCCCGAGACCCTCTAAGAGGTCTCGGCCTCGGGAGCTGTCCTCATCTGACATGGAGGGTAATAAGATGGACGAGGCTGACCCTCATCTGGAGACGGAGATGGCCGATTTGGAAGAAGGAGAAATTCCGGAGCCGGAGGATCAGGCAAAGATCATTCGGGTGTTCCGGAGAGAAGAGCTGACAGCCCTTATTATGGAATCCCTCCAGACGTTGAACTTAGCAGCAGCACCATCGATGGAAGAGGATAACGTGGAAGATCCTATCATTTAAGCGGTGTGGCAAGCGCAGGTAGTATTCCCCGTCCATCGCATGGTGGACAAGATGATTCAAGACGAGTGGGATCAGCCGGAGTTAGGGCTCAGAGAAATTAGAACTATGAACAGGCTTTATCCACTAGTGGATAAGGACAAAGAGCGTTTTCGTTCGCCCTGCATTGATGCAGCGGTGTCGCCGGTCACCAAGAAGACCACTATCCCTGTAGAGGGAAGCGCGGCATTAAAGGATGCGCAGGATAGAAAAGTGGATGGTTTGTTAAAGCAGTCCTTTGAGGCAGATGCGTTGTCCTTACAGGCTACCATTTGTGGAGCCTGGGTGGCAAGAGCATTCCTCAGATGGTCCCAACGTTTGAGAATTCCCTTCAGTTGAATTCAGAAAGTGTGGCAGAACTGGATAGGTTGGAGTCCGGCACGGCCTATTTGGCGGATGTGCATTATGACTTGATTAGAGCGCTAGCTAACAGCATGGCGTCTTTAGTTGCCGCGCGTAGATTCCTCTGGTTGAGGAATTGGGCGGCTGATGGCTCATCCAAATCGCGGCTCAGCAAGCTTCCCTTCAAAGGCAAATTGTTGTTTGGGGATGATCTTGACAAGTTGGTCAAGGAGTTAGGGGAGTCTAAAGGGGACAGACTCCCGGAGGATGAACCTAAGCCAGGAAGGTCCTCGCCGGCCTTTCAAGGGCAGTTTAGAGATTTTAGAAAATTCCGGGCCTCCCAGCTGGACGGCTTTCAAAGGGGAAGATTTGCTTCTAGAGTCCAGGGGTTTTGTGGGTTTCAAGGAGCGGGTAGAGGCTTTTCTGCAACGGCCACCACGGCCTTCCGCAAACCCCAATGAAGGCTTGCGGGTCCCGGTGGAGAGACAACCAATAGGCGGGAGGCTCCGTGGGTTTCTCTCTGCCTAGACCCAAATAACGACTGACCAGTGGGTCCTGGAAATAGTTTGAGAGGGCTACGCACTGGAATTAGCAAGACCGATCCGGGATTCCTTTGTGATATCGCCCTGCAGAAGTCCTCAAAAAGCGCTGGCGATCCTCAATACCCTTGATTGACTTTTGCTCATGGGGGCGATCGTGCCTGTGCCTGTCCCCTTAGCAGAATACGGCATGGGAAGATACTCAAATTATTTCATCGTTCCAAAGAAGGATGGCTCTCTGCGTCCTATCTTAGATCTCAAAGGGGTGAATCGGTGTCTACGGGTGCCGCATTTCCGAATGGAAACCCTGAGGTCTGTGATCGTGGCGGTATGCAAAGGAGAGTTTTTGACCTCCCTCGATCTTACTGAGGCATATCTGCATATTCCAATCAGAGCCACCCATCAGAAGTGGCTGCAATTCGCCCTCCCCTGGGGGCATTATCAATTCCAAGCATTGCCCTTCGGGCTCGCGACAGCGCCACGGATCTTCACCAAGGTGATGGTGGTGGTGGCGGCGGCGCTGCGGAAGGAAGGAGTGCTGGTGCATCCCTATCTCGATGACTGGCTGATTTGGGCGAAGTCAGCGGACGAAAGCATCCAGGCTACAGCCAAGGTGGTGAAGTTTCTGCAGGGGCTGGCTTAGGGATCAATCTGGCCAAAAGTCGCTTGGTGCCCTCCCAGAACCTAAAGTATCTGGGGGTGCGGTTTGACACGCGCAACGGCCTCGTATTTCTTCCGCATCTCCGTGTGCTAGGGCTGCGTCACCTGGTCCACAGGTTTCGCTCCATCCTGGCTCCGTCGGCGTGGGAGTACCTCGGCGTACCTGGTACAGGGGCGTTCGGTTCCGTCTGGATTGCGGGTGCATTGTACCAGAGCGCAGGCAGCCTCCTGGGTGGAACACGGCTTGGTTCCTCCAGGGGACATCTGTCGAGCGGCTATCTGGTCGTCTCTCCATACCTTCAGTAAGCACTATCGTTTGGATGTGCTAGCATCGAATGATGCCTGTTTCGGTTCGGCAGTCTTACGAGCTGGGTATAAGGGTCCCTCCCATTGAACATCCCAGAGGTGGAGGACTAAACTGTAGGAACGATAAGGAAATGATAATTACACTTACTTGGTAATTGTAGTTCCTTGAGTGACGACAGTTCAGTCCTCAATCCCGCCCGGGGTGGTGTCGTTGGCAGTGGAATTTCAGCAGGTGGGACTCTGCATTTACAGGTATGTATGAATTTTGAGGAACCTTGTTTGTTTTGTTCTACTCTACATGTTTCTCCCTATTTATCTTCCTTTCTGTCGTTGACCTTTCAAGGGCTCAGGAGGAATTGGTACCAGACAATGTTTTGGTTCTGTTCGGTGGGAGATTTTGACTATTCAGATAGTTGCAAGTTGTTAAGATTAGAGCTTATTGTTTAGCTACTTATTTGTTGCTCTTTTGAGTATGCTTTGTCAATAGTTCACTGGGGCTGGTGGGAGAGACCAGCAGACTACATCCAGTGATGTCATGATTTTGACATGCCCAGTCTCCAAGCTGCAGGAGGAGGTTCGCAACCCAGAGGTGGAGGACTGAACTGTCGCCACTCAAGGAACTACAATTACCAGGTAAGTGTAATTATCATTTATCCCAATATTTCTAGACTGAAGAGAAATTTTCACCATCTGATCATCAATACTTATTTGGCTAGGCAGCTCACAGGGGATATCCGATGATAAACAACAGCAGCATTTAGTGCCAGCCTGTTATGTCTCATCCAAGAATTAATAGCCTTAATACAAAAAAGATGTTTCAACGTCTCATCCACGGAAATAGTAATTGGTATATAGAATCCATGCGGATGATATTTATTTCTGTTTTGTAAAAGCAGGTTGTGTAGCTGGGATTAAAAACATTTTGGACAAATTCCTGGAGGAAAAGCCCATAAATAGTTATTAATGCATTCCAAGAAAAAAACACTGCTTATCTCTAGAAATAAGTAACATGGAACGGGCTATTTTTGGGATCTGTCAGGTACTTGTGGCCTGGATTGGTCACTGTTGGAAACAGGATATTGGGCTTGATGGGCCTTTGGTCTGACCCAGTATGTTAGTTTTTATGTTGTTATGTTCATATGGCTTTGAAATACGAGATGTGCAAGAGGAAACATAAAATATGTGTATGGTATTGTACTTGAGTATTATTATGGATGAAAAAAAAAAGTCAACATTGTGAAAATACCCAGAACAACAGGAGTGAGTAAGACGCTGTTAGTTGAGCTCTAAGAATTACTTTGTTTCTCTCACATTGTACTGTGTTTATTCACCTAGGAAAATGTAAGGGTTCTGCTTAAGGGAAGTCCTATGAAGTCCCCAGAACCTTAACTCTGCAATAAGCCTTGATCCTGGAGCTTATGGCAGCTACATCTCAAGATATATCATGAGTTTCTAGTGCAAGTGTCAATAAGAGAATGGCCGGCGAGCAAGATTCCAAGATTTCTCTTAGCCCCGATGTCAGCACTGTAGCCGGGCCACCAATGCAAGACACTGGGGAGGTCATTTTAGAAGCTTTATTGTGAGCAGGATGTCTGAAAATGGGCATTCAGACATACAAATCACAGAGACTTCCCTGAACCCATTTTCGAAAGCTGAGTATATAGACATCCCCAGTGCAAGCATGTCCATGTAGTCCGGGGGCATAATGGAGGCATGGCCTGGGCAGAGCAACAGAGATGCATGTCACAGTGTGATTTCAGAATGACACAAGCATCTCTGACTCTGGTTGTTGAGGCATCCATGCCTATACCTGCTCCCAACCATGAATAAGGTGCAAAGAAAGTGCTTGTTTCATGACTGCAAAGCTTCCTGAGTGAAGAGCAAAATGTTCTGTCATTGCCACAGTTAAATTTCCTAGCCAAAGAAACCTGCATGTAAATACATACTCCAAACATATTACAGGCCCAATGCCTCATGTCTGATTATCTAAAATGGCTAACTGGGACGTGCAAGTTGTATAACATAGTTGCCCCCCTTCTGAAATATTCCTGCCAGCATGTCCTAGTAGGGTTGTACCAAGGGCTATGGAACGGTGCAACCACACAGGACGCAAGTATGGAAAGTGTGCTTATATCATCACTGGGCTTCCAGGAAGGTCAAAAAGAGTGAGTTCTTGCATATGGCTGGGGAGGAGGGGGCACCAGATTCATGAGTTGCACAGCACATTTCTAGCTTGTGTCACCCACCTACTCACTCTTATAGGCTGAGGCCTAGGGAGCTTCAGTGGGGCCTCTTCTTAATGTAGCCGGGACTTTACAATGCCCCCTGGGATCTGTAGTCCCACTAGCTAATCAAAAAGGTAGTTGTGAACGAGTAGCCAGGCTTTTCAAAAAGAGGTATTTTATTTCCCTTCCGGGTGAACTTTTGCACAGAAGAATCAAAAGAAATAAACCATATTTTTCTGTTCTCAGGGAGACTTCCTCTCACAGGTTCCTTCCGTCTGCCTGTTTGAATACCTCCGTGGCACCAACCACCTGGTTCTTGTTCAGTGCTGCCCAGCACCCTGTAACCAGCCTCTGGTATTCTCTCAGCTATCTCCTGTGGAACACTGCTTGAACCTCCGTGTGAAGTTTTTCCTTTAGTTTCCAAAACAACTCTGCCATGCTCCTGCTTAGCTCCTCTAAGTTCCTGGTTAGCTCTCTTCCTGGAATCCTGGTTAGCCCTCCTAGGATCCTGGTTAGCTCTCCTACTGACAAACTCTGAGTGAGTTTTATCTGCGTCACTCCTAGTGTTCCGGTGAGCCTGCCCTGCCCTCAGCTGCCTCTCATCAGCTAATATGCTATGATGTAATCCCCTACTAGGGCGTGCTCCTACACCTGGTGCTTTTGTTTTTGCTGGTTGCTCATAGCAACCCTGATCCATGTGCTCTGAGCTGTCACTTTTAGACCTGCTCAGCTCTGTTTTTCCTATTTCCATAGGCAGATTCTGACCTACCCCATGACAGATCCCCCCCCCCTTAAAATATTACGGGCTGCGGAATCTTTCTGACAGCTCGTAATTCGCGATAGCGCGTCTGCATTCCCGTGTAGTTTCCCAGCCCTATGCTGTACCATGAAGTCGAAAGACTGCAGCGCTAGATGCCACCGGGTTAACCGGGCATTGCTATTTCGCATTTGATTCAACCACTTTAAAGGGGCATGGTCAGTGACTAAGAGGAATTTCCTGCCTGTCAAATAAAAGCGTAAGGCCTCGACGGCCCACTTTATTGCGAGGCACTCCCTCTCTATCGTGGAGTAATTCCTCTCCGCTTTTGAGAGCTTGCGACTTAGATAAGTCACCGGGTGTTCTACCCCTTCGAACACCTGGGACATCACTGCCCCCAACCCTGTCTCTGACGCATCCGTCTTACCACGAAGGGTAAGCTAAAATCAATTCCCCGTAGTACCGGAGCCTTACAAAGTTTGTCCTTAAGGGCAGTAAAGGCTTCTTCAGCCTCTGGGGTCCACCTTACGGTATTCGGCGCGTTTTTTCAAAGCATCTCGATAAACAGGATGCTCTCTTCGGCAAATCGAGGTATGAACCTCCTGTAGTATCCTACTAAACCGAGGAAACTACGTACTTGTTTTTTCGTTCCTGGCCGGGGAAAATTCCTCATGCTTTCAATTTTACAAGTTAGGGGCCTTACTACTCCCCTCCCGACCATGTGGCCCAGGTACTTAGCCTCCTCGCTGGCGAATAGACACTTTGCGGGGTTTAGCGTTAAACCGGCCTTGCGCAGTGCTCTCAGGACTGCCTCTACCCTTGCGAGGTGCTGGGTCCACGTTGTACTATATATCACTACATCGTCCATGTAGGCCAATGCGTAGTCATGGTGGGGTCTTAGGACCTGATCCACCAGGTGCTGGCAGGTGGCAGCGGCGCCATGCAAGCCAAATGGCATGCGCCTGAACTGAAAGAGCCCTATGGGCGTGCTAAACGCTGTTTTGGGTTTTGAGTCCTTTGTTAATGGCACTTGCCAATACCCTTTTGTAAGGTCTAGCGTCGTTAAATATTTGGTCTGCCCCAGGCGATCTAATAAGTCATCGATGCGGGGCATCGGGTAGGCATCAAACTGGGAAATCTCATTTACCCTGCGAAAGTCTATACAAAATCTGAGAGTCCCATCTGGCTTGGGCACCAGCACTATTGGGCTTGACCAGGGACTATGTGACTCTTCTATTATGCCCATAGTAACCATTTCCTTCACCTGCTCTATTATTTCCTTCTTTTTAGTTTCGGGCATACGGTAGGGGCACTGCCTAATTACTTGTCCTGGTGCTGTGATTATCTCGTGGGCAACGATATGGGTTTCCCCGGGTTTTGTAGTCAGGACATCAGCAAATCTGTCCAGTACCTGGGTTAATTCCTGTTGCTGTTACGGGGAGAGCCCTGCGCCTAACCTAGGTTTTGGCCTTTCCTTCCAATCAGAAATTTGAGGACCCAGATCTTCTTCCTTCTTTTCCTCTGCTAGGGCCGTCATAATCTTTACTTCCTTCCGCCCAGTAGACCCGAATCCTTGTTCCCCCCGAGTAGTTGGTGGTAATGATAACACCTTCTCCACTGTGGGAAAGCCCACACGCTCACATATTAACTGAGCAATGCGGTCGCCTATTTGGACTTTAAAGTCTTTTTCTCCAAAATTAAAGATTAGGACCTTTTTGCAGCCCCTGTAATTGGGATCTATAACCCCTGCCCCTATATCCAGAAAGAATTTTACTGCCAGGCCCGACCTTGGGGCAATACGGCCGTAGCAGCCCTCCGGTATTTTGACTTGTATGCCCATGTCAACCAAAGCTTTGCCCCCTTTTACAACTATAGCTTCCTCCGCGCTGAAAAGGTCGTACCCTGCAGCTGCTGGGGAGGCTCTCTGCGGGCTTCTTGCTAGTTTTGACGCTTTACAGAACTGGAGCACAAATTTTGGTTTCCCTAAGGGACCCTCCCTCTTGGGTGCCTGCGATTGTGCTCAAGACTTTGTTGCTTTCCCAAATAAGGGATTAGGGAGTCTAGCTGCTAAAGCCGCTGACCCTATTTCTCTAGGCCCTACCTGGGGTTGATTGGCCCTCTGGCCAGGTTTGTTAAACCCTTCTTCCATTTTCTGGAAAAATGGTGGCCAATCCCGTCCCAAGACAACTTCCCGGGGCAGTTTTGGAACAATAGCCATCAACATCTGCTGTTTTGTTCCCAATGCACCCACCTCTAAGTTGTGTAAGGAATAGTGTGAGCCTGCTCCATGCACACACCTAATACGTACTTGGCCTTCTGCTTGACTCGGGGGTGACGAACGGTGCTTCTCAATGGCTTCCCAGAGCTTTCGTGAAACCATGCTCTGGTCAGCCCCCGAGTCAAGTAGTGCCAGTGCATCCATACCTTCTACCTTGATTGGTAGGAGAAACCCATCCTGGTTTGGTTCTTTAGCTCCTGACACCAGAACCGTTCTTTCCGGGCAGCTTCTCTGAAAATGTCCGGCCTTCCCACAGGTGAAACATTTCCCTTTGGGTACATGCAAAACATTAACATTTTCAGAGTTATTAACAGAAGACATTTTAGCATTCAACCTGTTACCTTTTCTGCTAAAATTTCCCATCCCAGCTGCTCGCCATAGACCTACCCCCGAGGTGTCAGTCATCTCTGCTGCGAAAAATCTCTCAGCAAGAGTGGCTGCCTCATCGGTGGTTTGACAATGCTGGAGCATCAGAAATGTTTTTACCTCACTGGGAACAGCTTGCATGAACTGTTCTAAAACAATTCTGTCTATAATTGTTTCCAGTGTGCTTCCTTCCGGATTTAACCATTTTCCGGCCAAACTTTTCAGCCTTTGAGACAGGGTCTTAGGGGTCTCCTGAGGCTTTATCCTTGCCTCCCTAAACATTCTATGGTAATGCATAGGAGTCAGCCCTAGTCTGTCTTTGACTGCTTTTTTAATTTCTGCATAATTAGATGCCAGGCTAGCCGGCATGGCTTTATATGCAGAAAGAGCCTCGCCAGATAGTGATATGGCAAACCTAGTTGCCCATTGCTCCTCTGGCCATTTCAAAACTGCGGCTATACGCTCAAAAGCGTCTATATAATCGTCCAGATTATCATGCGGCTTTAACTGTCCTAACGACAAAGCACCTTGAGGGCTCAGTCCTGCTCTCTGGAATATGGAGGGGATGTCTGCTCTGGCATCCACTGGCTTCTTCAAAAGCGCCTCCATGGTGTCCATCAGCGGCTTTTGCTGCTCCCTCATAGTCAGGGCGGTCTGCTCCTGCAGATACCGGACCAGCTCAATTTGTTTATCCCACTGTGCCTGCATCCAGCACATAACGTCCTGCAGCTCCATCTTCGGCATCGACATCCCTGTGGAGAGAAAAGACAGAAAAAAAACCCCACCAAGTGCGGTACTGCGACTTTTCTCTTCCCTCCGTCTATTTCTCAGGTTGCCCACCAGCGCCCCCTTTCTCACACTTGTCCTGCCCAACTTATGCCCAGGTACCCTTTACCTGAGGCTTCATGCAGGATTCAGCCTGTGAGAAAGTCAGCTGGGTCATCAGCACCTGGCAACGAGAATTTTCCACGACGGCTCCCCTCAGTCTGGATACAGTCTTCACCAGTAGACCAGTAGTTCTTGTAGCTGTGTCTTTTTAATCCTTAGGCAAAAATCCAAAGAACTACGCCATTTGTCACCCACCTACTCACTCTTATAGGCTGAGGCCTAGGGAGCTTCAGTGGGGCCTCTTCTTAATGTAGCCGGGACTTTACAATGCCCCCTGGGATCTGTAGTCCCACTAGCTAATCAAAAAGGTAGTTGTGAACGAGTAGCCAGGCTTTTCAAAAAGAGGTATTTTATTTCCCTTCCGGGTGAACTTTTGCACAGAAGAATCAAAAGAAATAAACCATATTTTTCTGTTCTCAGGGAGACTTCCTCTCACAGGTTCCTTCCGTCTGCCTGTTTGAATACCTCCGTGGCACCAACCACCTGGTTCTTGTTCAGTGCTGCCCAGCACCCTGTAACCAGCCTCTGGTATTCTCTCAGCTATCTCCTGTGGAACACTGCTTGAACCTCCGTGTGAAGTTTTTCCTTTAGTTTCCAAAACAGCTCTGCCATGCTCCTGCTTAGCTCCTCTAAGCTCCTGGTTAGCTCTCTTCCTGGAATCCTGGTTAGCCCTCCTAGGATCCTGGTTAGCTCTCCTACTGACAAACTCTGAGTGAGTTTTATCTGCGTCACTCCTAGTGTTCCGGTGAGCCTGCCCTGCCCTCAGCTGCCTCTCATCAGCTAATATGCTATGATGTAATCCCCTACTAGGGCGTGCTCCTACACCTGGTGCTTTTGTTTTTGCTGGTTGCTCATAGCAACCCTGATCCATGTGCTCTGAGCTGTCACTTTTAGACCTGCTCAGCTCTGTTTTTCCTATTTCCATAGGCAGATTCTGACCTACCCCATGACACTTGGTACGGTCCTGTGTCCAAGTACTCTGTTCTGCGACTGTGCAATTTGAAGATTTCCATATTTGCGAAATGGCTTGCACCCATGTATGTACCCAGCCTTGCTATCTGCGTGGGGCCACCACAAGAACCGGTTACTCAGACATTAATCTTTTGGGGCAGAGATGAAGCAATTTCAGAAGACATTTATACATACCTCCCTTCACTGCTGCCACTTCCCTGGATTTTTGGATGTTGTGTTCTGGACATCCCAGATTCTTTCCTAGACGTTCCTTCTAAAATCCTACTTTATGACTTTGGGCTGTCCATCAGTATCTCTTCTGGAATCAGTGGATCAGCCGAGGGCATCAGGAGTACAATCCCAGCTTCTTGTGAGAGACGAAATATCTACTGGGAGTAGGTCGCTGCAGCAGAGGCCAGAGGGGAGAGAGGTGGAAAGTGGCACCAAAAGCTGCAGATGTGAAGGAGCAGAATGCAATAAACCAGGGGAGGAGAATAGTTTCCTGGAGGAAACAGCATTATTAATTTTGTCTTCTAGACCTGCTTTTGTGAAGATTAACACAGTTACATTGGACAGTATTTGGAATATGATGGCTACCATATAACAAACTCTTCTTTTGGTAGTCATTCAGTAAACATGCACTCTAGGATGTACATTAATTAAGATGAAGTTGGCTCCTGTGTGGACATGATTGAGAAGTTAGAATTGAACTTAGCATAGATGTCAACAGTGCAGGGGGAAAATGATATATGAAAAAAGTGATTATATCTAGAAGGTTGGAAAACTTGGAGAATGCAGCCAGGTCTCTAACTCTTCATGACTTGAAGGAGTTTCCTCAAATCCTTCTCTCTGGTCACCTAGAGAACTATTGAAGCAGTACCTGAGAGATATTCTTGGGAATGCCAGATGGAGGTTTTCTACCACATGTGAAGATTTCCTTTCTTCCTTCTCAGAAGAAGGTGGCTGGGGAGAGGCTTGAGGGTGCACTGGTAGACATTTCTACTGATAGTTTGCAAGAACGCACTGTACAGTCTAATACAAATGGTGATCTTGGCAGTGGTTGGTATCTCAGGGCGCAGGGAGGCGGGTTTTTTTTAGGGTCGGAGCCATACATTTAGATACTCTCTCCCAGGGCTCACAGCATCATACCTAATTGTTTTTGAAGAGCACCGGTGGGGGAAGAGGGGGACATTTGTTCCTTATAAAGAGATCATTTGGGTACTTGTTGGCTTGTTTATTTATTTATCAAGTGTTGATATACTGTTTTCTAGATGGAACTCAATGAAATACAATGAACACATTAAATAGAACATTATGAACATTTACAATGAATAATTTGAACATTTTGGAGATAAGAGAGAACAGTGAACATCTTTTAGAAGCTCAATAAGTTAGTGCATAAACATTCGTAAAAATATATACAGAGTGCAGTGGGGGGGTGCAGGGTTGTGGTTGTCCTTATGGGGCTGGGGTGGGGGTTTGTGTTTATTTGGGTGTGATCATTTTGTTCTGTAGTTGGGAGGTGTTTGTTGTCGAAGTTCTCCAGGAAGAGATGGGTCTTTAATTTTTTGCGAAAGTCTGTGGTTGCTTTGATGCTTCATATTGTGGGGGGTAGTGAGTTCCAGAGGGTGGGAGCATAAAGGGTGAATGCTCTTAATTGTGTGGTTTGCTTGCTCTTATGAGTCTGCAATGGGAGACTGAGGAGGTTTTGCGTGCACCTTCTTCTTGGTCTGTCAAGGTTCGAGGTGTGGATTAATGATTGAAGGTGCTCTGAGGATTATTTGTCTAGGGTCTTGTGGATGATGGCTAGGACTTTGTATTGTATTCTTGTGTTGATTGGCAGCCAGTGGAGGAGTTTGAGGATGGGGGTGATGTGGGTTTGCCTTGAGGCTTGGAAAAAATGGTGCGAGCCATAGTGTTCTGGGCAAGCTGTAGTGGGAGGAATGTGTACTTAGGTAGGCCTTGGTAAATAGAATTGCAGTAGTCGAATAGAGGTGTGATGGTGGCTTGGCAGACTAAGCGGAATGTATCAGTTCATAGGAGGGGGCATACATTTCTGAGAGTTTTGAGCTTATAGCTTTGGTGATGTTTTGTATTTGGGCCTTGAAGGTCAGTTGCTGGTCGAGTATGATTCCGAGGTATTTTATCTGGGAGTTGACTTGGAATATTGTTGCTGCCGATTCTGATGGATGCAGGGGGGGTGAAGTTGGGATCCTTTTGTGACATGGTGAAGTTCTGTTTTGTTGGAGTTGATGGATAGATTGTGAAGGTGGAGCCATTGGATTACTTCGGTAAAGCAGCTTGTGAGTGTGGAGTAATCAGGAGCAGAAGTGGAGAAAGGGGCTTAGATCATTATGACGTTGGCATATGTCAAGTATTCTACTTTGAATTGTTACTGGATGACACAGAGTGGTTGAATATACAAGGTGGCCCAAAAAAAGTGAGAACATCTCGTAAATTAAAAGCTTAAATAGTTTACTTATTTACCTTTTTTAGCTATATAACGTCTTTATTTCGACAATTTCCGGTCGCCATCTTTTTTTTTTTAAATTTGTCAATCGTTTACATCTGTCTTTTTGAATTTTTAAATAACTTATATGCTACGAGATGTTCTCACTTTTTTTGGGCCACCCTGTATATGTTGAACAGTAGGGAGGAGAAGGGTAATCCCTGTGGCACTCCTTGTGTTAGGGTGAAGGAAGTTGAGGTTTCTGTTTGAATTTTTATATGTTGACTTTGGTTGGAGACATAGGAAAGAAACTGTTTAAGGGGGTTCTGTGAACTCCAAATGTGGTGGATTTGGTTGAGGAGGATCTGGTGTGACACGGTGTCAAATGTGGCAGAGATGTCTGCAAATAAGAAGGGAGGAGTGGCCTAGTGGTTGGGGCAAGTTACCTCAGGCTGGAGGGCATGGGGTTTAAATACTGCTAGAGGACAACAACCTTGGGCTGGAAGGACTATGGTTTCTAGTCCCACAGGTGCTTTTTGTGGCCTTGAGCAAGCCACTTAACCCTCTGTTGCCTCAGGTACAAAAACATAGATTGTGAGCCTTTCAGGGACAAGGGAAAAATATATATACAGTACCTTCAATGTACATCACTTTGAGTGGTAGAAAAGTGGTATATAAGCCTAGTTAAATAAATAAATTGTTTCAATGCCAGTGATGAGTGGGTTTAGGAGGGAAATCAGAAGGGTTTTTGTGCTGTGGTTGGGTCGGAATACATGCTGATGCATGTCTAGAGGTGCATGTTGGTCTATGTAATCTTGGAGTTGAGTTTGTACAGCTTTCTCAATGACTTTGGAAATGAAAGGTATGCTGGATATAGGTCTGTAGGAAGATGGTGATTGTAGGTTGAGGTTTGGTTTCTTTAGGAGCGGTCTGATTGATGCTTGTTTGAGGGAGGGAGGAGTCCTTGAGAAAGGGAGGAGTGTACAATTTCCAAAATGACTGGAAGGAATTGATCTCTTGTGATTTTTAGCCATGAGACTGGACATGGGTCAAGTACAGAGGTTGTGGTGTTGATGTTGCTGATTATGTTTCTCATCTGGTGATAGTGTTTTGAAGGTGGTCCAGTGGTGGTCTTGTATGATGCCTTCGTTTGAAATGGGAATGGTGGTGATGCTGGAGGGGGTAGAATTGTACTTGGCCAACAGGTATGATGCCATGTATTGTGGTTTTAGAGCGTTTTCTTGGTTTGATTGTGAGGGGTTTTTGGTGAGCGATTTAACAGTGTCAGAGTTTGCTGGGTTTATTGATGGCATGTGAGAGGAAGTGGTTATAATATTGTTTTTTGGCTCTGATGGTTGAATCGTTTGTATAAATTTAGCTCTTGTAGGTAAAGAGATTTGAGTTGGTTTGGAGACTTTCTCCACTGATGTTCAAGGCGACGTAAGTTACTTTTTTGCACTTTTATTGGGCTGGTACAGTTTTTTGGAGAAAGATCTGTTCGTTGAAAGAGAGGAACTTCCGAGATGTTGGCTGGGGGCTCTGAGGTGGGACGTAGAAGCAGGAGTAGGATATGTTGAGTAATATGAGGTTATGATCGGACCAGGGAACCGGAAGTACTTATGGTGGGTATGTGTAAGTCGTTCTGGGAAGAAGACCATATCAAGGATGCAACCCTTTGCGTGGGTTGGGGTGGATATAAGCTGTGTGAATTGGAGGTCTGTCATAGCTTCGAGGAAAGCTGAAGAGTGGTAGGTGGATGCAGATGGGACGTTTAGATCTCCAAGGAAGATAAAGTCTCTGCGTGTGGATGAGTGGGAACAGATTTCTTTCAGTAGGGTGGCGAGCTCATCGACATTGACTTGAGGGGATCTGTATGCCAGGCAGATGGTGAGGTAGCAGTTTGAAATTGTTATGATGTCAAGGTTGGGGGTGGAAGCTTGATTTACGGTGTTGAATTCAAGGTGTTTCTGTGTGATGATACAGACTTCTCCTCCTCTGCTGAATGTTCGAAGGCAATTGTGGATGTTGTTTGTGCCAGTGTTAAATTGGTTGAGTAAGACATTGTCATTTTCAGTGAACCAGGTTTCTGTGATGCACAATATGTCAAGTTTATTGTCTGTTATGCAATCAGAGAGGGTTTAAATTTTGTTTCGGGCGGAGCATGAGTTAATGAGGGCACAGCTTGTGTGATTATGATGGTGCTTGAGGTTCGTGTGCATGGAGGGTATGATCTTTGGAGTTACCATGTGGATTTTGATGAGGCGTCCGTATTTCCTGTTGTGGTGGGAGCTGGATGGATGCCATTTGGTCTGTAGAACACTTGGAGTGGGAATTAGAGGAATCGGAGTGTGGTTACTTGTGAGTGCCAAAGTCTTGGGGGGATATAGGAAAAGAAGGCTTAGGATGATTGGCCAGTAGAGTGAGTGTGTCATGTTGAGGTGAGAAGTGACAGGTAAAGGGTTACCTTATCGCTTATTAGCTTGATGCTGGGATTTTTGTCTCCTTGCTGCTTCTGTCGGCATTTGTTTGGCAGCTGGTGTATGAGTGCAAGTTGCTGCTGGAGGGTTTGAAGGGTTTTAGTGGCAGGGTAAACAGAAGAGCTTTCTGTTGCGGATGCCAGACAGTCTCAGAGGTGGGAGGGGCTGCGCCCGGACCGACATTGCTGCTTGACACAGTAGTGTGTTGATTGCATGCAGGAGGCTTGTGTTTGTGATCATCGGGGTTGCTGCTGAAGCGCATTGGTCTTTGTGCTGTCCATTTGCGCCTAGTTCACGCCTAAGGACCGTGCCATAGGGCCTTCTGGCGAGGCCCTCTGACTGCCATTTTTTTTAAATTGATGATGCTGCTTCCTGATTGGTCCTGGTGTGGGGGAGCGGGAGGAGCTCACCTACCCGCTCCCTTACCGGCGGTGCTGATCAGGAGGAAGATGGTGCTGTTTGCTGAGCCCACTGGTTTCTTTAATTGCTGGGCCACTCACTCTGTCAAAAGTCAAGGTTCCAGAGATACAGTCAGCAGACAGATGATCTTGAAAGCTCAGATGGAGGGGAAGGCAGGGGTCTTCCGGTGGGTTGGAAGAGGGGGAAAGAAACCAAAAAAAATGTTTCATATTGTTTAATGGTTTGGGCACATTGGGGGTCATTCTGTCCTGTGAATAGTAGGGATGGACATCCCATTGGGATGTCCATCCCCGTTATTTGTCTCCCTGCTGGCTCCATCAATACGCTCTCTGTACGTACAGCAGGTTTGTATGGAGAAGCCTAGAAAGGGGGGCAGGAGGGGACGTTCCAGAGGCAGAGCGAGGACGGGGCATGGGCTGGCCATGACCCCAGATGATTCAGAGGTCAGCCCTGTACATCAAGGGGCCTCAAATCTAGACGGGGGACTTATTCCACCTCGAAGGTGGAATAAGTCCCCCTGGACGGAGAGGAATTGAGGTGCGGGACCTGGGGACACAAGTGAAGGGGTGCAGGGGTTCCCCGCATCTCGACCCAGGTCTTGGAAGGCTGGATTGGGGGTTGGGCTGCAGGAAACAGGCATCCGGGTTCAGTGGGCCAGGATCATGGCTCGTGAATGGAGCCGCAGTGCCATTCACGGAACTGGCTGAGTTAGCCGGGTAGTTGCTGGGACGTATAGCCAGACAGAATTGGGTCCAGGCGCTAGACCTGATTCTGATCCTGCAGGGGCTATGGGATAAGATTTGGGTCTAACTTTGCATGCCCAATTCTGCCTGGCCATACAGAGGGCTGGACGTGCATGAATGGAATTGGCCTCATTGTGTATAGACATAATGCACAGCCATCCCAATATGTTTCTTTTTCTTCAGTAAAGAAATACCAAACAAAACATACTTACATTCTCAAAATAATTCATATATGAACAAATTAAAATCTAATTACACTTTCTTGCAACCCCCACCACAAGCCTCCTCTGTTCAACCCATCCAACAGGTCATAGCAATTGAATACATTATTACCTTAACTATTCTCTGTATAATCATATACAACTCTTAACTTCAATTATGCAAATACAGTCCTTCGATGATCCATTTTCTCTTTGCTGACTTTAACTGACTTTGCAAATCCCAACACTTCCTCCAGTCTGCACATATCAAGCAACCATTTTTCTAAACAACCAGGTTTTTATCATCTGTCTAAATAGCATGTAAGGACTTTGCATATGCAATTCTTTTGGAAGTTAGTTCCACTTAGGCAGGGCTGACCCTCTTCAGTATGCACTTTCTAGTTGATGTCATATGACATTCTCAGATTGAAGGCACTTTAAGTATGCAGTCTGTGTTAGACCTTAACACTCAGGGTCATACACAGTCACTAAATCCAACTCGCACAACAGAAGCATTCCACAAATGATTTTATAAATTAACAGGAAGCTTAAATATCACCCTCCTATGAAGTGAAAGCCAATGCAGATATACCAGAAAACCTGACAGAAGAGGGGCGCCACTGATCCAGGGGAAAACAGTTCTAAAGTTACATACTGCTCCTTTGTGCAAGTAGGAAATCGGATATCTGACCTTGGCCAAGGAGAAGCCGGGAAAACTGCTGCATTTTTAACATTTTAAAACTCTCCTCTCACCACTTGTGTGCATATATCTATGCTTTACGCTGAGGAAAGTCTTGTTTAGCTTCACATCAATCACGTCTGTGGTGGAGAAATAGCTTAGTGGTTAGAGTAGCAGACTGAAAATAAAGGAAGTCAGGACTCAAATCATACTTCTCTCGCTGATTCTCTTTGTGACTTTGGACAAATCACTTCATGCTTAAATTGTGATCTTATTTGGGTGGAAAAATAGCTTGAGTGCCTTGAGCTCAGATTTGGAAAAGACAAGTAATCCAAAATGAAAATCCAAACACTGTATAGCTAATAAGAATACAACAGGAAAAGACTAAGGAGATTCCCATGTAGTCAATAGACGTGGGAGAGGGAGATCTGGGCAAGGAAAGGTATAATTGTAAAGTTTTAAGAAAATGGTTATTATTTCCACAGTCAAGTGCTTATCAGATTATAGTTTATTAAGATTTGATATACAGCCCTTCACAATAGCAGCAAAGCAATTTACATATTAAAAATAATTTAAAATAGGAAAGAAACTCCAATATCTTCTATAGGAAAGAAATTCACATTCATATATAAAAGGAGAGAGGAGGGCAGGTAACGAGGTCGGGGTTGAGAGCAGTAAAAGAAGGAGGGTAATGTATGCTGAGGAGTGAGTAATTGTGTCAGTCAGAGGGAAGGTCAAAGCCTTCTGAAATAAATACGTTTTAACTCGGATTTGAATTCAACGTATGATGGTTCCAGCTGTAGGTCCGGGGGCAGGTCATTCCACAGGTAGGCAGAATGATGGGTGGACTCAATTCTGGCTAGTGATACAGAGGAGAGATGAAGGCTGTTATCAAGAATTGAATGAAGTACACGGTGGGGGGTATGGAGGAGGATAAGGGAGAATATGCCTGTATGCAAAGTTTTATGAACCAGGGTAAGAAGTTTGTATTGAATGCAGTAGTGTATGGGAAGTCAATGAAAGTGTATGAGCAGAAGTGTGATATGATCAAAGCAAGAGGCCTATGTTAGAATCTTGTAGTGGCGTTTTGAATGAGCTGTAATCCTTTTAGTTCATAGATGGTGAGTCTGGCAAAAACTATGTTAAATCAAAAGCAGCATAAACTCAAACAGAGCTCTTTATAGTGCATTGAGAAATGATGTCAATAATGTCCTTATTATTCCTGATACCCTCGCTTGGTTTGTGGCTTGTCGTGCATCAGTGATGGTGAGAGCTATGCCATCAGTAAATTAACTACTGGCAGAATCTCCCAAAATGGACAGGTTACAGCTGAGGTGCCAGACTAATAGGATAAACCACTCCTCTGGGCAACAGCAGTACGGAACAATGTTGGCGGAGGAAGATCACATTTCTGTGACAATGGAAACAATGGCATATCTGCACGGAAGAAAGGCCTCGCAGCCTACTTCCATATCTCACCACAAAAACCTAATGGATAGTCACAACAAAACAAATTGTAATATAGTGCTGGAAGATGAGCCCCTCAGGTTGGAAGGCACTCAATGAGTTACTGGAGAGGAGATGAAGACTCTTCAGAGTAAAACTGGCATTTTTAATGCAGTTGGAACAAAGCCTTTGGGATGTCTGACTGCTGAGGTAGCTGCCCTTGAAATGAGAGTCAGAAACTGCAAAGATGTCTTATATATTGGGACACAGAATATGCAAAGCATGAACCAAGGAAAGTTGGAGGTGGTCAAGAACAAAATGGAACATGCACAATGTGATCTGTTGGGTGTCATTGAAATGAAATGGACTGGCATCAGGCAGAGGACATGGTATACTATGCCGGAAATGAAGAACACAGAAGAAATGGTTTTGTATTGAAAATTAAGAGAAATCTTGCAAAAACTATAAGAAATACAATGTAGTCAGTGAACTTCTAGTTTCTATTTGTCTAGGAGGAATACCCATCAGCACAACTATTATTCAGGTTTATGCGCAAAAACAGATGCAGAAGAGACCAGTACTGATGGACAAGTAAAAGCTGAAACCAACAAAACATGCAAACAAGATATACTGATAATCATGGGAGAATGGAATGCAAAAGTTGGTAACAAAGAAAGCAAAGTGGTTGAAAAATATGGGCTTGGTGACCGAAACAAAACTGGAGAAAGCCTGATAGAATTCTGCAAGACCACAGTATATTCATCTGAAACAATTTCTTCCTGCATCATAAGCAGTAACTGCACACATGGATGTCATCCAATGGATTTATAAAAATCAAATTGACTACATCTGTGGACACCAATGATGGAAAAGCTCAATAACATCAACAAAAACAACACCTGGAGCTGACTGTGGTACAGATCACCAGCTACCAGTACGCAAATTCAAGCTAAAGCTGAAAAAGAGCAAGTCGCTCATGAATGTAGTAAAATATGATCTTGAATATATTCCACCAGAATTTAAAGCCTGCCTGCATATTCAGAGTACCAGAAGAGCTAAGTGATGACTTCAAGAAAGTTCTGCTTGAAGAAAGTAAAAATCTCTGCAAAAGATGAAAAAGCAAAAATGTCCAAAATGCATGACTGAAGAAACTCTGAAAATTGCTCTAATGGAGAGAACCTAAAGCCAGAGGAGAAAGAGAGATAGTCTCGGAACTTAACAGAGATTTCCAATGTGCAGCAAGATAAGACAACAGAATCAGAAGCTATTAAAGGAAGAACAAGAATGACTTTTCTAAATTTCTAGAATTAAAGTGTAAATTCCAGTCTCGAATTGGAATGCTCAAAGATCCACGTTGAATGATGCTGAAAAGATCAAGGTGAAAAGGTGAAAGGTGGAAAGAATACACTAAGGGGTATGTCTACTAAGCCGGGCTATCTGCAGTTAGATCCCATGTTATTCAATGGGACCTAGTTGCAGATAGCGTTGATTAACTGTTAGGGTATGTCTACTAAGTCGGGCTATGTCATTATACCATAAAGATCAAGTGGATCAACAGCCATTTCAGCCTATACCTTATAATCAGGAACTATTGGTGATGAAAGAAGTCGTTGAAGCAGCACTGAAAGCATTAAGAGCAAAGCACCAAGCATTGATGTCATTCCCATTGCAGCACTACAGGAGGCAGAGGAGTGTCTTAGTGGTTAGAGCTCTGGTGTAGAGCCAGGGTTCAGATCCCATTGCTGCTCCTGGTAATCTTGGGCAAGTCATTTAACCCTCCATAGCCTGCCACTGAACTCTTGATAATAGATGCTTCAACTAAGCAAAACTCACCTAAAAGAAGGTAGTTTTAGAACGGGAAAGTACACATATACTTTCCCCTCGAAGATCACTGCTTATATATTCCGGCAGGCATGTGTGTATTTATGTTTGCTCCAGAACAGGTGTAAATACATGTTTACAGAGACAGAACCGGGGTAGGGCAACTATGGCTTTGCTCCAGGTGCCATATTTTAAAGAGTGTTTCTGGCATTGGTGTACAGGGAGAATGGAGGGATTAGAGTGCAGATCGGAGGTTGCAGTTCCTGCTACAAGCACCCAACTCTGGGGACGCCTACTGTGTACACTATGAAAGTATATTTAGGATCGCTCCCTGCATATGTATGTATATAGCAGTGTGTTGCATAGCCTGCTTTTTATTTGCACACACAAAGCCTTTCTAAAATTATCCTCCACAAGTAATTTGGCAAATGGTTCATTTTTTTCCATCAGCTGTTTAAATATTTTATATTTTATTTATCTTCACAACATAAAAAAAAGTTCAAAATCACATTCCACTATGATTATAACAAAGCTCGACTGATTGATAATCAAGAGATGTGATGAGCCAGTGATCTGAATGCTACCGTTTGGGATAATTTCAGTTTATCAGATTAGACGGCTGTATATAAAATAATGTCATAATTGATTATCCACCCGGGTTGTATTGTTTAATTTGTAGATTCAATGGTGCTTTTTTCAACATACTTATTTATCTGTGTTCAAGGAAAGCGGAGTTACTTACCTGTAACAGGGGTTCTCCGTGGACAGCAGGATAAGTCAGCCACACCTAGTCTTCTTCCTTCCGCCTTGCCAGCAAGACGGATTTTGCTCTCCTACCACTACTTCTGCAATCAAAATGCCAAAATCTGGATTTAAAAAATGCTCATGCTGCAAAAAGAAAATGAGCATCATTGACACCCATGACACTTGCCTACGCTGCCTGGCATCATTGAAGGCAGGAGTGGGCTGTGTACCGGAGGCATTAGCGGCGGGGTCCAGAGAGCCTCGTGGATGGGCAGAGGCGGCCGAAGACGGAACGCAGGATAAGGCGCCAGCCACGCAGCTGGGGATGGAGGCCCCGACGGGCACATCCTGAGCCGGAGCAACGGCGGTAGCAGAGGTAGGTGCTACAACAGTGGAGTTTGACTTAGAATTTGCCTCGGAAGCTAGAAATTCAGCCAGCGCTTGCCGGGCTCTCGGGGACATCCTGCCGCAGCGAAAGCAGTTCTCGGGGTAGTGCTCAGATCCCAAGCAGCGTAGGCAAGCGTCATGGGTGTCCATGATGCTCATTTTCCTTTTGCAGCGTGAGCATTTTTTAAATCCAGATTTTGGAATTTTGATTGCAGAAGTAGTGGTAGGAGAGCAAAATCCATCTTGCTGGCAAGGCGGAAGGAAGAAGACTAGGTGTGGCTGACGCAATCCTGCTAGTCCATGGAGAAAGATGTAACCATGCCAACAGGACACACAAACAGCTGTTTGCCTGGTATTCAGCAGGACAGGCGGATCTTCAGCAAGCTGTGTTTGGGTTGTTTAATTATTTACTCTCACAGTGCTAAGGGAGGTTTTGTTTATGGGCTAGGGAGCTGCAGAAATCTCAAGTTACGCTTTGTAAATACATTTTGCTAAGGTCTTTGTGCTAAAAGGAAGACCTTCAAGACACCATGGGGTCAGCAGCTTTTGCAGACACATAAACAGATCAATGGAAAGCAAGCACAGACAGCTTAAGGGTCATTGCAAAACAACTTTTCTAGGTAGCCAGTCACTCTGGCTCCCCAGAGTGGTTAAGTTCATTCTTCCTAAAAGTTTTTGCATGCTTACTATTAATGTCATACTCAATTACTTTATTTTCCATTCGCAGCGTAGGCCTTTATTTTGACAAAATTATTCTTTTACTTGCCTCGGAAAAACAAGTTACCAAAATAGGATTGCTTTGACTTTGTTCCAAGACTGTGAGAGAAGTTCAAATAGCAAGCAGGTCATCCTCTCTGCCCCTTATGCTTTCCCAGACTGCTCTAGTCCGAGAATTTGGGAGCGGCAGAAAGCAAGAGAAACAAAATGTTACCCCCTGCCTTATCTTTCCTGTTTCCAGCAGTCCTGGTTGGGGATTCATTGATCCCTAGGAGACATTTCTGACTTGTGTTAAATAGTTTCTGTGTTTGATTTCTTTTCCATGGATTTTTGTAATCTCCCTTTAAAGTCCATTACTGAGTTTGGTGGTCATTCTGCTCTGCAAATAGGGTTGGATGTACAGCCTGGACATCCAACCCGCGCTTAGCCCCGGAACGCGATTCTGTACCCAGTGTTCCCCGCACTTACAGAGCGTTTGTGAAGGGGGTGGTGCAGGGGAGGGGCCATCTACTAGGACTTACAGAGGCAATTCCAATCGTGCCTCTGTACGTTCCCGGGCTCTGCAGTTCTCCCCACACCGAGGGTCGGGCAGTGGTTTGCCGGGGCCACTATGTGTTGGGGAATTCTGTGGCTCCAGTTGGACATGCCAGTGCCATGGCGACAGGACACCACTGCACCGGCACACCAGCCAGGAATGGTGTGCCCGCCCGGACGTTTATGTCCCTGATTCTGCTGTCATGGGTACGTCCAGGCCCCACAGCAGCAGAATCGGGGACATCTCCGGCACGTACAGGTTTTGGCCAGGCAAAGCAGCTGGACATGCCAGGATCAGAATCAGCCTCTTTGCCTCCACCACAAGCTATATGAAAAAGTTGTTGTTGTTATTGTTGTGTTGCAAACCTGGTAGTTTCTTCGAGTGGAGGAGTGGCCTAGTGGTTGGGGCAAGGTACTTCAGGCCGGAAGGTCAGGGGGTTCAAATCCCACTAGAGGACAGCAACCTTGGGCCGGAAGGACTGGGGTTTCTAGTCCCACAGGTGCTCCTTGTGGTCTTGGGCAAGCCACTTAACCCTCCATAGCCCATGTTCCCTGTAAAATAGTTATCTCCAAGTTATAATGCCCTGTTCAATGTAAACCGCACTGATGCAGAATAGCGCGGTATATAAGAGAATGTAAATAAATAAATAAAATAAGTGTCATCTTTGTTCTTGTCCTGTGAGTCAGTGAATAATAATTTCCTACTTACTTTTTAACCTTTCCATGATTTTATGCCCCCATATAATATTATATCTGTCCCGTTCTTTCTTTTCAAGTTGTTAGAACAACGTCCATATGAGCGGAAGTTCAATCTTTGTTGCTCTTCTTTGCATTGTTTCTATTTGTCCTACATATTCTTTGAGATGGGGTGAGCAGAATGCCCACAGTGTTCAAGATGCATGTATAATACATTTGGGGAGTGGTACAATATTTTCTGTTTTGTTTGCATGATTTGTCCTAGTCTCTGATCATAGAGCTTGGGGCTTGTGCTAGCAGTAACAGATGTACCTATTCCTACTGTCTCTCTTCCTACTCTTCTGTCAAGAATGGCGTTCCTTTCTGACAAACTATAGTTTTATAAACCACTTTGATCCTTCCCGAAAGGCGGTATATGAAATGCTTAATAACGATAAAGATAAATGATATACGATGGCTTCCGGTCAGCGAGCAAATTAAGTCTAAGGTTATCATTTTGCTTTTTCTTGCATTATGAGTTGAAGGACCCAGCTATTTGACAAGGAAACCTAAGAGGTATCAACCAAAATGATTATTAAGATTGGGTCAAGCTGCCAATATGACATAAGCTGAGACTGAGAAAGTGTGCTTTCTCTGTCATGGGACCTGAATTATGGACTGGTCTACTTCAAGAGATAAGAGCAGATCAGAACTATCTGTTCAGGAAAAATGTAAAAGCTTGACTCTTTCCGGATGTAGATGGGTATGTTGGAACACGGGGTGGCATAAACCCTGTGCTGAGCAAGATAGAAGAGAGTAAAGAACAGAAGGTTTGTAAAGGGGAGAGATAAATGGTGGGATCTGTAGGGAGGGATGAATGCTACGATCTGTAGAAGAGTCACTGGGTAGAATTGAGATACGATCTCTCTCTTCTTTTGGAGGGGGCTATAAAAGGAGTGAGGATCTAATGGATTTGTTTTCAATTTGCTGTTAATGGATGTAAAATTGTTTATCGTGTGTTATATTTGTAAAGGTCCCTGAGCATGCTGGAGGATGGTATAAGATCAAGATATGAAATGAAATTATTTATAAATCCTCTCTTAGCAATCCCTGCCAGCCTTTTGGACTGCTGCTGCACGTGGGGCTGTTTTTGAGAGAACTATTCACTGTGACTCCAAAATCTCTTTCCTGAATGGTAACAGCCAAGCTGAAAGCTTATTCCTGAAGATGAGAAGTTTGGTCTGCTTTTTCTCCCATGTGCACTGCTGGGCACTTACTCATGCTGAAATATTTATTGCCAACTCTGCTCCATTTTGAGAGGCCCCCTTTCCTAGCTCTTCACCTTGAGCTTTGATTTTGCTTATCCAGAATAATTTTGTATGATCTGTTAACTTTGTCACTTCATTTTTCATTCCTTTAGGCATGTGGGGGATAATTTTTCAGTTGGGGGGGGGGGGGCAGTGCTTATTCAAAGTGATTTATGTGGTTAGCAGACTGAATATTATTTATTTATTAGCATTTAGCTCATGCCTTTCCAATGTTAGTTACAATGAGGTACTTAGATAGTTTCTTGTCTCCAGAGGGTTTACAGTCTAAGTTTGTACTGAGGCAATGGAGGGTTAAATGACTTGCCCAAGGAGCACCAGTGGGAATCAAACTCAGAGCTCTTGGGTACTAGGGCTGCTGCTGTACCCACTAGGCTACTCCTCAATGCCAACCATATAGCATTGGGGTGTTCAGGGGCATTCCAGGGGTAGTGCCAAAGATAACCAGTTGGTGGCAACATTGAGCTACTCACTGGTTATCTGAAAGCAGCTAAACTTAGGACGGAAAAAGGTTGTCCTAACTTTAGCCATTTTAGTTAACCAGGCAGTGGCTGAAGATTGCTACTGCCCAGTTAGCTGCAGCGCTAACTGGCCAATCCTGGCATTGAATATCCAGACCTTAGTTAAAAGCGGTGACAGTCAGCTGCTTTAACAGTGCTGGCCGCCGTTACATATTGGTCCCAGGGTGCCTAAGTCAAAGTTCCGAAAAGCTACGATTTTATGCTTATTTTACAATGGTTTTTCATGCATTCAATATGGTGAACCTCAAAAAACTAGAATAATTCAACTGCCCCTGTGCTTAATTCATCAAGAAACTGGGCCATCATAGCTGAGTAGCACTGTACGTTCACTTATTCGTGCCAGTATACAAGCAACTCTTCATTTTCATCATTGGTCTGAGAGATTTCTGGATGGGCCACTGTTGGAAACAGGATACTGGGCTTGATGGACCTTGGTCTTACCCAGTATGGCATTTCTTATGTTCCTATGGTATGTTCCTAAAGGACATCACGACCTGGCAGAATTTGCCGCCTGTGTCCCTTCTGACTGCCTCGATTCCTTCCACACCTTAATAGGCCATGGCAGGGATTGCTTGAAGTATGCCATACGATCCATGTACAATACCTTTGAGTCTGCCTGAAGGGTGGCAGCAGTGGACATTGGTGCTTGGCAACTGGCCTGGCCCCAGTCCTCTAACCTGGAGCAATGGGTTTAGGATAAGTTGGCCAATATTCCCTGTAGTGGGGACAACTTTTTTGGGAAGCTGGTCAAGGAGAAAGTGGGTGAGCTTGAGAAGGAGCACATGATGCTCTCCAGGCTCTTGAGAAAAACTGTGGACCCTTTGCATAAAAAGTACCAGAGTAAGAAGGCCTTCTACCCACACCTGCGCCGGTACTATCTGGCACCCCAGAGTGTTCAACCAAAGACACAGGCCCCTTGCCTGCAGAGTAGGGAGAAGCCTTAGAAGGCCTAACTAGCCCCACAGCCCAAGCCAGGGGTGGGCTTTTGACTGGTTCCTCAGGAGCATAGCCAACCATCCCGAACCTGCTGGAGTTCCCCCTCAGATAGGGGGGCAGCTTGCCCATTTCACTCACAGGTGGCCCCTTATCACCTCGGATGCTTGGGTGCTGCAGCTCATCCAGCAGGGCTGCTGGCTGCACTTTGCCCAGTTGCCGCCTCCCTTCATCCAAGGGAGAGTACCCCATGGGCCTACAGCACTGAAGCCTGTTGCGGACGGAGGTCTCCTCTCTGTTGGCCAACCTTGCCATCAAGCTGATCCCACCAGCTCAGGTCAGAAAGAGGTTCTACATCCTGGTATCCAAAAAGACAGAAGGGTTATGACCCATTCTGAACCTTCGGAATCTCAACTGGTTTCTCATGCACGAGCAGTTCAAAATGGTCTTGCTGGAGATGCTGCTCCCTTATCTTCTAAAGGATGACTGGCTATGCTCCTTGGAACTCAAGGATGCGTATACCACAACCTGAACCACCCAAGTCACAGAAAATACCTCAGATTTGTGCTGGGAGACCAGCACTATCAGTACCAGGTACTCCCCTTCGAGCTTGCTTCTGTACCAAGTGTCTCATGGTAGTGGCCGCCTACCTTCGAACCATGTGAATCTCTGTCTTCCCCTATCTGGATGATTGGCTCATCAAACGTTCCACTCCGGAGCTGTCCAGCAGTCCACTCACCTTACCATTCAGTTCCTCAAGCAGCCGAGGTTCATCATTAACTACCCAAAGTCCCTTCTCCAGCCCACGCAGCAGCTGGAGTTCATCAGAGTCCTCCTTGATACCACTCGAGCATGGGTGTTTCTACCACTGGACTGCATGCAGTGGCTGACGGATGTGGTTGACAGCACCACACCATGGCCCAGGGAACACTAAAGGCACTACACCACACCATGGCCCAAGGGACACTAAAGGTGCTTGGCCACATGGCCTCCACCGAGCACATTATTTCTTTGTCCCACCTCTCAGTGCAGCAAGTACAGTGGACCCTCTGCACGCAATGAAAGCAGGCCACGGGCCGCCTCTGGGATAAGGTGGTGGTTGAAACTCCTCTGGTGGTAGTTGGAACTGCTGAACCTGCTTCGGGACCTCCCGTTCCTAGTGGAGCCCCCCTCACATGACGCTGACAACCGACACATCCAAGCTCAGGTGTGGAGCTCATCTGGACGGCCTGCAGACACAGGGCCTTTGGTCCAAACAGGAGAGCCTGCACCAGATCAACTTCCTCATGTTGCCAGCCATAGCGAATGCCCTTTATGCCTTCAAGATGCACCTGGCGAATCAAGTGGTCCACATCCAGATAAACAACCAGGTGGAGATGTTCTAGCTGAACAAACAGACGGCATTTCAATGTATATAGCTAAGAAAATCCAGCCATCACTATGCCTCTGTAATTAGTGTGCACTGGTATGTATATAGTTATTGTTCTAAGTTCCTTGTTTAAATTGTATTGGTTAAATATGTTCCATGTACTACTGTGTTGTAGTTCCATGTAAACCGCCCCGATCGCTGGAAGGAGTGGTATAAAAAAAAAAGTTCAAATACAGTAAATAAATGGGTTCGAACCTCCTCCATTGGGAAGTGGTTTGGCTGTGGCGGTTTGCCCTGGCTCGTGGGATGAGGCTCAGGATGACCTACCTGCCTGGCAAGCTCAACATCCTGGCGGATCAGCTAAGCAGAGTTTTCCAGCCGCACGAATGGACCCTTCACAGAGGGGTGGTAGGGGTACCCCCACGATCGACCTTTGCCACATCGCAGAACACTCAGGTGAACTGGTTATGCTCCAGGAGACCGTCCAGTGACCAGCTTGCCTTGGATGCTTTTCTCCTCCACTGGGGCGTGGGTTTGCTCTATGCTTTTCAACCAGTCCCACTCATAGCGAAAACTCTACTGAAACTTCAGGCTGACAAGGGCACCATGATCCTCATACCCCATACTGGCCCTGTCAGCCATGGTTCTCCCTGCTACTTCAGCTGTCTCGGAAGGAGCCTTTCCGCCTGGTCTCCACTCTGGATCCTCTCTCCCAGGCGAGGGGACCCTGCTGTACCCCAACATCTGTGCCTTGGCCCTCACGGCCTGGATGCTGAGCGGGAGATCCTCTCAGAGCTCAGTTTACCTGACAACATCACGGATGTCCTCTTGACATCGTACAAGGACTCGACATGTCGGGTTTACGTGTTCAAGTGGCGAAGGTTCGCTGCTTGATGTGCGGGTTGGGCACTGGACCTCTTTTCCTGCGCAGTGGATCGGTTGCTGGAATATCTCCTGCACCTCTCGGAATTGGGTCTGAAATCCAATTCCATCTGGATCCACCTCAGCGTGATTGGCACCTACCATCATGGCTCGGGGACAGACCTGTCTCGGCTCACCCTACTCGCTTCATGCAGGGCTTTCTTCTCTCTAAGCCTCCCATCAAGCCCCCTGTGGTGGCTTAGGATCTCAATATGATCCTTACACAGCTTATGCGGGCTCCCTTTGAGCCATTCGATGCTTGCCCTCTCAAGTACTTGACCTGGAAGGTACTGGTTTTGGTGACAGTCATGTCTGCCCACCTTATCAGTGAACTCCAGGCTCTCGTGTTGCATCCATCTTACACTAGATTCCACCAGAATCATGTGGTCTTGCAGATGCACCCACGCTTTCTGTCAAAGGTGGTCTCCGAGTTCCACCTCAACCAGATTATTGTCTTGCTGACTTTCTTCCCAAGACCGCATGCCAACCATGGAGAGGCAATGTTGCACATGCTAGACTGTAAGTGTGCCTTGGCCTTTTGCATCAAGTGTACCAAGGCCCATTGGCAGTCCATGCAGCTGCTTGTCTCTTTTGACCTAACAAGCTGGGGACAGCTGTCTCTAAACATACCCTGTCCTTGTAGCTGGTGGACTGCATCACCTTGGCATATTCCAACACCAGTCTAAACCTGGAGGGTCATATTATGGCTTATAAGGTTTGGGCTATGGCCGCCTCCGTCGCTACCCTGCGCTCGGCATCTGCAGAGGAAATCTGCAAGGCTGCAATGTGATCTTCGGTCCACACTTTCACAGCCCACTACTGCCTGAATGGGAATTCCCGACGAGACAGCAACTTTGGCAAGGCCGTGCTCCATCACCTTTTTGGGTGTTAGGTTCAACTCCTGCCTACTAACTCTTCTGTCCGTCCAACTATCTACAAATATTGACTGACCTCGGTGCTGCTGTACGCTGAGGATGCTGACTCTGTGGAGTCCTTAGAGGGACTACCTTGCTATTCTTCCTGTTCTCCAGGTTTTGTTGCCTCTGTTGGGCTTGGCCTCCTCATTCTTCCGTAGCTTGTAGCTTGAGAGCCCCATATTTGAGGACTTACTTCCTGCTTGTCCACAGAGAAAGTATAGTTACTTACCTTTAGCAGGAGTTCTCTGTGGACAGCAGGAATAAGTCCTCATAACCCTCCCTCCTCCCCAAGGAGTTGTTTCTTGACTACTGCTTTGAAATTTGACTGGAGAAGATGGCACCATAGCAGATGCGCATGTGCGGTGCAGCTCCTAAAAGCTTCCAATCAAGAGGTTCTGATACAGCAACTGCCATCATAACCACAAGAGGGACTATAAAGCTGGTTTTGATATAAATTTTGGCTGGTTTTGATATAAAGTTTCCTTGCCTATTTATTACCTGTCTATATCCTCTTAGATCTGAGTGTGCCCTCAGTTCATAGAAGGTCTACTGGCCAAGGACACTTAAATTCCTGCTCACCCCACCCACCCCAGGGTTGCATTGCCTATATAGTCATCATATAGATTGACATCTGTCCTCCAATTAGGTGTAACACCCACCTTTTCTCTTTGTTCTAGAACTGCTTTATAACCATCTTAATCAGCATGTTGTGTATTCAATGCAATAGTTGTGGTGCCTTCATTCTAAGAAAAATCATTTGGAGCCTAAGAGCTTGCCCTGTATGTCTCAAGTTATCTGCCATGAATAAAGAATTGATTCTATAAAGAGAAGAATTAGCTACAATTAAACACACCTCCTCTAGGGTACAAATTGAAAAAAATCCACCACCACTCCCACAAAGAATCAGGCAGCCCAGGAACAAATGGATCACAGTGAGCTCTGGTAAGTTGTGACCTGTAACAAGGAGACACCCTCTCCATCAAGAGATATCCCTGCATAATGCCTTCTCTGCCTTAGGAAATGTGAGTGCCCAATTAGTGGAAACTGAAGTGCCCTTAAAAGAGAAGGTTAAGCCCAATCTATTGACAATGCACTAAATATGAAGAAACTATCACAAAAGAGGAAACTACTACTACTTGGAGATTCCATCATCAGAGGCACCAACTTAGGAATACAGTTCAAAGGACAGAAGATGGTCAAATGCCTTGCAGGCTCTTCAGCCAGCAGGAATACGAAGTAAAATGCTGGCATAATGCAGAAAGTGAGCACTCCAAAATTGATGTTATCATCCGATTGGGTACAGCTGACCTGGCTAGAAACAGTACCTCTACAGTTCAGAGGGACTTCCAGATTCTGGGAGAGACTCAAATCCATTGCTAACACTATAGCATTCTCAGTTCTACTGTTCTTAGTAAGGGGGCAGAAAGACGGCATCATATAATCAACATTAATACATGGCTCCAAACCTGGTGCAAACAAGAAGGATTTCGATGTATAGTTGACTGGGGAAATAGATGGAACAACAAAAGGCTATACTGTGTTGATGGACAACATCTCTCTGTTGCAGGCAAAGGATCCTAAGTGAAAAATTCAGGCATTATGTGGACAGGCATTTAAACTAGGGAAAGGGGGTGACAGATGGAAAAGAACAAGTTCAGGACGTCACTCCCAGCAAAAACATAATAACATTGGAAACATCCGCACTATTAACCCAAACATCATGTCACGTGGGAAGAGGTGTGTGCAAAATACAGGCAAGCCAGTCAACAAATGCTGGAAAGCAATGAGCACAAATGCTCGAAGCCTAGCCAACAAAGTTTCTGACCTGGAAGCCCTAATGGTGGAAATGGACTTGGACATTGTGGCCATTGCAGAAATATGGTTTAATGAGTCGCGTGAATGGCTATAATCTATTTAAAAGAGATAGAAAGGGTAGAAAAGGAGGAGGAATAGCCCTATATGTCAAAAGCAATATTAAAGCTGCTGAAATGTGGGGAAAAGAAGAAGCGCTGTGGATTGTGTTGGAAAGAGGAGATGGCACTGTCATCCATTCTGGTGTAGTCTACAGGCCTCCAACTCAAACTGAAGAAATGGATAGCGAATTGATTATTGATATTGCAAAGATAGCCATGAAGGGGGAAGTGATCATATTGGATGACTTTAATCTACCCGATGTGGATTGGAGTATTCCTTCTGCAAATCTGGAAAGAAGTAAAAAAATTGTGAATGCCTTCCAAGATGCATTACTTAGACAAATGGTGATAGAACCAACCAGGGAAAGCTCGATGCTGGATTTAGTACTCGCCAACGGAGATAGCGTGTCGAATATCTGGGTGAGTAGCAGCAATCACATGGTGTGGTTTGAGATAAAAGCCAAAGCGGAGTCCAATCACAGCAAGCTCAAAGTCCTAGACTTCAAAAACGCTGACTACAGTAAAATGGCCAAGTGCCTGAAGGAGGAGTTGGCAGGGTGGGAGGGGTTAAGGGAAGCGGAATTGCAGTGGGCTAAACTAAAGGAGGCAATAAAAAGGTGCAACAGATACATATGTAAGGAAAGTAAATTAAAAACAAGAGGAAAAGGAAACCTATCTGGTTCTCCAAAGAAGTGGCAGCACAAATAAAGGCAAAAAACAAAGGTTTCACAAAATTCAGAAGTTCGCAAACAGAGGAACATAGAAAAGAATACAGGATAAAGCTAAGAGAGACAAAAAGAGAAATAAGGATAGCTAAATCAAAGGCAGAAGAAAAGATGGCTAAAGATGGCTAAAGATGTGAAGTGTGGTGACAACTTTTTTCAGATATATTCAGGAGAGGAGAATTGCAGGACTCAAAAGTGCCGGGAACGGATTTGTAGAAAGTAACATTGAAAAAACGGAAATGCTAAACAAATATTTCTGTTCTATTTTTACAAAAGAAAATCCTGGAGAAGGGCCACCTGTGATTGACAACTATACAAATGAGAATGGAGTAGATACCACACCATTCACAGAAGATGATGTATTTGACCAGCTTGCAAAACTGAAAGTGGACAAGGCCATGGGACTGGATGGGATACATCCCAGGATACTGAAAGAGCTCAGAGAGGTTCCTGCAGAGCCATTAAAGGATGTTTTTAATAGATCTTTGGAAATGGGAGAAGTTCCACAGGACTGGAGAAGGGCTAATGTGGTACCTCTCCACAAAAGTGGTAATAGGGAAGAAGTAACAAACTACAGGCAGTAAGCCTTACCTCAGTGGTAGAAAAAGTAATGGAGGCGCTCCTGAAAGAGCGAATAATGGACTCTCTTGAAACCAACAGGTTGCATGATCCGAGGCAACATGGTTTTACCAAAGCACGGTCTTGCCAAACAAATCTGATTGAGTTCTTTGACTGGGTGACCAGAGAACTAGATTAGGGGCATGCAACGGATGTGATCTACCTCATATTTCAGCAAAGCCTTTGATACTGTTCTTCATAAGAGGCTTATCAATAAACTAAACAGCTTGGGGAAGGGTCCCAAGGTGGTGAACTCAATCAGAAATTGGTTGACTGACAGACGACAGAATGTGATGGTAAACAGAACTAACTCAGATGAAAAGAAGGTGATTAGCGGTGTGCCCCAGGGTTCGGTCCTTGGACCAGTACTGTTCAATGTATTTGTGAGTAATATTGCTGAAGGACTGAATGGAAAAGTCTGTCTTTTTGAAGATGACACAAAAATTTGCAACAGAGTGGACTCTCCTGAGGGTGTGGATAACATGAGGAAAGATCTACAAAATCTGGAAAAATGGTCTAATGCTTGGCAGTTAAGATTTAATGTGAAGATATGCAGTGTTATGCACTTGAGAAGCAGAAATCCAAGGGAATTGTATGCGATAGGGGGCAAGAGGTTGGTGTGCACGGACCAGGAGAAGGACTTCAGAGTGATTGTTTCTGAGGATCTGAAGGTGGCGAAACAGTTTGACAAGGTGGTGGCAAAAGCCAGACGGATGCTGGGTTGCATGCAGAGAGGAATTACCAGCAGAAAGGAAGAGGTACTAATGCCACTGTACAAGTTGCTGGTGAGGCCTCACTTGGAATATTGTGTTCCGTTTTGGAGAACATATCTCACAAAGATATAAAAAGACTGGAAACAGTTCAGAGGAAGGCGAGCAAATGATTGGAGCCTGCACCAGAAGACATATGAGAAAAGAGTTGAAGACCTAAATATGTACACTCTAGAGGAGAGGAGGGACAGGGGAGATATCATTCAGATACTTAAAGAATATTAATGAACAAAACTCTTTCAAATACGGGGAAGCTGTAAAACTAGAGGGCATAACATGCAGCTACAAGGGGGTAAACTGAAAGGCAATGTCATAGAAAAATGGCCTATTTAGTGTGCCCTTCCACATCAACTACCACAAGAATCCCCTTTTTTCTTTTAGAGAGCCTCTGTCCCATGCTTTTTTGAATTTAGATGCTGTCCTCTTCTCTACCACCTCCACTGGGAGATTATTCCACGCATCTACCACTCTTTCTGTAAAGAAAAAATGTCCACATATTACTCCTGGGTCTATCCCCTTTCACCCTCATCCTATGTCCCTTCATAGCAGAGCCTGCTTTCAATCGAAAGAGGCTCTCTTCCTGTGCATTTATGCCATGGAAGTATTTAAATGTCTCGTCATATCACCTCTGTCCCGCCTTTCTTCTACAGTTACATATCAAAGTCCTTAAGTCTATTCTCATAAGCTTTATAACAAAGATCTCTAACCATTTTAGTAGCCACCATCTGCACCGACTCCAACCTGCTTATATCCTTTTGAAGGTGCATTCTCCAGAATTGCACACAGTACTCCAAATGACTTGTACAGAGGCACTATCACCTCCTTTCTTCTGCTGGCCATTCTCTCCCTATGCACCAAAGCATCCTTCTAGCTTTTGACGTTGCCTTTTCTACCTGTTTAGCTACTTTGAGATCGTCAGACGCAATCACGCCTAGGTCCCGTTCTTCTTTTGTGGACAGAAGTACGTCACTCCCTGCACTCTACTCCTCCCTTGGATTGTTGCAGCCCAAATGCATGACCCTACAAATTTTAGCATTAAATCTCAGCTGCCAAATTGTAGACCATTCTTAAAGCTTAGCTAAATCCCTCCTCATGTTATTTACACCTTCCGGGATGTCTACTGTGTTGCAGATTTTGGTATCATCCGCAATGAAACAAACCTTACCTGACAGCACTTCTGCAATATCACTAACAAAAATTTTAAAAAGAATCGGACTAAGGACAGATCCCTGCGGCACTTCAATGGTAACCTCCTTTTCCTCAGAGTGAACTCCATTTACCTGTACCCTTTGTCGCCTCCCACCCAACCAATTTCTAACCCAAGCAGTAACTTTAGGGTCCATCCCTAGGGTGCTCATTTTCTTTATAAGTCGCCTGTGCGGAACAGTGTCAAATGCTTTATGGAAATCTAAATACACCACATCTAGGGCTCTCGCTCAGACCAACTCCCTGGTCACCCAGTCAAAGAAATCAATCAGATTTGTCTGACAAGACCTGTCCCTGGTGAATCCATGCTGTCTCGCATCTGGTAATCCGTTGGACTCCAGAAACCTCACTATTTTCTCTTTCAGTAGCATTTCCAATAATTTACTTACCACCGAAATTAAACTAATCGGCCTGTAGTTTCCAACCACATCCTTACTTCTGTTTTTGTGTAAAGGGATCAAATGTGCCTCTCTCTAGACCTCTGGCACCACCCCCGACTCCAACGAGGCATTGAAAAGGGCAGTCAGTTTTGCTGCTAGAACGTCCCCAAATTCCTTCAGTATTCTCGGATGTATCCCATTTGATCCCATCGCTTTGTCCACTTTTAATTTAGCTAGTTGCTCACAAACACAGTCTTCTGAAAATCATTTGAGATGCCCCTCGCTTTTGTTCCTGTTTGTGGATGTTGCCTGAGGTCTTGCTCCCGGCCCTTCATCTGTGAACACGGAAAATAAATATTTGTTAAGCAATTCCATTTTATCCTCAGCTTCTACATATTCCTCCCCTTCACCCTTGAGTCTGACAATACCACTTTTGCCCTTCCTCCTCTCACTAACATAGCTGAAAAATGACTTATCCCCCCATTTTATTGCATTAGCTATTTCCTCTTATTTTTTTATCTTTGCTTTCTTGACTACTTTGCCAGCCCCTCTAAGTTTTTCCAAATATAGATGCCTGTTTTCCTCACTCTGTGATCTCTTGTATTTCATGAAGGTCTCTCTCTTTTTCTTCACCTTTCAGCTACCTTTTTTGAGAACCATAATGGCCTCCTTTACCTTTATTTACCATTCTAGTAAAAAGGTTGATTGCCTTTAAAATATCCCCTTTCAGTTTTGCCCACTGCTTTTCTACATCCCCCAGCTGTTCCCATCCCGCTAACGATTCCTAGAGGTATTGGCCCATCTTGGCAAAGTTAGTTGTCCTAAAGTCTAAGAACCTTGCTTTTGAATGGATTTTATCAGCCCTAGACCTGAATGGATTTTATCAGCCCTACACCTAATACTGAACCACACCATCTGTTGATCACTGGATGCAAGATGAACTCCCACTATAACATCAAAAACATTTTTCCCATTGGTAAGCACCAAGGAAATACTTTTTCACTGAATGGGTGGTGGGTGGTGGGTGGTGGATGCTTGGAATGCCCTCCCAATGGAAGTGGTTGGGGCAAATACAGTGACAAAATTCAAAATGGCATGGGACAGACACAGTGGATTCCTATATAGAAACAGGATAAAATCAAAATAAACAACTATCTCTTATATCTGAACAAATAGGGGTGACCTGTAAGGAGTGGTGGGTACACCCCTATACAAAAGCATGGGGAGAGATGATTTGCATGGAGTGGCGGGTGCCCCTACTCTTACCACCTCGCTGGGCAAACTAGATGGACCATACTGGTCTTTTTCTGCCATCATATACTATGTTACCTATGAAGCTGGGAAGCGTTCTGCATGGGCTCCTTTGGTGACATCAGCCATACATGAGGACTTATTCCTGCTGTCCACGGAGAATACTTGCTACAGGTGAGAAACTATGCTTTTTTGCAGTCGGGTGAGGACATCCAGGTTCTTGATAATGCCCCAGACATGCCTACACCAGGCCCCTGTTAAGATTAGGATGTCCTCCTACTGGGGATATCCACAGAACAGGCAACTAAAATGACTCCAGGGATGTCTTTGAGCTTTGGACATTTCTATTTTCGTTTTTAGATGGCCAAAGCACAAATAGGGTTTCTAATGTAACCCCCTATAAGAGTGCACTTTTCAACTTGTTTTGTTTTGTTTTTTTGACCTGACATTTTCCTCCTAGCTCAGAACCAGCAATGCACTTGCACATGGAGGAACCTGGACTTTAATCTAGGCTCAGATCTTTCACTATCCTGGTCAGTTGAAGCTAGAGATGCCAAGAAGAGAACATCTTTTGGTCGTATTTAAGGCCTATAACTGTAAGGTTCTAGAGCAGCCCTGGGTCATGTTGGGAGGCAATATAAAATAAAGCAAAAAATCCCCAGCTAGCTGTGAATCAAGGCTCATCATACCAGATCCCAACCCTGGTTCAGATTCAACTGAAAGTCCAGAAGATAAGAAGGAAACAGCCAGAGCAAAAAAGCACGCTTGTGGAGAATTTATGCATTTTATATCTACTGAACCTCTCTCAGCCATGTGTTTGCTGACACCCTCAACAAACATATTTTTTTGTATTTAGCTATTTTTATATATCGCTTCATCGCAACATCAAAGCAGTTTACAAAGAACTTGGAACAAACATATACAGATGCATAGAACCTGGAGTCTGAACTTGGAAGATTATGAGGTTAACTTCTACATTGAACTATAACATTCTTACAGGAGGGGCAAAGGAATATGTGCAAAAAGGAGGGGTGGGGGGAGGCAATGATTCATATTTTGCTATTGACGCCTTTCTTGAAGAGATTTATTTTAAGATCCTTATGGAACTTCTTGAAGTCTGTTATTGCACATAGATTGTTGGGAAGATTGTTCCAGATGCCAGGGGCAAATAGGAAGAAGACCCAGTTGGCAGTAGATTGAGTGTTCTTTATTTTGAGGAAGGGGACAGTGAATGCGTCTTGCGAGGTAGTTCTTCTGATTCTGTTGCTTGGTGCTCTATATAGGAGTAATTGTGGGTATTCTGGTGATAGGTTTTGGGATGCCTTGAAAATGGTTAGAATGGTCTAGTATTTTGCCCGGCTAGTTATGAGGAGCCAGTGGAGATGCCTTAGGATTAGGGTTATATGTTCAAATCTAGAGGAGCCTTGTAGGATGCGGGCTGCAGTGTTTTGGGCCTGTTGGAGGGAGTGTAATGCATATTTGGGAAACCCTGGAAGATTATATTGCAAAAGTCCAGGTGTGGGAATACTAAGGTCTGAAATACCATGCGGAAGTTGCCGTAGTCTAGGAGTGGGCGGAGCTGCTGGAGCATTTTCATTTTGTGGTACACAGTCCTTTCTATGTGTGGTCGCATGGTGTGGTGCAGATCCAGAGTTATGCCAAGTATCATACTTGAATTTTAACTTCTAATGCAGCTTCAGGCATTCCAAGTATTGTCAGCAAGGTTGGAGGGTGGAAGTTAGGATCTCTTGTGACATGGAGTACCTCAGTTTTCTTGTAGTTGACGTTGAGCTAGTTGATGACCGCGCTGAAGCATGTCAGAAGTGCAGAGTAGGAAGGGCATTTGGTGGAGAACAGGACATATAACATTATGTTGTGCGCATATACGAGATAACAATGCTTTTTTTTAATTGTATATGCCAGGGGTCTCAAACTCCAGTCCTGGAGGGCTGCAAACCTGTCAGGCTTTCAGGGTATCCCTAATGAATATGCATGAGAGATATTTACATGCACTGCCCCCATTGTATGCAAATATATCTCATGCATATTCATTAGGGATACCCTGAAAACCTGACTGGTTTGCGGCCCTCCAGGACTGGAGTTTGAGACCCCTGGTATATGCTATTACTTTGCCTAAATCAGACTTTAACCTTACTGGTCTGTAACTATCTGGTTTTGGTGATTTGCTACTATGTATCAGTTTGTTTAAAACCTGCTCTGTTGTCATCTCTGTTTTGAGCCAATTCTCATATTCAGCCCTCTAATCTAAAAATTCCCTGCTGCATCCTCTGATGTATGCAAAGAATTTGTTCAGCTATTCTTCATTTCATTCATCCTTTACATCCAGATAGTCCAAAGCCGTCTGCCTCCCCCTTCCTCATACTCTTTTCCAAGCTGTCGGCTTTTATCTAATGCATTTTACAAAAACATTTATTAGGGTTTATGCCATAGGAAGCTAGACCTTGAGAACATAAGAAATGCCATATTGGGTCAGACCAAGGTCCATCAAGCCCATTATCCTATTTCAACAGTGGCCAATCCAGTCACTAGTACCTGGCAGGTTCCCAAAGAAGCACACAGTTTCCACAATGCTTGTCCCAAGTGCAAGCAGTGGATTTCTCGGGTCCTTTTTAATAATGGTCTATGGACCTTTCCTCCGGGAACTTGTCCAACCCTTTTTTAAACCCAGCTATACTGACAGCTTTTACTACATCCTCCGATAACAAATTTCAGTTTGATTACGCGTTGAGTGAAAAAATATTTTCTCTTATTAATATTAAGTGGGTTATATTGTAGCTTCATTTCATGCCCTCTACTCTTTCTACTTTTTGATGAAATAAACAATCGATCTACATTTACCTGTTCCACTCCATTAATTAATTTATAGACCTCTATCATATCTTCCCTCAGCTATCTCTTTTCCAAGTTGAAGAGCCCTAACCTTTTAAGCCTTTCCTCATAGGGGTATCCTTCTATCCCCTTTACCATTTTGGTGGCTCTTCTCTGTACTTTCTAATTCCGTTTATCCTTTTAAAGATATAGCAACCAGAATTGCACACAATATTCAAGGTATGGTCACACCATAGAACGATCTAGAGACATTATATTGGTTTTATTCTCCATTCCTCTCCTTATGATTCCTAGCACTCTATTTGCTTTCTTGGCTGCCGCTGCACACTGGGATGAGGATTTCAACGTGTTAGCCATGATGACCCCTAAATCTTTTTCCTGGGTGGTGGTTCCTAATGTGGAACCTTGCATTGTATAACCATAGTTTGGATTGTTTTTTCCTAGGTGCATAATTTTGCACTTGTCCACATTAAATTTCATCTGCCATTTGAACGTCCAGTCTTCCAGTTTATCAAGGTCCTCTTGCAATTTTTCACAATCCTCTTGTGTTTTAACAACTTTGAATAATTTTGTGTCATCTGCAAATTTGATCATCTCATTCTTCATTCACATTTCCAGGTCATTTATGAATATGTTAAAAAGCAGCAGGCTCAGAACAGATCCTTGGGGTATTCCACTAGTCACCTTTCTCCATTCAGAAAATTGCCCATTTAGACCTACCCTCTGCTTTCTATCTTTTAACAAGTTCCTGATCCACAATAGTACACTGCCTCCTATCCAATGACTTTTTTAATTTCACCAAGAGTCTCTCAAGAGGGACTTTGAAAATCCAGATACACTATATCAACCAGCTCATCTTTGTCTACCTTTATTCACACCTTCAAAAAATATAACAGATTAGTCATCTAAGACAAGACTTTCCTTGGCTAAATCCATGTTTGCTTTCTCCTATTAAACTATGACTATCTACATGTTCGGTAATTTGTTCTTTATAATGGTTTCTATCATTTTGCCCGGTATCATGTCAATCTCACTGGTCTGTAGTTTCCCGGATCACCCCTGGAACCCTTTTTAAAAATTGGTTTTACATTGGCCACTCTCCAGTCTTCAGGTACTACAGATGATTTTAATGATAGTTCAAAGATTACTAATAGTAGGTCTACAATCTCATCTTTCAGTTCTTTCAACATCCTCTGATGTATACCATCCTTGTTCAGTGAACTAGCGGTTATTTAGTTACAGCAGATCTTACCTTCAAAAGCTTGTTGTTTTAAGTAGTAAGATAAATAGTTTTTTTTGGTAGATTAAACCTCCATATGTTTTCCTTCTTTTTTTCTTCTACATGCACCTTTGCAAGTAGTAGATTGCCAGCAGATGGCAATGTAAGAGAGTGGGCATATGGTTGTGAGTCTTGTTTCTGAAGTAATTGCGCAGAATAATACTTTTTCCTAGTTGAGGGATTTTCTGAGCCTGCTAACCCCAGGAGGTAACTATAGGCATTCTTCTGTTCTGCTACTAATGTGATGATTTTTTTTTTTTGTGAAAATTTTTTTAACCAAGGTATATTTCTATGGGGTATGCTTATTAATATGCTGTAGTTTACCATACGTTCAGCCCTAGAACTTAGCACGGAGATTGTGTCAGGCCTGAACTAATGAATGGGAGCTTGCACAGAATGTCCCCATGCAGTTAGCATGGTCCTTGACCCCCGCATACCAAGTTGTTTCCCGTGCTTACCACGAGTGGGGTTACCGCTACCTACTGAGGTAACAGTAAGTGCACCCGTTCTAACTGTAACATTGATGGTGAGCGCACACTAGCTGCCTGTGCTAACCATAATGTGCAGTCGGTGCCCTCACTGCATCTCTAACCTAACCAGTCTTCACGCCAACCTGCACTGAGCACTTAGAATGGAATTTTACTACAAGCACATTTTTAGCATACAGCAATGATTATTACAGTGGGTTTTAACGTGGCATACAGCCCATGCTATTAATGAGGTTTAGTAAACATGCCCCTATGTGAGGAGATAGTCCGCTTTTTGGCTTCTCTAATGCTCTTTCCAAGCATTTTCTGCTCGCACCATTCCACCAATCATTCAAGATGTCTTTGTACTCCTGCATGAAATATTAACTATTCTCATCAAGGAAAGCATCTGTGTGTGTCTGCGTGGAAGGACTGAAAGGCCTCCCAGGTATTGGGATGGAGGTAAATACTAGTGGAAACATATAGGTCTGTTAAAATAAAAGAATCTTCAAGGGCAGAGCATGTCTCTCTGTGACATTCTCACTTTTGTTGTCTCTGCAGAAAATGATTTAACTTTTAATCCTTTCTTGCTGCGCTGCCTTGACAGGGAATGATTTTGAGGGGAAAAAATATCAATATAGCACACTTACTTTCAGCTTTCGACCCAAAATGGCAGCGCCTTTTATTTACAGCTTTAATATGAGTGTATGTTTTTTTACACTTTCAAAAATGCTAGAAGTCTAGAGTTGGTGTCAGCTAAAACAAAGGGCCATTGTAATAAACAACCATAATTATTTTTTTTTGTCACAATAACAGACACTTCAGTGAAACCAAAGTTTCTTTTATTTATTTATTATTCAGTCTTGCAAGATGGGTGGCCACAATTTGTTATTCGTGACCACACTTTGCCATATGAACAGTTCCATATTTATTACATTCATTTCTTCTACAAATTCCTCCCCTATTATTCTATTGGTGTAAGTATTTCTAATTTCCTACCTATTAGTGATTGTTGTTTGGGCCATGTGACTCTCCACCTCCATTTACTTCTCTTAATCCCTGCCCCTTTTACCCCTCTCCCCCTTTTTTTACCTTATTCCTTTTATGGTTATGTTACCGGTCTTATGGTTTCTCAGAGATTCCCCCCCCCCCCCCATGCCCATGGCCTGTTTTTTCCTGTTTTTCAGAGTTCCTTTCTTTCTCTGTATCTAGCATTGTTTGTATCAGCATGTTTCAGTGTTCTTGTCCTTGAGTTTCTAAGTTTTATGTGCAATAGCCTGGAAGCTAAGGGAGGGGTGTATGGAGGGAAACCTAAGTTTTGCAAGGCCAGGAAAAATATCTTTATTTTGTACAGCATAAGAAAATGGAATATGTGAACCAGTGTGTTAGTGCAAGCAAATAACATCTTATAGATTTCTAATTCTATTTTATGTTCTGCATATATTTTGTAAAAACAACACATTTAAAAACCTTTAAAACGTTTCTAACAATTCCTCCCTTTCTTTTTAATACCAGTTGGTGTTTTTACATTTATTAAACAATTTCATATGAAGCTTCTAACCTAGACAACATTATTTCTGACTCTCTCTCAATTTCTCCTTGGTTATCTTCATCCATAAGTAGCAGGGCTTCTTCATATGTTGGAGGTTTCATTGTTATCTGTTTAGTGACTGCTGTCTCGATTAGTCTTTGTGCCAATCCCCTAATACATGGTATTATACAACATCCTACTGCTGTTAGCATACCTGCCACTATTGTCACAGATGTAAGGATAGATACCATCACTTCTTTCCATTTTCCAAACCAGGAATCTAGCCATCCTGTCAAAGAACTATCTATTCCTGAATTTTCAACTAATTCTTCTGCTAAATTGTTAAGACCTTGTAATGCCCTGGTTATTGTACCATCAGGGGCAGTGTGATTTGGGATAAACATGCAACATCTACCCCCTCCCAACATTATGCAGGCCCCGCCTTTTTCAGCTAACATCATGTTTAAAATGATACGATTCTCCCAAGTCATCCTGATTGTGGCATCCAACTGTTCTGCGTACTGCCTCCCTTGTGCATTTTATAAATCTTTGCTGATTATAATATATGTAATTTATCCAATCTACATTTTTATTAATGGTGGACCACCAAAATAAGGCTGACTCAAACCCTGCTGCTATCTGATTTCTAGCTTTGAACTCATCTGGAACTCCCCGGGGTACCCCTATAGCATCAATGTAAATTTTACCATCGAATGATGTTCCTAACACATTTCTTTTGCTTCTACCCTTATGAGTTATTCTTTCTTTTTCAAATGCCAGGGTGAATGGAATACCCAATTGAACAATCGCACACATTCCTGCCCATAGCTCTGGTAGTGTCTGCCTCAAGATCTTCCTTCCGCAGTACCACCACAGATCTGCCCTGGGTACTGTCAGCCTGGAGTAGTTTCTTTGCATGTCGCTGGTTCCAGTGAGGTTAAGGACTTCAGTGCATAAGGTTAGTTCCCCTACAGCCTTGGTATAGTCCTCACCCTGCCTGGTGAGGCAGGCAGAGTGATTCCCATATACTGCAGAGAACACCGATGGCACTTTCATGTCCGCCACCTTCAGAGGTGGAAATAGAAAAGCAAGGGACTTACAGTTCTCGTTTCCCCAGGCTGTTGCTTCTTGATACAGAGAGATCATGTACTTCATTCCATCCGGATCCATCTTCCAGTTCACAGGAAAAGGTACTACCTGTGCTATGGGTCTTCCTGAGGCACATGCGTAGCAATTGCTTTTATTTAAACTTTTAACAGTATATTTTACCCATTCAATCCAGGCATTTGTTTCTCCATACCCTGTTTCAATTTCAAATCTGTCTAAGATCCTCAACTTCCACTACTGTGGCATCATTAGAGGGTTAGAAATTAACTGTCGGCCTCACTGTGCTACCAATGCTAGCCCTCTCCTTCTTTTCTATTCAAATTTGAAAACAACAATCCCTTGGATCTATTCCTGGTACATCTATTCCCATGCCATATGCTGTACCATTCATATTCATGTTAAATGTCTGTTTTAAAGTTATAATTACAGGGTTACCTTCATTCTTGCCACAATCTTGCTTCTCTGATCATTTAATTATGCCATTTTCCTAGTCCCTTTGCTGTCCCATCCCCCAGGGACGGTGGTCCACTGTACCTGATTCCAGGTACCATAAAATGAATTTTTACACACATTTTTCTCAGCATTAGCTATTTTTCCTCTGGTTCTCCAAACTTCCACAATCCATTAATTTACATGCATCAAACTGAAAAGTCTGGGGTGTGTAGCTTTCTTTTACCTTAATCACAAACTTTATAGAACCTACTACTGCAAATCCAGCTTCACTCACTTTCAGTATTATCATTAAGAGTACCATCCCATATAACCAAAATAGGGTCTTCCCCATGTTGTAATTTACTCTTCCCCCCAAACCAGGATTTCTTCCAACAGTAAATTATTATTACACCTATCACAATTAAAAGCCCTACTATAATGTACTCCTCACTTAATAGCATGAGATAATACAGTTCTAAACCATATATATACAGTAACACAAATACAGATAGACAAACCTGTCTGTTTTAATTTCTTGAGCAGGATTCTCAAGCAGTCTGTAACAGGATAATCCTTATTCGGATATATTCAGATATTTTGAGCTTTCTTTTCAGCCTCACGACCATGGGGGTCTTCAGTTGGCTGCGTCTTCCAAACTCCAAGGTCCGGGGAAAGAGAAGGTGCTTCTACTGGTCCCTTGATTCGGGTGTAGTGCGTCCAGCCTCTTTCTGCCATTCTCACAACTGTTTCTGTGCTCTGGAGTATCTGGAATGGCCCCTCCCAATCCGGCTGCAGCTTAGACTCCTTCCAGGATTTTATCAGAACCCACTGTCTAGGTTTAAAGCTGTGGACTGCAAAATCCAGAGGAGGTGTCTGTGCCAGGAGCCCTTTATTTCTGAGGAAAGATAAAGAGGAAGACAGCACAAGTATATATTTGTTTAGAAACTTGTCCTTTGTTTCAAACTGAGGAGTCTCTTTTAATTGCCCCAGGTAGGGTAACCCAAATAGCATTTCATAGGGGGACAGCCCCAGGTCTTTCCAAGGGGCTGTTCGGATTCTTAACAATGCTAAGGGTAAACATTTGGTCCAGGGCAGTTTTGTTTCTAACATCAGTTTGGCTAACTGTTTTTTTGTTTTTTTTTGTAGTTTGATTCATGCGCTCCACTCTCCCTGAGGAGGGTGGATGCCAGGGAGTGTGAAAATCCCAAACTATTCCAAGAGCTTTTATTATTTTCTGCAATACCTTAGCTGTGAAATGACTCCCCTGGTCAGAGTCGATGTGCCCTATCATTCCATATCTTGGAATGATTTGCTCCAAAACTATCTTTGCTACCCCTGTTGCTGTGGCAGTGGCTGTGGGATATGCTTCTACCCATCCCGTCAGGTGATCCACTATTACTAAGAGGTATTTCACCCGCCCAACCAGGGGAAATTCAGTGAAATCAATCTGTATGTTTTGAAATGAGCGGAGACCAGGATCTCTCCCTCCCTGCGGTTGTTTCCTAAGGACCTTTTTATTTATTCTCTTACAGGTTATACACCTCTCACACATCTGCTTGGCTACTGTATATATCCCCATACATGCATAGTACTTTAGAATCAGATCACACATTGCTTGTACATTCCAATGACTCCCTTGGTGTAGAATAGCCATAATTTCTCTCATGATTTGTTTGTTCACCATCTGCCTTCCATCAGGTAAAACCCAATTTCCCCTTCTGGTTCTGTTGCCCCTATTTCCTCAAGCTGTTTTTCTCTTGCAGTAAATGTGGGATTTACTTTGTAACTCACTACTTCTGGGGTTAAGTGGAATATAGGGGATATGTTTTCCCCTAAGGCAGCTTCCTTAGCAGCCTCATCGGCTATTCTATTCCCTCTTATCTCAAATGAATTCCCAGCTTGATGTCTCTTCACATGCACTACTGCTAACTCTTGTTGTAGCAGCAGATTTTTCAACACTTGTTTAATTCTTCATGCACTAACTCCTTTCCCTTACTCTTTATCAAACCTCGTTCCTCCCAGATTTTTCCAAAGCTGTGTACCACCCCAAAGGCATACTTTGAGACCATGAAGATGGTCCCATCTCCACTCCCTAATAGCTTCAAAGCCTGACTCAGGGCATATAGTTCACATGTTTGTGCTGACCAATTATTGGGTAGCCTTCCTGCTTCAAGGGAACAGTGACTTTCTCCTTCTATTACTGCATACCCATTTCGTCTTTTCCCTTCTATCACCCTAGAGGACCCGTCTACAAACAAATGCTTCCCTGTATGCAAGGGGGTATCCCCTAAGTCTGGTCTTACCCTGGTCTGGCATTCTATGATGTCCAAGCAATCATGTTCTGGTTCCTCACTTTCCCCCTCACCTTTCCATAAGAAAGTGGCTGGGTTTAAACACTGCTCTGTGGTTAACACTAAATCATCTTTTTCCATTAATATTGCCTCATATTTCAGGATTCGTGAATCAGTGAGCCACCTCCCAGCCCTCTGGGTTAGGATGGTTCTCACCTGATGTGGGGTACTTACTACTAGGGCCCCCCCCCCAAACGTCAATTTCCTGCTTTCATCCACCAGTAGGGCTGTTACCACCACTGCTTGGACACACTCCAGCCATCCTCTAGACACTGAATCTAGAATTTTAGATAAATATGCAACTGGCTGTTTCTTCCCTGCCCATTTTTGAGTAAGGACCCCCAACGCAGTCCCTTTGTCAACAGTGACAAAAAGGTGGAAGGGTTTGTGCAGCGAGGGTAAAGCAGGTACTGGGGCTTCTACCAGGCTTTGTTTTCGTTTTCTTACTAACTCCTGCTCCTCTTCTTTCCAGATTAAGTTGTTAGGTTCGTTTTCTAACAGCTTCAAGTATAATCTTTTAGTCTTTTGGGCATATGAGTCTATCCATAACCTACAGTATCCGGCTAATCCCAGGAACTCCAAGAGGGCTCTGGTAGCTTCAATGACTTGAGTTTTCTTTTCTCCTGATATTAAAAGATCATCTACATATTGCAAAAGAGTCACACCTGATGGTGTAGAGAACTTTTCTAATACCTGCTCCAGTACTTGTCCAAACAAGTTGGGTGATTCTGTAAACCCTTGGGGTAACACTGTCCACCGGAATTGCTGTTTCCGGCCAGTATCAGGGTCTTCCCACTCAAAAGCAAACACGTCCCTACTAGTGGGGTCTAAGGGACAAGTCCAAAAGGCATCTTTCAAATCTATAACACTAAACCACTTATGCTCATTGGGTATTTTACTCAGTATCGTGTAGGGGTTTGGCACCACTGGGTGCCTTATCTGTACTATTTGGTTCAGCTTTCTCAAATCCTGTACTAACCTATATGATCCATCTGGTTTTCTTACTGGCAAGATGGGAGTGTTACATGGGGACATACATGGTTCTAATAGTGCATCCGGAAGTAAGCTTTTTATAACAGGTTGGAGGCCCTTGCAGCCTTCCAAGGAAATGGGATATTGTTTTTGGCGCACTATCTCGCCCTTCTTTCTTAATTCTATCTTTAGGGGTGGCATATCCAGTCCTCCCCTGTTTCCTTCCCTTGCCCATACTACAGGGTCTATTTGGCTCTCTTCCTCCTCAGTGAGGAGAGCCATTCCTACAACAATTTGGTCGTCTTTTACCTTCATTTCTAAGTTTAACTGTGTAATCATATCCCTTCCTAAAAGATTACTCCCTGCCTCTGGAATGTACAGCAAATGTCCCTCTATCTCTTCTTTGTCTATTTTTAGCAGTGACAGTTCAAATATTGAAACTGGAAATCCCTCTCCTTTCACTCCCGAAACTGTAAGTTTTTGATTTGATAACTTCATTCCTTTTGGTACATAATTTAAAGAATTTTGGGCAGCCCCTGTGTCTACTAAAAATACTACTTCTTCTTCCTTTGGCCCCACCTTCACATTTATCAAGGGTTCTTGGTGGGACCTTAGATTAAGAAACCCCTGACACCCCTAATCGTCATCAAAATTCATCTGTGGTAATATTTCTTCCTCTCGCTTTAATTCAGGACACTCTCTCTTGAAGTGACCTATTTTCCCACATTGATACCATCCTGCCTGCACTTGGGGCTTGGACCGTGAATTACCAGTCCGGTATTCCGGCCACCCTTGCCCTGTACTCCTGTTAACCCATCCTCTCCCACGTCCTCTTTCCCTTTGCCCTATACCTCCCCTGGTTTTACTCATCACCTGTTTAACAGTATTTACCATCATCTTTGTCTTTTGTTTCTGTTTCTCATCCTCTCTTTTCACATACACTTTCTGTGCTTCTCCCAGCAAATCTTCTAGTGGTTTATCATTCCAACCCTCTATTTTTTCAAGTTTTTTTCTTATGTCTGGCCAGGACTTGGTCACAAAATGCACCTTTAGTAGTCCTTTGGCTACCTCATTGTCTGCACTTATTCCTGAGAATTTTCATCTGATTTTTTAATCTCTTCAGGAAAACGGAAGGCGTTTCTTCCTTTTCCTGATGTACTTCAACATCCTCCCTAATAGACTGCCTGGAGGGATGTTCCCGGGGCCTGTACTACCAGCCCCATCCTTACTCGAGTTTCTCTTAGAGCCTTTATTTCCCATCGAGACTTTCTGTCACCAGTGTGTCTGTCACTTTGTCTCTCTCCGGCCGCATTCCTCGCGGATGTGTCAGAACCGCGGATTAAGACTCCACACTCACTTCGTGTCCAGGACACGTCTCACACACACACCACTCTGTCTCAATCCCCAACCATCAAGGTAATACTTCAGTCTTATTTCTTACCTTGGTCCGTGCACGGAATTGCTTGGTTGGCGCGCAGGTGCTCCCTATACCTGGTCTGGTTCACCGAGTCTGTATTGCTTTCACCAGTCTCCGGATTCTGTTGTCAGTGCAGTGGTGGAGTCCGCCAACACGAGGCCGTTGAACTCAACGGGTCGCGTCTCCCCGTCCTGAGTGGTGGCAGCCTCCTCCAGTGATGACACGATCCCGGGACGAGCGCCCAATCTGTAATAAACAACCATAAGGGGTTTTTTGTCACAATAACAGACACTTCAGTGAAACCAAAGTTTCTTTTATTTATTTATTTATTATTCAATCTTGCAAGATGGGTGGCCACAATTTGTTATTCGTGACCACACTTTGTCATATGAACAGTTCCATATTTATTACATTCATTTCTTCTACAAATTCCTCCCCTATTATTCTATTGGTGTAAGTATTTCTAATTTCCTACCTATTAGTGATTGTTGTTTGGGCCATGTGACTCTCCACCTCCATTTACTTCTCTTAATCCCTGCCCCTTTTACCCCTCTCCCCCTTTTTTTACCTTATTCCTTTTATGGTTATGTGACCGGTCTTATGGTTTCTCAGAGATCCCCCCCCCCCCCCCCCCTTTATGCCCATGGCCTGTTTTTTCCTGTTTTTCAGAGTTCCTTTCTTTCTCTGTATCTAGCATTTTTGTATCAGCTTGTTTCAGTGTTCTTGTCATTGAGTTTCTAAGTTTTATGTGCAATAGCCTGGAAGCTAAGGGAGGGGTGTATGGGGGAAAGCTAAGTTTTGCAAGGCCAGGAAAAATATCTTTATTTCGTACAGCATAAGAAAATGGAATATGTGAACCAATGTGTTAGTGCAAGCAAATAACATCTTATAGATTTCTAATTCTATTCTATGTTCTGCATATATTTTGTAAAAACAACACATTTAAAAACCTTTAAAACATTTCTAACAACAGGTTTACTAAAGCTTAAGGCATGCTAAGAGACATTAGTGAAGTGCCACACAGCACACGGGGCCCCTGCAGCATTCAGTGCATGTTACGTTTTTTAGTAAATATGGACCAAAATCTAAAAGCAAAGACATGCTGTATACAAGAGCAGGTTGGTACAAGGAAAATTTATATAAACAAAGCAAACAATTTATTGTAGTACTACAATTAAAAATCTGTAAACGGTCTGGCTGTGTAAATTAGCACTGCAACATGGAAGATCCATGTTTCAGTCTCCTGCTCTTCATGGGTTAGACATGCTGAAGAAGACTTGCTTTTCAGCTTTTGATCAGAAAGGAATATGATTCACTTGGATAATCCTGCGGGCAGGAAGAAGACTGCAGAGACAGCACAGAACTTTAATGCAAAAGATGTAAAGAAACCACAGTGCATACAGTATTTCACCAACTACTTTGTCCAGGGGATTTACACATTAAATTATTGCATGTTTTTCATTATGACAACATTCTTTTGGCATGCACTGGGCTTTGTTGTTTTACTACTTGGTTATCAATCTTTTGTTTTTATTTATTTACCAAAAAGGTAAAAATTCATCTGGCTCGACATGAACAGTAAAGGGAATACATAATTTAGGGTTTTCCCATCTTTTGTGAAATGCAGGAAATTATTGGTGTCCAGTGGAGGATTGGATGTGGTGGGGAATGATAGGGGAGAGGGTGGTGTTTGAAAACTGACTGCAAAATATCTAACTTGAGAATATAAATAAGCATTATAAAGAGGATACATTTACAGCTCAAAGTGCCAAAATCCAGTGTTGGTTCTGCTTGAGTCGGAAGTCCAAAAAAGCAGAAGCAAACTTCTAGGTAAGAACTCCCCTCTCCCTTGCCACAGATATATTGCCATCACAGCAGCCCCAAAAGCCCCCAAAACCCCACTCATAGACACAATTATATTCATCATCTATTTTTTTTTTGAGGACCAAATTTGGGAACTACTCTATTACCACAAAATAACAATATGAGCATACCTTAAAAATTCAAACATGGTTAACGAGCTGCTTTGGAGGAACCAATTCCCAATAGTCCCAAATAGATGGTGCATACCAAAGAAATACCAGTGTGTCCCTTAAGTCAGTCAACATAAAGTGTTTATCAGGCTACAGTAGTTCTCTTGAGTAGCACCGATGCAGAAATACATATTTTCCCTTGCCATAGACAAGTCTTACAAAACATGTGGGACTTCTTACAAAACAATTCTGATTTAAAAAAAATAAGAATAATTCAGCTCTTATTACCATCTTGTAATTGAATGCATTTATGAAATCAAAAAGGTCTCTGATGGCACTAGAAAACATGGATTTAAATGGACAAAAGAAGGGTCAAATGCTTTATGAACGTTGACAAAACAAAGTGAAAAATAGGATTATTCTCCAGTGAGCTGCACTTATTGAATAAATTACATACCCAAACATTGTTGTTCAGCTATAATATGCTCTCTTAGCCACAGCATCCACCTCAGAAAGCAAGCTGCAGAATGCTAATGAAGCAGGTCATCTTTGAAACCGTTCATCTCCCATAGGTGGGTGGGTGTATAATATGGACCAAGTCACTCCACATTTTTTTTTCTTTAAAAGAATACAATAAAATTCTACTGACACAGGATTGATAATGCCCTTTCATCTACTAACCCCCTCCTCCATTTAACTACCAGAAGATTCTATCGCACACTAGTGCCTGAGGGAAAGTTTTCTATTGCACTCAAGTCTGAGATGTAAAAAAAAATCAATCTAGGCCCACTGCTCTCAACAGTGGTCCTTAAGGACCACAAACAGTTGTGTTTTTCAGGATCACGTTATGCAGATTTACATTGCACTAGTTAACCTTTCATGTCTGGAGTAGACATTGTACAGAGATGCATACAGATTAGTTCCATAGAGAGTTAGCTACTAACTGAGAGGCATAAGTACAATAAGGCTGAAATAAAAGCATGTAATTTAAAGGGGGTGAGGCATAGAGATTATTTTTTTAAAAGCCCTCTCCTCGAGAAGCTGGCCAATTTCAGTTTCTTTTGTGGCTAAGGAGTAAAAGAAAAATTTACTCATCAGCAGTGGTTATATTTACCAGTAGCTACTTTTCTTCCTCTTCTAGCTCATTACCTTCATGAGCCCCACCAGACAAGAGACTCCAACCCAAGTTTCCTGTGCCACAACATACAGTGTCCTTCAAGCACAAAGTTTACCAGTGTCCAGACCCTATATAAAATATATGCAGACTTTGCACTGCTGTTTAGTCTTGTTGAAGTATAATGCACATTTATCTCCAACTTGCATTTCTGAGATCAATAGGCCATCCTAAAGGTCTGTTTCTAGCAATATAACTCCAACTTAATGAAAGTTGGACCTCAGAAAACTTTTCATATTGCAGTTTCAAATTCTGCTCCAAAAACGAGAGATCAAGGCAATGCTGCAGTATCTCATTGATAAATCTCTCTCTCTTTCCACCGACAGGGAAGATGGACACCTTCAGCACCAAGAACCTAGCTCTGCAGGCTCAAAAGAAGTTCCTAAGCAAGATGGCTTCCAAGACCATGGCCAGTGTCTTGATTGACGACACAAGCAGTGAAGTCCTGGATGAGTTGTATCGCGTCACAAAGGAGTTTACTCGGAACCGCAAAGAAGCACAGAAGATCATCAAGAACCTGATCAAAGTTGTCATGAAGCTTGGCCTTCTTTACCGTAATGGGCAGTTCAATGCAGATGAGCTCATGCTGATGGAACGCTTCCGCAAAAAAGTTCACACTTTGGCCATGACTGCTGTTAGCTTCTACCAGATAGAATTCACTTTTGACCGAAGAGTTATGTCCAGCATCCTGAATGAATGCAGGGATCTACTTCATCAGGCTGTTAACAGGCACTTGACAGCCAAGTCACATTCCAGGATTAACCATGTCTTCAATCACTTTGCAGACTATGACTTCCTTTCAACACTTTATGGACCATCTGACCCATTTCGCATTCACTTACAGAGGATCTGTGAGGGGCTCAACAAAATGCTGGATGAGGGGAATATCTGATTTAAAAAATAAATGTATTTTTTTCTAATTGAGTTTTAGCCAAACTCTTTCCCTTACAGGTGCTAAACATCTTATTCTGCTATACGCCTGTTTGCTAATTGCGCCAAGTACTATCCAAAGTTTATTTAAAAATGTTTTACCTCATGTACTCCTCAGTGAACAGAAAGAAACCAAGGTTCATCCTGATTTCCTCAGCAAAACTGAATGGAAGACATGTATGTTTGTATATTTTTAAAAAGATCAAAATAAGAGGAAATGTTTCAAGCTATGTTGCAAATTCAGGCATTCTGCTTCCAGACAGTAATTTCTGCCACTTAGCTGACAACCAGAAGCAACTTGAACTGAGATGCCATTTCTCTGAACCTAAGCTTAGGCTTTGACTTTAATATCTAGTGTATATTTTTTCCCACAGCATCTAGGATCCAACAAGTCATCAATTCACAATAAATTCTTTGTAAGACCCACACTTTCAGGCTGCTCACTTGCTTTCCAGTTAAACAAAAGTAAAGTCATAACCAATAAATTTATTGCCATGTCTAAGTTCATATAGACCATTTCAAACTGTCACTGACGACACAACCTGGAACACGATCCTTTGGCACTTTCATCCATATTATAGAAAAAAGCGGAAGCCAAGGACCACGGCCAAACACAGTAGGGGTCTGCTAATAAAGTCTTTTGGATACCCCTACTGTGTTTGGCCGTGGTCCTTGGCTTCGGCATTTTTCGACTGTACCCCTTGCAGAAGACCTCCTTCTCGTGATGTTTGGTTTACTTTCATTCATATTAACATACATTGTTGTATTTTTTTCTTTGCATCCTCTACAGCTTATTTATTTTTGAGCTGGTGATATAATATAAAAGGTGAATATTTTGTTCTTAACTTCATGACAATGGTCCATCTCATAACACAAATCACTTTTTTAAAGGCCAATAAAAAATGTTTGCATTACATGACCTTTAGATATTACATAGGACCCTAGTTCAGACTTGGATGGTCTCTCAGATTTATGCTTTTTTTATGCTTGCTTTTTTTCCTTTTTAGAATCATGACCTACTGAGACTTGTTTTTTCCAGCACCACAGTGAATACTAGAAAAGCACCACATGGCTGTACTGCAAACCTGTCAACATCCATGTTCGATTAACACTGCTAATGAAACGAAAAGTCAAGAGAGACCAGTCTCCCCAGGAAATGGGCAGGGACATTAGAGTTTAAAAAATGACTAAACAACTAGAGGGAGGCAGTCAAACAGTGATATAAAAAACACATGTTCTGGGAGCAGAGGGGAAATGAAGTGGGGGTGCAACTTGAAAGAGATAAGAGAAATTAAAGGAACAATGAAACAAACTAGTTCCTTATCATCCCTCCAGTCCAGTCCCGTGCCTATGGGTAGTGCACCTCTTCCAGCAGCTTGGTGACTGAGCATGTCATCTTTTAATGACACCCTTCTACTTATACAGCTGGCATCACCAACCAGCTCCAATACACTCAGTCTCCAAGCAGCTAGAGGAGGTAGTGAGCCAGGGTGCTGGACTCACTGAGGAACAACTAAGGAAGATAGGTGTAGGATTTCTGACTTCATTGTAGAGGAAGAGCAAAATAATTATAATAAACAGGAAAGGGAAAAAGGCAAAGCCCCTGGGAGGCAATTGCTGTGGTCCGAGAAAGGAGATCTCCGCACACCCCCCCCCCCCCCCCCCCAGTGGCTGGGGATGAGGCTTGTGGACAACCTCTTGGTCTCCGGGCCTAAGGGCTGCTCCCAAGCCCATCATCAGGTGAGAAGCCGCTATTAAACCACTGAGCAACAAACCGGCAACCTCTGTCCTCTCTCCCCCCCCCCCCCCTCCCCACCAGCGCTAATGCCAGAGAAAAGCGGCTGAGCACAGGGGACAAGCAGTGAACAGAGTACAGTCTCTCGTTGGCCGGACAGCTGTGGGGAGGTAAGTCGGGCCTACCATGCCATACTGGAGGAGAGCAGGGATACCCGTGCAGCCGGAGAATGTGTTGCCTTTCGTAGAGCAAGCTCCTTCAGTAGCACAAACCTCGTGGCCGGCAGTTGGCAGCAGTGCAGGAATCCGGGGCGCTGCTTTTTCTGGTCCGTGCAGAGGTGCGGCAAACAAGGGAGGAGTTCTCATCCTCGGGGCCTGCACAGCATTTCTCTCTCCCTCACTCCTCTCCTCTCGGTGGCAGGGAGGAGTATGTGGGGAGTTTACTCTCATTCACCCAATGAGGTTTTATTGGTTTGAGCTTTTAATTAGTTTATTCACTGGGAACAAGCAGGAAGTCAGTCCTCACATATGGGTGACGTCGATGCCGATGGAGCCTGCGCGGAGCAAATCCCCAGCTTTCAAAGAAAGCTTTTGGGAGTTGCTGCCATGCATGCATGGTCCCCTTCCCGCCCAAAGGAGCCATCTTGCTCAGTCTCCTTTTTTTCTGCAGAGCCCATCAGACATAGTCTGTCTCTGTCATGGAAAAAATTGAATTTTCTTCTTGCCTTACTGGCTGTTTTCCTTTCCGATTAGCACCAGTACCCTTTCCCACCCGCTCCCAGTACCCCGGTATCGGGTTGGCCCTCTTTTTTTCTTTTTCTTTTCTTTCGATTTTTCCTTTTGGGCTTCTCCGCCCTTGTTCTCCCTAGCTGGCAGCCCGAAGGGTCTTCGACCTTGCTGATGTCCTTTTTCCCCCATGGCTACCAGTGCGTTCAAAAGGTGCGATGGGTGCAGGAAAATTATGTCCCTCACTGATACGCACGATTGCTGCCTCCAGTGCCTCAACCCGGACCATGACCTGGCAGTCTGTGGCCTCTGCAAAATTATGTCCTCAAAGGCCTTGAGAAGCCGCCAGCAGCAGCATAGAAAAATGTTCCCCGATTCCTCCATGCCTCCGAAGGCCAGGATCTCGTCTGCAGCCTCCACGCCTCGGGAGGAGCGCTCCAAACCTGATGTCATCGAGAGATCTCAGAGAGGAGGTCCCCCTCGAGGGAACCGAAAAGAAGGAAAAAATCCTTGATGGCTGCATCTCTGGATGGTTCAGAATGGCCAGGTCCCTTGCAGGGCTGGTCGCAGAGCCCTGAGCGCTGGCCTGAGGTGTCGGAGAAGGAGCACCCAGCCAAGCTTCCCCGGAAGGACCCGGCCACAGACCAGCCCTGACAAGGGCATCTTATCCTAGTCGAGGACTCTCCTCCAGGGGAACCGGCTTCGGGCTCGGGTACATTGGTGCCCGAGCCGGATGCTGCGGAGCCTCTGGAACTGATGTCCAGGATGGTGTCTTTGGAACGCAGGATCACTGCCTTCCTAAAGCAGCAGCGGGTGCTGGTATCTGGCACGTCCGGTTACTCTGCCCAGACCACCAGGTATTCGACTTCGAAGTCGACCCCGGAGGCCGAGTCGATCCTTGAAGCCCTGCGGGCCTGAGTAGATCCTCATCCACAGTCCCGCTCAGTCCCCATTCCTCGGGACGGAGGTCATCGCCGGCAAGCCAGCGAGCGCTGGAGCAGATGGCACCAGACCCCTTTGGGCCCAAGGAATGCCATCTGTCTTCCTTGGAGGCCTCCGCTTGGGAGTCCGACGATGAGGTGTCACCGGACACTCGCCTTCACCGAGATGTCCAGTCCGATTCCCCAGTATCTGAACCTCGGAGAAGGTCCCCTCCGGAGGACATGGCTCTTCGGGACTTCGTTCGAGACATGTCCAAGGCCTTGGCTTTCCCAATGGAGTCCGATGAGGATCCTCGAGCAGATGAACTCGAGATCCTCCAATATGAGGCCCCCCCCTCGGGAAACCCTCACGGTGCCCATCCCTCCTATCCTGGAATGCCTCATGCTCCGCATGTGGGAAACACCGGCGTCGACACAGGTGATCAGCAAGCGGCTGGACTCGATGTATCAGGTCCGCCGTAGCCCTGGGTTTCAAAAGTCACAACTGACCCATAATTCCATGGTGGTGGAATTGGCCATGCGTTGACTAAAAAGTCAGAAGACGCACCCCTCGGTGCCACCCGGCAGGGAGGGCCGCACCTTGGATGGCCTCGGCAGGAATTTTTACCAGGGCGCAATGCTGAATTGCTGGATCCAGGCCTACCAGCTGTACATGGGCATGTACCTGAGGGACCTAGCATAGGAGATCGCCAGGTTCTCGGCTGGTCTCTCTGAGGAGCCTTTGCAGCGTTTCAAGGGCCTATCCAGAGCAATCAGTGGATGCTCCAAATTCATGTCTCGAGCGGCCTACAACGGGTTCGAATCGGCGGCCAGGGTAGCCGCGGCAGGCATTGGTGCATGCCGCCAAGCCTGGCTATAGTCGTCAGACCTCAAGCAATGGGTACAAGACAAGTTGGTCGATGTCCCATGCCACAGGGAGAACCTCTTCGGCAAACCCATGACCGCCAAAACCGCTGAACTGAAGACCGAGTTCATGACAAGGACTAGGCTCTCTAAGAAGACCTCGGCCGCTTCCCAAAAGAAGGTCTTGGGTAAAAAGCCCTTCTACCCGAGGAAGTCCACTGCTTACTGTAATTACCCCCCTTATCAGGCCTCTCCAGCTCCCCAGTAGGGACAGCAGGCCAAGGGACAAGGGCATGGCCTGCGTAAGCAGAAGGCTCCCAAGCCCCAGGCTTTGACTGGCTCAGCCCAGAGGGGAGCTTTTGACTCCTGCAGCATGGCCCCTCTCCCAACTGAGGCTTGGCAGCCCACAGGAGGTCGGCTCACCCTATACGCCCACAGGTGGGAAGCTATCACCACCGATGCATGGGCATTGCAGGTGATCAAGGAGGGTTACCTCCTCTGCCTAGCCAAAGTGTCTCTGCATTATTCCCCCAGAGCGCCCCTCCGGCCTCCCCTTCACCGGGACCTTCTTTTGAAGGAGTTGGCAGGTCTTCTCGAGGACCGAGCAGTGGAACCAGTGCCCCACCATCTCAGGGGCAAGGGGTTCTACTCCAGGTACTTTCTCATGCCAAAGAGGATAGGGGGCCTAAGGCACATCCTCGCCCTGTGCAACCTCAACAGATTCCTGGTGAAGGAGAAGTTCAAGATGCTCTCCCTTGGAGCATTGCTGCCTTGCCTCCGCCAGGGAGACTGGCTATGCTCCTTAGACCTAAAGGATGCTTATGCACACATCCTAAACCACCCGAACCACAGGCAATACCTACGCTTTGCGGTGGGGGGCCATCATTTTCAATAAAGGGTGCTTCTCTTCGGCCTCGCCTTGGCCCCCAGGGTATTCACAAATTGCCTAGCAGTGGTCGCTGCCTTCCTCAGGCTTCAGGGGATCTTTGTTTTCCCCTATCATGACGACTGACTCATTAGGGGCACCATGGCTCCTGAGGTGCAGCAGGCCATGGCACACACTATTCAGGTCCTTCAGCACTTGTGTTTCGTTATCAACTATCCCAAGTCCAGCCTTTGCCTGACTCAAGAGCTGTAATTTATTGGGGCAAGGATCAATACCCTTTACGCCAAGGCCTTCCTACCTGCAGACAGGGTAAGCAGGCTCGTGGCACTGGCCAAAGACATACAGTGCCGTCCCTCGGTACCAGCAAGACACATGTTGAGCCTCCTCAGGCACATGGCCTCCATGGTCCATGTCAAGCCAGATGCTCGCCTCCACATACGAACTGCGCAGTGGTGTCTCAGGAACCAGTGGTCCCAGGCCACAGGGCATCTCCAAGACAGAGTCAAAGTCACCAGGCACCTGGTGCAGTCCCTGATCTGGTGGCTATCACCCCGCCACTTGCAAGCAGGGATGCCTTTACAGGCCCCTCATCACTCGCAGGTCCTCACCACAGATGCCTCCCTGCTGGGCTGGGGAGCCCACTGCCAGGGGTACTGCACCCAGGGCGTTTGGTCCCCAGACGAAAGTGCCCAACAGATCAATATTTTGGAATTGTGTGCAATCCATCTCGCCCTAAAGGCATTCCGGCGGTCCCTGGGCCACAGGTCCATCCTGGTTCAGACGGACAACCAGGTCGCCATGTTCTGTGTAAACAAGCAGGGGGGCATGGGGTCCCGCACCCTCTGCCGAGAGGCCCTGGACTTGTGCTCGATCGCAGCCCGACAGGGCATTCTCCTCAGGGCAGTGTACCTGCCGGGCCAGGACAACTAGCTGGCCGACAGACTCAGCAGGCTGCTCCAGCCGCACAAGTGGCAGATAGACCCGGAGGTGGCCTGCGGGCTTTTCTAGATCTGGGGGGAACCGGTGATGGACCTGTTTGCTAGCTCAGAGAACCACTAGTTTCCCCGCTTCTGTTCCCGGCAACCACACCCTACCAGGGTGGCCGCCGATGCCTTTCTAATTTCATGGTTTGTGGGTCTTCTGTATGCATTCCCCCCGACACCTCTGGTCACCAAGACCCTGTTCAAGATTCTTCGTGACAGAGCTTCAGTCATTCTGATAGCCCACGGTGCCCTCGGCAACTGTGGTACCCACTCCTCCTGCAGCTAGCGGTGGAGACCCCCATCTCCCTGAGGACAGCTCCACAGCTCCTCTTCCAGGAGGGGGGCTCTCTCCTGCACCCCAAAACCAGCTCCCTTTTGCTGACAGCATGGCTGCTGAGAGGGTGTCTCTAGCTCCGCTCCTTCTTCCGAAGGATGTGGAGGATGTTCTGCTGGCTTCTCACAGAATGTCTACCAGACAGGCTTACGCTTTTAAGTGGCGCAGATTTGCGCTTTGGTGTGCGACACGGGAGGCCGACCCCTTTTCCTGCCCGGTGGTTATGATGTTGCAATACCTTCTCCACCTCTCCAACACAGGGCTCAAGTCCAACTCCGTCAGGGTGCCTCTCAGTGCCCTAGCGGCGAACCACCATCCTGTGGATGGGAAGTGCCTCTCGGCTCACCCAACAGTGTCCCGGTTCCTTAAGGGCCTATTCCTGTCTAAGCCCCTAGTCTGCCTCCCAGCAACCGAATGGGATCTCAACGTAGTGCTGGGGTGGCTCACCCTGCCGCCTTTCGAACTGATGGCTACGTGTCATCTCCACTATCTCTCTTGAGGTGGTGTTCCTTGTCACACTCACTTCCGCCCGAAGGGTGAGCGAGCTTCAGGCCCTCGTGGCGGAGAGGCCTTATACTAGGTTCTACAAGAATAGGGTGGTATAGCCCATCTGTGAGGACTGACTTCCTGCTTGTTCCCGGAGAAAGCGTGTTCTCCAGGACAGCAGGAATCAGTCCTCACAATCCTCCCTCCTCCGCTTGGAGTTGCAGTCCTCCTGTATTTACTGTTTTGTTCTTTTTGCCATCTTTAGCTATGTCATTTGACTGAGCAAGATGGCTCCTTTGGGCAGGAAGGGGACCACGCATGCATGGTAGCAACTCCCAAAAGCTTTCTTTGAAAACTGGGGATTTGCTCTGCACGGGCTCCATCAGCATCAACATCGCCCATATGTGAGGACTGATTCCTGCTGTCCCCGGAGAGCACCTGTTACAGGTGAGTAACTACACTTTCCGTGTAGTTTAAATTCTCTGGATGGGTAATTTACCTTAAGGGGCTCCCTTTTGTCATTTATTTCACTTCTTGTGACTTGGTGTTACTAGAAGAGAGTCTTCTGGCCCAAATTCCCTGTGGGGCAGTTTACAGGTTGTTGCAATGCCTGCCAGGCCCCAGTGCCTACTCTGCGGGACTCAACAGGGGGTGGTCTCTGATGCGGGTATGTTTGGGATGCGCATAGGAGGCCACTTCTCTGGAAAAAGATCTGCAGGTTAAGTCCCAGCAGGCCAGCTCTCCCTCTCCATCCCGGGAGATCCAGGAGGCAGAGGGTCCTCAGATATCAGCAGGGGAGCCAGCTCCCTGCCTTTTGGCTCTTCCTGGGCCCTTGACGCCTCTGGACCAGGGGATCGGAGGACTTCTGGGGGACTTCTTTCCAGAGTTTGTATTACTGCTGCACAAGGCCTTTTGTCTGCATCAGCAAAGGGCGGCGATGGGCCCTTTGGTGCCAGGCCGTGGCGGAAAATGAACGGTGGATAGAAGTGAAAGCAACACAGAGGTAACAGCCCCAAAGAGGACTAGATCCTCAGAGGAGGGACATGGGCCGTCTCCATTTTCTGAGGGGCCAGACAGTGAAGACTTGGACTCAGACCTCGAGTTCCAAGGTGAAGAATTGGAGGAAGAAGAGATCCCGGAGCAGGAGGACCAATCCCGGAAGGTTTTTTTTTTTTTTTTTCAAAGAAATGTTTATTAGAAGCACATAATATAATACAATAACAAATTAAAGGAGTTGCTTCAATTTTTTCCAATATACAGTCAGAAAACATATGCCTACATACCCCGGGCAGGGCTGTGTCTTGTCCTCCGCCCCAGGGTGTTGCAACAGTACAAACCAAATTTTTCCCCATCTACCAAACCCTCCCCTTCCCCCCTCTCTCCCCCCACCCACCCCTCCCTCCCGGGATCTAGGGGGGTCATCGGGCCTTCTCTCCTCTATTAACTATAAACCGCCACAAACCTACCCCAAGCATAGAATCTCACTACGAATTTTGGGCCCCAAATTTTGAATATATGGTGTCCACACCATAAGAAAGGAGGCCCAGCTTTGGGGGTGTCTTTGCGCACTCTTCCTCTCTAAAAGCATATATTGGTGAAACTCGTTTCGCCATTCCCAGAAGGAGGGGGCTGCAGGCTCCAACCACCGCCGCAGCACAGGGCCTTTTCCCACCAGACATGCCTTCCGTATCAACAGTTTCTGCCACCTACCCTTCGGGTGGAGTGGTCCCAGCTGATCCAGCACTACGAGCCGCCCTGTCCAGCAAACCTGTTGTTGCAGTAAATCACTCAGGAAGTTTGCTATTTTTAACCAATAGCGGCGAATATGTGGACAACCCCACCACATATGGCCTAAGTTTGCTAACGGACACACACATTTCGGGCACCCCCCGTAATCCGTGAGATGACTACCAATCCCGGAAGGTTTATGTTTTCTGCTGGGAGGAGTTGTCAGCGCTTATCGGGGAGTCCATGAAGGCCTTTAATCTGCTGGCTAGTGTTCCAGCAGACAAGGAGACATTGAAGGATCGTTTTCTTCAGGCAGTGCGGAAGACACAAAAGGTGTTTCCCTTGCATCAAGTGGTCAGGCAGATGATTCAGGAGGATTGGAATCGGCCGGAAGCAAGCCTCAAGGAGATACAGGCTATGTCTCATCTGTACCTGTTACTGGAGCAAGAGCGGGAGCTCTGTAAGTCAGCTAAAGTGGAAGCGGCAGTGTTGGCCGTCACCAAGAAGATGGAAATCCCAGTGGAAGGCAGCACGGCCCTCAAGGATGGCCAGGATAGAAAGACACCCTCTTGAAGCAGGCCTTTGACTCCAATGCTCTCTCTCTCTACAGGCTGCCATTTGTGGGGCCTGGGCAGCAAGCGCTGCCTCCGCTGATTGCAAAGAATGCAACAGCTGGGAGAGCTGACATCAGACCTGTCAGAGGAAGCGGCCAAGCTGGAATCAGGGACGACTTATCTGGCGGACACCCACTACAATCTCATTAGGGGTCTTTCAAACAGTATGGCCTCGTTGGTGGCGGTGGTTACAGAACTGGGCTGTGGAAAGTTCGTCCAAGTCCCGCCTCAGCAAGCTTCCCTATAAGGGGAAACTCCTGTTCGGAGAAGACCTGGATAAGGATGGACATTTGCCAGAGGATAAACAGAAGCAGAGCCATCCCCCAGCTACATCAAAAGGACAGCACCGAGACTTCAGGCATTTTCGTCCTTCCCAGTTTGGGTCCTACCAGAGAGGCAGATTCCCCTCCAGAAGGAAAGAGTTTCGGGGTTTCCAAGGTGCAGGGCAGGGATTTAGTGCCGCTTCTCCCTCAGGAGCCATAAAATCACAATGATGCAAGGCAGGCCCAAATAGAGGTACAGCCCGTGGGGGGCCGACTACGGGATTTTTACTCTACCTGGGTCCAAATCATCTCAGACTGGTGGGTCCTGGAGGTCATCTGGGAAGGCAATGCCTGAGAAAGGGTGCAACTAGTGGCCCACTCATTCATTCAGTCTCCCTGCAAGGCGCGAGACAAAGCCAGGGTGGTAAGAGAAACCTTGACAAGACTGTTGCAGCTAAAGGCCATAGAACCAGTGCCCAAGTACCAATACTGGTACAGTCGGTACTCCATTTATTTTGTGGTGCCTAAGAAGGAAGGGACATTTCATCCGATTCTCAACCTCCAAGGGCGTCAACCACTGTCTACAGGTGCCATTTTCAAATGGAAACCCAGTGGTCTGTTATCGTAGCAGTAAGGGGTGGGGAGTTCTTGACTTCCCTAGATCTTACGGAAACTTACCTTCATATTCCCATCCAGCCAGACCACCAACAGTTTCTCCATTTCGCAGTGCTAATGGGACATTTCTATTTCCGGGCACTGCTTTTTGGCCTGGCAACAGCTCCACGAACCTTCACCAAGGTCATGGTGGTGGTCGCGGCGGCACTCCACAAGGAAGGTATTCTCATACACCCTTATCTCGACAATTGGCTGATCTGGGTAAAGTCCAGGGGCGAAAGCGAAAGAGCAACAAAGCGTGTGTGGTGCAGTTCCTACAGAGTCTCGAATGGGTGGTCAATGTGGCCAAGAGTCATTTAGTACCGTCCCAAGAACTGGAATACTTCGGAGTGCGCTTCGACACCCAAGTGAGGAAGGTCTTTCTGCCAGTGCAGCGGGCACAGGGACTCCGGGCAGCTGGTGCAACAATTTCTGCAGATGTCCCATCCGTCAGCCTGGAGTCCAACAAAGGTATTATACGTCCCTCTGCCTGCTATCCACGTCTCTTTGTTGGACCATCCGTCAGCCTGGCATTATCTGCAGGTTCTAGGGACTATGGCAGCCATGCTCGACTTGGTCCATGGACAAGAGCACACATACGGCCATTGCAAAGAGCCCTGCTTCATCATTGGTCTTACCAGAGTCATCCCCTATCTATGCCTCTGCCATGCCCAGGACGGACTAGGAGAGCACTCCGGCGGTGATTACCTCCAGGGATGCTGGAAAGGGGCATGCCCTTCGAGTCGCCATTGTGGACTCCACTGATGAAGATGCCAGTCTCTCTGGCTGGGGAGCTCATTGCGAAGGGCGTTTTGCCCAAGGTCAGTGGAGCATGCCAGAAGCTCATTGGGTGATCAACAGGTTGGAAATGCATGCAGTATTCCTGGTGCTCCAAAGCTTCAAGGTTGGATTGCAGGGGAAGGCAGTCTGGGTATTCTCAGACAATGCGACCATGGTAGCCTACATCAACCACCAAGGAGGTGCGGACAGCATAGCCTTGGAGGAAGAGGCCGAAAGGTTGTTTGAGTGGGTGGAAGTTCACCTCCAGGCCTTGTCGGAGGTGCATGTCGCGGGAGTCAATAACGTGGTGGCGGACTTCCTCAGTCGGGTGTGCGTGGACTCGGGCAAGTAGTCTATCAACCAAGAGGTCTTTGAATAGGTGGTGAGCCGGTGGGGCACTCAGGTCATGGACCTAATGGCGACTCTCTGGTCGGCCAAGGTGAGAATGTTCTTCAGCAGGATGAGAGAATGGATGCCCTGGTACAGCCATGGCCCGCAAGGGAACTCCTCTATGTGTTCCCTCTGTGGGCGCACATAGGCCATGTGGTTCAGTGGATAGAGGCTCACTGAGGGTATGTCATTCTGATTGCCCAGGATTGGTCAAGATGGCTGTGGTATGCAGATCTGGTGAGGATCCTGATGGACCAGACGTGGTGGCTCCCAGCTCGAGAGGACCTCTTGATGCAAGGCCCTCTCTGCATGCCTCAGGTGGATCGGTTCTCACATATAGCATAACTCTTGAAAGGGCAAAGCTACGAAAAAAAGGTTATTCTCCGGGAACAAGCAGGAAGTCAGGCCTCACATATGGGTGATGTTGGCACTGACAGAGCCCTTGCGGAAGCATTCACCCAGCTTTCAAAGAGAGCCTTTGGGAGATGCCACCATGCATACATGGTCCCCTTCCCACTCAAGGGTGCCATCTTGCTCAGTCTTCTTTTTTCTGTGGAGCCCTTCAGACATCTGTCTGGCTTGTCCCCAGAAAAAGTTGATTTTTCTCTCCGAGTTTCATATTCATCTCTGGGATTGCACAAGTACTCCTCACCACCGACCTCGCCTTGATGTCGAGTTTGGGTCTATTTTTGTAGCTTTCTTTTCCTGGCGTCTTCGCACCTTTTTTCTCCCAACTGGCAGCCCGGAGAGTCTTTGACCTTGCAAGGGTATGTTTTTCCTCCATGGCTACCAGTGGCTTTAAGAAGTGTGATTGGTGCTCTAAAATTATGTCTTTAACAAACACACATGATTGCTGTCTCCACTGCCTTCAGCCAGAAAACAACCCGGCAGCCTGCGGTCTCTGCAAAAGGATGTCCAGTAAGGCCCTCAAGAGCCGCCAGCAGAAGCACGATAAGTCCCCCCCCCCCCCGAGTCCCCGGTGCCTCCAAAGGACAGGGCCTCTTCTGAGGCCCTGACATCGCGGGCGGAACCTCCTGAACCTGAGCCCCATCATGGGTTCTCAGAAAAAGTATCTCCCTCAAGGAAAGCCAGGAAGAATAAGAAACCCTCGAAGGCGGTGTCCTTGGACGGTTCAGACCAGCCGGGTGCTCCCTGGGCCCAGTCCCGCAGTCTGAGACATTCGTCCAAGGCTTCGGAGAAGGAACGGCCTGCAAAGGTCTCCCGAAAGGATCCGACCACGGACTGGCCTTGGTCCCCAGACACCATCCTCATCAAGGATTCCCCTTTGAGGGAGCCGGCATTGGGCCCCTCGGTGTCCGCATCGAGAGCTATGGAGCTTTGGGGTCTCGAGTCCAGAATGGTGGTCCTGGAGCGCAGTTTGTCTGCCTTCATGGACCAGCAGCAAGAGCTGTTGTCCAGCATGACCGGTTCATCCACCCCTACCACCGGGCCCTTGACGTCCAAGATGTCCCCAGAGGCTGAGCCGAACCTCGAGGTCCTTTGGCCTTGAGTCGATCCTCGGCCGAGGTCGCACTCCGAGTCCCACTCGATGGGACCGCGGTCATCCCTAGCAAGTATGCTGGACACCGGACGCAGGGCATTGAGGGCCTTGAAGCCTGTGGAGCAGCCCCCCTTCTAGCCCTTGATGGACTACTCTGAGTGAGAGACAGAAGATGAGGAGTCCCCCGATACCCATTGCCACCGCAACATCCCATCTGACTCTCGAGTCTTGGAGCCTTGATGGCGGTTCCCGCCGGATATAGGCTTCCTTGATTTCATCAAGGACATGTCAAAGGCCCTGGTGTTCCCTACTGCGTCGGAGGAGGACCATTGGGCAGTTGAGTTGGAAATCCACCAGTACGAGGCTTCTCCGAGGGAATTGCTCATGGTTTCCATTCCTCCGATCCTGGAACGGCTGATGCTCCGGATATGGGAGACACCAGCTTCGGTACCGGTGGTGAGCAAACAGCTCGACTCAATGTACCAAGTCTGCCAGAGCCTGGGCTTCCAAAAGTCACAGCTTCTGCATAACTCCATGGTGGTGGAGTCGGCCATGCATTGGCTGAAAAGCCAGAAGACGCACTCCTCGGTGCCCCCTGGCAAGGAGGCCAACATTCTGGATGCCCTCGGCAGAAAGTGCTACCAGGGCTCAATGCTCATCGGCTGTATCCAGGCCTACTAGCTGTACATGGGCATGTATCTGAGAGACCTGGTGAAAGAACTCGCCGGATTCTCAGCTGGTCTCTCCGAGGAACCCTTGCAACGATTAGAGAACCTGGCCAAGGCAATCTGTGAATGCTCCAAATTCATGTCTTGAGCGGCCTATGACGGGTTTGAGTCGGCGGCTCGAGTAGCAGCTGTGGGCATCGGTGTACACCGCTAGGCTTGGCTACAATCATCTGACCTTGAGCAGTGGGTTCAGGACAAATTGGTCGATGTCCCATGCCAAGGAGAGAACCTCTTTGGCAAATCCATGACCGACAAGGCTGTCGAGCTGGAGACCAAGTTCACAACAAGGACCAGGCTCTCCAAAAAGACCGCTGCCCCACCCCAATGGAAGGGCTCAAGTAAGAAGTCCTTTTACCTGAGGAAGGGAGCTACTTACAGAAACTACCCACCTTTTCAGGCCTTCCCAGCTCCCCAACAGGTTCAGTAGGTCAAGGGACATGGGCATGGCCCTCGTAAGCACAAGGCTCCAAAACTGCAGGCACCGGGCTCCAGCCCAGCCAGGGAGGAGTTTTTGACTCCTTGAGCATAGCCTTTCTACCCCAAGGAGAGCAGCAGCCCACAGAGGGACGTCTGACCCTCTATGCCCAGAGGTGGTTGACCATCACCACAGACTCCTGGGTGCTTCGGGTAGTCAGGGAAGGTTACCACCTCAGTCTGACTCAGACACCACCCCTTTATTTCCTGGGAGAGCCCCTCTGGTGTCCTCTCCACTGGGACCTTCTACTGAAAGAGTTGGCAAGTCTTCTCAAAGACAAAGTGGTAGAACCAGTGTCCCACCATCTGAAGGGCGAGGGGATTCTACTCCAGGTACTTCCTTGTACCAAAAAAGGACAGGGGGCCTAAGACCCATCCTCGACCTGTGCAACCTCAACAAATTCCTGGTGAGGGAGAAGTTCAAGATGCTCTCCCTTGGAACACTACTGCCATACCTTCAGCTGGGAGATTGGCTATGCTCCTTAGACCTCAAGGATGCTTATACTCACATCCTCATTCACCCCAACCACAGGCAGTACCTGCGATTTGTAGTGGGGGGGCAGGCATTTTCAGTACAGGGTGCTCCCCTTAGGCTTAGCCTCGGCCACAAGAGTCTTCACAAAATGCCTGGCAGTTGTGGCCACCTTCCTCCGTCTCCAGGGAGTCTTTGTCTTCCCCTACCTGGATGATTGGCTCATGAAGGGAGGCACGGCCTCAGAGGTGCAGCAGGCCACCGCACGCACCATCCAGGTCCTGCAACACTTGGGGTTTATCATAAACTACCCCAAGTCTCTCCTCTTCCTGACACAGTGTCTGGAGTTCATCGTGGCAAAGCTCGACATTTTCCAGTCAAGGGCCTTCTTGCCCGGGGACCGAGCCGACCGTCTCAGGACTCTGGCACGGGACATGCAATACCGTCCCTCGGTGCCCGCTCAACTTCTTCTGCGCCTCCTCAGGCACATGCCTCCATGGTCCACGTCACCCCAGACGCTCGCCTCCACATGAGGGCGGCATAGTGGTGCCTCCAGGACCAGTGGTCTCAGGCCATGGGTTGCCTCCGAGACAGTCATAAGAACATAAGAACATAAGATATGCCATACTGGGTCAGACCAAGGTCCATCAAGCCCAGTATCCTGTTTCCAACAGTGGCTAATCTAGGTCGTACGTACCTAGCAGTTTCCCCAAAAGACACAGGTTCCGCAATGCTTGTACTGGGTCAAGCATTGATATCCTGGGTCCCTTCTTAATAATGGTTTATGGACCTTTCCTCCAAGAACTTGTCCAAACCTTTTTTAAACCCAGCTACACTAACAGCCTTTACTACATCCGCCGGTAACAAATTCCAGAGTTTGATTACACGTTGAGTGTAACCTGCCGCCAACTGGAGGACTCCCTGGTCTGGTGGCAGTCTCTCCAGCATCTTGAGGTGGGCATGCCTTTTCAGGCCCCGAGTCCCTCACCACGGACGTCTCCCTGCTCAGCTGGGGAGCACACTGCAGAGAGCTCCGCACCCAAGGCAACTGGTCACCAGACGAGAACACCTAACATGTTAGTCTGACATAACATCGAACTTGTAAATAGTTTCTCTGCTACAATTGTGCTAGCTGAGCGTGTAAATACTTCTCCCAGTTACTGATCCAAGTTCCTGTTCAATGTAGCACTAGGCATTTCTCATTGTCTCTTGCAAGAATTGTTAACTGTAAACCGCACTGATATTGAAGAGCACGGTATAAGCGAGCTGTTAAATAAATAATAAATAAACAGATCAACCTCCTGGAGCTCCGAGCCATATACTTAGCCCTGCGAGTCTTCTGCCACCACCTGTGTCACCAGCTAATGCTAGTCCAGATGGACAAGCAGGTGGCGATGTTCTACATGAACAAACACATACCCTTTGTCAGGAGGCACTGGTCCTCTGCTCGTACGCAATACAACAGGGTATACTCCTGCGAGCAGTGTACCTGCCAGGCCAGGACAACTTTCTGGCCAATAAGCTGGGCAGAGTCCTCCAGCTGCGCAAGTGGCAGCTGGACCCCAGGGTAGCCAGTCAGCTTTTATGGCTCTGGGGGGATTCTCCAGGAACAAGCAGGAAGTCAGTCCTCACTTATGGGTGATGTCGGCACTGACGGAACCCGTGCGGAGCAATTCCCCAGCTTTGAAAGAAAGCCTTTGGGATTGCTGCCACTTATGCGTGGTCCTCTTCCCGTCCAATGGTGCCATCTTGCTCAGTCCCCTTTTTCCACAGAGCCCATCGGACGCATGTCCTCATCCTTCAGAAAAAGTTTTGTTTTTTGGACCTACAGGCCTTTTTGTTTTCTTGCTGCACCGATCCTCTACCCGTCCTTCCCCCACTCTACTTTCTTAGAGCTATAGGGGATAGTCTTCTCATTTTCATATTTTGTTAGGGGCTTAGCGCACTTTTTTCTCTAGCCGCATGGGTCTTCGACCTCGCAGGAGCCAGTTTTGCCCCCATGGCCACCGGCTTCAAAAAATGCAATAGATGCTCTGGGAACATGTCGCTTACAGACTCTCACGACCAGGGCCGGATTTACCTATACGCCAACTACGCCATGGCGTAGGGCCCACAGCTGGCAAGGGCCCACAAAAATTGAACAAATTGTTAGCTTTTTTTAAATTAAATTTTAAAAAAAAAACGCTGGCTGCTGCCGCGACAGCATGGACTGTCCCGCAGGGCCCCCTCTGCTGCCGCGGCAGCATGGACTGTCCCGCAGGGCCCCCTCTGCCCGGCTGAGCCCCTCCGTGCCGGCTTTGAGAGGCACGAAGGGAGAGTGTCTCCCTCGCGTCTCTGTTAAGCCCGCAGGGGCAGATGGGAAATCCCATCAGCCCCTGCGGGCTTAACAGAGACGCGAGGGAGACACTCTCCCTTCGCGCCTCTCAAAGCCGGCACGGAGGGGCTCAGCAGCGGCCAGCGTTTTATTTTTTTTTTTATTAAAGTTTACTTGCGCCGATGGGGGGGGGCTGGGACTGGAAATGGGCTGGGGGGGTTAAGACTAGAGTTGGGCTGACACGAAGAAACCAGAAGAAAGTGGCTGGAGCAATTGCAGCTGAAAAAGAATGCACTAAAGGTAGAAAAATATCTCTTTATTTTGAATTTATTAATTGGAATATGTCAGCTCTGGTAAATGTGCATCATTAACATCTGCACTTTGTTTAGTATAAGAGCAAATTAATGTATAGTTTTATTTCTACAGTGTTGTACATTCCAAGTTTGGCTTTTGGGATTCCCAGTTTAATTATGATGTCAGGGCCAACAGCGCGCAGCTGATCCGGCGTGCACGTTTTTATCTTTTCTGGGGGCCCACAATTTTTGTTGGCGTAGGGCCTCACTCAAGGTAAATCCGGCCCTGCTCATGACTGTTGTCTGCAGTGCTTCGGAGCCAACCATGATCCGGAGCTCTGTTTGCTCTGCAAGAAAATGTACTCTAAGGCCCTGCTCAGCCGTAAGCAGAAGTCCGAAGACATTTTCCGAAAGGCCGCTTCGACATCCCTGGTGGCACCCTCAGTCATCTCTCCCCCGGTGGGGTCCCCCCCTGCGGCCCCACGCTCTTGGCAGCACGCCGACCAGGGATCTCCTGAGGTGGAGCGACGCAAAAAGAAGGCCTCGAAGTCGCTGTCGAGGGCTCCCAACAAGCGCAAGCACTCCCGCGCTCAGTCGCTTAGCCCCCTTCGGCGTTCCCGAGAGTCAGACAGGGAACGGCCGTGCAAGGTACCCCGCATGGAAGCAGAGGCCTCCAGCGAAGATGCCCGGTCTCCTGAGGGCTGACCCGGTGAGGACCTCCTCGACGCCCAAATCAGTGACCCCGGGATCGGCGACGCAGGGCCCCATGCCCGCATGGGAGTCCCACATACTGGTGCTGGAACGCAGTGCTTCTGTGTTCATTGCTTCCCAGCAGGTGCTCACAGCCAGCTTTGCTGATTCACGCCCAGAGACCGTGGGTCCCTCGTGTGGGACAACGAAATCCGTCCAGGAAAGCCCCGTGAGCCACGGGCCTTGTGAGGGTCCTCCATCAGTCTTGCTCGCCCTCCTGTTCCTCGGAGGCAAGATCTTCCAGGGTCTCCGGCTCCAAGCGGGCACCGGCCATTGGACAGGGCAATCTGCCCGGCTCACACTTCTCGACCGATTTCTCAGAGTGGGAGTCCAATGGGGACACCTCCCCAGAAACCCGTACTCACCAGGATCTTCCGTCAGACCCCTCCCCACCCGCGTTCCAGCAGCGCTCCCCACCCGAGAACACCTCCTTCCTGGTGTTCGTTCGGGACATGGCACAGGCCCTTAACCTGGCCACTCAGGCTGAGAAGGGCCCTCATGCTGAAGAACTCGATATTCTTCAGTACGAGTCTCCGCCCAGGGAATCCCTCACTGTGCCGGTTCTTCCTATTCTATTTCGGCTGCTGCTCCACATGTGGGAGACCCCCGCCTCAGTCCCCATTGTGAGTAAGTGCTTTGACACTATGTACAAAGTGCAACGAGGGCCAGGTTTCAGGAAGACCCATCTCCCCCACACCTGTATGGTGGTGGAGTCAGCCATAAGGAAGCAAAAGAACTCAAAATCGCACTCGTCGGTACCGCCCGGCCGAGAGTCGAGAGCCCTTGATGCCCTGGGCCGCAAAGCCTACCAAGGCTCCATGCTCTCTTGTCGCATTCAAACTTACCAACTATACATAGGTATGTTCTTGCGTGATTTAGCCAAGGAGCTTGGAGGGTTCTCCGCAGGCCTTGAGGGCAAGCTCCTCAATAGATTCAGCATTCTGCTGAAGTCCGTTGCAGACTGCTCTAAATACCTCTCCCGAGCTGCCTACGATGGGTTCACGTCATCGGCTTGGGTGGCAGCTGCAGGCATCGGAGCCCGCCGCCAGGCATGGCTCCAATCCTTGGATTTGGAGCAATGGGTGCAGGAGAAACTCCTGGACTTGCCATGCCTCGACGAGCAGCTCTTTGGCAAACCAATGGAGGATAAAGCCGCAGAGATAGAGACGGAGTTCGTCACCAGAACCCGTCTCTCATGCAAGACCTCAACTCTGCCCCGAAAGAAGCAGCCAGCCAAGAAGCCCTTCTTTCCTCGGAAGGGCCTCCAGTACTGGGGCTATCTGCCATACCCGGCTATCCCCACACTGACCACCCTGGCGCAGGGTAAATCCAGCCAAGGGCATCGTAAGCCGAAAGCCCAAACTCCGGCTCTTCCACATCCCACTCAGGGGTTTTGATGCCATCGGCGGAATGGGACCTGAATGTGGTGCTTATGCAGCTCACCCGTTCACCCTTCGAGCCAATGGTGACATGCTCGCTCCGGCACCTGTCCTGGAAGGTGGCCTTCCTGGTGGCGCTGACCTCAGCCCGCCGAGTCAGCTCCAGGCTCTCATGGCTGACACCCCTTACACCAGGTTCTATCAAAACAGGGTGGTCCTCTGTACCCACCCTAAATTCCTGCCTAAAGTTGTCTCGGACTTCCATCTTAACCAGAAGATAGTCCTCCTGACTTTCTTTCCAAGGCCCCACGCCAACCAGGCATCGACGGCTCTCCATACCCTCGACTGCAGATGGGCTCTTGCCTTTTACTTGCAGCATACCCAGACTCATTGCAAGTCTGGCCGGATCTTTGTGACCTATGATCCTAATAGGCCGGGGCAGGCAGTTACCAAACGCACCCTCTCGGTTTGGGTGGCGGACTGCATTGCTTTCACTCATGCGAAGGCGGGCGCCCCTCTAGATCGTCGAATCACTGCACATGGGGTCCGGGCCAAAGTTGCCTCAGTGGCCCCGCTACGCTCCATGACTCCGATGGACATCTGCCAGGGGGCAACCTGGTCTTCCACGAATACTTTCGCAGCCCACTACTGCCTGGAGAGGGAGTCTCGCCGGGACAGCGCCTTTGGCCAGGCTGTACTCCGTAACCTGTTCGGGATATAAGCAACTCCTGCCCTCCTACCCTTCTTCACGGTTACCGAGGGCTTCACCCTGAGGATCCGAGGACTCAGGCTCCTTCGGGCATTGGCTTCTGCTCACGGCCTAGCGGAGGCGTTTTTTGGTTACAGGTTCGGTAGTCTGTAGCTGGGGAGTCCCATAAGTGAGGACTGACTTCCTGCTTGTTCGTGGAGAAAGTGTAATTACTCACCTGTAACAGGTGTTCTCCAGGGACAGCAGAAATTAGTCCTCACTACCCTCCCGCCTCCCCTGATGAGTTGCTGAATTTTTGTCCTTCCCTTACCATCTGCTTGGTAGGGCTCAAGCTAAGGGACCTGACTGAGCAAGATGGCACCCTTGGGTGGGAAGAGGACCACGCGTGCGTGGCAGCAATCCCAAAAGCTTTCTTTGAAAGCTGGGGAATTGCTCCGCGTGGGCTCCGTCGGTACCGACATCACCCATAAGTGAGGACTGATTCCTGCTGTCCCTGGAGAACACCTGTTACAGGTGAGTAACTATGCTATCCGTGATGGACCTGTTCGCCAGCCCGGACAACTTCTAGTTGCCCTGTATCTGTTCCCGGCAGGCCCACCCTTCCAGGGTGGCAGTGGACTAGTTCCTTATCTCATGGTCGGAAGGCCTCATGTACGCCTTCCCTCCCATGCTGCTGATCGCCAAGACCTTGTTCAGGACCCTCCATGACAGGGCCTCACTCATCCTGAGAGCCCCTTGGTAGCCCAGGCAGCCGTGGTTCCCGTTGCTCCTCCAGTTTATGGTGGAGACCCCCATCCCCTTGGGAACCACTCCTGTCCCAGGAGGGGGGCTGTCTCCTGCACCCCAACCTGGAGTCCCTGTCGCTAACAGCATGGCTGCTGAGAGAGTGACTCTAGCCCCTTTCGGTGGAGGTGGAAGAGATTCTGCTGGCCTCTCGCAAGGCCTCTACTAGGAAGGTCTTATGCTTTCAAGGGTACAGGTTCTCGGCTTGGTGCACCGAGCACGGGGCTAACCCCTTCTCCTGCCCAGTGAGACTGGTGTTACAGTACCTTCTCCACCCTGGCTCAAGTCTAACTCTGTCCAAGTGCACCTTAGTGCCCTGGCGGCGCACCATCAAGCCCCTCTCGGTCCAACCTCTGGTGACCCATTTTCTTCCAGTCCTGCTCTTATCTAAGCCCCCAGTTTGCCCTCCAGCAATTGAATGGGACCTCAACATAGTGCTGAGGCAGCTCACTCACCTACCCTTCAAGCCTCTGGCTACCTGCCACCTTCTCTACCTCTCTTAGAAGGTGGCTTTCCTGGTTGCGCTTACCTCCGCTTGCAGAGTTAGCGAGCTTCAGGCCCTTGTGAGGGAGGTGCCTTATATTAGGTTCTACAAGAACAGGGTGGTGCTTTGCACACACCCCAAATTTCTGCTGAAGGTAATATCGCCCTTCCATCTCAATAGGGAAGTAGTGCTCCCTACCTTCTTTCCAAGACCTCACTCCAGTCAAGTGGAAATGGTCCTTCACACCTTGGACTGTAAGAGGGCTTTGTCCTTCTATATCCAACGCACTCAGGACTATTGCAAAGCATCTCAGCTTTTCATCTCCTACGACCCCAGTAGGCTGGGGGAGGCAGTGACCAAGCATACGCTGTCCACCTGGGTGGTGGACACTATCGCCCTCACCTGTGAGCAGGCAGGGCTCCCACTGGAAGGCCGCATCACGGCGCAACATGTCAGGGCCATGGCGGCCTCGGTGGCAAACTTGGACTTTGTCCCAATTGTGGACATCTGCCAGGTCGCCACCTGGTCTTCAGTCCATACCTTCGCAGCTCACTACTGCCTGGAAAGAGAGTTCCGACGGGACAGTGCCTTCAGCCAGGCTGTGCTCTGTAACCTTTTCGGGGTTTAGGCAACTCCTACCTTCCAACCCTTCTGTGTTCAGGCTACATCAGACACAGGGGTCCAGCTGTGGTCTGTGGACATGGACTCATTTGCTGCTGCTTGCAGCTCCCCATGAGGGAGCCCCTCTTTTTGCTATGAGCTTTCGGTAGCCTGTAGCTGGGGAATCCCATATGTGAGGACTGACATCCTGCTTGTTCCCGGAGAAAGCGTAGCTATTCACCTGTAACAGGTGTTCTCCAGGAACAGCAAGAATCAGTCCTCACAACCCTCCCTCCTCCCCTTGGAGGTGTTCCTTTACCATCTTGTTTTTGCCATCTTTTAGCAATGCATCTGACTGAGCAAGATGCACCCTTGGGCGGGAAGGGGACCACGCATGCGTGGTGGCATCTCCCAAAGGCTTTCAAAGAAAGCTGAGGGGATGCTTCCACGAGGGCTCTGTCGGTGCCGATGCCACCCATATGTGAGGACTGATTCCTGCTGTCCCCGGAGAACACCTGTTATAGGTAACTACGCTTTCAGGGCCAGTGATAGCAACCTTGCTGAAAGCTAGTAAAAGGGCCACCTGCTTAGTGTATATTAGGGTCTGCTGCATATTTGAGGCATTTTGTGGGGACAGGCAGTCTGTTCCTTCCTCGGCTTTGGTGTCAGATGTGTTAGCTTTCTTGTAGGACGGTTTTGAGAAGGGCTTAGCTGTGAGTTCTTTGAGAGTGCAGCTGGTGGCGATTTCCTGTTATTGCAGAAAACTTAATGGGGTGGCTTTGGGTGCACACCCAGATGTGCTAAGTTTCATCAGAGTGGTAAGTCACCTCTGGCCTCCGAGATGAGCAGTGGTGCCACACTGGGACCTCAACATGGTTCTCAGGCACTGACTCAGAAGCCCTTTGAGCTGCTGAGTCGAGCAATGCTGAAAGACCTGACCCTGAAGACTGTTTTCTTCGTAGCGATTTGTTTGGCAAGCAGGATTTCGGAGCTCCAGGCCTTGTCTTGTCAGGAGCCCTTTCTTTCCTTCTCTAGGGAGAAGGTGGTTCTGTGACCGGTGCTCTCATTCTTGTCTAAGGAGGTTTTGGCTTTCCATGTGAATCAGTCAGTCTCGAAGGCGGTCCTATCAGATGCGGCTGGGGGTTTCGCTGACCCCGTTTGTGACTTTTGGATGTCGGAAGAGCCCTGTGGTGTTACTTACGCAGGATTAAGTCCTTTTGGAGGTCAGATCATTTGTTTGTGCTGTTCGGTGGGACATGCAAAGGAGAGGCGGCAGCCAAGGCTTCCATTTCCAGGTGTATTAGAGAAGCCATTGGGTCGGCGTATATCTTGAAGGTAGAGTGGTGCTGACAGGATTATGGGAGCACTCCATAAGGGCCGAAGCAGCCTCGTGGGCAGAGTACAGTCTAGTTCCACCAGTGGAGATCTGTAAGGCGGTCTATGCTTCATACTTTTGCTAAGCATTATCGCATGGATGTCCAAGCAGCAGGAGATGCCTGTTTTGGGTTGGCAGTGCTTTGCGCCACTGTTGCAGGTCCCTCCCATTAATTTAACTGCTGTTACATCCCAGAGGTACGGGACTGGACTGGAGGGACGATAAGGAAAGAATAAAGCGTAGTTACTCACCTGTAACAGGTGTTCTCCAGGGACAGCAGGAATCAGTCCTCATTTATGGGTGACGTCAGCACTGACAGAGCCCGCGTGGAGCAATTCCCCAGCTTTCAAAGAAAGCCTTTGGGATTGCTGCCACGCATGAGTGGTCCTCTTTCCACCCAAAGGTGCCATTTTGCTCAGTCAGGTCCCATAGCTAGAGCCCTACCGAGCAGATGGCAAGGGAAAGATAAAAAAACTGCAACTCTTTAAGGGGAGGTGGGAAGGTAGAGAGGACTGATTCCTGCTGTCCATGGAGAACACCTGTTACAGGTGAGTAACTATGCTTTCTCTAGGAACAAGCAAGAAGTCAGTCCTCACTTATGGGATTCCCCAGCTACAGGCCACCGAACCCATAGTTCAAAAACGCCTCTGCGAGGCCGTGAGCAGAAGCCGATGCCCAAAAGGAGCCCGCGTCCTCGGGGGCGAGCTCTCAGTAGCCACAGAAAAAGGGTCGGAGGGCAGGAGTTGCTTAATCACCGAACAGATTATGGAGTACAGCCTGGCTAAAGGCGCTGTCCCAGCGGGACTCCCTCTCCAGGCAGTAGTGAGAAGCAAAAGTATTCGCTGAAGACCAGGTCGCAGCCCAGCAGATGTCCATCAGAGGCACTCAGCGCAGCGAAGTCACCGATATCGCCTTGGCCTGGATGCCGTGTGCGGTGACTCGCCGATCAAGCGAGGTGCCCGCCTTTTCCTGGGTGAAGGCGATGCAGTCCGCCACCCAGATGAAGAGGGTGCGCTTGGTGACTGCCTGTCCCAGACGGCTGGGATCGTAGGCAACAAAGAGCCAATCGGACTTGCGATGTACCTGGGTGCGCTGCAGGTAGAAGGCAAGAGCCCTCTTGCAGTCGAGAGTATATAAGACCGCCGATGCCTGGTCAGTGTGAGATCTCGGGAAGAAGGTCAGCAAGACTAATCTCCAGATTGAGATGGAAATCAGAGACAACCTTTGGCAAGAACTTGAGGTGAATACAGAGGACCACCCTGTTCCCATAAAACCTGGTGTTTGGAGCCTCAGCCATGAGGGCTTGGAGTTCACTGACTCATCGAGCCGAGATCAGAGCCACCAGGAAGACCACCTTCCAGGAGAGGTGCCGAAGCGAGCACATCGCCATCGGTTCGAAGTTCAGCTGCGTAAGCTGCATGAGCACGATGTTCAGGTCCCACTCTGCCAGTGAAGGCCGGATGGGAGGCTAGGAAAGGAAGAGGCCCTGCATGAAGCGGGAGACAAGGGGCTGCCCCAAGATGGCTTTACCCTCAATGGGGAGGTGGTTTGCCAAGATGGCGCTCAGGTGTATCCTGACCGAGTTGGACTTCAGCCCCTCTTTCAAGAGGTGGAAGATGTACTGGAGAACACACCAGACATAGCAGGAGAACAGGTCGATTTGGAGATCGGAGCACCAGATCAAGAAAAGCTGCCACTTAAGGGCATAGGCCCATCTCGTTGAGTCCTTCCTCGATGCGAGGAGGACCTCCTTGACCTCCCTGACCTCCCCCAGGAGGTGCAGCGGGGCTAAGGAGACCCGTTCAGCTGCCGGACTGTAAGAAACAGCGAGGCCAAGTTCAGGTGAAACACCCGTCTCTCCTCCTGCGTTAGCAGGCCCCAGGTACAGCCCAGGCAGACTGGAAGCTCGGACAAAAGCCGGAGCGGGAACCAAGGCTTCTGAGGCCACGCAGGAGCCACAAGAATTATTGAAGAATGCTCCTGCTGGATCTTGTGGAGGGTCTTTGCAATGAGAGGAGTAGGGGGGAAGGCATAAAGAAGCCCGGAGGTCCAGTCCAAGAAGAACGCATCCGGGGCCACCCTGCTCGGGTATGGAACCGGTCCGCAGAAGCGGGGAAGCTGCGTGTTCACCAGGCTGGCGAACACGTCCATGAATGGAGTACCCCACCGATGGAACAAGGTGTTGGCTATCTCCGGATCCAGGCGCCATTCGTGTGGGCAGAGAATTCTGCTGAGTCTGTCCGTGAGGACATTCTCCTGGCCCAGTAGATCTCTCTGAGGGTCATGCCCTGGCGAACGGCAAAGGAGCAAAGGAGGACTGCCTCCCGGCAGAGGGGGTGGGAACCTGTTCCTCCTTCCTTGTTTATGTAGAACATTGCTATCTTGTTGTCGGTCTGCACAAGCACCGCCTTCCCCTCAGATAGTATTTGAAGGCCCTCAGGGCCCAGGGGACCGCCTGAAGCTCGAGCGGATTGATCTTCCGCTGGGATTCTTTGGGCAACCAATGTCCCTGGGTGCATAGGTTGCCGCAGTGAGCTTCCCAACCCAGTAGGGAGGCATCCGTCATCAGGACGAGCTCGTGCTGCAGGTTCTGGAAGGGCATGTCCCGAAGGCGGCTTCGGGGATCTTGCCACCAATCCAGGGAGCTATAAAGGCCGCAGGACACCCGGATGAGGTCCCGGAGGTGGCTGGAGGCCTGGCTCCATTGTGCTCCGAGGCATGTGCAGGCGGGCGTGGGGAACAACGTGGACGGTAGAGGCCATGTGCCCCAGGAGGCGCAACATGACTCGTGCCAGGATCCGAGCACTGCCTTGGACCTTGGCCGCCAGGGCATGAAGACGATCCGCACGGTCCTGGGGTAGGAAGGCGGTCGTCCGCTCCATGTCGAGGAGTGCCCCGATGAACTCCAGGGTCTGCACCAGTTCGAGGTGGGACTTGGAGTAATTGAATAGGAAGCTAAGGTGTTTGAGGAGGAGGATTGTGCGCAATGCCGCAAGGTGGGCTTCCTCGGCCGATGCCCCCGTGACGAGCCAGTCATCTAGGTAAGGAAAAAAGGGTATGCCCTGCCGCCGGAGGTAGGCAGTGGCCACGGAAAGACACTTGGTGAAGACCCACAGGGTAGACGCAAGCCCGAAGGGGAGTACCCTGTATTGGTAGTGTTCCCCCTGTACTCTGAAGCGCAGGTACTGCCTGTGCTGAGGGTGGACCAGAATGTGGGTGTAAGTGTCCCTGAGGTCCAAGAAGCATAGCCAATCGCCCTGCTGGGGGAAGGGCAGCAAGACACCAAGCGATAGCATTTTGAACTTCTTCCGCACCAGAAACTTGTTGAGGTTCCTGAGATTGAGGATGGGGCGTAGGCCCCCGTATTTTTCAGAACGAGTAAGTACCAGGAGTAGAACCCTCGACCCCAGAGGTGCAGCGGCACCTTTTCGACTGCACATTGGCCAAGGAGGTTGGTCAGCTCTTGTTGCAAACAAGCCTGGTGTGAGGGAAGCTGAGCGGTTCCGCTGGGGAGAAGGGAGGAGAGAGCCTGTCCAGATGAAGACGGTAACCATCTCGGACTACTCGGAGAACTCCGGTGTCAGACGCGATCAATGCCCATTGGGCGGCCGAAAAAGGACAGGCGTCTCCCCACAGGCGGAAGTGCCGCCGGGGGGTGAGAAGCTATGCCTTTGGCGCCAAAACCCCTGAGCAGGTTGGGGTGGCACCAGTGGTTGGGCCTTGGGTCCTTTTGGTTTGCAATGGCCATGTGCTCCCCCCTTACCCTGCATGTCAATGGAGGAGTGGGCGAGTAGGGTGGGTATCCCCGGTAGGGGAGTCCCTTTCTTTGGAAGAACGACTTCTTCATGTGCTGCTTCTTCCCTGGGAGAGAAGAGGTCTTATGCGAGAGGTGGGTTCGAGTTACGAACTCCGTTTCAATCTCGGCCGCCTTATCCTCCATGGGTTTGCCGAACAATTGTTCACCAAGGCAGGGAACATCCAGAAAGCTTCTCCTGGACCCACTGCTCCTGGTCCGACGACTGGAGCCAGACCTGGTGCCGGGCCCCGATGCTGTCCACTGCCACTTGGGCGGAGGACTCAAACCCGTCATACGCAGCACAGGAGAGGTAATTTGAGCAGTCCACGACTGACCTCAGGAGGGTTTGGAATCTGAAGAGGTGTTCACCCCCGAGACCTGCGGAAAAACCGCCAAGCTCTTTAGCGAGGTCATGTAGGAACATGCCCATGTACAGTTGGTAAGCCTGGATGTGGCACGCCAGTGTTGACCCCTGATAGGCCTTGTGCCCAAGGGTGTTGAGGGCCCGGGACTCCCTGCCGGGCGGGACCGAAGAGTGTGACTTCGGGCTCTTTTGCTTCCACATCGCCAATTCCACTACCATGAAGGTGTGAGGAAGCTGGGTCTTCTGGAACCCCGGGCCGCTCTGGACCCTATACATGGCATCAAGCTGTTTGCTCACAATGGAAACCGAGGCAGGTGCCTCCCACATGCGGAGGAGCAGCCGGAACAGAATGGGAGGTACTGAGACCGTAAGAGACTCCCAAGGCAGGGACTCATACTGTAATATTTCAAGTTCCTCTGCCTTCAGTTCTTCCTCAGCCTGCGTGGCCAAGTAGAGGGCCTGCCCCATGTCCCGCACAAACACCTGAAAGGAAGTGTCCTCGGGAGGTGAATGCCTCTGGGAGGCTGATGGGGATTGGTTCGAAGGTAGGTCCCTGTGGGTGTGGGTCTTCAGGGAGGTATCCCCGTCTGACTCCTAGCCCTAGAGATCCGAGAAGGAGTCGGAATTTGGCTGGTTGCCCTGACCAGAGGCGAGGCCTGCTTGGAGCTGGAGGAACTGGCCTTGGAGGACCTCTCCCCCAAGGAACGGGATGGCGAGCGAGACCGCTGCTCTCGGGGGTTTCCAGAGCAGGTTTAGGTACCCCCTCGGGAGGACCTTGGTCTCAAGGCGCAGGCCAGCTGTGCTGGGCAGCTAAGAAGGCAGAAATGCTGCACTCTAGTGCCAGCATCCGGGATTCCCACGCGGGCGTGAGTCCCTGTGACACCGATTCCGGGATTACGGTCTGGCATGGAGGAGGAGAGGGGATCCTCACCGGGATGACCCTCAGGAGACCGGGCGCCATCGCCGGAGACCTCCATGTCTGTACGAGGTACCTTTCAAGGCAGCTCCTTATCCAATTCTCGGGAATGCCGGAGAGGGCTGAGCAACCGAGCACGAGATCGTTCACTCCTTTCCAGAGCCCCCAACAGCGACTTTGAGGTCTTCTTCTTCTTATGCCTCTCCACCTCAGGGGACCCCTGATCAGAGTGCCGCCTTGAACACGGGACCACTGCGGGGGACCCCGTAAGCGGAAGGACAGCTGAGGATGCCACCGGGGATTCCGGGGCTGCCTTATGGAAAATGTCGTCGGACTTCTGCTTACGACTGAGCAGGGCCTTGGCGGACATTTTCTTACAGAGAGCACAGAGCTCCGGGTTATGGTTGGCCCCCAGACACTGGAGACGGCAGTCATGGATGTCTGTGAGCGACATATTTTTGGAGCATCTGTCACATTTTTTTAAAACTGGTGGCCATTGGGGCAAAAAGGACCCCTGCTAGGTCAAAGACCTTCACGACCAGCAGTTGGAAAGGGCCCGAAGAGAAAATTGACCAAAAAGTAGAAAATAAAAAACATCTCTTTGCCCAGAGGAAAAAAGGGTGAAGGGGAGGACAGGAGAGGACCGGTGCTACCGGAAGAAGAGGGCCAGAGGCCAAAAGTGAAAACATTTTTTCCAAGGGATGCGGACGTGCGTCCGAAGGGCTCCATGGAAAAAGGGAGACTGAGCAAGATGGCACCTTTGGGTGGGAAGAGGACCATGCATGTATGGCAGCAATCCCAAAGGCTTTCTTTGAAAGCTGGGGAATTGCTCCACGTGGGCTCCATCAGTGCCGACGTCACCCATAAGTGAGGACTGACTTCCTGCTTGTTCCTATAGAATTAGACTTACCTGCTAATTGTTGTTCCTTGAGGAACTCCAGTCTAGTCTCGGATCCCGCCTGTAAGGAGTTGAGGTGAAGACTTTTGCCTTCGGCTCGTTAGCTGATCCTTTGGGGGATAGCAGGGTTCGGAGGGTACCAGGATTATATGTTGAAGGGTATTGGGGCCTTGGCCGGGAGAGCTGCCGGTCTTCGGCTCTGTGCTGAAGGGGGTACCCCAGGAGTTTCACAGGTAAGCCTCTCCATCTGGGGGACGAGGGATTCCTTTCCAGGAGGTGGAGGGGGGGGAGGAGTATAGCAGTTTTAGAACTAGTTTGGTTGTTATTGTTTAACTACTTATTTTGTTGCTCCTGTGAGTCTGCTTTGTCAATAGGTTACTGTAGCTGGTGGGCAGTGCCAGCTGTATAAGTAGAAGAGTGTCATCAAAAGATGACATACTCAGTCTCCAAGCTGCTGGAAGAGTTACACTACCCAGAGGTGTGGGACTAGACTGGAGTTCCTCAAGGAACAACAATTAGCAGATAAGTTTAGTTACTCTTTAGTGAGTCTCCAACCTCTGCTTGAATCAAAATGATTAATCTCATCAACCATGCTTTTGTTTTGCCATGCATTAGTAGTATTCTCTGTAAAGAAAAGAGAGGCCCTGCACTTTAACACTAAATAAATGTGTGATTTTATTATTCCTTTATTTAGGCCTTTTTATGTGCTTTGTCATCATTACTGTAATAGGTTTTGTATATGTTTCCTTGGTAGAACTTGGGAATTGTAAGGATGAAAAATAGAATGGAAAGAGTGCATCAGAGTTAGCTGAAAACACACTTCTTTCACCTAGAATCACTTCATGTTCAAGTATTATAATTAATGCTGCCACAACTGATGCCCAATTTTTCAGCTTAAAAAAAAAAACAAGCACGCTTATTAGTTGTGGTCTTGTATATACAATGAAAAATGTAAATACGCTGTCACCATACAGACTGACTGGTTACTGGGGAACAAAAAGAATCATACAACTGCCTTACAACGCATTTACAAGCAGTAACAGTAGCTACAGCTGTTCAATTCAAAACCCTGTCCTCTTTCCAAGGATGTAGCTATTACAAAAATTGTTTATAAGCCTCCCGATCCCCCAGAAAGTGTAGTTGTTTACCTATAATGGGGGGTTCTCCATAGAGGGAATATGCACCCATACTCCGCTAGCTACATCGGTGATGTCACCAATGTGCTGGGCTCTCCCCAATCTCAGAGAGGTTTTCTGGGCTTCTGAGCATGCATGCACATTGCTGCCTTGGTCAACCCACACTCAAGCTCCTCAGTTTATTATATAGAGACTAAGGCGGATGCTGTTTGGTTCATTCTGTTTCTCTTGATGGTTCTTTTTTGGGAGGGGTTGAATGTCCTTGTCTTCTTATAGCTGTCATTTTTTGTTTTTTTGGGGGATGGCTGAAGGGTGGCTGCATACCCCTGCTGTCTACAGAGTATTCCTGTTACAGGTAAGCAACTATGCTTTCTCCAGAGACAAGCAGGGGATGTAGGCACATTCCATTAGTGAATCCAGAGCTGAGGGCCACTTTTTGGAAAAGACTGTGTCTGTGGCCCAGGTTCCCCCCCCCCCCCCCCAATTTGGAAGGTGGAAGAGAGACAAGCTAAGTTGTGAAGAAGTTGCAGAGGGTTGCCTACCTGAAAGCAAGATCCTATGCCAAAGAATAGTCTAAGAAACATGATGTCAGATAAAGACCATACATCTGATTCAGTCTGCCTTTTCATACTAATTACTACAGTCCCTTTTTTTGGTTGGAGATCTTCTGTGTTTGTTCCATGCTTTCTTGGATTCACATATCTGCACTGGGAGACTATTCCATGCATTACCACTCTTTCCATAAAGAAGTAATTCTGCAACTTACTCCTAAGTCTATCCCCTTTCATCTTCATCCTATGCCCCCTTGTTGCATAGCTTTCTTTCAACTGAAGGAGACTCTCCTCCTGTGCATTTATGCCACGGAGGTATTTATCAACTGAAGTGGATTGATGTCTATGTAGCTGCCTTGCAAATATCCTCTGCAGAAACAGAACTGAGACTGGCTATAAACATTACTTTGGCATCAAAGGTGATAAGGTCCAATGTGTTCTGGATATTATACTTGTATCTGGGTGGAGTAGGAGATGATGCAGTCAGCTATCCAAGAGGAAACCAATATGCTTGGAATCTGGCTGTCCTAGATTGTTGGGACTGCATGTGACAAAGTGCTGTGAGGATATTTCGAAGTCCTTTGTTGCTTTCAGACAGTCCACAAGAGTCCTCCTGCCTTCCAAGGATTGAAGGGCTTTTTCTGGAGAGTAGGCATGTGGACCCAGAAAGAAGACAGGCAAGACAATGGTCTGGCTAAGATGAAACTCCAAGACAACTTTAGGAAGGAATTTTGGATAGGTACAGAAAATCACTTTGTTTATTACTGTAAGAAACAAAGTTTTTCATGTAAGATGCTTGTTGTTGTTGTTGTTAAGTGCCATCGAGTCGGAGTCAACTCATGGCAACCCTCTCGATAGCTATCCTAAATTGTGTTCGGTCTTCAGTCAGGCGGCTCATTGTTGACAGACTGGTACCCGTAGCTGCTGTTATTGCATCGATCCATCTCATTGCAGGCCTTTCTCTTTTGCGTTGACCTTCTATCTTGCCAAGCATGATGTCTTTCTCTAATGATCTCTCTCTTCACATGATATGTCCAAAGTATGAAAGTCAAAGTCTTGTCATCTGAGCTTCTAAAGGAAGCTTAGGTTTGATCTCCTCTAGTACCGACTGGTTTGTTCTTCAGGCAGTCCATGGTATACACAGTATTCGCCACCAACACCATAATTCAAAGGCATCAATTTTCTTCCTGTCTATCTTTTTCACTGTCCAGCTTTCACATCCATATGATGTTATTGAAAATACCATGGCTTGAACAAGTCAAATCTTTGTATGGAGAGAGACATCTCTGCTCTTGAGACTATTATCTAGGTCTTTCATAGCCATTCTGCCAAGAGCAATGTGTCATCTGATTTCTTGACTGCTTGTTGCTTCTTTATTGATAGTTGATCCAAGTAGGTTAAAGTTGTTCACGATTTCAATTTCTTCTCCTTCAACGATGAACCTGTTTATTATGCCAGCTGTCATGATCTTTGCCTTCTTAACATTAAGGTGCAGGCCCATTTTGTGACTGTGTTCTTTGATTGTGAGAAGCAAATGTTTCAGATCATCTTCACTTTCAGCCAGTAATGTGGTATCATCAGCATAGCGAAGGTTGTTGATGAGTCTTCCACCAATCTTCACACCTTTGTTGTTTTCATACAATCCTGCTTCTCTGATGATTTGTTCTGCATATAAATTAAACAGGTATGGGGAAAGTATGCAGCCTTGTCTTACACCTTTGCTTATTTTAAACCATTCTGTTTCTCCTTGTTCTATTCGAACTGTTGCTTCTTGATCAATGTACAGATTGTGCAAGAGTACGATCAGGTGTTCTGGTATACCCATGCTTCTTAATGTGGGCCAGAGTTTCTCATGGGTTACACAGTCAAAAGCTTTGCTATAGTCGATAAAGCACAAATAGATATCCTTTTGGTATTCTTTAGTCTTTTCAAGGATCCATCTCACATCCGCAATGATGTCTCTCGTTCCTCGCCCTTTCCTGAACCCTACTTGCACTTCAGGTAGTTCTTGTTCCAGGTATGGTTGTTGTCTCTTTTGAATAATCTTCAGTAGAATCTTGCTGGCATGTGGGATCAGAGCAATTGTGCGATAATTTCTACAGTCAGTTGGATCACCTTTCTTTAGTATTGGTAAAAACTGTAATGATGAAAGCTCCCAGGAAGACATGGAAGTGGAAGAAAATCCTAGTTTCCCCTTTGAAATGGATGACAGTTCACTTGTGCATAAGACTTGCAAGCCAGATCAGAAAAAAACTCAGCTCCCTGCTAAGGTCAGGTCACGCCCTAGCTCAGGGGTGGAGACAAGCTTGCCTGATGATTGGTCACACAGGTGCAGGGAACAGGGAGTGCCTAGCAGCCAACAGTTCTTAAAACCTCGAGCAGAGCAGAAAGAGGGGGGAAGGAGGAAGGCAAAGGATAACAGAGAGAGCAAGGCTGAGCATAGCTGGAGGAGAAAGAAAGAAGAAATCTCCCAGGAAAGCAGCTACCCAAGAGGGACCGAAGAAGGACATAAGGAGGCTGAATTTCAGAGCCTGGAGGATCCCAGAAAGAAAGAAATCAGCACTTGTCTGAGGAACCATCCCCAAGGTAAAGCCAGCAGTTTCAGAGCTGAGAAATCAAGAGAAACAGTTTGCTATTGCTAAGGTCCAGGAAGCAGAGCCCTCACCGTCTACTGCTAAGAGGTGGGTGGAATGTTTTACGTATGGGAAATGTCATAGCCCTGATAAAAGCAGAACAGCTGAGTCTTCAAAGCTAGAAGCACTGAGAGAGTTGTTTGCTGAGAGAAAAGTTCACTCCCCTAATACAACTGTGCCATTACAAGCTGAATTGCTGTGGAATCAGTTCCAGGAATTTCTAAAGGAGAGAAAGTCTGGGGGAGTTTGTAACTTTGATAGAGATACCATATATCCTGATGCCATAGAAGGAATGCAAATAGATTCCTGTTTGCCAAGCTCTGAGTGTGAACCTGTACCAATGGATTGCTCATTGTGTTTAAAAGAAGAGTCTGCATTATTGAACTGAGCTGAGAGACTGTGAAACAATATAGAGAATAAGTGAAATACCTGCTTAGAATTAAGGAAAGCTAATACTGTGTTTTACTAAGCTTAATTGCCTTCAGAAGCTAAGAAGCAGTGCTTAGAAGAAGTTTGCTTTGAGAAAAGAAAATCACAGCTGTTGCAAGTTTATCTGTATTTCTGTTGAATGACCACACGAGGCAGTCCTCGGTGTAAGCTTGTGGGAATAAGAACAGCTGAACAGTGAAAAGAGGTTTTTGTTACGTCACTCTCTGTTACCTGATTTATCCTCTATGTTGGAGAAGCATCCTTTTTGCCTTGTTTGTGTATTGAGCTTAAATGCCCTGGAAATCCCCTAAAAATAAATTTTCTTGCTGCCTTAAACCACCGATTCACAACTACAATTTGTCCTTAAAGAATAAACTAACTACAAGTCCCAGCATACCTCTGGTGACAACAAGGGAAGCTTTATTCAAAAGTGGACAACATAAGGCTGTTTCCTGCTTGTAAGCTCTTGGGCCCAAGCGGAAGCATCGCAAAACACAGATCTTTTCCAGTCAGTTGGCCATGATGTTGTCTTCCATATTTCTTGGCAGAGCCTTGTAAGTACGGTAACAGCTGCATCAGATTGCTGTAATACTTCTATGGGAATGCTATCAATGCCTGGTGCTTTGTTCTTTGATAAGGCTTTCAATGCTGCTTCAACGTTTTCTTTCATCACCAATGGTTCCCGATCATAAGGTACAGGTTGAAACGGCTGTTGGTCCACTTGATTTTTATCATATAAAAACTCTGTATATTCCTTCCATCTTTTCTTGATCTTCTCAGCATCATTCAACATAGAACCTTGAGCATCTTGTAACATTCCAATTCGAGGATGGAACTTTTCTTTAAATCTCGTAGCTTTAGGAAAGCCGATCTTGTTCTTCCTCTAATAGTTTCTGCTTCTATTTCCTTGCATGCGTCATTGTAGTACTTTTCCTTGTCCTGTCTTGCTGCACGTTGGAAATCTCTGAGTTCTGTGATTGTCTTTCTTTCTCCTCTGGCTTTAGCTTCTCTACGTTTCTGAGCAATTTTCAGAGTTTCTTCCGTCATCCATTTTGGCCATTTTTTCTTTTTCACCTTTTGTAGAGACTTCTTGCTTTCTTCCAACACAACCTTCTTGATGTCAATCCATAACTCTTCTGGAGCTCTGACATTTGTATCTAAAGCAGCAAATCGATTTTGCAGGCAGTCTTTAAATTCCAGTGGTATATTCTCAAGGTCATATTCTGCTGCAGTCATGAGTGGTTTGCTCTTCTTCAACTTTAGCTTGAGTTTGCATACTAGTAGTTGATGATCTGTACCACAGTCAGCTCCAGGTTTTGTCTTTGTTGATGTTATAGAGCTTTTCCATCTTTGACTTCCACAGATGTAGTCAATTAGATTTATATACAATCCATTGGGTGAAGTCCATGTGTACAGTTGCCGCTTGTGTTGCTGGAAGAAGGTGTTTGAGATGAATAGATCGTTGGTCTTGCAGAATTCTATCAGTCTTTCTCAGCTTCATTTCTGTTGCCAAGTCCATATTTTCCCAACTACTTTGCCTTCTTCTTTGTTGCCAACTTTTGCGTTCCAGTCACCCATGACTATCAGGATATCCTGTTTGCATGTTCTGTCAATTTCAGCTTGTACTTGTTCATAGAACTCTTCAATTTCATTCTCTTCTGCTGCTGTTGTTGGGGCATATACCTGAATTATAGTTGTGTTGATAGGCATTCCTCATAGACGAATAAAGATTAGGCGTTCGTTGACTGCATTGTATTTAATTACAGTTCTTGCAAGTTTTTCCTTTATTATAAATGGAACACCATTTCTTCTTTGTCTTTCATTTCCAGCATAGTAGACCATGTGATCATCTGATGCAAAGTGCCCGATGCCAGTCCATTTCAGTTCGCTGACACCCAACAGATCAAGTTGTACACGTTCCATTTCATTCTTGACTACCTCCAACGTCCCTTGGTTCATGCTTCGTACATTCCATGTTCCAATGTGTAAGACATCTTTACAGCTTCTGACTCATTTCATGCGCAGCTACATCAGCAGTCAGACGTCCCGAGGGCTTTGATCCAACCACATCATAAATGCTGGCTTTACTCTGAAAAGTCTTCAGCTCTTCCCCAGTAGCTAGTTGAGTGCCTTCCAACCTGGGGGTCTCATCTTCCAGCACTATGTAACTATCCATTAGGTTTTCATGGCAAGATACAGAAGTAGATTGCCGGGCCTTTCTTCCACGCAGTTTAAGTTTGGTGTTGTTGCCGTTGTCACAGAAATGTGATCCTCTGTCGTCAACACTATCCCATTCTGCTGCTGCCCATATGGGTGGTTTGTCTTGGTCTGGCACCTCAGCTGAGACCTGTCAGCATACATGACATGGGAGTCATGGCTTTTTCCCCAGACCCTGGATTCCATGCAGCTGTGGACTCTGGTGATTTCAGTCTCCAAAGGTAATAGGACAGTTTACAAGATGAGATTAACTCTGACCCCCTGGTGATTTCAGTCTCCAAGGCCTGTCTGAAGCCCCTCCTTGCTAAATCAAGAATGGCAGACCTCAAAGGGAGTGGCTAGAAACAATAGCAGACCTCAAAGGGAAGTGCTGGAGAGGATTCAATTCACTATAAAGGACAGAAACACTTCCTCTCTCTCTCTCTCTTCCACCATTCATCAGACATGAAGGACAGGAGGCTCTGATAATCAATTCCCTTCACCCCTCCCCCGCTCTCTCTCTCTCTCTCTTGCCATGAGGCTCTGACCCACATGTTCTGGCCTCTCTCTCTCTCACACTTCACACATGCACACACAGATTCATTGATGCACACTGAAACAGCTCTGTAACAATCACTATATACCTCTGTTCAATACCTATGTAATAAGCCTATTTCTACATAAAAACCTTTCTCCAAGCCACACCTGTTTGGTTGTTTTATTACAAACCCTACTGCCTCTGTGAAGTGAAATGAACCCAGGACCTACAGGAGAGTAACTTGACTACATCTTACACTTTGTGAGGGCTCATCTCTAGGATTTCACAGCAGACCTCCAGTTGGGTAAGTAATAATTTTGTATAATACATTAAGTAGATTTCAGACAGAATCAAAAGTCCTTGTGACCATTTACAATTGACAGACTGGATGACACTTAGACACTATTTAGTGAACAGTTCCAGTGATAAATTTGTTTTGTGGGTTAGACAAGGTGAGATTTTTATTGTCAAAAAGGCTCTGTAAGCATTTAGAATTTTAAAGACATCACACAGAGTGGCTTGCAATTGTCTTATTATGATGTATAGGCTTGCTATAGTATTTGAGCTGCTAAGAAAAGACAAAGAGATAGTCCAGATTTAGTTTGGAAGTGGTACACAGGTAAACAGTCCCTCATTGAATACAATATACATCTTTCCTGATAAAGCTATTACCTCCTGTCCCTTTTAACTTTTATTTCTCTGTCTCCTGTCAGTAACTATCTTAGTGAGAGCAGGCTTAAAGCTGGCTGCAATTGATACAACAATTCTGTTAATCTCCTAACACCCTTCTTACTATAACTTCACCCTAAACTTCCACCCTGTTAAAAAGGTGATAAGCACTTTTTATTCAAGGCGTGGTCTGTATGCCAGTACTCTTTACTGAACACCCATAAAATTTATACCATTCCAACTATAATTCTAAGTCTCAATTCAGAAAAGTGAGCATTCCTCCTTCTAAGGTTACACATTTGAGATAGTCCAACTACAACCTTTCTGCAGTATCAAATATGGAAGCCTTTGATTTTAAAGAACTTAAAGAAATTGTAATTTCATACTGTAAGAGGAAAGGGGGTCCCTTTGAAGGTGAATTCCCTGAGTCATCATGGTATAATATTCAAAGACAAATGTTAAACCATGATCAAGAATTCAAAAAGAAAACAAATAAAAGAAAATGCCTTTTTATCCAAGGCATGTGCAGGGGATTCATTAGCATGAAAAAGGACAACTCTGAACTGACTTCTCAGTGTACACAATTGACCAAAGACCATGAGGAGGCACAAATTTGCATCTCTATACAAAGAACTCAAATGATACAAGCCACAAATTATTTTATAACTGTTAGTGAGCAATTAGAAGCACTTAAACTTGAATTGAGTCACGTTAAGGATCAATTGGCCTCTGTAAGACAAAAGCCAACACCCACTCCTCCCTCATCCCCTTATGCCTATGACACACCTTATGAGCAATGCATACAAGCTACTGACAAACAAAAGAATACTAAAGTATGCATAGTTGGACTTAGGAATGGGAAGAATACAGATGAATCACATGAAGAAAATCATGATAGTTTATCTCAGCCAGAACCCAGCAATAATCAGGATCTCTGTCAGGAGGATAATTCAGATGACTTAGACATGGCACCCAGTACTGAACTCAGAGCACCAGTTAAAGTAATGCTGCAGGACAATTTAAAAGATAGAGATATAGAAAAAATAGTTGAGAAAATTGGCACTATGCCTCTTAATGTAAATCAGTGGTGTAAATGGGCGATTGATATTCTGATTCACTGGGGTCTAGGGAAATACAGAAGAAAACAATCAGACTTTGATAGACTTATGCATCTGGCTCTGGGGCCACACTATTATAGAGTTGGCTCTCTCACTCACCCATACCAGTTGGTTAAAAGGGGTACTGAGAAACTATTTCACTGTTCCCCAATGCAAGTATTTAAAATTATTTCACCTCTACCAAATGATACACTGGAAGAGTTTGCATATAGAGCCTGGATTTTAAAAGCAGTTCTTAATGAGCAGGAGTCCTGGCCCAAGGCAGAAGATTATGGGGAGAGCATGCATAAGGAATTTTTATTAGAATTGCTATCCCCTGAGATTACAAAACACCTTCTGTTATTTTCTGAAGACCCTGAAGCAACCCCTTTTGATACTTTAATGCTCAGAATTGGGTCTGTTTCGAAGACACAGCCCTCGCAGGTCATTACGGTATCAGAAGCACGGAAGTGGCAAGCCAAGGAATCCTCTCAGTACACAAGAAACACAGACAGAGGACACACACCTTGGAGAGCACATGGCAGAGGTACTTTTAGAAACTCCTCAGGTTACATTCCTTTTCAGGAGCTCAAAGCACAGAGAGATGGGCTAGAAAAGGAGAAAACTAAATGGGAACAAGACAAACATATACTGCAGATAGAAATAGATAAATTAAAACAGGATTTACAAGCAGCTCAGGACAAACACAAGGCTAGTGCATAGGGGTGTCCTGACCTTCTGGGTTCAGATATCAAAATGTCTCAAGCCTTCATAGCCCAGCCTGCCTCCTTTATCTCAGCAGAGGACTCAATTCCAGAGCCTCTGTATGATGAAATGGATACAGGCCCAGGACACAATTTAAGGCTTGTAACACCCTTGATACTGGACTCTTGTGCACGCCCCAATGTTATCAGCAGAATAGGGGGTCAGGACAAATTAGCTTTGATTGACACAGGGGCTGGAATTAGTTTTACTAACAGAGCTTCTCCCACTGCAGATCAGAAAAATATGGACATTTATGAAATTCAAGGAATTAATGACACAGCTTCCAAATGTGTGGCTATCCCAGTAAAATGGGGTATCCCTGTGCACAGTGAACAAAATAAGGAAATGTTGGAAACCACTGCCTCCACTATAGTGAACACACCAAAAGAAATAATTGGAATTGATGTTTTCAACCAGTTAAATTTGGTGGTGGATATGGCTAATCTTAAATTGTGGCAGTATTCAGGAACTTCAAGTGCTTCTAAAACTTTAGTGCATGAAGTCATTCCCATGCAGTTAGCAACTCAGTGCACCAAGGCAGCTCAGCAGTATGATCTGTGTGTAATTCCCTCAGAAGTGGCTGATATTCCAGTCTGGGCTCAAGACAAGTTAGATTGTGGGAAAATGCACACAGAAATACTGTTGGAAGGCGAGGATCCTCCACCACAGAAAAAATACCCAGTATCTCATCAGGCTATAGAACCAGTGACTAAAATTGTGAAGATACTGGAGGAGAGGGGTCTGATTAGACCTATTTCTTCCATATGTAATTCACCAGCCTGGCTGATAGTCAAACCAGGGGGTTCCTTCAGGCTCACTATGGACTTCCGTGCCCTGAATCAAGTTTCAAAATCTGTAGTGCCCGTAGTAACCTCATACCCTGAAATGATCTCTAAACTGAACCCCAAATGTAAATTTTTCTCTGCTTTAGACATATCCAATGGGTTTTGGAGTCTGCCCCTGGCCCTTGAATGCCAGTACAAAACAGCCTTTCAGTGGCTGAATAAACAATATGCATGGACTGTGCTCCCACAGGGATATAAGGAGTCCCCCTCAATATTTCATAAATACATGCAGGAAGCCCTATCACTATTGTCTTGCAGAGATAATATAATTCAGTATGTAGATGACATTCTGATTCAGTCTGAGAATGAAGCCGTACACTGGAATCATGTAAGAGAAGTTTTAAAAGCCCTCTTACAAGCTGGTCTTAAAGTTAATCCTGCCAAGGCTCAACTGTGCAAATCACAGGTTTCCTTTTTAGGGGTTACTATTGGCCAGGACGGTAAATCTGTAGATTCTCAGAGAATAGAGCTGATACAGAAACTTCCACTTCCTACAGATCAGAAATCACTCCAGTCATTTCTAGGGCTCACTGGTTTCTATCGTGACTTCATGCACAATTATGCTGAAGTGGCAGCTCCACTTTACTCCCTGCTAAAAAGTAAAAGTTATGTTTGGGAGGAAGGACATACAGACGCTGTAACTAAATTAAAACACATTCTGACTTCTGCTCCTGTTCTTGCACACCCAGATCACACACAACATTTTTTCCTGTACCCTGTAGTTGGAGAGAACAGTATAGGTGCAGCTCTAACACAACGCTTAGGAGGAGTAGATCGCCCTATCGCTTTCTGTTCCAGAGTTCTCACTTCTCCTGAACTCAAAATGGGAAACTGTGAAAAACATGTACTGGCTTCCTATGCTGCTATGCAGAAATTTACATACAACATTGGTGCTCAAACCACATACATATGCAGCCATCACACCCCCCTCAAATTCATTGTAGAAGGAAAGTTAGCATGTAGCAAGATTAGGACTGAGAGAATAGTCCAGTGGACTCTCATGTTGCAAGCACAGAAAAAATTTGAATTGAAAAAGTTTGAATTGTTGAAAGAACCTAACGTGCAAGTGGCTGGAATCTTGCTGGAGGGGCAACCTCATGACTGTCAGTCCTCACCCAGTGCCCCTAATCACATGATCTTTAGGGAACTAGGACTAGACAAAATTTCACCTTTTCTTCCTACAGTATATATTGATGGTAGTAGCCAATGTGAAGGAGGCAGGCGACTAGCAGGTTTTGCAATTGTACAATTGGACCCAAATAACCAAGTGGTACTGCAAAGACAGTATTCCTGTGGGTCAGCATCAGCACAGTACTGTGAGCTGGCTGCTTTTGTAGCTTGTATGCAACAATATCAGGATTCACACCCAGAGATACAAATCATTTTAGATTCTGATTATGTCTTTAAAAGTGCCATTGCCCTGTTACCCTGGTGGCTGGCAAATAAATTTAAATCTACAGATGGGTCCACAGTGAAAAATTCATCACTGTGGACTATGGCACAAGAACTGAGTGAGAAGTTTCAGAGAGTACATTTAGTTAAAGTAAAGGCACATAGGAAGAAAGGCCCTTTAGTGAAAGGAAACACATTAGCAGACTCACTAGCCAAGGAAGCATGCCATGTAGGCCTCATATGGCCCTGGTATGAGCAGACACGCATGGTTGCTATTGCTACATGTTCCACAGATTACAATCAGATAATACCACCAGATTACTTTGTAGCACTGCAGACAAAGGACCCTGAGCTTTCCAATTTAAGGAAGCTTGTGCAGGACGCCCCAGATAACCTATATCAGCACACACCCTTTCTCACACTCACTATAGAGAAAGACATTCTATGTGCAAAAAGAGAGGAAGGCTTGGTTATAGCTATCCCTAGAGCTCGAGGTAAAGAATGGATGCATTGGGTTCATGGTGCAGGTCCTATGGGACACCCTAAAGCAGAAGAAATGCAGACTATCCTCAATAGGTTGGTATGGTGGCCAGAAATGAAACATGATATACAGGATCATGTTTCCTCCTGTGTAATCTGTGCTTCATTTGGGAGGCAACCTAAAAAGAGAAGGGGACAGTTAATGAGAGCACCTCCTCGTGGCCCATTTGAGAGATTGCAAATAGATCATGTGGGCCCTCTCCCATTGACTGCTAGGAAAAATAGATTTTTACTGACTGTTGTTGATTCCTTTTCTCATTGGGTAGAAGCATTCCCTGTCCCAGATCAAACTGCTCGAACCACTGCAGAAATCCTAACTATGCAATTTTTTACACACTGAGGCATTCCCAAGACTATTGATTCTGATAATGGTCCTGCATTTGTTTCTCAGCTCATCAAGGAATTGTTTGATTTTCTAGGCATAGAACAACTCCACATTCCGTACCATCCACAGGCGGCAGGGCAGGTAGAAAGAATGAATCAAACAATTAAGGTCCACCTCAGCCCTATGCTTAATCTGACCGGGAAAAATAGGGATCTGGTGCTCCCTTTAGTCCTTATGCATAACAGAGCTAATGTCTGTAAATCCACAGGTTTTGCACCCTATGAAGCCTTAATGGGAAGGCCAATGCAACGGTGGGAAAATATGCTGAGTCCTTTTCTTCCAGTGGACCAGACCGTAATTCTCACCAATGAGTGGATGAAATCCCTGCAAGAACATCTAAAAGAAATTCAGACCTCTGTGCTAGCTAACACAGAAAAAGCTAGAGATTATTTGCAGGAGGTACATGCAAAAGGTTCTGATTTAAGACCCCTCAAGGTTGGGAGTAAAGTGATGATTCTGAGACCTAGACCAAACCTCCCCTTTGGAACTGCAAAGTGGGAAGGACCATACTTAGTTACTGATACCTTAGGCCCAAGCCTATACCAAATCCTAATGCCTGACAACCAGCAGTACTGGAAACACATCACCCAGTTAAAACCATATGGGTAATACGTGTTTTATCAGTCTTTGTTTTCAGATACCACCTGAAGACAGCACGGACAGCTGCTTTCTGAACAAAAGTCGCTTGAGGACGGTAACTAGTTACTCCTGCTGTACATGTGTTTAATAGTTATGTAAATAAGTAGTAGAAATTATTATTATTTTTTTGTTTTGTTTTGTTGTTACATAGTATAAGTGGGGAGCATTAGTTTACTCCCTAGTAGAGTGAAACAAGTTAGCTTTTATTATGTCTCGGTTTCCTGTTGTTCTTGTATCTGCTCTCTTCTACTCAAGTCTCATTACAGGAACTATCATCCGAATATGCACGATTGGCTGGGCTAACTCCACAGGTGGAGTGTATCGCTACCAAGAAATACCCCCACCTTTCCTGGAAGGAAAGGATCTGGTCATCCTGAGTTTCTGTTTGGTACAGGACAAGCCAGTGTTCTATTCATTAAACATCACTCAAGTACAGTGGGAGCCACCAGTTTCCACTTCTCTAGAAAGGACACAAGAATTGAGGGCACGCCCAGAACGTTACTTTCTAGGTCCTCCTGCTTTGATTTTGTACAATATTTCCTGTCAGGACAGAGGTACCTGGAAAATAACTTATACATGGGTTGTGAGTGATCAACAGCACATCACTGAGATTTCATTCCTTTTGGATGTATCTTGTTTACCTACAACCCCTCATCCCACCACTTCTGCTCCTCCTGTACTCTACCTTTCTGATATCCACCCATTTCAGGAAGGACATCCCTTTCAGATTAAATATGATACACCACACGATGTTTTATATGATGTGGAATACCATTTTCTTACTTGGCATCTATTTCCCAAATTGTTTCTAGTTACTCACAAATATCCAAATTGCTCTCAGTTTGTTGCCAACCACATACAAATGCTCAATACTTGGTTTGATATGCAGTCAGTAACACCCCGAGCCAAGCAATTTCGACACAAGCGTGAATTAATTGATACAATTTTAGGTGGCACAGGGACTGCACTGGGTGCCCTTAATATAATTGATATAGAGGTGCTCCGTAATAAAATGGGATCCACTGCTCAGCATGCTGCTGATGGTTTTACCTCACAACATATTATTAATGAAGCTTTCTCTAAACTGTCCAATGTAGTTGTAGATACCTTTGCTCTTATATCTCCCATTATAGAACAGAAAATTGTTACCTTAGCACATGCAGAATATAGATTGGGAAAGAATATTTCCTGGGCTCTTGCCTGTGATCAAGTACAGATCGAGCTTATTACTATACTAAAGGAAATTCTGATCACTGCTAAGTTAGGACACTGGCCACCATCTCTCATTCATATGGCTAGTACCAAAATACCGGAATTTACGATAGCTCACCTTGATTGGTGGACAGTTAGTGTTCCCATTTGTTCACCACAAGGCTGCTCTATCTGTACTTTGATCCCATGGTCAGGACAACACACAGTTATTTATCCTATTGTTAATATTGGGGTGCAGTTTGATAATATGCTTATGTATCCTGTGGACCATCTCACATGGGTGCAGCCACTGGACGACACCTGGACTTCATTCAAGCCCATGGACCCCAGTTTGTGTGAGCAGACTACATTTCAGTTCAAGTGTCAACCTCACCAGTTTAAAGAGGCTGACACCTCCTGCTGGAACAATTCCTCCTCTTGCTCCCTGACTGTTAAGCTCTCATATTCCCTGGCTACCTCACACAGTTTGTATTACCTTGGAGCTGAACACTTTTGTTTTCATCTGTTCTTTCCCCAGAATGTTTCTTTTTCGATTGCTCCCAGAATGCATGACATTCGCCTTCCCAAGAACACTTTGTTGTACAGTTCAAACTATTTACCAAACAATACCTGGTGCAGTTATACACCACTGGTCTCCCTCACCATTAATGGGACAACTTATTCCACACCGCTGGTTACCAATGACTCTATGGACATTCCAGACTTTATCTCATATGCTGTGCATCCCTTACCACTTGGCATGGGAGAAGAGACACTACATAAACTGCTCAACTTTACAGAACTCCATGCCTATATTGATCACCTTAAAACAACATCCACTGAAGTGAATCACACCATCGCTTATGAGAATGGACACATTCAACAAATTGTAGGACACTTGCTACAAGATGCTCATGTGTCTGTGTGGGAATTGTTATTTGGTTACTCACCTACTGCTGATCATGTCTTTAATGTTTTTATTCACCCGATTATTATTTTAACTGCTGTACAAATATTGCTATGCATTATCGTAATTTCCTGTGCTGTAAGATGAAACAAATGTACATTTCCTTGCAGCTCATGTCCTATAGAACATCAACAACATTTTAAGGTAGTTACACTGAACTTCTCCAGCATCCACCCCTACATCCAGGTTAATTTGGCCTGCTAATTTGGCATTTCCTATTACACTGAATACCAGAGTCAGCTGCAATCTAGTATTGCTTCCTATCCTCACTCATAGCATCCTGGTACCTTTTGGCTTTAGCCTCCTCAAAAATTCCTGCAGACCTTATGCACTGTTCACTCTCTCTAAGACGGGCACGGAGGTAGCATATTGGGTCGTCCGTCCCCCCCCCCCCCCCCAGTAGTGGCTGCTCTACCTAAGACACGAGGTTTGGACTCATAAGGAGACTTGTTTATCTCTAGAACACTAAAGACAGTACTAGAGACAGTACTGTGCAGGACAGGGGACTTGCTGGACATAGCAAGATATTTAATACAGGAGGTATTAGACAAGCTGCCTACTATCATGTAATGGCAGCTGGGACAGGTACCACAGGCTTGCTTCCACCATTTCCAGGCACAAATAATAAATACAAATAAAAAAGGTGTGGGAGATGTCAGCATACATGACATAGGAGTCATGGCTTTTTCCCCAGACCCTGGATTCCATGCAGCTGTGGACTCTGGTGATTTCAGTCTCCAAAGGTAATAGGACAGTTTACAAGATGAGATTAACTCTGACCCCCTGGTGATTTCAGTCTCCAAGGCCTGTCTGAAGCCCCTCCTTGCTAAATCAAGAATGGCAGACCTCAAAGGGAGTGGCTAGAAACAATAGCAGACCTCAAAGGGAAGTGCTGGAGAGGATTCAATTCACTATAAAGGGCAGAAACACTTCCTCTCTCTCTCTCTCTCTTCCACCATTCATCGGACATGAAGGACAGGAGGCTCTAATAATCAATTCCCTTCACCCCTCCCCCGCTCTCTCTCTCTCTTGCCATGAGGCTCTGACCCACATGTTCTGGCCTCTCTCTCTCTCTCTCTCTCTCACACTTCACACATGCACACACAGATTCATTGATGCACACTGAAACAGCTCTGTAACAATCACTATATACCTCTGTTCAATACCTATGTAATAAGCCTATTTCTACATAAAAATCTTTCTCCAAGCCACACCTGTTTGGTTGTTTTATTACAAACCCTACTGCCTCTGTGAAGTGAAATTAACCCAGGACCTACAGGAGAGTAACTTGACTACATCTTACAAGACCTGTCCATCTTGGGAGACCCTGCCAGTAGTTAAACTACCGATAGTTTAGCTCTCAGCATCACTGATGCACACAAGCCCTCACAGCACAACAAGCTGCAAACCAAGTGAGGTGCTTAAGGGATGCCAAATCCAGGGATTCAAAAGGTGGTTTCATAAGCTCCGAGAAAACAATATTGAAGTCCCATGGTGACGGTTTGATTGGAGGCTTCATGTTCATGAGTCCTTTCATGAATCTTACAAGAGAAAGTGTATAGAGATTGGCTTCCCCTCTATAGATGGTATTGAACCAATGTAATCTGAAGGCTGGCGTTCAACAGATACAGAAGGTAAGATAGCACTCAACTGAGGGACACGGGAGTGGATCTTGATTATGTGACGCAGCCCATTGCATGAAACAAGACCATTTTTGCTGGTACAAACATTGGGTCATTGATTTCCTGAAGGCCAAGATGACAACACATACTTCATCAGATATGGAGGCCTTGCGCATCAAGCACCATTAACTCTCCAAGCAGTGAGGGAGAGACTGTTGAGATTGGAATGTACCAAGAGGCTGTGGCTGTGGGTGAGGAGGAACAGATGAGTGTCCAGTGGTAGCAGCACTTGTTCCACCAAGGCAAAGAGATGTGGGAACCAGGCTTTCCTGGGCCACTGAGGGGCCATTAGAATGACTCTTGCCCTACCCTCCCATATCTTGAGTAGGACGAGTAATTAGAGGGAACAGAGGAAATGCATAGAGCGGACTCCAGGAGACAGCACAGGCATCATGTGTCCATCAGTGTTTGCTTGGCTGCATGGAGCAGAAAAGAGGGCATTGTGTGTTCCCTTCAGAGGTGCCTTATTTTTGGAAAATCCTTTGGAGAACCACTGGGTCTCAGGAGCACTCATGCAGATCTATGGTATCCACCACCTGATTCTGGGACCTGAGCAAGTACATTACCCTGAGTGTGGTTCCTGTGGACTGAACAAAAAGTCATAGGTGCATAGTCACTTGCCACAACTGAAGAGAGCCCAACCCACCTTGTTTGTTGATGTAGCACACGATGACATGGTTGTCAGTCTTCACAAGCAGTATTTGTGATGAATCTATCCCTTAGTAAGAGCACAGAAGCTGGCCCATAGATCCTAGACACTGATGTGTAATGTTTGTTCCGGGGCAGTCTACATTTCCTGTGTCAAGAGGGGCACACCCCACCCCCTCCCCATCCTATAGTCGGAGGCATCAGTTGTGAGGATGAAATGATGTGGTAAAGCATGAAATGGGCATCCCTCAACAAGATTTTTCAGCATGGCATACCAAAGTGTGTGGTGCAGATTTTGCAGGTTTCAGCTGGTCATAGAGATATCTGTTCACAGAGACAGAGTATGCCAATGCCAGTGCATCTTGAGGTGCCACTGTAGTGGGTTCATGTATAGTAGTCATGTCAGCAGTACAACATGGACAGGGGTTGCCATGTGTTCCAGCAGCTGGAGAATCATGTGGGTAGAGGTGAAGCATACTCAGCCACATTTGATACTGAGGACCTGGGCTCTGTCATTGGGGAAGAAAAACCACCCTGGCCAACAAGGTGTCCATGCATGCTCCAATGAAGCAGAGGCACTGCTAAGGAATCAGTTTGTACTTTTGCACATTTACAACAAACCCAAGTGCTTGGAGTACATAGGTGGTGGTTAGAACTGTGAGGACTGCTTTTTCCTTGGAATTGGCGAAGATAAGCCAGTTATCCAGGTACTGATAGATGCAGTGTCCTTGATGGTGCAAGTGAGCATCGACCACCACTAAGCACTTTATGAAGACTCTGTGCAGAGAAAAGGCCGAAGGGAAGTTCTCTATCGGTAGTGCTAATGTTTGAATGTGAAGCAAAGGTAGTAGTAGTAGTATTTCTAGTGTTGACGGTAGCCCAGGGAGTCTAGCCAAATCAATGTAGCACAGTAGTGGAAGTATTGTGTTGAGGGAGTTCATTTTGATCTTTTCTCACTTTATGTAAAAATTGAGGTTGCAAAGATCGAGGACAGGATGAAGCCCACCTGACCTTTTGAGAATCGGGAAGAATCCTGCAGTACACCATGATATCCTCCTGGCTAAGATGTCACTTTGGAAGGATTTTTTTTTTTTTAACCAATGGCATCCGGTGTTCTCTGGTCCTTACAGAGCGGTGCATGGACCTGCATTCTGGAGATTTTGGCTGCTTTCAGGGCTGCCTCAGAAACCAGATTGAAGGGACAACTGTTGGTGGTTGAACCCCAGGGCAGATAGGACCTTCTACTTTAGTGCCAAGTTTTTCCAGATGAAAGCCTGGAGATTTTGCAAGATCTGATGGATCAGAAAGGCTATAACCTTTGTTAGTCAGATCTAGAATTTCTAAGAGTGAGCACTCAGATGATTGTCTGTCTGCAAAGGTTTGGGATAGCAGTAATCTTCATTAGTGTCTTCTACAGGTAGCTAGTTAGGTTGAGGGAGAAAAGCATCCCCTCCAGCAGGAACTGAGGCTTCCCCCCAGTACTAGGAGTAAGATGTGCTGGGAAGGGAACACATGTTGTCCTTGAGGGGCAGAGGAGCATGTCAGTGGATGAGGGAGGGGGACCTGGAGTGAAGAAACTTCTGTATGGCACTGTATCCTCACATGGGATGCTATGGAGGGCAGGCTCCCTGGAGGTTAAGGGAGGGTCTTCCTTTGGAGTGGTTGCTTGCAGGATGACTGCACTGTCTTGAACAAATCTCCTCAGCAAGGTGAGGGAGGTGTGAGGCATAGGAGCTGCCATAGTGGGGTGGCATAGAATGCTTAGAAGACATTACGGGTATGGACATAACTCAGTGTGTGGTTTGCTGGGAGGGCCCTCCCTGGTGTTAGAAACCCCAAGAGTTTGACTCTTCAGGCTACTATTGGGCTTACCTCAGTTTAGCCAGGCTGCCTCCTTTCCCATCATGTGCTGCCTTTGTCAAAGGTTTGCTTCAGCCCAGTGATTATAGAGTCTGTGGAGCTGGGCCAGAGAATCCAAAAAAGGCAACTTCAAGTCACTAGCTTGAGTCTGCAGGCTCTGTGCAGGTTGAGCTGAAGCCGGCATCAGGTGGAAATCTGTTTCTGGTCGCATGGCTGCCCTTAGAGCTCCCAATCATTCTTTAATGGGGGAGAAGAGACAGAGCACTGTGGTCTCATGACCATAAGAGAGTAAATCTGGCATCTGACTGAGCAGGCTGGAACGATCGCAGCGTCAGGCTGACAGGCTAGAACAATCACAACGGTTGCAAGGATTTTTTTTTTTAAATTAAAAACACTGTGAACTGATTTATCAGAATCACTGGCATTTTCACCATAATTTCAATAAAGTGAAATTTTACATATCATTAATTTTCTTTCCTTGAATGCTGCTAGACTAGTCCAGACTAGTGTGTTATCTCCCCCTGCCAGCAGAGGATAGAGGTGTGTTTTATAGAATCAAAATAAAAGAAAACAAGGGTATGGTTACTGTACTTCAACAATTCTATTAGCTATAACAAATAGGTTTCCTGTGTAGGCTAATTATACATAACTTAGACCATGTGTGATTTGATATGACATTTATTGTAAACCAGTTCAATTGCTAACTCTAAAAGGATGACAATATCCAGTAATGGTTGAATAGACCTGGAATAGCTAGATTCCAAAGAAGTGCAATGTAAAAACATAAATATGGTAATATCTCATTTGCACCAAATTTTTCATGCAAAAACAAATCTTAAGAAAAAATCATGCTCATAGTTGCTCAATGACCAAGTGCAAAAACCAACAAATGAAAACTGGGTATCCAGCAAATAGCATCTGTCCAAAAAGCTTTACAGCTTAGTAACTGTAAACATTTTACAGAAGTGCTTTCTCCTTTTTTTCCTGTCACTGGTCATCCATTGTCTTCTTTCCCCCTTTTTCTTTCCCATAACCTTACCTCTGATTTTACTGTTACTCTAGGCATAGGCAGATCTGTTCACTTTTGTTAGCAGGGCAGGTTGTATCAATGTCACTGAGCTGATACAGTTAAGTTGTGTGGTTTAAAAGCTGATAGCTTTGGCACCTGAGGCTTACATCCACACTTAGCTTCAATGGGAGGGAGAAACAAGGCTCTGGCTACATAGCTGTTGAGGCCTATTTAAGAGGGAGAAGCTGCCATGAGTGAGAGGAGCTATTCTTGGGGCCAGACCTTGCTATTGGTCACCACAAATGAGGTGAAAAGGGTCTGGGAAAAATATCAAGCCAAGAACAAAATAGCATTTTCTCCACAGCCAAAAAAAACAAATCTGGGGAGTGCAAGCATGGCTTGACCAAGACAAGAAGGCACTTACTTGCTCAGAGAAAAGAGTGTCAGGAGCCAAAAGCAGTCTCCGTTGGTGATGAAGTCAATGTGATATGTTCTACCCTAGCTCAGAGAAGTCTTTTGACATGTTTTATCATTTCCCTTAAATTAGCCTAGCGCACTGCTTGTTCTGCTGTCTGACCTGAATGGAGTGTAAGCTCTTATGTGCATATATAAGTATGCCTTGCAGTGTGATATAAATAAATTAGCAGTAACAGCAGTAGCAATATGCCTGCACCCCCCCCCCCCCCCCCCGATTGTCTCTGGAGAAATTTGTAGGTGGGGATTGTTTTATTTAATAGATAAAATTGTTGTTTAGTGCCATCAAGTTGGTATTGTCTCCTGGCAACCCTCTGGATAGTTGATCTAAACTTTGTTTGGTCTTCAGCCAAGCAGCTCAATGTTGATAGAGTGGTATCCATTGCTGCTGTTATTGTATCGATCCATCTCATTGCTGACCTTCCTCTTTTACAGTGACCTTCTACCTTGCCAAGCATTATGTCTTTCTCCAATGATCTCTCTCTTCACATGATATGTCCAAAGTATGAAAGCCAAAATCTTGTCATCTGACTTTCTAAGGAAGGCTTAGGTTTGATCTCCTCTAGTACCGACCGTTTGTTCATCGGGCAGTCCACAGTATTCGACACCAGCTCCATAAGATAAGATTGAGCGGGTGGAAAAGAATGGGCTTATTTAAATACAAGCATCATAAAATGGAATAATTTTCCAATTCTTGAAGAACATGTGAACAATATAAAGCAAAAATACTGCTGCTGCATTGTGGTCCTAACTAGCTGAGGCGTGGCAAGGGTTAGTTCTTTTTCTCTAAAAAAAATCCAGTTCAGATAACAGCTGAGGCAAGCAGTAGAAAAGCAACAGTGGGGGAATGCATTTTGTTCCTACCTGCCAGCCTTAATCTGTATATGAATGCAACTATCTGAACCTGAAACACAAAACCTGCCCATTAAAATAAGGAAGCCAAAAACTGACACCTGCAAATTTCCAAAATTAAGAGTCAGGCAGAAAGTTGCAAAGCATCTTTAATGGCAGTTGTATTTGCCCAGAAACAATCTGTTGCAGTCCTCCAGTCATATTTTAAGAAGTTGTCTTTTACTGCAAAAACAAACCAATCTACTTCCAGAATGAATAGGCTGCCTGTACTAAAGATATGGTCCAGATGTTGTAAGGTGTTTCATTCATTCTGTTTATGGGAAAAATGTTTAGCATATTTAGCTCTATGGTTTGAGTTACAGTGCCAACTTACTAGAAAACAGACTACTCAAGGCCCAAAAGGGCTACTTTTTTCTACTGTAGGAATCTTTACAAGAAATGTTTTTCTAAAATAAATAAGTTACATGTGGGGGGCAACATGTTTGGTAAGAACATCTAAGGGACCTTTTACTAAAAAGCATGCAGGTTCTGCTGCTTTGGACACTATTGACCACAACCTTCTTCTTGCTTGGTTGTAAGGGCTCTGTACTATCTTGGTTCTCTTCTTCTTTCTCCCATTGCTCTTTCAGTATTTGTTTTAGTGGATCCTCCTCTACTGCTATCCCACTCTCAGTTGGTATACCCCAAGGATCTGTCTTGGGTCCACTCATGTTCTCTCTATATACTCAGTCCCTTGGTGTACTCATAAGAAATGCTATACTGTCAGAGCAAGGTGCATCAAGCCCAGTATCCTGTTTCCAACAGTAGCCAATCCAGGTCACAAGTACCTAGCAGTTTCCCAGAGACACACAGGTTCCATAATGCTTGGATTGAGGCAAGTAGGGAATTCCCCAGGTCCTCTTTAACAATGGTTTATGGACCTTTCCTCCAAGAACTTCTTCACACCTTTTTTTTTTAAGCCCAGCTACATTAACAGCTTTTACCACACCTCCCAGCAACGAATCACAGACCCCGATCACACATTGAGCGAAAAAATATTCTCCCTTATCAGTCTTAAACAGGTTACACTATAGCTTCATTGCATGTCCCCTAGTTTTTCTACCTTTTACTGGCATAAAGAATCAAACTACATTGACCCGTTCCACTCCCTTCATTAATTTATGGACCTCTATCATATCTCCCCTCAGCAGTCTCTTTTCCAGGTTGAAGATCCCCAACCTTTAAAGCCTTTCCTCATAGGGGTATCCGTCCATCCTCTTTACCATTTTGGTGGCTCTTCTCTGTACCTTTCCTAATTCCACTATATCCTTTTTAAGATATGACTACCAGAACTGCACACAATATTCAAGCTGTGATCACACCATTGAACGAAACAAAGGCATTATAATATCCTTTGTCTTATTCTCCATTCCTTTGCTTATGATTCCTAGCATTCTATTTGCCTTCTTGGCCACCGCTGCACAGTGGGCAGAGGGTTTCAACATGTTATCTACAATGACACCTAAATCTTTTTCCTGGGCGATAGTTCCTAATGTGGAACCTTGCCTCATGTAACCATAGTTTGGGTTGTTCTTTCCTAGGTGCATAACTTCACTCTTGTCATATTAAATTTCATCTTCTATTTGAATGTCCAGTCTTCCAGTTTTTCACAATCCTCGTGGGTTTTAACAATTTTGAATAATTTTGTCTCATCTGCAAATTTGACTACCTCACTCGTTATTCCTCTTTCCAGGTCATTTACAAATATGTTAAAAAGCAACAGACCCAGTACAGATCCCTGCAGTACTCCACTCTTCACATTTCTATCTTTTAATCAGTTTCTATCCACAACAGTACACATCCCATGACTTTTTAATTTCACCAAGAATCGCTCATAAGGAACCTTGTCAAAGGTTTTCTGAAAACCCAGATACACTATAATGTCTGGCTCACCTATCTATTTAATAAAAAAACCACACACACACAGATTAGTAATACAAGATGTTCCTTAGCTAAACCCGTTGGATTTCTCCCATTAAACCATGACTAGTTATATGTTCAGTAATTTTGTTCTTTATAATGGTTTCTATCATTTTGCCCGATACTAATATCACCAGCTTGTGGTGTCCCAGATCACCCCTGGAACCCTTTTTAAAAATGAGCATTACATTGACTATTCTCCAATCTTCCGGTACTACAGATTATTTTAATGATAGTTCACAGATTACTAATAAAAGGTCTGCAGTCTCCTATTTCAGTTCTTTCAACACCCTCAGGTATGTACCATCCAGTCCAGGTGATTTGCTACGTTTTAGTTTATCAAATAGTTATAATATATCTTCCAGGTATATCAACATTTCTTTCAATTCTTCCATTGCATCGCCTTTAAATGCCATTTCAGTCACAGGTAACTTCCCTACCTCTTCTTCGGTAAAGACCAAAGCATGGCTTTCATTACCATCTATTTACGCTGATGACTCCCAGATCTACCTTTCTACAGCTGAAATTGCTCTGGTGATCTAGGGTATGATTTCCTACCTGCTTTTCTGACATTGCTGCTTGGATGTTTCACTGACCCTTGAAATTGAACATGGCTAAAACTGCTGCTTATTCCTCCCTCCCCCCCAATCCTCCTCTCCCCATCCTTATACTATGCTTTCCCATGGACCAAGCACAGTTTACAGAGAACAATGGTATGAAAAGTACAATTGGAACAAGTACTTATTCAATTACATAGAACATTTAAGAACTTTTTACATGGAACTTCATGAACTATTTACATTTTGATATGGAAAAACAATCCATAATACAGATTACAATACAAACTATATACAGTGGAAAAGAGTTTGGTTGATATCATCACTAACCAAGCTTTGAAAGCCTGAGTTATATTATGTTTGCTTTTCGGTTTGTGCTGTTGTGAGGGTGTGGTGTGGTGTGGTGTCTGTGTGTCAGTGTTTGGTTGTGGGCCACAGTGTGTGGTAAAAAGGTTTGGTTTTAGGTTTTTGCAGTATAACCTAATATCATTTAACTGTCTGATATTTTCAGGAAATTCATTCCAGAGTACCGGAGCAAAGTGTGGGAAAGCTTTGTTGTTTGTTAATTTTTTAGCTTTTGTGAAGTCTTTTGATACCTCAATTTTATGTTTGTTTTTACTCCTTTGATTTCGATTTGATGTTTCCTTGATGATTAGAGTGTTAAGGAATGATGGTGCTAGGTTATTGATTATTTTGAAAGTTGTTACAAGTACTTTGTAGCTTATGCAGCAGTAAATTGGTAGCCAGTGTAGTTGGGATAGTATAGGAGTGATATGTTCGATGGAACAAACATCCAGAATTGTTCTGGCTGCTACATTTTGTACTAGCTGGAGCCTTCTAAGATTTTGTTTTAAGATACCCTGGAGAACAGTGTTCGCAAAGTTGAGTGGGGTGTAATGACTGCCTGAATTATGGATATGAAGTCGTGTAAGTGTATCAGGAGGCAGAGCTGTTTTAGTAGCTTAAGTTTATAATGTATTTTTTTCATTGTTTTTAATGTGTGAGTCCATGCTTAGGGTCTGATCCAGTATTACCCCTAGGTATTTCACTTCTTTTTTTGCTGTGATATCATAGTTCTGTAGTACAATTGATGTTGGGGGTACATAGTTTGGGTTTCTAGTTACATATAGTACATCTGTTTTTGAAGTGGAGGAGTGGCCTAGTGGTGGGGGCAAGGTACTTCAGGCCAGAAGGTCGGGGGTTCAAATCCCACTAGAGGGCAGCAACCTTGAGCCAGAAGGACTGGGGTTTCTAGTCCCACAAGTGCTCCTTGTGGTCTTGGGCAAGCCACTTAACCCTCCATAGCCCATGTTCCCTGTATGTATTAGTGTATGTGTCTCATATCCCCTCATGTTAAATGTATCACCCTGTTGTGACCACTTTGATTGAAGGATAAGGTGGTATACAAAACTGTCTAAATAAATAAAATAAATACATAAAAGTTAATGTGTAAGCTGTGATTTTTGAGCCATTGTGATAGATCGTTAAAGCATTCTGAGATTAATTGCATGGGGGGGGGTTGGAATTCTAAATGGGAGGTATAACATTATGTCATCCGCGTATCTGTGGTAATGAACACGGAACCTTTTAAAGATTGAGCAGATTGGTTGCAGGTAAATATTAGAAAGGAGTGCTAATAGGGCGGATCCCTGGGGAAGACCTTGTTCCTGCTTGAATGTTGTTGAAGTTTGGTGATTAATTCTCACAGTTTAGGTTCTGTTATGTAAGTATGAGGTAAGCCAGCTATGGACAGTTGCCTTTAGCCCTATCTATTGAAGTCTGCTTAGCATTAGTAGATGATTCACACTATCGAATGCTGTAGTGATGTCTAAGAATAATAGCATGAACGCTTGTTTTGAGTCATCTATTCCTCTTGCCAATGTGTCAAGTAGTACTGCGAGTAGTGTTTCTATTCCATGGTATGGGCGGAAACCGTATTGTTGTTCGTCAAGGGGGGCTGAGGCATCAATGAAATCCTGAAACTGGATTTGGATTACTTTTTTCAATTAGTTTGGCCATGAATGGTATGCTTGAGATGGGTCGGTATGAAGTAGGGGAGCTTTTGTCCAGGTTGCTATTTTTGAGAATTGGGCAAATTTGGGCATATTTAAGGGTGGGTAGTAAGTACCCCTTTTCGAGAGTTAAGTTAATCATAGGGAGGATGAATGATGAGAGTTCGGGTAGGGTCATTGTTAACCAGTCTACCGGACATGGGTCTAGATAGGAAGTGGTAATGTTTAGATTGGAAATTATGTTCTTGAGGGTGTCCTTAGATGTAGGGTGAAAATAAGACCAGTTATTAATTTGGTTGGGGTGTGCTTCATTGTGTGTTATGGAGGATGGTGATTGTAGCTTTATTTTGTTCATGTAGTGGAGGGCTAGTGTTTGTGGGGAAAGGTGAAATTAGACTTACCTGCTAATTGTTGTTCCTGGAGTGTAGCCGGTCTAGTCCCGGACCTCTGGGTTCCCTATCTCATCCAGCAGCTTTGGAGACTGAGAAACTCCTCCTTTTTATGATGTCACAGGTATATCTTCCCGGTATCCGCCTCTTGCCATCAGTAACCTATTGACAAAGCAGACTCACCGGAGAGACAAGCAAAAAATGTAAGAAAACCAACCCCCCGCACTCAGGTAAAAGAACATCCCCCTAACCCAAATGTTTGACAGCAACCGTGACTTAAACTTACGCAGGCTTCTCCCTACTCCAAAAGAGAGAACAACCTGCTATAGAAACTGTAAAGAGGTACTCTTACCTGTAAAGACCTGCAGTACTTCAGGCACCTTAAGAAGTGCAACCCTAGGGAGGGATACGGGACTAGACCGGCTACACTCCAGGAACAACAATTAGCAGGTAAGTCTAATTTCACCTTCCTGATCGTGTAACCGGTCTAGTCCCGGACCTCTGGGTAAGTACCAGAGCAGTGAGAGATTCAAATCTGGGAGGGCCCCGGGAGACCAGCCTGAAGTACAGCTGAACCAAAAACGGTCTCCTCTGCCCTCTGCACATCAAGACGGTAATGCTTTGCAAAAGAGTTCAGCGACGACCACGTCGCCGCTTTACAAATCTCCACTGGAGACACCAGACGCACTTCAGCCCAAGAGGAGGCCTGTGCCCTAGTGGAATGAGCTCCCAGCCCATCCGGAACCGGACGACCGCTCGAGATATAGGCCGAGGCAATAGCCTGCTTGATCCACCTCGCGATGGACTCCTTCGACGCTGCCTCCCCTTTCCTGGGTCCCGCGAAAAGAACAAAAAGCCTGTCGGATTTGCGAAAACCGGCTGTACGCTGAAGATACTTCTTAAGTGCCCTCCGAGCATCTAGCAAGCGTGACCCTCGCGAACCGGAAGAACCAGTAGAGCGCGACAAGACTGGCAAAGAAATCTCCTGTTTCAAATGAAAAGGCAAGACCACCTTAGGAAGGAAGGCCGGCACCATTCTCAAAACCACCTTTGAAGGGAAAAACAAGAGATAAGGCTCCCGACAAGAAAGCGCCTGTAACTCGGAGACCCTCCGAGCTGAGCAGATGGCCACTAGAAACACACCCTTTAAGGTAAGGTCTTTGAGCGACGTCTGGGACAGAGGCTCAAAGGGCTCGCGCTCCAGCGCGGATAAAACGGAGGGGAGATGCCACTTCGGAACGAACGGCCGCACTGGCGGACGTAGTAAGGAGCCCGCCCGCAAGAAGCGTTTGACATCTGCATGGCAACCGAGCGGCCGACCCCCTATCTTACCACGATAACAGGCTAAAGCAGCCACCTGAATGCGCAACGACGCCGCAGCTAAGCCCTTAGCAAAGCCATCCTGTAGAAAATCCAGGATCTGCGGAATGGAAGCTCGCAAAGCTTCGAACTTCCTGTCCAGGCACCAGCCTTCGAAAATCCGCCAGACACGGATGTATGCTAGCGAGGTAGAACGTTTCCGGGCCTGCAACAGGGTAGAAATAATCGCCGAATAGCCCCGGGCTCTCAACCTTGCCCTTTCAAGAGCCAGGCCGTAAGCGAGAACCGACCCACGTGGGGCATGAACAGAGGGCCCTGCGCGAGAAGATCCGGGCGAGACGGGAGCCGCCAAGGCTTCGCTACTACCAAACGCATCAGATCCCCGTACCACGGCCGCTGAGGCCAATCCGGGGCTATCAGAATGACCTGACCCCTGTACTGTTCGATCCGCTGCAGAACTCTTCCAATGAGAACCCACGGGAGAAACACATACAGCAACTGGTCCACGGGCCAACACTGAACGAGCGCGTCCAAACCCTCCGACATCCATTCTCTGCGCCTGCTGTAAAAGCAGCCGGCCTTCGCTGAGGCAAAGGTCGCCATGAGATCCATGACCGGCGCACCCCAACGTCGCACTATCATCGTGAAGACTTCGGGATGGAGGACCCATTCCCCTGGATCCACCCGAACCAAACTAAGGAAATCCGCCTGTACGTTGTCCACTCCGGCGACATGCGCGGCTGACAGGTCCAGAAGATGTACCTCGGCCCAGTCGCACAGGACTCCGGTCTCGATTTCCAGTCTCGTACTGCCGGTGCCGCCGTGTCTGTTGACATAAGACACCGCTGAGGCATTGTCGGAAAACACGCGGACCGCCTTGCCTTGAACCAGCGGATGGAACGCCTGCAGCGCTAGCGTCACCGCCCTCAACTCCAGCCTGTTGATGGACCACGCCGCCTCCTGACTCGTCCATTGTCCCTGCGCAAACCTGCCGTGGCAATGAGCGCCCCAGCCCAAGAAGACTGGCGTCCATCATCATGGGCACCCAGGCCGGGGTTGTCAGCTCCCTTCCCCTTGCCAGGGACTCGGGAAGCAACCACCATTGCAGGGACCACCGAGTATCCTCCGGACAGGGTAACTTCCTGGACAGTGGATCCTGTTGGTGTGACCAGCGGTGAAGCAATGCTCTCTGCAGAGGCCTCATGTGAGCTCTCGCCCAGGGAACTGTCTCAATGGCCGCCGCCATAGTGCCCAGCAATTGAAGATAATGCCACGCCGAAGGCGCCTTGTACTGAAGGAAGCGGGCCACCAACTTCTGAAGGCCCAACGCCCTTTCCTCCGTCAGAAACACCTTTCCGACCTCGGTGTCGAAGCGAACTCCCAGATACTCCAAAATCTGAGAGGGAACCAAGTGACTCTTCGCCAGATTGACAACCCAACCTAGCTCCTCCAAATAGGCTACTACGCGAGCAGTGGCTGTGACACTCTCCGACCTGGATTTCGCTCGAATCAACCAGTCGTCCAGGTACGGATGCACCAAGATCCCCTCCTTTCTGAGAGCCGCCGCCACCACGACCATAACTTTGGTGAAGGTCCGTGGCGCAGTCGCCAAGCCGAAGGGCAACGCTCGAAACTGGAAATGACCGAAGGGGACTGCGAACTGGAGAAATTTGTGATGCTCCTGTCGAACGGGAATGTGAAAATACGCCTCCGATAAGTCCAGCGAGGTGAGGAACTCCCCGCTCTGTACCGCTACGATGACCGACCGCAGGGTTTCCATATGGAAATGGGACACGCGGAGACAGCGATTTACGTCCTTGAGATCCAAGATCGGACGAACGCCTCCGCCCTTTTTGGGGACGACAAAGTAAATCGAGTATCGACCGGCGCCGCATTGGTCGGGCGGTACAGGCACAATTGCCCGGAGCTCTAGGAGCCTCCGGACCGTCGCTCGCAAAGCCTTGCGCTTGGCGGGCGACCTTCCGGGGGACAGCACGAAGGACTCTCGCACCGGCCTCAGGAATTCCAGAGCGTACCCTTCTCGCACTACCTCCAGCACCCACTGATCCGAAGTCACTCGGGCCCAGGCAGCGTAAAACTCCTGCAACTGCCCCCCTACAGGGAGCACGGATGCCCGGGCCCCCCTTATCTCATTGTGGCTTTTTGACTGCGAAGGCAGAGGAAGAGGTTGACGACCCAAAGCCTCGTCCCGCACCTCGAAACCCCCGGAAGGACTGACCTCTGTTAGAGAAACGGCCTCTCTGGGCAGAACCGAATCTGGGGGACCGAAAACGGCAAAAATCGCGCTGCTGCCCCCTACCAGACGAGAACTGCCGGATAGGTCTAGGCTTGTCCTCCGGCAACTTGCCCCCTTTAGATTCACCTAAATCCTTAACCAGCTTCTCTATGTCTTCTCCAAATAAAAGGCGACCCTTAAAAGGAAGCTTGCTCAATCTAGCCTTGGAGGCACTGTCCACTGCCCAGTTGCGAAGCCACAAGTACCGACGAGCCGCCACCGCTGACGCCATGCTCTTGGCCAAGCCCCACATAAGATCGTATTGAATGTCTGCTAAGTAGGCCACGCCAGACTCCAGCTTGGCCGCCTCACCCGATTCGGCACCGTCCGGGCTCTCCTGAAGCCAATGAGACCAGCGAAGACAGGCTCTAGCGACCCATGCAACGCAGATAGCCGCTTGCAGCGACAGCGCATTGACATCAAACACCTGCCTCAGCAACACATCCAACTTCCTATCCTGAGCATCCTTGAGAGCCGTACTGCCCTCCACCGGGATAGTAGTCTTCTTGGTGACTGCCGAGACAGCTGCATCCACCTTGGGTGACTTGAACACCTCCTTATCCGGATCTGACAAGGGATAAAGGCGGCTCATGACCCTGGCACCTTTCAAAGGCGATTCAGGCAGGTTCCACTCCTCCTGGATCATCTCACGGAACACCCTATGAACCGGGAACACCTTCTGAGTCTTCCGAAAAACCTGAAGCAAAGGATCTTCTAGGGTGTCATCCTCCGCTGTCCCTGGTACCGGCATATTTAAAGTCTTGAGGGCTTCCAGTATCAACGCAGGAAGCTCCTCCCTGCAGAAGACGCGCACAACTCGCGCCTGGTCTTCCCTCTCAGCCAGCTCACCTTCTTCCAGCTCCTCCTCAGCGTCAAACTCTGGGACCTCACCATCAGACAGCGGCCCCTCCGAAGTCACCGAACAGTCTGTCAGCAGACCCTCCAGACGCGGCCTCTTGACGCCACCGGAAGGGCCCTCAGCCGGGGCCGGAGACGCTGTCCTCTTAACCCCTGTCGAGACCTCCGGACCCTTTCCTTGCTGAGCGGCAGCCAAGAAAGACTGCTGAAGGAGTGCTACAAATGACTGGGAGAAAATGGCAGACAAATCCACGGGGAACGCAGAAGGAGGAGGAGACGAGACCGGAGCTGACGAGGGGCCAGCCACGGGACCCCCCAGGGGCAACTCAGGAATTGGCGCGCTAGAGCCCTCTGGCGGCGTGCCAGGACCATCCGCCGAGGCAACAGCGGGAGGGTCCAGGATATCCGAGTCTCTGGCGCAGGACTTACACACACCCGAAGGGGACCCCTTCTTCATGCCACAGACCAAGCAGAGAGGTTTAGAAGGCATGGTAAAGGTCAGGGAACGAGAAGGCAAACCCCACCGGGAAGCCTCTCCCCACACAAACCCTACACACTTCAGGAGCACGGCAGGAAAAGGCCCCCGATGAGTCAGGCTTTTTTTTTTTTTTTTACAGCAAACGCACGGAAAAGCCCCCAGCTAGCAAAAGAAAGAAAGCATCCTGAGAGAACAGGGCATGCCAGTCACCCCGAAGCGGCACAGAGAGTCGGGTCCAAATAATGGCTGCCACCCGCAGCAGCGGCACTCCAACGCCGAGCCGCCACGCGGTCAGGCCGGCTGTTCATCCTTTGGCGCCAAAATGCTTATCACCACCCCCGCGCCCAGAAAAACGTGTTCACTTACCTCAAGGCAGCTTAGGGACAAGGCGCCTGCAGCACACACCCCCGCATGGAATCGCACCGTTCACAGAGTGCGCTGAAACACGCCGGAGACTGCACACTCACCGTCGGGGCTTGTCTGCGAACGGGAGGGCCTGCCAGCGCACTGACAGGCAATCCTCTGTGTGGCGCTGGCTAGGCAGACCTCCGGATCTTATCCTAACGGCAGCTGACCAAGCCAGGGGGATCTCAGAGAGTGAACAGAAGTTGAGGCCTACTGAATCCAGCAAAGAGAAGGGGGGGGGGGGGGTAAAGAAAGAGAAATAAAGAAATAGAGAGAGAGAACAGCCTGCCGTCAAATTAAAAGGCACAGTGCAATAAAAAAGGAGCTCTCCCTAAGAAATAAATCCCCAAGAAGAAAAGGAGGTAAAAGAAAGAAACTAAATCAAAGTAAAAAGGTAAAATTGTTTCTCCAGTGAGCCCGGCTGTGCGGGCTCCTATCTATCCAGCTGCTTGGAGACTGAGGTAACTGATGGCAAGAGGCGGATACCGGGAAGATATACCTGTGACATCATAAAAAGGAGGAGTTTCTCAGTCTCCAAAGCTGCTGGATGAGATAGGGAACCCAGAGGTCCGGGACTAGACCGGTTACACGATCAGGAATATTGATTTCTGTTGCACTTGTATTATATGCTTTGTTTGTTAGGTTTTGGACAATGCTAAAGAGTTCTCTGGGCCAGCTTACGGATTTAGCTAGAATGCTGGAGTAGTAATTTTTCTTTGCATTTTCAGTGGTCTTCTTATATGTGTTAAGGACGTTTATGTAATTCTCATGGTTTGATAAAGATTTGGAACGTCACCATTTTCACTCTGCTTTTCGCAGGTCGGTTTTCATAGATTTTAGTATGGTGTGAAGCCAGGGGACATTTTTGTTTTTGGAGTTATTTTTTCTGTTTGGGCGGTTGTAGGGTATTTTGTGTGTAGCGGCACTAGAAATTTTGTGCCAGTTATCAATCGATTCATCGAGGTTAGTTAGTTCAAGTGGAAGATGAGGTATGGATTTGATCTTGGAATTCTTCCTTATTGAATTTCTTGAATCTATAAGGATGTGGCTAACTCTCTTCTCCTCCCTGTCTCAACTCGCAATCTTGAGGTCATTTTTGACTCCCCTCTCTCCTTCTCACACATCTAACTGATAGCTAAAACCTGCTGTTTCTTTCTCTATATCAACAAAATTCGCCCATTCCTTTCTGAACACACTACTAAGACACTTATCCACTCCTTAGTTACCTCCCATCTAGACTATTGTAACGGACTCCTTGCTGGTCTCCCTCAGAATCATTTCTCTCCCCTTTAATCTGTTCAGCACTCTGCAACGCAGCTAAACCTCCGCCAGCCTCATCATGCTCATATTACCCCCTCTTCTCAAGTCACTTGATTGGCTCCCTATCTATTTCCACATCCAGTTCAAATTTCTCCTGCTGACCTATAAGTACATTCTCCAGGAACAAGCAGGAAGTCAGTCCTCACTTATGGGTGACAACACCAACTGAGCCGGCATGGAGCAATTCCCCAGCTTTCAAAGAAAGCCTTTGGGACTGCTGCCACACATGCATGGTCCTCTTCCCGCCCAAAAGGTGCCATCTTGTTCAGTCTCCCTTTTTCCACAGAGCCCTTCGGACATACATCCTCATCCCTCGGAAAAAGGTTTTTTGTCCTCGGCCTTTTGGCCATTTTTCCAGTAGCACCTGTTCTCTCCCATCCTCCCCTTCGCCCCTGCTCTGGCTGTGGGCCAGAGGATCCCTCTTTTTTTTTCCCACTCTCTTAGTGTTTCCCTTTCAGGCCCTTTTCATGCCCTTTTTTCTCCAACTGCGGCCAGAAGGGTTTTTGACTTCACAAGGGTCCTTTTTGCCCCCATGGCCACCGGCTTCAAGAAATATATGACAGATGCTCCAAAAATATGTCACTCATGGACACCCATGACTTTTGTCTACGGTGTCTGGGGGCTAACCACAACCTGGAGCTCTGCTCTCTCTAAGAAAATGTCCGCTAAGGCCTTGCTAAGCCACAAGCAGAAGTCTGACATTTTTCCGCGAGGCAACCCCAGGGTCTCCAGTGGCACCTCACCCTGCCAATCCACCGCTTGCAGGGTCCACCACAGTGGTCCCAGGCATCACTCCGATCAGGGTTCACCAGAGGTGGAACGGCAAAAGAAGAAGATGACCTCTAAGTCACTGTCGGGGGCTCCAGACAAATGCAAGCGGTCTTGTTCTCATTCCCTTAGCCCTCCCCGGCGTTCCCAAGAGTCGGACAAGGAGCAGCCACAAAAGGTACCTCATACGACACAGAGGCCTCCAGCGATGGTACCCGGTCTCCTAAGGGTCGTCACAGCAAGGACCCCCTCTCCTCCTCCACACCAGACCCAGTAACTCCAGCGTCGACGTCAGAGGGACCCACTCCCAAGTGGGAGTCCCATATGATGGCACTGGAGCGCAGCGTTTCTGCCTTTCTAGCTGTCCAGCATGGCTGGCTCACATCCCAAGACTGAGGGTCCCCTGACTGAGATCCTGAAAACTGCCTTGGAAACCCCTGAGAGCCATAGGCCTCATAAGGGTCCTCGGCACCAGTCTCGCTCGCTGTCCCATTTCACGGGGGCGAGGTCTTCCAGAGTCAGTGCCTCCGGCCTCAAGCGGGCCTCTGTCACTGGGTGGGGGGGATCAGCCTGACTCAGTCCTTCTCGGGCTGGGAATCGGATAAGGACACTTCACCAGAGACCTGCGCCCATAGGGATCTCCCCCCTCTGACCCATCCCCACCCGCCTCGCAAAGGCAGTCACCTCCCAAGGACACCTCTTTCCTGGTGTTTGTGCAGGATATGGCTCGGGCCCTCAATCTGCCTACGCAGACCGAGAAGCAGAGGAACTTGACATCTTGCAGTACGAGTCTCCACCCAGGGAGTCTCTTACAGTTCTGGTACCATCTATCCTATCCCGGCTGCTTCTCCGCATGTGGGAAGCACTGGCCTCAGTCCCTATTGTCAGTAAAAGACTCAATGCCATGTATAGGGTCCAGTGCGGCACGGGATTTTGGAAGACCCAACTTCCTCATACCTCCGTGGTAGTTGAATCTGAGATGTGGAAACAGAAGTGCCCAAAGTCGCACTCTTTGGTCCCGCCTGGTAGGGAATCCTGTGCCCTCAGGGGCAAGGCTTACCAGGGATCCATGCTTGCATGCCACATCCAGGCATACCAACTGGATCTGGGTATGTTTCTTCGCGACCTCGCCAAAGAGCTCGGCAGTTTTTCCACAGGCCTTGGTGGGGAGCACCTTCTCAGATTCCAGACCCTCCTGAGATTGGTCACAGACTGCTCGAAATCCCTTTTCCGCACCGCATATGACAGGTTCAAGTCTTCCACATGGATGGCAGCAACTGGCATCGAAGCCCAACACCAGGCATGGCTACAGTCTTCGGACCTGGAACAGTGAGACCAGGAGAAGTTCCTGGATGTCCCCTGCCTCGACGAACAACTGATCGGCAAGCCCATGAAGGACAAAGCAGCCGAGATCGAGACAGAGTTTGTGACTCGCATCCGTCTCTCTTGCAAAACCTTCTCTTTTCCATGGAAGAAGCAGCAGCACAGCAAACAGCCTTTCTTCCAGAGGAAAGGGCTCCCCTACTGGGTATACCCACCATACTCGCCTACCCCCGTGCAGAAAACCAGTGCTCAAGACAAAGGGGGAGCTCAGTGTCACCAGAAACCCAAGGGGCCCAAGACCCAACCACAGCACCATCCCAGCCAGCCCCAGGGTTTTGACCCCCAAAAGCATAGCCTCTCACCCCCCGGGGACGCTTCCGCCTGTGGGAGGATGCCAGTCTCTCTTCACCCCCAAATGGGCGGCTATTACATCGGACACCTGGGTCATGCAGGTGATCCGGAACGGGTATCGTCTTCGTCTAGACAGACTCCCTCCTCCCCAATGGAGCCTACTCTGCTTCCCTCGCACCAGGCTTACTTTCAGCAAGAGCTGTACAACCTCCTTGGTCAACAGGCGGTCGAGAGAGTTCCGCTGCACCTCCGAGGTCGGGGGTTTTACTCCTAGTACCTTCCTCGTTCCGAAGGAATCTGAACAAGTTTCTGGTGCGGGGAAAAGTTCAAAATGCTTTTGCTTGGCGTCCTGCTGCCCTACCTCCAGCAGGACGATTGACTATTCTCTTTGGATCTCAGAGATGCTTACGTCCACATTCCTGTCCACCCCAAGCACAGGAAGTATCTGCGCTTTAGGGTGCAGGGAGAGCACTTCCAGTACAGAGTGCTCCCCTTTGGGCTCGCGTCTTCACCAAGTGCCTGTCACTGGCCGCAGCCCACCTCCGGCTGCAGGGCATATCAGTCTACCCTTACCTAGATGACAGGTTATATTTTTTTATTCTTTTAATGTCTGTTCTCTTACAGTAGGTAATTTTATTTTTACTTATCACTATTTTTTAATTTGTATTATTTGTTGCCTTAACCCTTTCGCATCCACATAATTGTTTTATAAATAAAAAAATTTTTGTTTTTTTTTATTAAGATTTGAGCTAAATGATGCAGAATATAAAGTTTTTTTGAAAAAATTGTATTTCTAAGAAACAATATTTACTGTTGCCATATGGCAACTACGGTCCTGAATGGCTGAAAATTAAAAACAGTCTTGCATCAGTTTCATTTACTGCTGGGTGTGATAGTTTAAATAACAGTTTTTTTTCAGATGTCAAGCACAGATGCACACCACATTTCACACAGTGTGCAGATTTTTTGGAAATATAGAATCCAGTGAAAAATTGGGGGGGGAAATGTGAAGGTTGCCATATGGCAACAGCAGCTATGAAAGGGCTAAACTGATACAATCCTCTTGAGTATGGTGCACAGATCTCTCCTCAACACTCCAGTTGCTGCCTTTTTAACATCCCTGCCATTCATTTATACAATTTTCCTTTGTTTGTTAATGAGCATGGACTTTCCAAAAATGATACTCTATGAATCATAACTCAGATTTATATAGCTCATTTTGGCCATCATAGAATTTATGTTCCAAAAACAGTAGTTTCTATGATTTTCTTCACACTGTCCCCTGTTTTGCTCACCTTTCGTATATGCCTCAGTCCTGTGTATTAGTTCTTCATAACAGTATGTATTTTTTGTACAGCGCGATCTCCCCCTTCTTTAGTTCCCTTGGAAACACTTTGCTCAACAAAGTCTTTCACTAAGTTCGCTCTACCATGCACAGTTCCATGGAAATTAGACTGATTTGGGCGCAAAAGCACTCATAGCATGAATCAAGCTGCTGCAAGTTAACGTTTTATTTCTGCTCTCTATTACCTTCTAGATTCGGTTAAGTGCAAACGTTGGGTATTGACTTCATTGCAAACGGTATAATTCGATTTTTATTTTTATGATACACTGGACGGATTCTCAAGTCTTAAGACCAAGAACTGAGCATATCACCCCCGTCTTACAGCAACTTCACTGGCTCCAAATGATGGAGAGCAAATTTAAAACAGTCCAGATCATCTTTAAAATCATTCATCATCTCTCGGCAGATGCACTCCAAGATATCATAACAAGGGATATCAGCAATAGACCAAGAAGGACCAATAATGACAACATGATCGGCACACCTGCAGGATATCACAAGACTAAACAACTTCAAGAGCAGCTCCTTCACTACTGGCGTCCACACTATGGAACTCCCTCCTAATGAGCCTTAGGGCATTAAATGACATCATAGACTTCCGCAAGGCCCTTAAAACCCTGCTCTTTACAGAAGCCTATGAGCAGACAGACAACAGTCTCCACCCAAACGGTAATGCAACTACCTCCGCCAACTCGATACCCACTCATCCCAATTAGACATACGAGTGCATTGTTTAATGTTGTTAAGTACCCTCATATTAAACGTAACCCTCCAATTGTGAAGTGATCACTTTGATTGTAGGATAAGGTGGTATACAAATCTGTCTAAATAAATAAATATTCCACAATGCCTTCACACTGTTCATAATCGATCCCCCTCTGGAGCATCTTATATAGGTTTTTAAATTTAACAGCATGTGCTTGTTCTTTTAGAGTACTCACCATCATTTTATTATACACTGGACATGCCCCCCAGTGACATTTAAATGGCCAAGTCCTCCATCCTCCGTTTTTTTACACCTTTTTTTTTTTTTATAAGAGGTTGCTTCCTCCCCAGTTTATATACTTCACAACGAGTTATGTTTTTTACTTGTACTATGATTTACTTGTCCTGATGTTGTGATAGACCTTGCAGTTTCATCTTTTATCCTTTAAGATTCCATACGGCAGCTCAATTATGTTATGAATGCTTGTTCTTTTAGAGTATTCATGGACATTTTATATACATTGGACATGCTCCTCAGCGACACTCAAATGGCCAAGTTGCCATTCTGCTTTATCCTCCCCCTTGTTTTTTTTTTTAAAGTATTTGCAGTTAATATTTATATTTTAGACCAGAATTTTACACCATATTCATCTTACATTAACTATTACCTCTGCTCTGGCTCTGGAGTATGATCACCATGTTATGCTCTATATGTTTTTAGCTTTCAAGCAACAGATTGACTGGAGTCTTTCTAAAGACTACCTACTCACAAGGTGCCTTTGTAAGTACATCTTCCTCGTCTCCTGGGATCTTTCCATCAATATGAATGCTATGTGTTACTAAACATAATGACTCTTATTCATAAAACTCACAACTAGATATTCATAGTTTTATACACAGTCTAATTGTGGTCCTTGTATTTATTGTTTACCTAACACATATATTATTTTATTTATTCATTCATTTTTACTTCTTTTTTAGATTGAAAAAACATTATGCTATTCATTTATTTAATTATTCAATATTTTACATAAGCTATATTGTTTTAATGTTTGCACTATTCATGTTTTAATTGTATATTATATATTTTGTATTCTGCTCATTTATTTATGTTTGTCTTTAAGATGCGTACCCCCTGAAGAAGGCGTGTCGTCAAAACGCATAGGGTGGGTTGTTTTTTGTTTTTTATAATTAACTAGCACCTGTGACTTCACACTTCCCTCGCTTGCTGTGTGTTCCGAAATAGAGAGACAGACAGAGTTTGTTACCCAGACTCGGCTCTCAAGGAAGACCTCCACCCTCCCACGGAAAAAGCCACAGGGAAAGAAGCCTTCTTTCCTCAGGAAGAGCCAACCCTATCAAGGTTATCCTCCATACCCAGCTACCCAGACCTTCAGCAGGGTCACCAGGACAAAGGTCCAGGCCAGGGCCAGTTCAAGGGTCCCAAGCCCCAGCCCATCCTGAGTCAGGGGTTTGACACCCCCAGCATAGCCTCTCTTCCCCTGGAGGGTTAGCTCCCAACAGGGGGGTGCCTGGTCCATTTTGCCGACAAGGACTCATGGGCACTTCAGGTGGTCAGAGGGTTACCTCTTCTGTCCTTCTTCCCCATGGAGCCTCCTCTGTCTCCCCTGCAAGAACTCACAGGCCTTCTCGAGGACAGGGCTGTGGAGCCTGTACCACACCACCTGAGGGGACAGGGGTTTTACGCCAGGTACTTTCTGGCCCCCAAAAGAACAAGGGGACTAAGGCCCAGCCTTGACCTGAGACTCTGAACAAATTCCTGGTGCGGGAGAAATTCAAGATGCTCTCAGTTGGAATATTGCTGCCCTACCTCCAGCAGGGAGATTGGGATGAATGGAGGATGCAAGTATAAGCATCCTTTAGGTCCAAGGAGCATAGCCAGTTACAGATAATACCTAAGATTCATGGTCGGGGGGCAACCACTGCCAGTACAGAGTATTGCCCTTCAGTCTAGTCTCCGCACAGAGGGTCTTTACCAAGGTCCCCTGGAGGTCTTTACCGAGGCCCCCTGGAGACAAAGATAGGTGGCTACCACATTTGGTAAAGACCCTCTGTGCGGAGACTAGGCTGAAGGGCAATACTCTGTGTACTGGCAGTGGTTGCCCCAACCATGAATCTTAGGTATTATCTGTGACTGGCTATGCTCCTTGGACCTAAAGGATGCTTATACTTGCATCCTCCATTCATCCCAATCTCCCTGGCTAGCTGGTAAGAGGGGAGACAGCCTCAGAGGAGCTGCAGGCCACAGGCTGCAAAATCAAGGTCCTACAACACCTGGGATTCGTGATAAGTCGTACAAAATCCCATCTCACTCCAAAACACAAGACATGGGGTTCATAAGAGCTTGCCTAGACACCCTCCAGGCCAAGGCTTTCCTTCCCCTGGACAAGACGGATGGCCCCACAGTCCTAACATCCAAAGTACAGCACTGCCACACGGTCTCAGCGCAGTCCATGCTTCACTTCCTCAGCCACATGACCTCCACGGTACATGCAGTACCCAACGCCTGCCTCCAGATGTGAGCAGCTCAGTAGTGCCTCTGCTCACAGTGGACCCAGGCCATGGGCCGGCTCCAGGACAGTCTTGGTGTCCCATCAGCTGGTGGAGTCACTCAGTTGGTGGCAGGATAGTCAGAACCTGCACCAGGGCATGCCCTTCCAACTCCCGAGGCTCCAGAAGGTTCTCATAATGGATGCCTCCCTACGGGGCTGGGGTGTCCATTGCGAGGGGCTGCGCACCCAGGGGTTGTGGTCACCCGAGGAAAGCCAACAGCAGCAGCTCAACCTGCTGGAGCTCAGGGCTGTCTTCCTGGTGCTAAAAACTTTCCAGCACCGCTTGGGACACCAGTCAGTGCTTGTCCAGATGGACAATCTGGTTGCGATGTTCTACCTGAACAAGCAAGGGGTACAGGCTTCTACTGCCTATGCCAGGAGGCAGTAGCCTTCTGCTTGTACGCAACCAGTCAGGGTATGCTCCTCCGGGTGATATACATTTTATTTATTTATTTACATTCTCTTATATACCGCGCTATTCTGCATCAGTGTGGTTTACATTGAACAAATTGAAATTATATTGAACAGGGCATTATAACTTGGAGATAACTATTTTACAGGGAACATGGGCTATGGAGGGTTAAGTGGCTTGCTCAAGACCACAAGGAGCACCTGTGGGACTAGAAACCCCAGTCCTTCCGGCCCAAGGTTGCTGTCCTCTAGTGGGATTTGAACCCCCGACCTTCCGGCCTGAAGTACCTTGCCCCAACCACTAGGCCACTCCTCATGGGCCAGGACAACACCCTGGCAGACAGACTGAGCAGGGCCCTCCGGCCACACGAGTGGCAATTGGACCCAGAGGTGGCATGGCAGCTGTTCAGATAGTGAGGCACTCCGAGCCTCGACCTCCTCGACCTCTTTGCCAACCCAGTCAATGCTCAGCTACCATGTTTCTGCTGTCCGCATCCACACCCAGACTGGGTAGTGGCGGATGCCGTCCTCATCTCGTGGTCGGGGGGGGGGGGGTCCACTGTATGCATTTCCTCCCACACCACTGATAGCACAGACCCTATTCAAGGTCCAGTGGGACAAGGCTTCTATGATTCTGGTGGCCCCCAGATGGCACAGACTGCCTTGGTTTCCCCTGCTGCTCCATCTCTCAAATGGGGCCTTCACTCGCTCTTGGCAACTCCCTAGGACTTTTGACCCAGGAGGAGGGTTCAATCCTCCACCCCAACCTGTGATCCTTGTCTCTCACAGCATGCTTCCTGAACGGATCACTTTAGCACCCTCAACCTCCCCAGGGAGGTAGATGAATTCCTTCTGGCCTCTCGTAAGGACTCCATGAGACAGACCTACACCTTCAAGTGAAGATTCTCCTCATGGTGCACGGAACACTGGGCAAACCATTACTCCAATCCGGTGCACACAGTGCTGCAATACTTGTTCCACCTCTCGCAGTCCAGGCTTCAGTCCAACTCTGTCCGGGTGCACCCGAGTGCCCTCTCCGCAAACCATCACTCCATAGAGGGAAAAACCCCTTTCCGTGCATGCAGCCCCTGGTTACTCGATTCATGTGGAGCTTACTGCTCTCTAAGCTTCCCACCCGTCTGCCCCTGGCAGAATGGGATCTCACTGTAATCCTAGCACAGCTTACCAAGCCGCCCTTCGAACCCCTGGCTACCTACCATCTGTGCTATCTGTCCTGGAAGGTGTCCTTCCTGGTGGCACTCACCTCTGCCCAGAGTCAGTGAGCTTCAAGCCTTGGTGGCCAAGCCACCCTACACTAGGCTCTACAAGAACAGGTTTGTACTCTGTACCTACCCGAAATTCCTACCAAAGGTGGTATCCGATTTCCACCTCAACCAGGGAGGTGGTACTTCCCACCTTCTTCCCCCAGCCCCAGGCTGACAAGATGTTGGCTATTCTCTACATGCTGGACTGCAAAAGGGCCCTGTCCTTTTACCTGTAGCATACCCAGGACTATTGCAAAGCCTCTCAGCTTTTCATTTCTTTACCACCCTAGTCATCTGGGGGAGGCTGTCACCAAACAGACGCTGTCCATCGGGGTGGCAGACTGCATCGCCTTCACTCACAACCAGGCTGGGCTGCCGTTAGAGTGCGGAGTCACAGAAAACAATGTCAGGGCTATGGCAACCTTGTGAGCCTACGCTCTGTCCCTCTGGCAGATATCTGCCGGGCCACCATCTGGTCCTCCGTTCACACTTTTGCAGCACATTACTGCCTGGAGAGGGAATCCCAACAGGACAGCACCTTCGGCCAGGCCATCCTACAGAATCTGTTCGGAGTTTAGGAAACTCAAACCCTCGGACCCTTCTTGTTCAGATTACCGGAGCCATGGTTCTTCCTGGATACTGGGGTCCTCAGTCTGTGTCTTCAGATTCACCTGCAGCTGCTCACTGCTGGGCCGTGTTTTTTCTCTGCAATTCCCAGTAGCCTGTAGCTAGTAGTCCCATATGTGTGGACTGACTTCCTGCTTGTTCCTGGAGAAAGTGTAGTTAACAGGTGTTCTCCAGGGACAGCAGGAATCAGTCCTCATAATTCTCCCTCCTTCCCTTGGAGTTGCAGTTCATATTTTGGCCATCTTCTTTTGTCGGCTCTAGTTATGTCATCTGACTGATCCCCCCTTGGGTGGGAAGGGGGCCACGCATGTGTGGTGGCATCTCCCAAAGGCTTCCTTTGAAAACTGGGGAGATGCTCCATGCAGGGCTCTGTCAGCATCGGCATCACCCATATGTGAGGACTGATTCCTGCTGTCCCTGGTGAACATCCGTTACAGGTAAGTAACTACACTTTATCAGCGCATTAAGTGAAACACCATAGCACCTTTAAATAAAAGGGCCCCTAAGTGTTACCCAAATTTCTACAATATACAAATATGCCCATTGTATCAGCTTTAATCCATAAAAGGAGACAGATAACACAGATTAGTAAGGATTAATCTGGTCTGACAAAATGCTGCTTTCCAGGGAGTTTTATCAGCAAACACATCCTGTTTTTTTAAGCAGATAGCCTCCATCCAACACAGTCTTAGTTGCAGTTGCTATCTTGGTACATAAATCCTAGTGCAGAGACACAAACAATTTGTAATTTAGTGGGATGTTATTTATAATTGAGAGTGGCACTAACGAATTGGTTGCATGCAGAAAGATAAACCCCAAAATAGGTTTTTCAGAAACATCCTGACATTTTCACCTCCTCCAACAGTGACTCAAGCAAATGCAAAGGCCTGGTTACCAGGCAGGCTCCTTCCAGCACCATTCAAAAGACAATTCAAGCCCCAAATGGTCCAGGGATGCTAAAATTCAGAAACTAAATACTTCTCAGTGAGCGCTAGGACAGTGGATTATTAACATAAGTTAAGCTCTTCTCAAAACAGCTGCATGTACCTGTAAGGACTTGATGGACAGAGCTGTTATTAAAAGATTACAAATATATTCTTCCAGTATCAGTAGTAAAAGATATTGATTAACATTTCTACAATCATCTCAACTTGTTTTTTCTTTTCCTTTTATTTACAAATGAAAGAAGTGGGGCAGGCTTTCATAAGTTTACTGAATAAAAATAAATGTTTATGTAGAAGAATGAAGATGACATTTTACTTATCAGTTAATGTTCTTTCCTTGAGTCCTTCTAAAGCAGTCCAAATAAGTGGGTTGTGTTCCCCTATCAGCAGATTGGTGGAGACAAAGAACCAATGAAAAGCCCAGATTTCAATGACATCACTCTCATGCCTCTTTCCACTTCAAACCACCAGAGGACCCTCAGTATTCATCCCAAAGCATATGAGAGAACACATGGCAAGCCTCACACAACTACTCCTGGTTACCCATGATTGAAATCGATTGAAAGCAAGTTCTGCTACGAGGGGACATGGGATGAGGGTGAAAGAGGATAGATTCAGGAGTGATATGCGGAAATATTTCTTTACAGAAAGAGTGGTGGATCCGTGGAATAGTCTCCCAGTGTAAGTGGTAGAGATGAGGACAGTATCTGAATTCAAAAAAGCATGGGACAAACACAGAGGATCTCTAAAGGAAAAAAAGGGGACTGTTGTAGGGGTGATATGGAAGGAAAGACTAGATAGGCCATGTGGTCTTTTTCTGTCATCATTTTTCTCTGTTTCTATGTTCAGGAAGCATAAACAGAAGGCTGGCTGTAGAAGATGAACCTGCAGAGACAAGTATTAAAATCACAGCGGACCCAAGGGTACTACAACAGAGCAATACAGTTTCAGGGGCAGGCCCTAAACTGATCCAGCAGGACTTGAGGAAAGGACTTTAACTGGTAAGTAAAATGTCACCTTCCATATCGTCCTGCTAGACCAGTCCAGACAAGCTGGATGTACCAAAGCTACAATAGAACTGGGCAGGAATTAGACACAGCAGCTCACAAAATTCTTGAGCCAAGGGGTAATGCTTGACAAAAGTGAAAAGTGATGCCCACGCTGCTGCCCAACAAAGTTTGCAGGGGTTACCGAGCTCAGCTCCACCCACAAGTACTCTTGCACTTGGGAAGAATGGGCATGCAAACCTCTGGAACCAACAGATTCTGCAATAGATATGCAGAGGCAAAAACCTCCTTAATCCAGCACCCCAAAGTTGACTTGGCTGCAGTTCCACACTTGCACGGGCCAGCAAAAAGCAGAAAGAGATGGTATGCCATAAAAAAATAAGACACAACCTCCAAAAATTGGAGAAGCACCCTCCAACCATCCACAAGGCGAAGATCCTTATCCTTCTTCCAACACTGCTCCTTCAAGAAGAGGAGCAGGCAAACCACCTGGTTCACATGAAAATGAGACAGTACCTTAGGTAAGAATAAAGGTACAGGCCAAATGGAAATGGCCTTCTTTGAAAAATACAGATAAGGGTCTCGGCCAGACAGAGCTTGAAGAACAAACCATAACCAAGAAGACAGTCTTGAGGGTAAAGCCCTTAAGGCAGCATGCTTCAATGGCCCTAGGGGGGCTGTCATCAGGGTCCTGAGCAAAGACATAGATCCCAGGAAGGGATCACAAATCGATGGGGAGGATGCCAATGCCAAACCTGCTGGAGAAAAACATGAGACCTCCAGTTGCAAAGCCAAAGATTTACTTGCCACTGAACCATGGAAACAGGTCAGAGCTGCCACCAGAACCTTCAGGGAGCTAAGTGAGAAGCCCTTCTCTGGGCCAACCTACAAAAAGGCCAACGGGGAGGACACAGAGAAACATGGCGACAGAAAGAGACCATGTCGCCTATCTCGTCTGCTCTTCCATAACAAATACTATAGTCCCTTCTTTTTCTTTAGAGATCTTCTGTGTTAGTCTCATGCTTTTTTTTAATTCAGATATTGTCCTGGTCTCTACTACATCCACTGGGAGATTATTCCATGAATCGACCATTCTTTCCATAAAGAAATATTTCCACATATTACTCCTGAGTCTATCCCCTTTCACCCTCATCCTCTGTCCCCATATAGCAGAGCTTGCTTTCAATCAAAAAGAGACTATATTCTTGAGCATTTATGCCTTTATCATATCTCCTCTATCCCGCCTTTCCTCTAACATATACATATTAAGATCTTTAAGTCTGTCCTCTTATGCTTTTAATGAAGACCACTAACCATTTTAGTAGCCACCATCTGCACTGAATCCATCCCGTTTTTGTCCTTTTGAGGGTGTGGTCTCCAGAATTGCACACAGTACTCCAAATGAGGTTGCACAATTGATTCATACAGAGGCACTATCACCTCCTTTTTTCTACTAGCCATTCCTCTCCCTATGCACCCAAGCATCCTTCTGGCTTTTGCAGTCGCCTTTTCTACCTGTCTCACCACCTTAGGATCATCAGAAACAAATCATGCCCAGGTCCCGCTCTTCCTTTTGTGGACATGAGTACTTTGCCCCTACATTGTACATCTCCCTTGGACTTTTGCAGCCCAAATGCATGACCCTACATTTTTTAGCATTAAATCTCAGCTGCCAAATTCTTGACCATTCTTCAAGCTTATTTAGATCCCCTCCTCATGTTATCTACTCCTTCCTGGGTGTCTAATTCTATTACAGATTTTGGTATCATTCAAAAAGAGGGAAACCTTACCAGACAGCCCTTCTACAATATTACTAACAAAGATGTTAAAAAGAATCGGACCAAGGACAGATCCCTACAGTACACCACTGGTAACCTCCTCATCAGAGTGAGCCCCATTTACCTGTATCCTCTGTCGCCTCCCACTCAACCAATTTCTAACCCAGTCAGTCACTTTAGGGTCCATCCCTAGGGTGCTCAATTTGTTTATAAGTCGCCTGTGAAGAATGATGTCAAAGGCTTTACTGAAATCTAAGTGCATCACATCTAGGGCTCTCCCTCAGTCCAACTCATGGTTACCCAGCCAAAGAAATTAGATTTGTCTGAGAAGACATGCCTCTTTAAAACATGCTGCTTCAGATCCTGTAATCCACTGGACTCCAGAAACCTCACTATCCTCTGTTTTAGGAGTGTTCCCATTAATTTACTCACCACAGATATCAGAAAACCGGTTTGTAGTTGCCAACCTCATCCATACTTCAGTTTTTGTGTAAAAGGACCACATGCGCCTTTTTCCAGTCCCCTGGAACCACTCCTGACACTAAAGAAGCATTGAAAAGATCAGATAGTGGAGCCGCAAGAATTCCTTAAGTTTCTTCAATACTATTGGATATATTCCATCTGGTCCCATCGCTCGCTCTAAAGATACGTCACTTCTGTTCCTATTTGTGGGCATTTTCTGAGATCCTGCTCCTGGCCCTTCATCTGTGAATACAGAACAGAAATATTTAAGCAATTCTGCTTGTTCCTCATTAGCTTCCCTTCACCCTTGAGTCTGACAATACCACTTTTGCACTTTCTTTCTCACTAACATATCTGAAAAATGTCATGCTTCCTATTTTATTGCACTATTTCTTCTTCTTTTTGTAGTTTTACTTTATTGACTACTCTGCTAGCTCTTCTACGTTTTTCCAAATATAGATGCTTGTCTTCCTCTCTCTGTGATCTCTTGTATTTTATAAGGCCACCCTCTTTTTCTTCACCTTCTCAGCTACTTATTTGAGAACCATAGTGGCCTCCTTTTCCGTTTACATTTTTTCACCTGTGTAACAAAAAGATTTGTTGCCCTTAAAATATCCCCTTTCAGGTTTTGCCCATTGCTTTTCTTCACTCCCCAACTGTTCCCATCCTGCTAACAACTCCTTGAGGCACTGTCCCATCTTGGCAAAGTTAGTTTTCCTAAAGTCTAAGGACCTCACTTTTGAATGGACTTTATCCGCCCTAGTCCTAATACTGAACCACACCATCTGGTAATCACTGGATGGAAGATGATCTTCCACTATGACATTAAAAACATTTTCCCCGTTGGTAAGCACCAAGTCCAGTATGATCCCTATGGTTCTGTTACCAGTTGCAGGACTAGTTCTCTCTATAGATAATCTAGGATCACCTTACTTCTAGTTGACACTGCAGCAGGGATGTGCCAATCAACATTCAGCATATCGAAATCATCTATAAGTAGCATTTCTCCTTTCATGGTAATACTACGTATGTCCTCAATTAAATCCCCATCCAATTTTTCTCCCTGTGAGGGAGATCTATGTATCACACCAGTGACATACAGGAGGTACCATATCCGTACGTAAGCTAGCTTGATAGCCCTCCTCTGGGCACTTAGTATAGTAGAGATTACTGCTGGAGAGTAGTCCTTACACCCTAGCAGTATCTAGTAAAAAGCCATGCCATAAATGAGAACAGAGCTGGGTCCTCCAGAACGATTGGTCCCTGACGCAACAGCCCACGAGACAGCGGCAGCTGGAGGCACCTGCAGGAGCCACATCAGGTCTACAAATCACGCTGTCTGCAGCCAATCTGACTCTACCAGAACAATTCTGCTGGAGGTGGCAACTCTATATTCTGAAATCACATGCCCCATCAGTGGCCATGGAGGAAACACAAACAGTAGCCTCTGACTGGACAAAGGCTGGATCAGGGCATCAGTGACATCGGACCCCATCTCCGTGTGATGATTGAAGAAGCGGCACACTTTGCACTGGAGCAGGTTGCCATCAGATCCATTTTAGGGTGACACCAGTGACACAGAATCAACTGAAACGCCTCCTGACTCAACTCTCACTCGCTAGGATTCAGAGAGTGCCGGCTGAGGAAGTCTGCTTCTACAATGTTCATTCCAGCAATGTGCTGAGCCGACAAGGCTAGGAGGTTCTTTTCTACCCAGGCAAAAAAGGAGATCCATCTCCAGGGCCACTTCAGCACTTTTTGCGCCGTCCTGTCAATTGACATAAGCCACCGCTATGGCATTGTCTGAAAAAAACTTGGAACCACCCAGTCCTTGAACAGGGACTGAAAACACAGCAGAGCCAACCTGATCACTCTCGCCTCTAGGCGGTTGATGGACCACACTGCATCCCAGCGGTTCCAACAGCCCTGGGGTTTTATAGTTTGGGCAATGGGCTACCTAGCCCTAGAGAATGACATCAGTTCTCAGCAGGATCTAGGAGAAATTTTCCAGAAATACATCCTTCCTCAGATGACAGGGCTGCTGCAGCCACCACAGGCTAGCCCTTACCCTTAACTTGAGCAGAAGCCTGTGCTCGAACTCCTGAGAACTTGGGGATCATTGGAGTCAACAAGGACTGCTGAAGTGGCTGCATGTCAGCATGCGACCTTGGGACCATCTCTATGGTCGCTGCCATCAATCCGAGGGATTGAAGATAATCCCAGACTCTGGGGGCCTACTGCACACAGAACATCACCAGGTAATTCAACAGTCTTCTGACTTTCTGCTCTAGCAAGAAAACTATCCATTTGAGTGTCGAAATGTGCTCCCCAGCAACTCCAAGGACTGGGAAGGCAAACACTGGTTCCTTTCCTGATTGATCACCCAGCTGAGGCTTTCCAAAAAAGGACACCACTCAGAATATCCCCAGAGATGCTTCTGACAGGGAACGGGCTCAGATGAGCCAGTCGTCCAGATAGGGATGGACACAGATCCCTTAGCGCCATAGCAGCCACCACCATAACTTTGGAGAACATCCTTGGTATAATGGAGAGCCCAAAAGGAAGGGCAGCAAACTGATAGAGTCAAGCACGGCAAAATGCAGATACTTCTACTGATCCACCCAGATCGGGATATGACAATACGCCTCAGCCAGATCCAGAGAAGCCAAGACTTCCCCTTGGCGCATTGCTTGAATCACAGAACACAAGATTTCCATCCAAAAGCGCAGGACATGGCCAGAATGGGCCCAAAGGAACCATCCTTCTTGGCATCATGAAGTAGATAATGGAGTATCTGCCCTTGTTCCGCTTACCTAGGAGGGTGGGCACCATTGCCTTAATGAGAAGCAACTTGTCCAAAGTGGTCCACACTGTGGCATCTTTGATCGCAGACGCACAAGGGGAAATGATGAATGCATCAGGCACAGACTTTGCATTCCAGGACATAGCCAAACTGAATGGTCCCCAAACCTTCACTGCGTAGCCCAGGAGGGTCCTCCTCTGGAGGGGACCAAGTCCCTGGGTCCACAAGCTCTACAAAAGGACCAGAATAGGCTCAGCGCCGGAGCCAAATCCAATGCCGTGACAGTCAACAGGGCACCTTCGCTGGCCACTAAATGTACCAGGTCATACATGGCATCAGAAAGGAAGGCCGCAGCAGACTCCAAGAGGGAAGTAGTATTATCAGATGATAGAGACTGAATCCACTGGAGCAGGGCTCGAGTCATCAAGCTGGTACATACCCCCATTTGTAGAATAGTTGCCACGACACACTGGCTCGTCGGCAAGGAATCGACCTTACGGTCCAGAACATCCTTTAAGGCTGACGTGCCCTTCATGGGAATGGTGGTCTGTCTGGTAACCGCCGAGATTTGTGCATCCATCTAGGGAAGGCCAAACTAATCTCCGTGCTCCTCCTCTGGGAGACATGGATCGTCTTACAGACCTTAACCCTTTAGGCATATCTTTGATCATCTCCAAGAATGGGAAGACAGTAATGGATTTCTGCACCCCTTGACGAACTGGGTGTACCTTCGGCTCCTTCTCCATGCCAGAAGCATCTGTCAAGTTCAAGGTAGACAAGACCCTGAAAATCAATGCCACCAGCTCTTCCTTCTCGAACAGGTGGATCATGTGGTCCTCTGCATAGTCGTCTGAAAGTGAGTGTACATCCTCATCCACATCAGAGCCCAATACCAATTCATCTGGGTCCAAGGCATAGTCAACATCTTGGATAGTTCCCAACTGTTCCTCATCTTCAGGGAGTGTCCCATGCCAGGGATGCTTAGCCAAGGTAATTAAACAGGGCTTCTACTTTCAACCTGCGTGGCACGAGACTGCATCTGGAGGCACCTAGAAACTACAGAGTCTGAATTTCCATGCCAGAAGGATCAGGCCTGTTGCAAAATAAGGAAAATAATTCTGGGGAGGACAATCTGGATTCCTGAAGCTCTCCTCTCAGAAAAGGCTCCCCAACACCAGGAAGCATAGCTGCCACAAACTCCCTCAAGGATGAAGTGGCTCACAGCATGGTTACCAGAGTCTCCAGCCGGCTGACATCTTTACCTTTAGTGCCATCCTGCACCTCCTGCCTCGAGACAGGTAAGGGCAGACTAATATGTCCCCTGGCTGAGAGGGGGAAAGCATGCCCTTCAGGGGCGACTCAGAAGCTGCCATACAGGAAGGCAGAGTCCAGAATCCAAGGATGAAGCGCCTCACTTGCCACAGGTCAAAACAACGTTTCCTGGAAGACAGAGTTAAGGTAAGTATCACAACAGCGCATGCTAAGGCTGCATCGGCTGAGAAGAATGCATTAATTGCGCTTTTACAGAACACACATTAAAAGATGCTAGGGAAGGAGTGCATGTGGGAGACGTTTGGGCAGAATGCACGACCCCCAGGTGCACAATAGGCAAAAACATTACTAACATGTGCAGAAAACAGCAGGAAACTCCCACACAGCACCAACGGTCGCTAACAATCCACTCCGAATTGTATCCCTCAGATGGAACCAGGAGCCCTCACAAAGGACAATGACAAGGTCAAGCCTTGGTAATCACCCTGAGAGAGGCATTGGATCCATACCGGGCTCAGCTCTACTCCCCTGAAACTGCTTTCACTAGCTAGGTTTATTTTAACAGTGCTGTGTGAAAAGGTGGCTGGCAGGCAAATCCCTCTGAGAGCCTTCTGCATTCTCTTTCTGCACTTTCTGGGAGAGAGCAGGAGGAATGGAGGAAGAGGGAAGGGGCACCAAGGTTGTGCGAGGCTGCTGCACTCTTCCAGATTATTCCAAATCTTTCCAATCTGTGGCTGCTCAATAGGCCCCTATCATGATAAGAACATGGAGCTGAACCAAATTTTCCCTTCTCCTATGGCTATCAAAAAGACCACAGTCTAGTGGAGCCTCCCATGTCGCACTCAAGTGAGAAAATCACTCCTTTAGGGCTTGTGGTGGTCATTTACATGCGTTTACTCAATCTTTTTTTCCTCTCAATCCTCAGATTTTCTTCAGAGAGAAAATCCATCCACCATCTGCTGGAGACAAAGAGACTTCTGGTGGCTGAAGTAGATAAGACACATGAGAGTGAAGTCATTTAAACAGAGGCTTTTCATTGGTTCTTTGCCTCCACCAATCTGCTGGTAGGGGGAACACAACCCACTTGTCTGAACTAGTCTAGCCAAATAATATGGAAACAGGTACCATATTGTTTCTGGAAAAAGTACCTAACTAGGAAAATATTAAACCATAAGAGTTTCCCCATCTTGCACCTACAGTAAATGTAGCTCTGAATCATGTGTTTCATATTTCTTATTCCAAGGTCACTTAGTAAGATTCAGAACAGGGAAGATGGTCAAAGGAGGGACAAGGGAATCATTTTCATTCCAGAGCAATAGAGTGGATGCAATGCAGACCTCCAACACCATATAAGAAATGCAATGGAAAATCACTGTGGCTAATGCCCCTTGTTTTTGCTTCTTAAGATCTTGGTTGACTTTCCCTAGCACATTGCACAGAAGGAAACATCTGAATTTTATTTGGTAAACCCACTTTTGAAAGGGGGGGTTCCCTAGGAAGAGCAATATCATTGCAAATATTAAACTGTGAGTTAAATGTGGCAGTTCCTAGCCCTTCCAGCTGTTTTTCTTCTATGTTTCTTTAAAGGGGCTGTAAAGCTTATTAGTTGAAATGGAAGTGCTGGACTGGATGAGCTGTGTGGTCTTTATCTGCTGTTATTTTTCTGTTTCTATGTACCTGTTCATTATGCTGGTTCAGTATTTTATCGAACACTCAGCAACTTAAGTTTTCACAAAGCTCAGGCAGTATTCTTTCCAAAGTTGGGAACTGAATGGCTAGCCAGAATCATGAGCCCATGGCTTCACTACTGCCCATGCACTAGCCTAGCAAACGACATATTCAGTTTTACATTTGCTTTTTACAGTCAAAAGTGATTTTATTAATAAGAGAACAGCCACACAGTGTTAAGCTTGAAGTCCTACTTTACCGAAATGACTTTTCACTAGTCAAAGACATTTACACCCATCTTTCCACCACTACCTCTGCAACAGATATTGCTCTTCTCCACAGAAAGCCTGCATGAAAAAAACACTATCTTTTTACTCTTACAAATACTAGAGGTGAACATGAGCAGTGCAAACAGCATGTGCCAGAGAAGGTCTGCAGCCTCTTTCACTGTTCTGACACTAAACAGTATTTTCTGTCCCACTGCTGTCTTCAAAGTTCAGTAAAAAAAAATATTAGTCCCATAAAGCCAGAATAATCTCCGAACCACAGTCCTCTTTCTTCTCATCCTGTTTTTGAGCCCCGAGACACAGACCTACATCCAGGTCCCTAGATTAGAGTTCACTGTGAGGTGACCTGGCTACAATCACAAGCTTGGACAGCTCCGAATTGAAGACACCTGGTTTGTGGGTCACTAGAATGTTAAAAAAAATTAGAAAACAAACAGTCATGAGCTTACAGTAAACCAACATTAAGTAAAAGTCTTACTGAACTGTTATTACAGGTTGTGAGAGATAAAGCTAACTCACTCAACTTGTTTTCACTTTGAGAACTTCAACAATATGGACAAGCAGCACTACTGCGCTAGGGTGAAGTTTCTGCCAGCCCAAACTGCATGAAGTGACCCTCTTATAAATATAAGAGTAGACTTTGCAGCGAACCTTATGTATATTAACAGAAGGCGTGTACAGTATTTCTGTGCCAGATTCTTTGGAATATTTATGCTATAAGGAAACCAACCTGACTTACTTTCTATGGAGCTTTCATACATACTGACCTGCTGTTTCACCGACTTCGTATTCTTCTCTCTTCAGGGCAACATCTCTCTGCCCACCTGCTGCTGCTGCCTGAGACTAAAAACGAGGTGATGGAGTGTTACTGCCCAGCCAAATCCAAGAATGTAAAAAACAAAAATCAGGAAATAAGACCAATTTAGAAACAAGAATTTAAAACCCCAAGCATATCCAGAAGAGCCATTCCATGCTGTTTTCGACTTGACTCATGATTCAATTGTCTGTATCAGCAAAAGTCACCCATTCATAAAAATGTCTGCGAGGCAGCCTATGCATCCCTCAGCACTTCTCAGCCAGTATAAATTATATCCATTTAGTTTCCCCAACTACATCCTATTTTATGAAATTTGGTACTGCCAGAGTCACTTCCTATATTGCAGTACCAACAATGAAAAAGATGGGAATGTTCCAGGGATAAGACAATTCACGTGGCACTACTGAGCTATACCATAATCACAGCTACTGATATAATCAAGGCCAGCCTGTCCATTAGGCATGCTAGGTGGCTGCCTAAGGCTGAAGACCATGGTGGGCAGCACAGTGACTTTGTGCTACCCTTTTGGTGCTCGAGGCAAGCCAAAAGGAAGTTACATCAGAGGGGGGTTAAAAGCAGGCAGGCCATGTGTGCCAAAGCACATGACCTGCTGTGGGCACAAAGCAGCAACAAAACCGCCACTTTTAAACTGCCACCACCAGAAGACAGAATCGGCAGCAGGAGGCGGCATGGTTCGGCTGGGGCGGCAGGATTCCTTGGACCAGCCCTGGATATGATAGAATATTCAAAGACCACCAATACATTTGCAAGGAGCTAGGATATCTTTCAAGTAAAGTTGCTTAAAGGCCAAGTTCTGTCACTATTGCTTTGTTGGTTGTAGAAGGAAAGAGACTAATGTAGGAAACTTAAAACTCAAAAACGTACAAAATCTGATCTTTTTTTTTGTACCTCAATGCCTTTGTCTTTTTATGTTATAATTATTTAGATTTTCACAATACTTACAGTACTTCAACTATGAAGTCACTTCAAGAATGGAAAGGTTTGCTACCAATTTTGATATCTCTATGACGGCTACCATAAGGGGAAAGCAATTGCCACATAACAGTGAGCTAAGCAGGTATAGAAAATAATGTAGCTTACCTAAGATCACAAAGACAAATTCATTTCAGAAGAACATGTATTATTGTGATTAGAATAACGAGCTAGGACCCAAGACACCTGGGTTCAAATCTTCCCTTTCCCACTGATATAGAGTGATTTGCTCAAAATCACAGTTTGTTTTCCACTTCCCCACACATCCATTTAGATTGTAAATTTTCTGGGGCAGGGACTCTCTACTTGTATGTAATTTGCTGTAAAGAACACCCTTTGATGTAGGACAATGTATAACTATCAAAATGGATTATCTACTTATAAGATGTGTATAAAAATGGTCAATTCTGTAAAAAAGTGTGGGTCAATTTTTAAAATGCTTAACACTGATGACCAGTCAAACCTCTATTTTTTTTAAACATTTTCCCCTACTGGCCAGTTAAACTTACCCTCCTAAATTCACAAGACAGATAAATTTAGCCAGAAAAACAAGGGACAGTTCCAGGAACATTCCTTGGGCAGGCTTATGACTTAGCAGCATGTTTACTAAAGGTTAGCATGTGTTAAATGCCACTGCACACAATAAAGGGTCCTGGACAATTAACACGTGTTAATGAAGTTAACATGCGTTAAATACTTTAGTAAACATGCCCCCTAGCTGGTTAGTGCCTTCTCTTCAATGCTAATCAGCTACATTCAGCCAGCCAACTCCAGCTGCACAATAGGAATATTTGCAGTCAAAAACCTAGCTGGTTAGGGTTGGCTGAAAATCTAAAAAAGTACCCGACTTATAAACTGGCTCTTTCAAAATTGACTTCTGTGTATGCAATTCTAATATAAAATTCCACCACCACCGCAGCCAAAAAAAAAAGGGCTGAAGAATTTCCAGTAATCAGCTACTCCTGCCATTGGAAGCAGACAGAGGCTACGTGTATATAGATAATACTTCTATGGCACAGATTAACCACCACTTCAAATATTCTGAATGATGAGTTCTGGTTTAGCTGCTTTCAGTAATAGATAGCGACTTACATAGGCCTCGCTGTACTCTATCTTCGCTCCATGAACTTCAGCTTTAAAATAGATGAAGAACAGGTAAGACTTTCCCTGTGGTCTAACGAAAAGAAACAGAAAACAAGTAATAAGGGAATTATAGATCAAATTGGGCTGCAGAGAACCACCACTGACAATGAAAAGAGTACATAAAAAAGGTACCCAATGTTTTATGGATGGATAGGGAATAATGAAGCTCTCGTTACCTTCTCACGATATCACAAAAAGGTGCATCCAGCTCATCTGTAAATTTAATTATGCAAACCAGGTACTTTGTTCTATCATTCTAGCTCGTGTTTACAGAATTTCCTAACAAGATCTCTGCACAGAACAAGACTGTGGCCTCATTTCCTCTTCTAACAAACCCTTCAAATGACAGCCTACAGCCTCCCAATTCATTCATCTTGCATAGCACTTTCTCCCTAAAAATGATAAAATATTGCCAACATATCCCTTCTTTCTTTTCCATGAAAACTACAGAAGCACAACAAAGAGAAATATGCTATTAAAAAGGTATGAAAAATTAAGCTAAGGCTTCCCAGACCCGTGCTAGTGACCTGATATGAATATTCCTGAGAATAAGCATGCATAATCTTCAAGAATATCCTGAAGACCCAACTGGCTGGGGTGGGGGGGAGGAGGAAATCACCAAGACTGGTTTGGAAAGCCTTAACCTAAGCTGTCTCCCCATTTTCTATATCTGGTAGCAAGAAAAGGTCTTTTGAAGTTAAGGCATTTCTTTGCCTTTCCTGACTTCTGCTGTTAGTCTGTGGTTACCAAGGATGGTGGATGCCTCCATTTGACACTGAAGATTTTTTCCCAAAGTGGCCCCTGCTTGAAAAATAGTGAAGATACCTTTATGAGAACTTCCAGTAAAGCAACAAAACCCACCTCCAGATTAAGCACGAGAATTCCTGTTTATCTTCACTCATCCTTGTGTCCATCTCCCATTGCTGTTGAAAGAAGCAACGCAAGTAGTTAATACGGTGCACACCCTTGCACTTTTTCAAGAACATCAGCGTATGCCATCCTGTCATTTCTCTCCAAAAATTGACACCCGACTCATTACCACTTATTCACAGGTGCCAAAGGATAGACAAATGATGGCCATAATTTCGTTCTCTTTTTCTTTAAGTCATGCACTACATAAACGTTTTGTACCAATAGAAAACTATAAGAAAGAAATGCTAAGAAACTGCAAAACTCTAGAAGAAAACTCATGGCGATTACAGCGCAAATGTCTGATAAATCTTGTTTGATAAAGTGTAAGGTGAACCAAAATCACTATACAAAACTGATACAACTATTTCTCTCAGAGAACAAACAAACAAAGACTGATAAAAGGACAAGTCATGGAGTTCACATTAACAATGATACTGTAAACTTTCTTCACTCAATGAAAAAGCAGAGCCTTGAAAGATCCAAGAAGGCACCATGATCAGATGCACCGGCTGGTTGCTCAGAGGTTTCCTGAAGTTCCTGCCGGCAGTAACTCCTGTTCCAGTTATGGGCAAGAGAAAGGGGAAGGCTGTACCCCTGGAAGGCCCCCTTCTCAGCCGCTTTGACAAACGCCTCTGGATGCCTTTTGTGCTCCTGCCAGCTCTGACTGTGCTCTCCATAAAAGGACCAGCCCGTGAGGCATGCTACAGGCAGCAGTGAGGAAGTCTTGTAGAGCTCCCATTGTATGTACACCGCCTCAGAGACTCAGAAGTGTGAAGGCTGCTGGAGTGTTGGAGGTTTCCCATTCTGATGTGGTCAGTGCTGCCTTTCTGCCAGGAGGCTCCCCAGTTGCCGCATCCCCCTCTCTTGATGAAGGGAACCCTGTTGAGGGCTCTGGACTTCCTCGAACTGTGAGCGAGATCGCGCAGGGGAGGGGAGAGTCTATTTCCAGATTGTTTCAGTGGGAGGCAGTGAAACCTGGTACGGTAATTATGAAGTCACTCTGGGCAGCCATACAAGGACTCAATGCCTCTATGCAAGCTTTATTGCTTAGTCTTGTGGGAGACTTGACAATTGAGTCTCAAACAGTGATAGACCATTCAAGTGCTGGGAAATTTGGCTGCAAGATGTGACATGGTGGAATCTCATGTCAATGCTACTCAGGTGTTGGGAGAGATTTTGATAAAGGATAGTAACCTTACTCAGCAGCGGATGGAATACTTGGAAAACCAAGTATGCAAAAACAACTTTAGGTTCATAAAACTTTCCTCGGTCTTCCCTTATATCTCCTGTTGATATGGTGAAAAAATATTTGAGGGAGATTCTCTATGTCTTCTGATGTCTCCGGGAACAAGAAGGAAGTCAGTCCTCACATATGGGTGACGTCGGCGCCAACGGAGCCCACACGGAAACCTCTCCCCAGCTTTCAAATAAAGCCTTTGGGAGATGCACCACGCATGCATGGTTCCCTTCCCATCTAAAAAAGGTGCAATCTTGCCTCAATCTCCTTTTTTCCCCCGCAGAGCCCATCGAAGGTATATCTGTTGATTTTTTTCCTCCCTTTTTTCTTCAGTTCTTGAACAGATTCCTTCTCCAGTTGCGAACCAGTACACTTCTCGCCTCCCGGACCCACTCACCTCGGTGTCATGGTTTTTCCTCTGGGTCTTTTTTCCCTCCGAGTTATTTCTTGGTGTGCAGGTTTTCATGCCCTTTCTGGTCAGGCCAAGAGAGTTTGACCCCACAGGGGCTGTATTCCCCACCATGAACTCAGTCAATGGCTTCAAGCCTTGCGACTGCTGTGCACATAATATGTCACGCATGGATCTGCATGATTGTTGCCTTGGGTCGGATCATGATGTCTTGACTTGTAGTCTCTGCCAGCAGATGACTCCCAAGGCCCTCTGAGGCAGTATACAGCAGCACAAGTTGATTTTTCATAAGACAGACTCAGCCCTGGAGTTGTCTGCAGCACCAGCACCCTAGAGAGCTGCTACAGAGGCCTCAGCGTCACGTGGTGACCACGCTTCCTCAGAGCCTCGAGATCACAAGGCATCGAGCCAGGGCTCCCTCAGAGAGGGATGCCCCTCAAAGAGCCAGACATCATCAGGTGATGAGTCTGGGGCCATCGGGAAGTCCCATGGCCCCCGGCCTCAGAGTCCTCGACATGAGACTGAGGACAATGGCTGGGAGTGGCCTTCGAAGCTGCCCCAGTGGGAGAAACCACCATCAGCATCTGGGGATCAGTCTCAGTCCTCCAAGGTCATCCTCATCAAGGATATCCCTTGGCCCAAGGTCATTGGTGCCCACGATAGTGACTCCAGAGCCTTCTGGCCTCGAACACAGCTCGTCTGCCTTAATGGCCCAACAGCAGGCTCCAATACCCCGTTCCTCTGGGTCATTACTCCCAACCACCAGCCCCTCCACAGTGAGGTAGAACTGATCCTCAAGTGACACCAGCCTCAAGTGACACCTCAGCACCGGTACCAGTTGGGGCCGACGACTGCCGTGCACAGCGCTTCCTACTCAATGTGTAGGGGCGTCGGGGCCCCTAGGTCATCCGGACTGGGGCATGAGTCCGAGGCCCGGATGACCCTCAAGATCACCTCCAACTCCAGGTCGGACTGGGAGACAGAAGACTAGTCCCCGGACACTAGTCACCACAGGGACATGCCCTCAGACACGTCCCCTTCCCAAAGCCTGATGCCGGTCCCCATCCGAGGGCCTGGCTTTCTGGACTTTGTCCGGGATATGGCGAATGCTCTTGCCTTCACTACAGAGTCTGAGGAGAAGCCTCGGGGGAGAACCGCGAGATCCTCCAGTACAAGGCCCCCACGGAACGGCTGCTCTTCCGTATGTGGGAGACCCCAGTCTCGGTGCCTATTGGGAACAGGTGGTTGGACTCAATGTACTGCGCCTGCCAGAGCCCTGGCTTCCAAAAGGCTCAACTGCCTCATAACTCCATGGCAGTGGAGTGGCCATGTGAAGGCTCAAGAACCAGAAAAAAAAAAACCAAACACAGTCCTCTGTGTCCCGTGCAGGGAGGCCCACGCCATGGATGTGCTGGGTGGGAAGCGCGCCAGGTCTCCATGTTTAACAGCTGTATTAGGCCTACTAGCTGTACATGGGCATGTACTTGTGGGACCTGGCGAGGGAACTCGCCGGGTTCTCAGCTGGCCTCTGAGGAACCTCTTCAGCAGTTCCAGATCATGACCTCCATAGTCAAAGAATGCTCCAAATGTATGACTCGGGTGGCCTATGACTGCTTTGAGTCGGCAGCCAGAGTAGCTGCGGTGGGCATTAGTGCCCATCGCCAAGCCTGGCTACAGTCTTCTGACAGAGTAATGGGTGCAGGACAAGTTGGTCGATGTCCCTTGCCGGGGAGAGAACCTCTTTGGCAAGCCCATGATAGACAAAGCCACCGAACTGGAGTCCAAGTTCATGAGGAGGACCAGGCTCTCCAAAAAGCAGCAGGACCAAGTTCATGATGTAGACCACGCTCTCCAAAAACAGGCAGGCTTTGGGTAAAAAGCCCCTATACCCAATTAAGGGGAAGGCTTATGGAAACGCCCCTCAGTACTCAGCCTTCCTAGCTCCCCAACAGGGCCAGCAGGCCAAGGGACCAGGGCACAGCCCTTGTAAGCCTAAGGCCCCTAGATTGCACCTCCAGCGCAACCTGGAGAGGGCTTTTGATTACCACCTCCACCTCGAACAGACGCCCCTGCCACTTTTTCCTGGGAGAGCCCCCCTCCCCCCATGACTCCCCTTCACCAGGGCCTCTCAGGTATTCTGGCAGGGTGGTGGAAGCAGTCCCCCTCTGCCTCAGAGGCAAGCGGTTCAACTCCCACTACTTTCTGGTTCCTACAAGGACCGCAGGGTTTTAGCCCATTCTAGATCTGCGGGACCTCAACCGGTTCTTGGTGAGGGAAAAGTTCAAAATGCTCTCCCTTAGAACTTTGCTGCCATACCTCCAGCAGGAAGACTGGCTATGCTCCTTGGATCTAAAGAATGCGTATATGCACATCCTCATCCATCCCCTTCACAGGCTAAACTTCCGCTTCATGGGAGGAGGCTGCCACAACCAGTGCAGGGCTCTACCCTTCAGTCTGGCCTCCATCCAGAGGGTATTCACCAAGTACCCAGCGGTGGTCGCAGCCTTCTTGTGCCTCCAGGGAGGTGTTTGTCTTCCCTTATCTAGACGAATGGCTCATCAAGGGCAGCATCGCTGCCAAAGCGCATCAGGTGACGCCCCACACCATACTCGTTCTGGAGCACTTGGGGTTCGTCAAACTACCATTTGTCTCATCTTCATCCAGCACAAACACCTGGAGTTCACAAGGGCACTGCCCAGGCCAGGGCCTTCCTCCCCCCGGACAGGGCCAAGCGCCTCAAGGCATTTGAGGGAATGTCCAGGGTCGCCTCTCAGCCTCTGCCCACCTTCAGCTTTGCCTGCTGGGTCACCCTAGATGCCCGTCAACATATGCAGCCGGCTCAGTGAACCCTATGCTCCCAGTGGTCTCAAGCAACAGAGCACCTGCGGAACACAGTGATCATGACCAGTCCTCTGTCTGACTCCCTCGACTAGTGCAACAGCTCCAGCACCTAAAGGCCGGGGTGCTCTTCCAGGCCCCTACCCCCCCCCCCCCCCGCCCGAGGATCCTCACCACAGATTCCTCCAAGCTGGGCTGGGGAGCCCACTGCAACAACCTCTGCACTCATGGCAGTTGATTGCAGGTAGATAGCCTCCAGCAAATCAACCTGGAGCTCTGAGCCATAGCACTAGCCCCCCGGGCCTTTCACCACCACCACCTATGGCACCAAGCAATACTGATCCAGACCGATAACTAGGTGGTGATGTTTTACATCAACAAACAGGGAGGCTCTGGATTATCTCTCCTATGCCAGGAGGCCATGAGCCTCTGCTCTTTTGTCAGCGACAATGGGATGCTCCTGTGGGCAGTCTATCTCCCAGGCTAGGACAATGTTCTGGCAGACTGGCTCAGCCGGGTCCTCAGTCTTTGGGGGCTCCCACAGGTGGACCTCTTCACCAGCCCAACCAATGCTCAGCTGCCATGCTTCTGCTCCAGGCAACCACATCCCTCATGGGTGGCAGTTCATTTTGTGGATGGGGGGGGGAGGGACCCTCTTCTATGTCTTCCCACCCATGCCATTGGTCGCCAAGGCCCTATTCAACATCCAGCTCAACAGAGCCACCTTGATACTGGTGGCTCCTCAGTGGGCCAGGCAGCTGTGGTTCCTCCCGCTCCTCTGCCTGTCCCAGGCGGCCCCGAGGTATGCCCTCGGCCTGCTCTCACAACATTAGGTCCCTAGTTCTGACGGCCTGGCTACTGAAATTGTAATCTTAGCCCACTTCAATCTCTCAAGAGAGGTGGATGAGGTCCTCCTGGCCTCTTGCAAAACCTCCACCCATTAGGCCTATGCCTTCAAGTGACGCAGATTCTCTGCGTGGTGCACAGAGAAGCAGATCAACCCCTTCTCCTGTATGGTCCAGCTGGTGCTGCAGTACCCACTTTACCTGTCCCAGGCTGGGCTGAAGTTCAACTCCAGAGTACACCTCAGCGTACCACTATCTTGTTGAGGGCATGCCCCTCTCCGCACAGCCCCTTGTGACTCACTTCCTGAGGGGCCTACTACTCAAGGCCACTTGTCTGCCCTCCCTGGCAGCAGAGTGGGATCTCAAAATTCACAGCACCACCTTTCGAGCCTCTCAGCTCTTGCCACTTCAAGTATCTCTGCCAGAAAGTGGTCTTCCTCGTGGTGCTCATCTCCGCTCGCAGGGTTAGCGAACTCCAGGCTCTGGTGACCCATCCACCTTATATGAGGTTTCACAATAACAGGGTCGTGCTCCACACACCCCCCAAGTTTCTGCCTAAGGTGGTTGCTTCATTCCTCCTTAACCACGAGGTGTTGATTCCCACCTTCTTCCCGCTCTCCACACTCTGGACTGTAAGTGAGCCCTAGTCTTCTTTCTGAGCGTACCAAGGCCCACCATCGCTCCTTACCATCTCCTATGACCCAGATCAGGTGGGGGACAGTGGTCTCTAAGCATACCCTGTCCGTTTGGGTGGTGGACTGCATTGTCTTCTCTTACAAGCAGGCCAGTCTCTCACTAGAGCGCCGCATCATGGTGCACAGCATCCGAGTCATGATGGCCTCTGACAAACCTACGCTCCGTTCCCTTGTTGGAGATCTGCCAAGCCGCCACCTGGCCCTCAGTCCATACTGTCACAGCTCACTACTACCTGGAGAGGGAGTCCTGCCAGGACAGCGCCTTTGGCCAGGCAGTACTCCGTCATTTGTTTGATGTGTAACGCAATTCCTGCCCTCCAGTGTGTTCAGGCTACCGGAGAACTGGTTCCTCGCTTGACACTTGGGGCCGCTAGTGAGTCTGCTATTCCTTGAGTCAGTTGCTGCTTCTCACAGTTCACCTTTTTTCTGGTCACCCATGGCTTTTACAGGGTTGGGGGTTTTTTGGTAGCCTGTAGCTAAGGAATCCCATATGTGATGGCTGACTTCCTGTTTGTTCCAAGAGAAAGCATAGTTACTCAACTGTAACAGGTGTTTTCCAGGGACAGCAGGAATCAGTCCTCACAACCCTTCCTCCTCCCCATGGAGTTGCTTTTCTTTTTTTTTGCAGTCTTGAGCTACGTCATCATACTGAGACAAGATGGCACTCTTTGGCGGGAAGAGGACCACACATGTGTGGTGCATCTCCTAAAGGCTTTCTTTGAAAGCTAGGGAGAGGTTACCACGCAGGCTCCGTCAGCACCATCACCATATGTGATGACCAATTCCTGCTGCCCCGGAGAACACCTATTATATGAGTGTAACTATGCTTTCTTCTCCCTCTGGTTAGGGCCCATTACCTGCCACCTGGGCGGTCTGTTCCTCCAAGTGAGCAGGGGAACTCCAAGAGGTTTAACCCGATGGAGTTCTTGAGTCCTTGCTAGAGGTGATGACTCATAGATCAACTTTGATTGCTACCTTTGCTTTAAAAAGTTTGATCGTGCCACTGTACTTTGACTGTATTTCCGCAATATTGATAAGTTGTTTCTTGGTTTGAAAGTGCGTATTTTCCCAGATGTTTCTAGGTTTACATAAAAAAGGCACCAGGAATTCCTGGGCCTCACTTTTGCATTGCAATTGCCTTGTTTATGTTTTTTTGAGTCAAGACAACTGGTGGACTTTTTATCTGCAAGGGGATGTAAAGATCCAAGTTGTTGCCTCAAAGGCAGCACTGTAAAACACTCTGGAGATGCTCTGTTGGGGGGGATGCTTTTGATCTTGATTTTGCATAGTTTTCTTTTGTAATTATATTTCTCATTTCTGGATCTAAATTTCCTTGATGTGGGCTGTAGAGGTATTCTTTGTGTTTCTTCGCAATGCAAACAGGGTTTTTTTTTGTTGTAACATTCAAATAACGTGAGGGCATTAACAACAAACATAAATGCACTCTGTTAAAGGACAGTATTTATAATAGAAGTATCAATACCAAGTGACTATTCTGTACCATGGATAGAGAAAGAGAAAATCCTCAAGAATCAACAAATGCAAATCAGAGATTAAGAAAATGTGGTGAAAAGGTATAGAAATTGTCCCATTTTTATGAGACACCACCAGCCTGATTAAAAAGAACTTCCACATGCATCTTGACATGCTACCTGTACATATTACACCCAGGGTTTTCTATTCTTAAGTATTAAGGTTCCAACCTAATTTGGGGATTCTAGAAAAGTACAAAATATTGTGTTTCTGCACCACAGATACTATTGTTGGGTACCTTTCCCAGAGGGATCTAAAATATATGTTTGTCACATTGGAGATGTCAGCACAGACAAGCACAAAAACTGAACAGAGATTAAGAACAGGTCAGGGAAAGGGCGAGAATGTGCTAGGGGAAGTGGTGCTTAGTTGTGTTTGTCCAAACACCTATTTTAACTAATTTTTCATTGGGGGTGTTTTACTGATCTTTATCTGTTACAAACAGAAATTAGAATCCCTAATTACACCTTATGAACTCCCGGAAAGATGTTTGGAAACAATGTAAAGTATTGAGATGAGTCGTAAAAGTGAATGCGAGACAGAGATAATCTTCAACATACTCTGGCAAAGGGATAAAGGTTCATTCCTATCATGGTATGCACAAAATTAATCCATCGGGAGCATCACCCCAATTAAAACATATAGGATCACATCAACAAAAAAGCAAAACAAGTAGTCCACATTTTTCCTCATTTGTCTTGCGTATGTCAAACCAGACATGAAGAGCCCAAGTGTAAGGTTTCTAGCATTTAAAAGAAGGAAGCACACTGGCATTACCAGCTGTGAGATACAAAATTGCAGGATTTTTTTTTTAATTTTGTGATTCTTTCTGTTTTTCTTCCTTTTCATGTGAACAGGGTACCATGGCATTAGAAAATCTGGCACATAGACCTTTCGAGTCCTGAAGTTGACAACGATGAAAAAACAAAGTTGTTCAAGGAGTGATCCACCTAAAATAAGTAGGACTTTATAACCCATGTAACTATCACTGGGTATTTTAAAGAACTGGAAAACAAGGGGACATTTTGCTTACTGTTAATCTCCTTTCCTGGAGTCTTGCTAGATCAGACCAGACAAATGAGTTATCTCCCCCTGCAAGCAGATGAAGGAGAAATTAAAACTAGAACTATGCCATGATATCACGACTGGAATAAAACCTAGTATAGCTAGGGGCACACTTCAGTCATTTTGTAACAAACAAATGGAAACAAGAATTCTCTGAAGGTGTCCCCCTAAGGCAACCAATTAAACAAACACGTGCAAATATGTACAGAGGTCTGCATGGACAAACGTCCGTGTACAAGGCACAAGGTTGGGAACTGGGGAGTCCTGGACTGGTCCAGCAGGACTCCAGGAAAGGAAGTTATCGATAAGTAAAATTTCCTCTTCCAGACCAATGGGAAGTAACAAAGCTACTCCAAACGGGGCGGGAAGAAATCACAGCCGCAAACACACCCGAGCCAAATTGTGCTGCCACTTGAGCTTGGACATCCAGCTGAAAATGCACAACAAAGGTAAATAAAGAGAACCAAGTTGCAGCCCTACAGATATCTAGAGGAGAAACATAGGACAACTCCACACAGGAAGCTGCCTGGGCCCCGATACAGTGAGCCATAAGGGATGGGCTTACCCCATAACAAATATGTTGAACAATGGCTTCCTGGATCCAGTGGCCAAGAGTATCCGTCCATGAAAAAAGGCAATCAGAAAGGCAAAAGGGATTCGTCGCTTTCAAGTAAAGCAACAACACTCTGTGTACATCCTAAAAGCGCAAACCTTTATCCCTGCCAGTGCACTGCTCCAGAGTAAAGGATAGAAAAGAAATGACCTGACTGACATGAAAAGAAGAAAGCACCTTGGGTAAAAAAGGATGGCACTGGATACAAGGACACTCCTTCAGCTGAAATCGATAAGAAAGGATCCAGACAAGAGAGCGCCTGTAGCTCTGAGATCCACTGTACTGAAGTAATAGCTATCAAAAAAAAAAAAAAGACAGACAGACAGACAGTCTTCAAAGAAAGATCTTTAAGGGTTGCCCACATAAGGGGTTCAAAGGGAGAATGCACCAAGTCCCAGGAAGGAACCACTGGTTGAAATGGAGGGCAGAGCGCTCAAATGCCACGAAGGAAACATGCCAAATCCTGGTGTGCCATGAGGAAGCAACCCACTACCCAGCCATAACAGGAGAAAAGGGCTGCAACCTACACCCATAGAGAATTCCAGGCCCTCCCGGAGAAATGCTAGAATTGAAGGGATATGTGTGCACCATGGAGAAATACAGCACTCCAACACCAAGCCTCAAAGAGACACCATTCTCAAGCATAAGCCAGGGAGGTGCAGCATCTTCTGGCCCGCAGCAAAGTGGACACCACTGCCTTTGAGTAACCTTTACAAGCTAAACACCACCTCCCAAGGGCCAAGCTGTAAGTGAAAAGAGAGCTGGATTGTCCAAAAGGACAGGTCTCTGTCACGGCAAACCTTCGAGTCCCAAGGTTCAGGGACTGCATATCATGGCTGCCCTGGCCAGTCTGGGGAAACCAGAATCACCAAGCAGGAATGTTTTTCTATCTGTTGGAAGGACCTGGGCTATCATGGCCCATGGGGGGAAAACATAGAAGAGAGGGACCTGGGGCCAGAGTTGGATCAGGGTGTCCACCCCCTCCAATCCGGCCTCCTTGCAGCAACTGAAAAAGTTGGGAACCTTGGTGTTAACCACTGTGGCCATCAAATTGGCTCCCGGTATCCCCCATCAGTTCACTGGGTGGGAGAAGGCCCACAAGGTGAGCTCCCACTCCCCAGGGTCGAGGAGATGTCGACCAAGGTAATCAACCTCCACATTGTCTTGTCCAACGATGTGTTGCACCGACAGGGCCTGTAGTTGCTGTTCCGCCCATAGGAATGGAAGGGACATTACCCGTGCAACCCTTGGGCATTTGGTCCCGCCATGATGATTCACAAAAGCTACTGTGGTGGCGCTGTCAGAGGACTTGTACCACATGGCCCCAGACCTGGTGGAGAAAGCACATCAGGACCAGATGGCCTGCCTTTGCTTTCAGACGATTGATGGCTCACCTGGCTTCCAACTGGGACCAGCAACTTTGGCTGTCCAACCCAGACAGACAGACAGACAGACAAAGGGCTCCCCACCCAGCTACACTGGCATTGGTCACGACAATGACCCAGGCCAGGATCTCAAAGGGCATCCTTTCAAGCATCTTGTCCAGAGAGGTCCACCAAGAAACACTGCGTTTCATCACTGGGGGGGAGCGATAGAAGAACTGCATAATCCTGAGTGACAGGTGACCATCAGGACAGCAACGCTCTCTGCAGAGGCCGCATGTGCACTTGCACCCAGGGAATCAACTCTAAGGTCACCACCACTGACTCCAGAAGCTGCAGATAATCCCAGGAACTGGGAGCCGGCTTCACCAGAAAATCCCAGAGCTGACATGTGAACTTGGTCCAGTGGTCCTCAATCAGAAACACTCTCCTCTGAAGCATGTCGAAACAAGTGCCCAGGAACTCTAAGCTCTGGGCAGGTGACAGGACAACTCTTGCTGTGATTGATGACCCAACTATTTATGGTCTCTCTGAGCGCAGATAAATCAAAAATAAAAATGTAAAAAACGCTCAATTTAATCAACATGGAACTAAAAATCGTTTTCTTTTTTTCAACAATATTATCTCTTAGGGTTACCCTTAAAATTATTCTCAATGTAGTTAAAGGTCTCAGACTTTTCCAGCACTTATTTTCAGACTTTTTTTAAAATTTTATATTTATTAATTTTACAAATATACCAAGCATAAAAGAAAAACACTTAGTCAGTAAAGATGCTACTTGCGAAAAATACATGAAGAAATACACGCAAACATCAAAGTACAACAAAAGCATCAATAGTCCACAATAGGGGAAATAGCTATCTGAAATCCATTGAGGGAAGGAGAACCCACAATATATTAAGGAAACAATTTAACAAAAATTGTAAACGGCGACAGGAGGCCGATAACCTAATTAATACATAAGAGCCTACCTAAGAAGGCGAAGATGTTACAGCATGAGTGTTGATAAAGGAAGACAATTCACTTGGTTGAAGAAAAACATATTTCTGTGAATGATAGACAATAATGCATTTGCAGGGAAACCTTAACACAAAAGAAGCCCCCATATGAATCACCCCAGGTCGCAACAGTAGAAAGGATTTTCGCCTTTTCTGGGTTTCTCTCGACACATCGGGAAAAGATAGATTTTTTTTCCATAGAACAGATGAGCTCTTTTTTTATAAAACAATTTTAAGAGCCAATCTCTGTCAGACGACAGAGCAAAAGAAACTAACAAAGTGGAAACTGATATCTCATCTTCCTTAGGTGACTGAAGTAACGCGGAGACATCTAAAGAATCCATCTCTATATGTCCAATAACTGTTTTCCCCTCATTCTTCCCCGCTGGAATATAATATGCTTTCAATATTGGAGGAATCAACTCAGAGGGTACTGAAAGTGAATCCTGAAGATACTTCTTAAATAGGTCCACGGGAGCCATCATTGGAACCACAGGAAAATTAAGACAACGTATGTTCAATGCCCTAGTGGCATTTTCTAAGGACTCCAACTTCATTTTTAATCAGATATTATCTTTCATTAAGGAGAAAGTCAAACCCGAAACTTGTGAGAGTTTCTGATCGGAAACCTCAATTTTATCTCTTGTTTCAACGATGTCATTAGTCAAAGAAACAATATTCTCCTCAAGTTTGGTAACCTTTAAAGAGGAAAGAGCCAACTGCTGGTTAACTGCTGATGAAAGTTGATTAATCACCTCCCAAATGCTTTCCAGAGTCACCACAGAAGGACGGGCAATAGAAAAGGAAAAAGGCGATTCAGACTTAGCTGCTTCAAACAAGTTCTTCGCTGTACCCACACACTCAACCTTGACTAGGTCTTCACCTAGTCATAAGACAAACCATTTTATCTTCAACCTCCAGAACATTGCATGGCAAAGGGACATATTTTTGAACAATTAAGATGCTTTTGCATTGATAGAGTTGAGTCAGGGATAGCCGGTAAATCACAGGAACAATATTTGCTTATTAGAGAACAAAAATGGATATATACATTGAAATCGGTGGTACCGGCAGGTCTTAATGTAAATATAGATTGGTCATCTTGTGTATAAAGATTAAAAGGTAAAAAAAATGATGAGAGTCTGAGGGTATATATGCCCTGGCGTTTTCCAGATTTGGATAAAAGATCTGTGGCCTGGGATGAATATGATATGCGATATAAAAAGTAGTTATTACTTGGCGATATTTAGAGGGTAATATTAGATTAATGGTCAGGGATTAAAATGTTATGAAATTTGAGAATTAGTGGCTATGTTAGGCATATGATAAAGTGTTCCGGAGGTTGAATATAAAATGGTTTCTCTCATGCTATTCGCGATGGGAATGCCGCCTTTAGAGAATGAGTTATAGGAGTCATCAAAAGAAGATGTGAACGCTTTGCACCAATGACGGGAGTGACGTCATTTGGGGATCGGATGTAGGAACCCCTAATAATATAGTCGGACGGGAGAGTTTCATGAATGAATGTTAATGGCGCAATTGACATCATTAGGGGGCAGGATATAGGAACTACCAATAGAAGAGTAGATGAATGAGTTTTAAATAGGGAGTGGTAATCTTTAGTACGCATTCACGGTGTTCTTTTGGAGGCGGCCTGAACGAAGTTCCACTGTGGTGGAGTCGCTGGAATAGAATTAATCAGAGGCGTGTGAAGCATCATTTATTTTTCCGGTACGTGCTTTTATTGCCACGTAGCTACAAGGAAGTAAATGAGAAGTTTATTAGAAACTTAGAAAGGGGTAAAATAGTGAGTGGTTACAGAAATGGATTTTATTTTATAGAGTTTAAAGTGAACAGTGATCCCCTGAAGAAACAAATGGAGTGAAACGCGACGAAGGCACCTAAGGAAGGCGATGGGATCAGAGAGCGGAAAGGCAGTGTGAAGAGGAAATCCAAATTAAAGCTAAACACTCGGGTTCAGCTGTATATCGAATAATTAGAGTGGTTAAGAATGTTTGAACAGTAACATCTGCACTTGAATGATGAGAAGGGAGATATAAATTCCATATGCTCTCATGATTACCATTTTGGTTTGGTTAAGAAATCCATAATATATTGTTTGTTGAAGGTCATTTATGCTATTAGGCACTAATGTTGGACATTTTAAAAGTCTGAAAATAAGTGCTGGAAAAGTCTGAGACCTTTAACTACATTGAGAATAATTTTAAGGGTAACAGGTGATCTCTGGGAACAGCAGGAATAAGTCTTCACATATGGGGTACGTCGGTACCGACGGAGTCTGCGCGGGAACGCTTCCCAGCGTCCAATCAAAGAGCTTTTGGAAGCATCCCACCATGCCTGCGTGCTGCCTTCCCGCCTTCCCGCCTTCCCAAACTGCCTCTCCTCAGTTAAGTTTTAAAGCTGAGAGACAGAGAGAGAGAGGAAAGGAAAGATAGATAGAGATACAACTCCTGGGGAAGTGGGTGGGTTGTGAAGACTTATTCCTGCTGTTCCCAGAGATCACCTGTTACAGGTAAGTAACTGTGCTATCTCCAGGAACAAGCAGGAATGAGTCTTCACATATGGGGACTCCCAAGCGGAGATGCCTGGAGTCCCAGCATGTCATAGGTTGGAACATGCTATCCCCCACAACACCAGGCATCCTGAGGATGGAGGGTAGGAGTTGAAGAGAGAAAGGTGCTGTGTAACAGTTAACCTAGCATAGGATTGCAGACAAGGAGTCCATGTGTGGATGATAATTGTCATCAATGATATTGCAAAGAAAAAATATTGCAATATGGAGGTTCATGGGATCTACTGGGGAACCCAGTAGAGGAACCTCGAGAAGGACCTCACTGTAAGTGGAGGTAGTAAACCTGTAGGAAAGCAATGGAGGTCAGAATCCTGAAAGGTAACAGGTAACCCCAGTAGGAAAAACTGGGGTAATACAAAAACGGTGGGCCTTCAGCGGAAGGCTTTATGATAAAAGCAGAACTCTTTTGGCGGCAGAGTGGCTCACTCTGAGGAACAAAAAGAGAAAGGCTAACCGATTTGGACAAACAGGCCCAGTCCTTGTGGGGAGAAAGGGTATGGGAACCCCTTGTATCCCAAAAGAAAGAACAAACGCCGGAGGCGTTATAGCCTGTGATTAGCTGAAGATCCGCAATGTCTCTCCTAACTGAAGTCAGCTGGGAGAGATATTGGAACAGGGAGAGCTTCAGAGGTACCTAACCTTAAGGTTATGGTAGGTGTTAACTACCACCACAGTGGTTGTGAGTGTAGGACCCCAAAATATGCTGGATAGCATAAGTATGGGTAAAGCCCATCTGTCAGAATCATATAGCTATATGAGCCTCAACAGTCAGGTAGATAAAGCAGAATACATATCTACCAATAGTAAAATATCTCAACAGATAGATATATATTTCTATATCTAACATATAGATATATGAGAATATATCTATAGTGAAATATGAAGGGCATAAAATACACACAAATGATAGACATCTGTAAGATGTGTGCTATAGGTATGAATATATAGGCCTCTATATGGAAGTCTGCAATGAAGCAGACAGAGATATGCCTACAAAAAGGTATTCATATAGGAGAATGTGGAGAGGAAAGATTCATCTAATAACAAGAAGGTGGAACCTACTTGAGAAGATATATAGAGAATCAATTCCCACTGGTTATGGCTACAGGGATGCTAGGTAGTAGAATAACCAGGATGGTTACGTGAAAAGCAGAGGATGATATCAGTCTGCAGCCAGCAAGTCCCGAGTATTCTAGAACTCTAGCATGGTAAGTGAACAGAAGATGCATAGGAATGAGATACCATGCTGACCTGCTTAAGGGCAAAAAGGTATCATGCGTTCTTACCATGAGGACGAGCTGGAAGGAGAAAACATATTCCCTATTGGAAATACTATGGACTAAAGCAGGGAATTAGCAACTCCTTAAGCTTTCACATAAGAGGAGGCCTATGTCCTTTATATTAAAAAGAAGAACTTTTCTAGTCATGGGAGACATGACTGAAAAAGTCTTTTTCAACCATCTAGTATAGCTGTTGGAGAAAAAGCCCCCCCATGCTCTCTAGCAAGGGCCCATAGTGGACAGCTTCTCTGTAGAATTGCAGAGAGCATGATGCAGGAGAATGAGGAGATAGAACTGGCTGCAGGAGAGCCAGTACCTATGTCAACTATTCTGCCAAACCCAGGGGAATGGAGATGGCAGAAAGACAAGACAATCCAACAAGCTTGTAGTGAAAAAATGTCCAAGACAGATGACAGCACTGACTTGGAGCCACTACTAAGACCAGACAGAATGTTAGTGGAGGACAAATCTGGTTGCTGGTGGACAAGAACCAGTGGTCCAAACATTAAGGCTCCTGCATTGGCAGCTGCTTGCCAGACAGCAGAAGAATGGTACTGTTTAAAAACAGAAAGGACAGACAAAACAAGAGTAGAAAACTCTGGACGTGTCTGATGAACTGCTTCAAAGCAAGATTGAACAAGAGGAGTCAACTCAGGGAAGAGAACTCCGCACTGGAAAAGTAAGAAAACTAGAGAGGCTGAAGAAAAAGTCCTCCAGTGAAGCAATACCGCTCTTACAGAGAAAAAACCTGGTAAGAGGGTAAAGAGAATGGAGCTGAAGAAAACTTACAAAGTAGTAAGTTTATAGAAAGGAAAAAAGACATGCTGGCACAGGAAACTATCGTTTGATAGTGGATAGACCTCTTTCCCTAGCAGGAAAAAGAGGAGAACCCTGTGACCTAGAAGCATGAACATCCTGACAGCTCACAGAACATAGAAAGAATGGATGTCTTTCGGGAAGAGATCCATGTTTAGGATTTAGAATGACAGCAGTGGATTGCCTCTATTGAGAAGAAGCAACTGCAGATTCTAATCCCAAGAGTCACAAGCATCTGATGGATTGATCAGAAACCCTGTGGTTGCTGGGTTTGCTGAGCCTGGCGAGAGGTTGAACTCTGCAGACCAGGACGATGCTTCCCCTGTTTGGGAACATCTGTATGATGGGCAGATGATACATAAAACCTTCTTCTCCTATGGGAAGAAAGTTTAGCAGGACATTTCCTACCTACTGGGACAGAAGAAGGTGCAGAACAGCCCCTAGGAACAGGTAAGTCAGTGGAGAACTGAGTAACCTGATTTAAAGACTCCTTGTTGAAAAGATTGTGTCCAGTGCAAGGAGTATGTCCCAGTCTGTGCTGTGCCCATTTGTCCATGTCTGAAGCTTGGAGCCAGGCTCTACGTCGTGCCCCTATAGTTATAGCAGAAGTCCTGCTAACAGACTCAAAAGAGTCTAGGGAAGCACGAGTAAGAAACCAAGAGATATTCTGGAGATGCTTGAGCAGTGAAGAATAGTCTGCACTCTTGGACTCTGGAAGGGAAGGAGTCAAACAATTGCTTTGTGACCTCCTCAAGAGATAGACTCATATAGAAAATATATGAGAGAATTCTTGCAGAAAGCATAGATGTCTGGAAGGTTTGACGTCCAAAGGCATCAAGTGTCTTAGACTCACGACCTGGCGGATAAGAAGAGTGCTTTTTCTTGCTCTTTACCCACTTCATTGCTGATTCCACAACTATGGAATGATGAGGAAGTTGAGTCTTTTGAAACCCTGGAGAGGGGGACACCTGATATAAGAGATCAGTTGCTCTGGAAGGTGGGGGTACCCTTAAAGGTGTTTCCCACATTCCTAGAAGGAGATCCTGCAAGGAATGATGCAAAGGAAGCATTATGTTCTCCTTTGCTTTGGTAGAAAGAGAGCCCTGTGCAGGATCATGTCCTGGGATAGGAATGGCAAGAGATCTTGCTATATCCAGGAGGAAACTCTGAAAAGAGGGTTCCCCAACAGGAATTTCCCTTGGACAGGTTAGATCTGAAGAACTAGCCTGAGCACCGACAGAGCTATCCAGATATATAGGAATAGAAGATCCTGCACAGTGCAGTGTGGAATGCTTAAAGGATGGTCGCCGGTACTGGCTGTCAGGAGCAGCGACCGTCATTACCACATTGTCCATGCCAGGTATCGACTCCAAGCTTGACATAGAAGGGAGCGATCCTGTTGAAAAAAGCATGGTAGGAGTTGGCCACGATGCTACTGTGGATACCGGTACCGATGTGAATACTGGTATCGATGTCGGAGTCAAGCCCGACAAAGACATCGGAGCAGTCATCGGTGACAGTTCAATCGGTACCGAGCCACCGGTATCGACTGGTGTCGGTACCAAAGTGTATTGGTACCGAGACTTCCAGACTAGAGAGCGATTCTAAACTCGACATCGATAAACGAAGCATGGAAGGCACCGACCGTAAGGGTAATGAGGACATCGGTACCGACTTCGGTACCGTGTCTGATACCGGTGAAGGAAGGTCAGCTAGTGGCAACTCAATCGGCCTCGGGGGAACCGAGAGTTGCGGATCCGAATCATCGGAACCGAGCCTTCGGTACCGCTGAGAGCCGGTACCAAGGCGAGTCGGTACCCAATCCTCCAGACTGGAGCTCGATTCCAGACTCGGCATCGAAGGAAGCGAGGCTATCGATGCACGTCTGGAGGGTACCGACGTCAGTGGTAGTATCGGTGCTGGTACCGATAATGAAAGGTCAGTCTGGAGTGTATCCACCGGTCCCGAAGGCACCGAGGACGCCAGATGACCATCCCTGGTGAGGAGTGTTTCATCCAAACACCAGTGCCGATGTCGGGGGTATTGGTACCGCTCGAAGCGGATGCCACCACCGGACACGGCTCAGGTATGTTCTGTGAGGGGTGAACCCCAGGAACAACCTGAAACCCCTGAAAGGCTTTTGAGACCGAAGACTCCCGCCGGGGTTTTGAAGCCAGTAGGCCCTCGAGGGCAAGGCCGGAGCTGTCTATATGCTGTGCATGAGACCTACCACTCGAGGGCTGGCTAGTCTTAACAGACTGTTTGTGGGTTACCTGATCCTGTGTAGAAGAAGAAGGGGACGGTGCCCCAAAGCTGCAGGGAAACAGTGTATCGAGGGAACCTCGATATGGAAGACCTCTTCTCAGCAAACTGTTGTCAGGACCCAAGCAGGTTAGACACCGACTTCGAGGGTCTAAAAATAAAGTTGTACCGCCACAGTTTGAACATTTCTTGGAGAAAGTGGCTGGCGGTTCCATGAAGGAAAAAGAAGAGGCCTAAAAGGCCTAAGACACCGTGGGACACTATGAAGAAAAAATATTCCTTGAAAAAGGAAGATTTTACAAGAAAAGAAAAGACCAGCGGTACCGGTGGCGTCGGGAAGACAGCCGCAACCACAAGAAAACTAAAGAAATAAAACAAGAATTTTCTGCGGTGACAGGAGGACGTCCTGCCAGCTCCACGGAAAAACGAAAACTGAGGAGAGGCAGTTAGGAAAGGCGGGAAGGCAGCACGCAGGCGTGGTGGGATGCTTCCAAAAGCTCTTTGATTGGACGCTGGGAAGCGTTCCCACGCAGACTCCGTTGGTACCGACGTACCCCATATGTGAAGACTCATTCCTGCTTGTTCCTGGAGATTATTGTTGAAAAAAAGATTTTTAGTTCCATGTTGATTGAATTGAGCATTTTTTACATTTGTATTTGTGATCGATGACCCAACCGAGACTCTCAAGGAGCTGGATCACCCACTGTACATAGGCCTCCATGTCACTTGACCCGGATGATCCAACTGTTGAGAAAAAGATATATGCAAACCCCCTCGCACCTGAAGGCTGCTGCGACCACCATGACCTTGAAGGACGTTTGGGGGCGGTTGCCAAACCAAACAGCAGTACATGAAACTGAAAATGACTCCCCAGCGTTGCAAACCACAGGAAGCGTTACGGATTGTGCCTGATGGGAATATGACAAATAGGCTTCTGCCAGATCCAAGGACGTGAGAAATGTGTCCTATTGCACCAACTAATTACTGACCGCAGTGTCTTGAAGCGAAAGCAGGGAACATGGAGAATGCGATTGACCTCTTTGATATCCAGGATAGGCCAAAAGGATTCATCCTTTTTGGAGACTACAAAGTAGATTGAATACTGCCCCAGACCCCACTCCACAGGGGGCACAGGACAGATAGTGCGAAGGTCCAAGAGACATTGAATGGTATCTCATATGGTGGCTGTCTTGGTAGCAGAGTTGCAAGGGGAAAACCAGAAAGGTGTTTGATGAGTCTTGCGCACTCCAACATATAACCATGCTGGCCACCGGGCCACCACCCCGTATGCAGATAGGCAGAGGAGATCACAAAGGCATTCGCCAAGAAAGTTGCCAAGGACTCCAGGCATGCAGAGTCCATATCCGGGAAAAGCTGGATCCACCACAGTAGGGCACAAATCCCTAGACCTTCCCAGACTGCCAGAGAAGAGGCAGAAAAGGCAGTCTTCAAAAGTCCTTCGACTCTGCAGTCTTATTGATCCCAAACGGTAGCGCTGCCTTCTAAGGGGATAGTAGTATGCTTGGTCATGGCTGTGGTGAGAGCATCTACCCTGGAAAAGCAGAGCCACTTGTCTATGTCTTCCTGAGACCAAGCGTAGAACCTATCCAAATGCCGAGCATTTTTGAAGGCTGCATCTAGAGAGTCCCATTCTCAGATGTGATGTGGACAATCAAAGTAGGGATCTCATCCCTGAGACAAAGATGCATTATTCTTGACTCACTGTCAACAAGGGAGACCTCTCCTTTCCACGTTGGATTTGACTCATCCCCTTTTGCATCATCGCCATCAAGTGAGTCAGACTCCCAAACTGCTTCCTTGGACAGGAAACCCCTTCCATGGCCCTGTCCAGGAGCAAGGAGCATTTTTGTGAGCCGCACCCCTCCTCCGTTAGCTGCCAAAAGCAGAAGAGGCTGCCCGTGACACGGGTAGAGCCTGTTCCCCCTTCCATAAGTTCCAGGCATGTTGGAAAAGCAATGAAAACTCAGCAGCCGCTGGATCAATTAACGGTTGCTGAAGGAGTAAAACCTGTTTGACTACTTATTGCTAATTGCTATGGGACCAGGAGGAGAGGTGTCCCCCTCTAGAGGCCGCTCAGACCCTGTAGAAGTGGCTGGAGGAACCCCAGAGCCAGCGGGAGGAGATGTGGTTACTACGAGGGAGGATGCAGTTATTGCCTGCAATGACATGCCTGAGGTCTCTCCTGGATCAGCGGTGCACAGGCGATCAACTAAAATTCACCACCACCTGCCGCAGCAGAGGCAGCATGGGAAGGAATGCGGCATGCTGAAGGACAGCCCACAGGAGCGTGCACACACCTGCATGTGTATCGGTGCTCAAAGAATTATGGCAGGAAGCAGGCCAGGGGCCCTCTGTCAGATGCGCAATGACTGGTATGCACAGCTGCACATGATTGCTCCTCCGTAAAACTAAGGCAGGAAGCAGATCAGGTACTACTAACAGCTAGATGTCCTGCCAGCATGTCGCAAGCACAGAGACACTTGGTAAGCTCTGTAGCTGCTCTCCGCCGGGGGAGGGAGGGGTGGGGGAATATAGGGAGGCTTAGTCAGCATCCGTGCCTTCGATGCAATGAAACAAAAGAAAATAACTAAGGAGCTAACAGGCACCCCTGCAGAGGATCCTCATGATCCTCGATAAACCCAAAGTTACACTGGCTCTCATATCCAGGAATTCCTCCTCAAGACTAACTGAGGGTCAGATCAGCCAGAAGGGTATCTCATATAAACCCTGGGGCCCCCCACTAACGACTGAGCTCAACTGGCCTGCGACCTTTGCTTTAGAGGAAAACAGCAAATGACCTTCTGCTGGAAACAAACATGAAGGCAGAAAAAGATTACATGGCCTATCTAGTCTGCCCTTCCATATTAACTACGATAGTCCCCTTTTTATCTTTAGAGATACTCTGTGTTTGTCCCATGCTTTTTTGAATTCAGATACTGTCCACCACTCCCACTGGGAGACTATTCCATGCATCTACTACTTTTTCCATAAAGAAATATTTCCGCATATTACTCCTGAGTCTATCCCCTTTCACTCTCATCCTATGTCCTCCTGTAGCAGAGCTTGCCTTCAATCGAAACAGACCCTCCTGTGCATTTATGCCATGGAGGTATTTAAAAGTCTCTACTATATTGCCCCTATCCTGCACCAGAGACTTATACAGAGGCATTATCTCCTCCTTTTTTCTGCTGGCCATTTCTCTCCCTATATACCCAAGCATCCTTCTGGCTTTCACAATCGTCTTTTCTACCTGTTTAGCTATTTTAAGATCATCAGATACAATTACACCAAGGCCACGCTCTTCTCTTGTGGGCAGAAGTACCTCACCACCTACACTGTACAGCTTCTTTGAATTTTTGCAACTTAAAATGCATGACCCTGTATTTTTTAGCATTAAATTTTCTGTTGCCAAATTCTAGACCATTCTTTAAAAACTTAGCTAGATCCCTCATATTATCGACTCCTTCCTGTGTGTCTATTCTATTGCAGATTTTAATATCAGTCACAAATAAGCAAACCTTACCCAATAGTCCTTCCGCAACATCTAACAAAGGTGTTAAACAGAACTGTACCAAGGACAGACCCTGCTTCACACCACTTCTCCTCAGAGGAAGCTCCATTTACCTATACCCTTTGTTGCCTCCCACTCAACTAATTTGGGTAAGCTAAGCAGCTCTGCCGGGGAAGGGGGAGAAATATAGTGAGGAGACAAAGAAAATACTGAAGGGCGCCACTATCTAGCTGTACTAGGTTTCATGCCAGTTGTGATTTTACAGCATAGTTCTAGCTTTTTCTCTATCTCCTTCATCTGCTGGCAGGAGGAGATTATCCATTTGTCTGGACTCATCTAGCAGGAAGATCTGGAATGGAGGTTATTTTAGAAGCCTTATTTGCAATTTGCACATGTATCAATGGCCATATACATGTGTAAATTGCATCCACACAGGGCTTGAAAAATCCTGGGCGCCAGGTCACCATAGCAATTAAAAATTGCAACCTGGTGCTTGGGATTTTTTTTCCTAAATCTTGTGTGCACTCACTCCTCCACTGCAATCCAACTCCTGTGAGCTGCAGTGCAGAAAACTGACTGGGCTCGCAGACAGAGTCTCACTGGAGCTCTCTGCGTGTCTCTCCTCCTCTGGCAGAGCTGCTATCTGCAGGCCACCATCGCCTCTCACTTTTCTTCATCAAACTATCAAAAGCCAGGCAGTTGCAAGAGCTACAAACAGCAGAGGGCTCGCGGTTCACACCAGTCTAAGTGAGAGGCACTGGTTTCCCCAGTGATCACAGCCATGTTGAAGTGGGAGGAGGGGGGAGAGAGAAGTGCAGAGAGCATCAGCAAGACTCTGACACTGACAAAACTTGTGGCTGAAAGACAAGATGGCACTGTGGAGGGAGCAGCTGCTGCCACCTAACTGAATGCGGTCTGCCTGCTGCCACCAGCATGGCAACCCTCCTGACACTCCCAGCCAGCATAAAAAGCTGGCAAGCATGGGGTCGAGCGTCAGAGCAGGAACTCAGCATCTCTCCCGCTCTGAGGCTCCAGCCCAATCGGGGCAAAGGACACCATCCAGGCTACACATAAGAAGGAGCATGCCAGCAGGCAGGCACGTGCCCGAGGGCCTCGCCAGAGGGCCCTTTGGCATGGCCCTTAGGCAGGGCACGAAGGCGAACCCACCAGAAAACTCCACCAATAAAGAAATGCATCCAGCACAAGGAACATCTAAATGTCAGGCACGGACAAGGACGCATACCTACTCCACCTACTCCATCACGGCCCTCGCAGAAGAGGCCTTTATGAATTCTGGTGCCTCGATCGCAAGCCCCCAACCTCTTTCAAAGAGCAGAGTGCAAAGCCAGGCCTCGCCACAGTGTAACATAGCACACCTGTCCGCAGGACCTCCTGCAGACCCCGGAACCAGGTGAGTAACCTAAGAACTGCCTGTAAGCACCAGAATCAACACAGCCACATACCAAGACAACAAGACTAACCGAGGGCCTCCGAATAGAAGTGGCGAGTCAAGGAGGAACAGGAGAATTCAAATGGCAGGCAAAGAAAAGGGAAAACAGGTTAAACTCCCACCCACACACCTCCCGGGAGACAATCATGTACGCCACTCACCGCTATCTCCTGGTCTACTTTACCTTGATGCTCCTAACCCATCAAGCCCAACCCCACATGCCCTTACCACTCTACTCACTCCTGCCCTCCCAACCAATCCTTGTACCCTGGATCACTGCCCCTCAGACTTACCAGCATGCCAGGCAGCAACCACCAAAAAAAGAAAAACCACAAAGAGACAACGCCGGACACCGCGAACATTGACCAGCAATCCCATCCTCACATCTGCTATCAACTGCGCACTACTAAATGCCAGATCGATCAGAAATAAGCCAAATACCATCTATGACTTCATTCTGGAACGAATGTTGTATGCATCACTGAGTCATGGCTTATAGACACTGACCAAGTCACTCCGCCAGACTTCACAGCATTCAGTTGCCCTAGAGTACACAAGAGAGGAAGAGGGGCACTAATACTGACCAGAAAGAACTATAGATTTAAAGTTATCTCCACGAGCAACTCAGCCGAATCAAGCACAATAACCATATCAAATCACTACATCAGCTTTTGCCTCACATACAGGCCTCCCAACACCAAGGCAGAGCAGCTATCAGCAATACTTGAATCAATCTGCGCATTCAACAATCAGAACTAACCTCTCATTGCCCTGGGAGACTGAAACCTCACCTCAGCACCCACCAAGGATGCCAGAGCCTTCCTCCAAACCCCTGGAAACACTCGAATACAATACACTTGAATACAAACCCTGGAAACACTCAAATGCACCCACACACCAACATGGGACTACACCAGACCTTATCTTCATGCCAATACAACTAACCAAGTGGAACCAGTTCATGGACCCAACATCTACACCAGTTCCCTGGTCAGACCACCATGTCCTCACATTCAACCTACACCTGAAAACCCCCACTCACCTCACCAAAGAGAAAAACATAACAAGAAGGTTCAGAGCCTACAAGAAAGAAACCTTCATGGGGGAAGTAATGCTGCAAATGCTACAAGAGTGTGACAACCTAGACAAAACCATAGAAAAATGGAACTACACCATATCCAAAGCTGCATCAACTCCAAGCAAGGAAAACCACACATACGAAGAAGAACCAATGCCCCATGGTACTCCAGCTCAATCAGAGAAGCGAAGCAATCACTCAGACGACTAGAAAGGAAGTGGAGGCAAAACAAGTCAAAGGATACTTTACACCAACACAAAGCTGAACAAAAGGCATACAACAACTTGATCAACGAGCATAAACAACAACATCATACCAACCTCATTATGAGGGCAGCAAATAAGCCAAGGGAACTCTTCAACATCGTAAAAAAACTCACCAGTGACAGCCCTCAAAGCAGCACCCCTCAACTGGACCCCCAAGAATATGCAAAATACATAATGAGCAAGTACGCCAGTCAAACTCACCTCCCTGCGACACGCCACCCAACTTGTGCAGAAACACATCAAGCCTGGGACAACTTTAGTGTGCCAACAGCCTGGCACATTGAGGACATCATGGTCACCCTGAATACAACAACTTCTCCTTCTGACCCATGCCCAATGGAGTGGATTAAGTATAACAAGGACCAACTAAGCCACCACATTCACAAAATTGTGAAGGAATCCCTCCAACAAGGATACATGCCACAAACACTCAAGCAAGCTATGATCCGACCCATCCTCAAGAACGCAAGGCTAAGTACCTCCAACCTGAAATCTTACTGCCCCATCTCAAGCCTCCCATTTATATCAAAGATCATCGAAAAAGCAGTACAGAGACAACTGCAGGATCACACTGATCTACATGCCCCGTTAGACCCCCATCAACATGGCTTCAAGCCACAGCACAATGTGGAGACCCTGCTCACATCCCTCTTCGACAACCTTCTGAAGGGCTTAGACAACGTAAGAAATGGATTCATGCTGGTTTTCATGGACATCTCAGCAGCTTTCGACATGGTGTCACACTCCAAAATGCTAAACCTCCTGCAGGAGATTGGGCTGCACAACAATACTATAAAATGGTTCACCTCCTACCTCAGCAATAGAACCCAACAAGTCAGATGCGAACAAAGGAAATCAACACAGGTCACCATCACCCAAGGGATACCCCAAGGATTAGCACTATCATCCGTCCTATTCAATATATATATATATATATATACACACACACACACACACACACACACAACCCATTTGTAACATTATCTAACGCCACAAATACATTATCACCTATATGCTGACATCATGGTGTATGCCCCAATAGACACACTAGCACCAGATACGACCAATATTACCCAGTGCCTTGAAGATATGAACTGCTGGCTTGCTGACAATAACCTGAAAATTAACTTTGACAAAACGGAGGCAATGTTCATTTCCAAGAACACCACAAGTCATCAGTGTCCTAAACAAAAAAATATCAACGAGGGACGAAGTGAAATACCTAGGCATCATACTGGACAAGAATCTGAACCTACACTCGCATATAAACAAAACCGCTGCAAAGGCATACCACCGTTTAAAGATCATCAGGAGGCTCTGACCAATCCTCAATCAGGACAACTTCCGCACTGTCTGCCAGGCGGTAATCACTCCAATATGGATTATGGAAACTCTTTATATCAAGGTCTGCCCAAGCAATCCACCCACCCACTCCAAATGGTGCAAAACACTGCAGCACGCATCATTACGGATACAGCCAAACACCAACACATCACACCTGTACTGCAGCAGCTGCATTGGCTACCGATAATTGCACGGGCAAGATTCAAAGCAACTTTAAACATATTCAAAATCATACATCAATGCTCAGCGAATGTCCTGCACAACACATTAACCAGAGAAACAACAGATCTAGACGAGCTAATGGCAATAACAGACTCCGCATTCCCACAGGATACCAGAAGACAAAACAGCTTTGTTGGAGGGAGCCTCTCTTCACTCTCAGCGCCAGCTCTTTGGAACTCCCTCCCACATAAACTAAGAGCCCTGAACGACATCAAGGACTTCCGCAAATCTCTCCTGTTCACAGAAATCTATGAACAAGTAACAGAGAACCTACGCCCCACCAACACGCATAAAGGAGAACTAGGAACCAATTGACTAAAGTCTATATGTAAGTCTTGTAGCTCCCCCCCCCTTTCGTTCAACGTAGACCCACCATGTTGTCAACCACTTTGATCGAAGGATAAAGTGGTATACAAAACTAGTTAAATAAATAAAATAAATAAATAATGCGGTGCCCCGGGACTGGACCAGTGGCCAGAGGGTTCAGTGCTCATATATGCTCACTTTAGCGGAGAGCGGCGAGATTTGTAGCCTAATGACTTTTGTGTAAGAGGAGACAGATCTTCAATTACCAAGAAATGAAGAGACCAATACAATGCAGAAGAGGAATATCTCTCTCTTTGGCACAATGTAAGTAAACAAGATTAAACACCACTTCTAAGCCATAGTTTGTTAGTATGAAGTCTATTACTGCCATAATGTGTGTACAACTGACCCTTTTGAAGAGACTTCCTGTGCCCTCAGAGATATACATCTAGCCTTCTGCATATCCTGATAAACTGTAGCTTCTTGTGGCAGCTCTTGCTCCATCCTTTAGCAGTATTTTTGCTATACATTTTTTTCACTGGCTGTGCTTTGAAGGTTAGCGCTGCTTTGTTGCCTTTTGGTGGGGACTGAATTGGTCACTGGGAGATGGCTGGGTGGAAGCAGGCAGAGAGAGACACACACACACACACACAAACACTGGGTGATGGCTGTGGGGGGCGGCTACAAGAGAGACACACAGACACTGATGACTGGAGAGGGTTAGGAGGGGGGAGAGACAGAGAAGGGTTGCTGCCTTCTGTTTGCACTATGTAATGGCACATTAAGGGCCTGTTTATTAAGCTTTCTTTTACCAGAGAAAATGGGAAACAGTAAATCAGGCCCTTAAAAAAGGAACTGCGATACACCTTTTGGGGGTAAGTGGAGGTGCACTATGGCAGAGGTCTCAGTGGCTGGCTCTTAAATTTTTAAGCTGGCTCCTAGATTCTAAGAAAAATTTGCCAAGGCTTGCATCCACATATTAATGGACATTTTAGCAAGGATCCGATTTACATGTGGCTGTCCACACTCACGAATAGCCATTTTGGGTTCATGCACAAAAATAATCTTTTATCAATTCAAGTTGTGACATACTGCACTATGATGTAACTTGATTCACACTTATTTTAACTTACACAGCAAAACATTCTAATTTGCCTCCTGACATACATTATACAAGTTAATAAAGCTGATTTATTGAATTGCTATCTGCGTGAGCATGAATCCATTCCCATGAAAATTGAATCTTTACAGACACAAGAAAGGGCTAAATTGGAAAAGGGCTGCAATATTGGTAATAAACTAAAGAGAAAACATTGATGTTTGGTCACAAAGTTGTTTAAAGTGAGTATGTTGTAAAGAAATTCCCCAGAAATAGAAAACGGCAGTGCTAGGCAGATAATTATTGCAATTACACTACTAAAAACGTGGATAAGCAGAATTCTGTGTAACTACTATTGCTACATTTTACAAATAAACGTTTGCACATATGCATGATAGAAATTCATAGAAAACTTACAATATATGCAGAAAATTACATACATCGCTCAATTTGAGGAATTCATCTCTGGGAGAGAGAGCATTAGGCACAGAATGCTGCATTGGTAAAATTATGATGAGTTTTCTCCAGGGATATTCTCCCAAAACCAAATAAACCTGTCAACCTGCTGTTCTCACCAGATGGAAAGCTGATGAGCTAACTGTTTTCTTACACAGCACAACGTTTTTGAAAACATACTCTCCGTCTCAGAGTTATTTTCCCAGAGTGTATGTGAAATTGTACTGCTGCATCTGTTTCTGTCTCTTCCTGTTTTGTGGTATACCACTATAACATTTTAATAACTCACCTCGTTGGTGCCTCCCTGAGCTGCATATGTAAACGTGCAGGTGTAACCATTCTAAAGAACAATGGGGAAGAAAAAAAAGTCAAGGAAAAAATGACAACTGTCTTTCTTCAACAATATATATCACAGAGTTTTGTAGTTCCTTGAAGTTGATTTTCTCAACAATGGCTTCTCCCGAAATAAAAAGTTGGAGAGAGATCAGATAAACTGCAGTATTGTTTTTAACAGTTTACTACTCACAGATGAGCATATTTAGTGGCTTAGATCTAATGACAGAAGCAAGAGTTAAAAATAAACTAACATGTTACATTTAACGTCTACCAATGCGTAATCAAACTGGAATTTGCTGCTGGAGGATGCAGTAAAAGCTGTTAGTGTAGCTGGATTTAAGAGAGGTTTGGGTAAGTTCCTGGAGGAAAAGTTCATAAACTATTATTAAAGTGGACTGGGGAAATCCACTTCTTACCCCTGGGATAAGCAGCATGGAATTTGTCTACCTTTTGGAAAACTGACAGGTACTTGTGACATGGATAGCCCAATGTTGGAAACAGGATACAGCCAGGGCCGACCCGTCCACTAGACGGGCTAGGCAGCAGATCACTGGGCAGCAAGCCATGTGCTTTGGCACACTTGGCCTGGTGCCTCCACGCACCGCGCTTCCGCCCGCTGCTGCTGCTGTTTCTGGCAGCTGGGAGGGGGGGTGGCTAGGCTCGGCAGCAGGCCATGTGTGCCAAAGCACATGGCCTGTCGCTGAGCTGAGTCGCTCCCCCCCTCAAACCCCACCACCGGAATCAGCAGTAGTGAGGCTCACCACAAGGGCTTCTGACTGAGGCGGCAGAAACTCCTGGGCCAGCTCTGGAAACAACATCTTTTATGTACATAACTGTTCATACAGAAATCTTAAGTGAGGTATCGCAATTGGCAAATTGAAAATGTATCGAGTGTCATGACTGAACTGTGAACTGGGAAACATTCAGAATCTGTGGATAATCCCGATTTCCTCTTTCATGAGGTGTGCGATTACTCAGAGGTTCCCAACTCCAGCCCTGGAGAGCCAAACACCATTCAGGTTTTCAGGCTGTCCCTAATGAATATGCATGAATACATTTGAATACAATGGGGACAGTGCATGCAAATGCATCTCATGCATATTCATTAGGGACAGCCTGAAAACCTGAATGGTGTTTGGCTCTCCAGGACTGGAGTTGGGAACCTCTGGATTACTGGGTTAGTCCACTTGAAATATATTTAATCTTTAAATTCTCTCTTGGGGCAGAGTACGTGGAAAGAATTCAGGTATCCAGAACATGTTGAAATATTTCTGGTGGTCCCTTGTTTCAGAGTTGCCAGCCTTGGTCTCTCTCAAAATCAAAGGACAGTTCTCTCTTGTTTCACAACTAAAAGTTACTAATTTGCCATTTCCCCCAGAATTAAATCCACAATCTTATCTGAGATTGCATACCTCAATGGGCAAAGGGAAACGTGAAGCTGAGAAAAGAGAATTACCAGAGGGAAAAGGAGATATTTAAAAAGACCAAATGAAAAAAAGAACGCTATTAGTCATTTCCTATATTTCCATTCATGTTAAGATCAGGGGCTTGATGCAGCAAAGTGCACTGCCATTAGCGCAGGCAATAATGCAATGTTTGCATAGAATGCATGAAAGGATCTAATGCAGGCATAATCAATGTGCAAATGGCTGCACTAACAGCAGCACACAATGCACTTAAATGGAAAGCAATGAAGAAATCAACTACGCAGTGCAGATGCAGAAAAGTGCACACAAGACCAGGATTTTAACACAAGGCTTGAGGAAACATTAAGGATTAGCTCATAGGTTTACAGTCAATGCTGGTAAGGAATCTGTGCCCATTTCTAGAGCACACAACCCACACAACCTTTTTTTCTGGTTTTGCTTAAGAGAGTGCTGAAAAAAATATAATTATTCTGTGCAGAATAATATCAGTGTTTATGAACAGCAAAATTATTCCGAGCAGAACTTCTATGCAAAATAATAGTGCTGTTTATGCACCAGATAGCATCCCAGCACATGCACACAAACGAGACTGATTTTTGTGCGCAGGATATAGGTGCCACTAACACAAATCCCTGTGCACAGATGCCTGGCTTACTCTCCTTGTTTAGCATAAACGTTTTGTGCACAACTCATTTGTATGCCGTTTGCTTACAGCATCATTGGGCAAAACTCCTGCACTAAACTTGCTTTAGGAAACCCTGCCCGGAGTTTTAGCTCTGGGCTCTAGCACACGTTTCTGCATCAAATCATGGTTGCGGGAATTATATAGAGAAAAAATACAAAAGAACCGCATTTAAAGCAACAATACTATAGTATTCAAAATATCAAGGAGGGAGGGGGAAGAGGAAAGACCGCCCCTTTCCTTCCCTGATAGCCTTACACTTTGTTTTGTGAAAAAAATAAAAAATGGAAACCTGTTTGCTTCATTGGGTAGACTTGAGAGAAGGGGGGAGGAGAGGGAAGGGGGCATCTCTTACAGTGGCCATCGACATTTGTTTTGAATGCCAGAGGCACTGGGTTCCTCAGTTAGTAAGGGTTGTTCGTAGTCTAAGGCTGACGTGTCACTAAGGCACCCAACGCCTCTCTGCCATACAGAAAGTATCCGAAATGCCAAGTCACAAATCGAGGCGCGGGAGTTTCTTTATCCCTTGCCAAAGGAGAGAGAGCAAACAGAGAAGGAAAGCCAGAAACAGCTGCCCAACGTTACGTTATTAACTGTATTCACACCGAAACCCGATCACCTCAGCCAGAGCTCTGCCTCACCAAACTCTGGGAGAAGGAATGCTCCTCCCCTCCGGGCCTCACGTTGAATTCCTGCGTGTTCGCACTCTTCACATCAGCAAAAGAAGGAAACGGCAAGACGACGACTAACAGCAACACCAGCGCCACCAGTCTACTGCAAACGTAGCCCTCCATCTTACCACAAGCTCCCGGCGAGTGGACTGGCGAACGCTGCTTACGGGAAGCGGCAAGGGACAATCTTCATTGCAACGGGCGACAGAGTCAAACCTACGAGCAGGGAAGAGGGACAAACTTTATTTGCCGACCGTGACAGAGGAACTGCGCCAGGAAAGGCAGAGGTGGACCAATAGACCTATCCGTATATTTAAATAGTATTAAATTTACTAAGCTTATAAAAATATGTCAGGAACTTTTTTATCATCTGTATTGACAGAAAATAAAGCACAAGTAAGTTTTTGGTGGTACATTTTTTATTGGACAGTTTGCTTAAGCTACCTGTGACAAACTTTCTACAGAAAGTAGTAGGATTGCCCTATTCTCCATGGACAAGCAGGATGCGACCTGGTGACATCTTCCTGCCATAGACCCATGTGCTCCTTCCAAAGCCCAGGAAAAGCAAACCTTTTTGAGTATGCCCAGGTAGCCCCCACCTTACCAGCCCGCCCAGTCTTTTTTCTTCCACCTTGTCAGCAAGACTGATCCCAACTCTCCTTTCCATAACTTCTGTACGATCTATCTACAATACAAAAAAAAATGCCCAAACTGGGCTTTAAGAAGTGCCCTTTCTGCAGCAGGAAGATGAACAGCACAGACACTCATGATCTCTGCGTCCGCTGCTTGTGAGCTGGGCACAACATGGAGGACTGTTCCCACTGCGCAAGGATGTCTCCAAGGGCCAGAAAATCCAGGGGTCATGCTCTAAAGGATTACCTATCTTTTAAACATCCACCCATTTATGTCTCCCACATCTATATCCAGCCATCAATGGAAACATACAAACAGAACAATTTTTTGTTGGAACTTACACCTTAAAGAATCCACTCCTTCTGGTGGTGTCTTTATCTTTATTCGGTTTCTTGATAAACCGCCTAAACCATAAGGCATCAAAGCAGTGTACAATAAATGGGCTGCAGGGAAGAAAGATAGAAAAGAACACCATGGTATGACAGGAAAGAAAAGAAAAGAAAAGAAAAGAAAAGGAGAAGAGGAGAGAGAGTAAAAAGGGCAGAGTGACACAAATAGAAACTTACAACAGGAGAGAGGGGACTGAGGGGGGTAAACGAGGGTAAAGGGTACTGAAGTGAAGGGTTCTATGAATGGTGATGAAATATTAGAGGGTACTGGGAGCAGTAAGTATAAATGAGGGAGCCAATAGTATCAAAGAGAAACTGGAAGATCAAAAGCTTGTGCAAAGAGGTGTGTTTTAAGGAGGGACTTGAATTGTGGAAAAGAGGGCTCAGTACGGAGGGGGAGGGGGAGGGAATTCCACAGGGCAGGAGCAAGGAAGAAGAAAGCGGAGTGGCGAGTAAGTTCAAGGTGCGCTTGAGAAGGGGAAGGGAGAAAGAGACAGTTACCATGGGAGGAACGAAGAAGGCGAGGAACAGGCTGGTGAAAAATGAGATCGGAAAGATACTGAGGGGTACCGGAGTAGAGGGTTTTATGAATGGTAATGAGGTATTTGAAGATAAAGCGGTAACGAATAGGGAGCCAATGGAGGGAAAGGAGACAAGGGGTGATGTGCTCACGGGGAGAGGAGAAAGTAACTAGGCGGTGTGGTACAGATGAATTTTGACTATTGATTATGCCACTAGTGAATATGTCTCAGCAGTGAATATGCCTCAACTGTAAATAGGGGCACTTGAAACTGTTGAAACAATTTACATAACTACAGATACTGGAAAGATCAGGGAGGAGACCTTCTCCTAGCAAGCAAATGGAGACCCATTACAGAGAACAAAAGAACACTTCACCTAGGAGCCTTTCTACTAGCAGACAAATTGAAACCCATTAACAGGACAAAACAGGACAATTCACCTTGCCTTGGAAACATTTCTCCTAAGAATTCATCAATTGTAATGTAGACCAGGGGGGGTGGGGGGTTCCCTTGAGCATTTTCAAGCACCTGGCCAGTGTCTTGGATGTGCTTAATGGATAACTGACTCTATACTACGTATGTGTCACATGATAGGAAATAACTGGATTGTTCTTGCAACTGGATAAAATGGGTACCTGTTTTCAGCTAGAGAGAGAGAAATGGATTCATCTAGGAATGGACGCATTGCCTAGAGAAACTCCCGATTGAGAAGTCTCTCTTGTCTGGTTGAATCAGGGATCCATTCAATCGAAGTGTGACAGGAGATGAAGTAGTCTTTCGGTGAAGTATATTCTTCTTCTGTAATTATCTTTCTAGTTATCTATTCTGTAATTAAGTGCTTTTATTCTAATAGTTTTCCAGATATCTTTTTAACTAATCATAGGTAGATATATGAATTACTTGCCTTTCTAAATAAGTACGAATTAAGAAGTTAAATAAGTGAAATTCAAGTTATCCCTGCTTTGTATTATAAATAAACGCACGTCTTCATTAACAAGGTGTGTTAGCCTTTGTTGAAGTAAGACAGGCGGGCGGCGGTATTTTGGATAAGTTGGAGACGGCGTATCTGAAAGGGGAGACCAGCAAAGATGGAATTACAGTAATCAAGGCGAGAAATTACAAGGGAGAGGACTAAAGTAATGAGAGAACTAGAGGAAAGATAAGGACGAAGGGACCTGATACGACGAAGGTAGAAGAAGCAGCTGCGGACCAAGGAGGAGATGTGGGAGTGGAAAGACAAGGAGGTGTCGAGGGTTACACCAAGATAACGAAGGCAGGATACAAGAGGGATGGGCAGGGATGACATTAGAGGAGCCAAGGTGGGAGGGGAAGTTGAGAAGGAAAACCAAATAGCCGATGATTTGGAGGGGTTGACACTGAGAAAATTAGTGGAGAACCATGAGGCAGTCAGGTCGAGACAAGAATTGAGAGGGGAAAGATTTGGAGAAACGGAGCTAGTGTGATGTTCCTTTTTATCTTTTAACTAGGGACGCAACCCTAACATCAGGTTATTGGGAGGATCATAACCCCTCAATACCAACCGGTAAAAGTACATGCTCTTTTATCACAGTCAAACAACCAAACGGAAAGATCACTTAGCTGATTGCATTTGGTTTCTCTCTTCCTTTCCAAAGCACAGATCCTCTTTCTTCAGCTAAACAGCTGGAAACTCCGTATGTTTCCATTGATGGCTGGCTAAAGGATTACTTGGCATCCATTGAGCCTCACACAGGTAAATCGACATCCTCAAAAGATCCGGCTCTCTCTTCTACTCCTCCTGCTCTTGTTCAGGATGTGCCCGACAGGGCTTCCATTCCCAGTCATGCCACTGAGGCGACCGTGGCTCCTCCGGCAGCCCCCACAGCAGGTCAGGCCACCTCCCAGGGTGCCTCTGACCTCCTCCGGACCCCAGCTGACTCTGTTCCTGGCATCTGCAGTCCTGCAGCTTCTCCCCCCCCCCCCCTCCGCGTGCCCACACTGCTCTCCATCATGGCGCCACCGAAAGGATCTCCAACCCCGCCCACCGCTGCACAATTGGTCAAAGCCACGGCAGCCCAGGAAACAGACACCACACCGACTCACGGAGCCCAAGACATCACCGCACCGATACAGGAAGTCACTGCCCCATGTGACGCAGTAGCTCCCCAGGAACCGATGGACACAGATAAGCATCCGGTGGTAGACGCCGGTACTGCAGAAGAAAGCAGGAATTTCTCTGCAGAAAGAAAAAAACTCAGAACTAATCAAGCAGAACAGCTCACCTCGGGGGAGGGGAGTAGTAAAGCTCTTGATTGGGCACGCCCTAAGAGGAGGCGGGCAGTGCAAGCTAGAAGCACCTGGTTAAATAGTCAGAAGCCAGGAAGTGAAAGAGAGCAACAGAAGCAAAGAGAGCAACAAGGGCAACGGGAGCCAAGAAAGCAAAGAGAGCAACAAGAGCAAGGGCAAGAACAGAGACAGAGAGAATTCCCAGAAGGAGAAATAAGAGTTTCAGAGGGGAAGTCTGGAAGGAAGCATCTTTGCTGCTGTGATTCCTCAAATAGTCTGCAACTAGCAGGTAGCTTGGTGGAAGGCTCAGAGGCTGAAAGAAACGGCTGGGGGCAGAAGACTTTCAAAACACTGAGAGATCCAAGGCTGCAGGACCAGGCAGAGCTATGGAATAAAAGGCAGAAAGACAAAGAATTCTCCAAAGGAAAACTTCTATCTAAGGTACCCAGTGGGGGAGAAATAGTTGATAAGTTTTATGCTCTAAAGCCAGAGGGAGTGTGCCCTAGTTTTAAAAGCCAAGTCAGACAAAATGGTGGCAGCTGCTTTCAGCAAGGAGAGGGTTTGAATAACAGTGAATATTCTTACAAGCTAGCTGAAGTACCTAGCCAGGAAGGGGCTGACATCCATGCTTTTAAATCTCTCTTTAAAGACTCTCCCTGTACTGCCAAATATCTAAGCACAGCACCCACATGTAGAGAGAGGTGGAGAGATAACGTTAGCAGCACGTTGAATGTTTGTTTTCCTGATACAAACAAGTATGTTAATCAGCCTGAGATAAAGAGCCTCAGCAAACAATTGCTCATGGGAGAAAAGGGACATCAGCTAAGTGAAGGGAAGTCACCAGCTGAATCACTTCTCCAAGAGTTTAGAGAGTTTTTGGAACGTAAGGCAAGTTTTAATTACAGTGCCCCAGAACCAGTTGCTGGCTGTGAGGAAAGAATGTCTTTTCCTAATTCTCTGCCATCTACAGAAGAGGACACATTAATGGACTGCTCAACCTGCTTGATTGAGAAAGACAATTAAGAGGGAAAGGTTTTACCTGTTGTATGAGGTAATATAGCAGATGTACTTGACTCTTCCTATACAAAGAAGCTGGTAAAAAGTGAATGAGTTAAAGTTCAACTGATTTGTACAGCAGGAGCGCTACTGTTGAATGAACCTTTCTGTTCTTCAGTTCATGATTGGATCACATGAGGTGAATGTGAATTCCTGAAGATAGCACAGCATTGCAAGCCTGTTTATCTAGTTTCTTTTACTCTTGTTTTGGATTTATAACTTCTGCACCGTCTGTTGCATTTGAACTGCACAACTGGCAAATAAAACCTCATGAAAATAAATTTCTCTTTGCCATGCCTTACTGCTCGAAGCACTAACACAACTACAACTAATTGCCTCAAGGGCATCACAAGGCAACCCCTCCTTAACCCTCAAGGTTAGGGAGCGGGAGGCGTGATACCCGTCATCATTCAAGCTCCTTCCCCATTCAGCGGTGCCGCACAGCTAAACTCAGCAGGCATTCATGGTACTGAAAGCAAAACATCGCACTAGCGCCAACTCCATAACCAGGATCACAGGGAAAGAAGGAGGCACAGATGGGGAGACAACGAAATTGGCGTTGGCGATTGCAGCAGCAGCAGCAGCACTCAGAAATGGCGCAAAGTGCCAGCAGTGGATCCAGCACCAGGTCTATAAGACACAAGGGACACTGCGGCAGCAAACCTCATCACAGTTCCCGACGTGCCAAGAAGCACAAGAGGCGATCTGACTCCTCCAGCTCTAGCAGCAGCCATCGTCTGAAGGCCCACAACCGGGGCATAGACTCTGCCAACTCGTCAGCCATCCTGAAGCTGCTCACTCAACTAGTGCAGCAGATGCCTCCCCCACCTTCAGCAGCCCCGGCCTGCAACTCAAGTCCTTCATCCCCGGCACGAAGCATTCCAGACCGTGCGCAGCCCTACTCGCCAGCCACGCTATCCCCAGATACATGGTCTCTAGATAGCACTGCAGAGGAACAGGATATTGAGACTATGATCATCGGTTCAGCCTCCAATAATCATACCCCCTCTTAAAACGGACCCTCCCTGGAGCCAGAAGGTTCACCGCCCCCCCTAGAAGACCTTACTTACCCCAAGTTCATAAAGAAAGTAGTGACTACATTGGCCCTGATGCTACCAGACGCTTCGGACGAACTAGAATCAATCACATCAATCACAGATCTTATCCAGGTTACACCCCCCAATAGAGCGAGAAGATCAGCTGCTATAAACACATTGATTCTACCAAAGCAGATAACAAAATGCTCACAAGCTGCCAGATCCAGAGCTTTTTCGCTGTATGCACCTACCTCCTGGAATGCCTCCCCCCCCCCCACCCCCCCCCCCTACTATCAGAGCTATCAAGGTCATCTCCCAATTTAGGAAGGCACTTAAACATCATCTCTTCCTACAGTACTACACTGACCAAGGTCACTCCCCACAGCAAACCACGCCCAGCGACCCACATCAACAACCCATCAGTTGCAACCAAGTAAGACAGAAACCGAGCATGTCGGACACCGAACCTCCTGACAAATAGTAACCCTTCTCACACTAATATCAGCCAACATGCAGCTTAGCCGATAGGCACTGTGAGTCCTTTCCAAATGTATGCTGTAATTTACGTGGATATAGTTGTATATAATGACCCTGTTATTATTACCTGTACATATACCCTTGTTATATTGTAAATCATGTTATCTGTACATATACCCACGTTATATTGTAAATCCAGGGCAGATCCTCTGTGCTGGACAGTTGTGTTTTGATGTAAACCGCACTGATGCAAAAAAGCGCGGTATATAAGAAAGTTAAATAAATAAAAATAGAACCAGAGGTCCTGAAGTACCTCAACTCTCCTAAGCCCTCTTTCGCGCTGCCAGTCCACCGGAAACTGCGGAACAACCATCTAAGGCTATGAGAGATCCCAGCTTTGGGCCGCCCTTTCTTGAGAAGGCTGGACTTTTAAGTATCAAGTCCAGCCTATACCTGGATTCACAAAACCCCAGCTGGTCCACCAATCCATCCATCGTATCTTCAGCTTTGAAAAGGGTCAAGTCCTCACGCACACACTCCAACAACCCACCTGGCCAAGACCACAAGCTCCTTAACGACATCGAAAAAGTCTTTCAAGGGGCCATGTTCACCAGAATCGCAGCGCACCAGTTTCAGCACATTCTCTGTCAAGACGCTCTTATGGCAAACATTAAGAACGCCATCACAACCCTTCCTATGGAGACACAGGCTTCAATCTCCAGCATGCTCACCGATATTGCCGAATGCAGCAAGCATCTAGCTAGCACAGCCTTCGACGCCTTCAACACGTCCATCAGGACCGCAGGGACAGCAATTTCTGCCAGGCAATGGGCGTGGCTAAGAGCATCCGGCCTGCGCGCTGACACGCATGACAGAATCGTTGGTGTGCCCTGTATGGGTGAGTCGCTCTTTGTGGACAGGCTAACGGATGCAGTGAACGACATGAAGGAACACTGCACTACCTTACAGACCTTAGCGAAGGATGGTCTCGAGCGCCACAGTAGCACACAGAAGGGCAACTACCAGCGCAAGCCATTTTACCCTACCAACAAAAGGTACCCTTCTAACCGGAAGTGGCAGGGCTCAAGATACAAAAACATCACTTACCACGGCTCTTCTCATCAGCGCCAATCCCAGAGGGTGGTGGGGAACATCGACAATCAACCTCTTTGCTACGGAACAGAATGCCAAGTGCCCCCTGTTCTGCTCCAAACACCTGTCAGCCAAGAGATTTGCAGTGGATGCATTCGACGTGTGCTAGGGGGTGTGGTCACTGGTGTACTCCTTCCCACTGACCCCCCTCATTTCAGCAACGCTACAGCATGTCATCCAGGACAAAGCACACGTCATTCTAGTGGTGCCCCACTGGCCACGTCAGATGTGGTTTACACTCCTGCTACACCTTGCCTGGGGGCCCCCAATATGACTCCCCCTCAGGCCAGACCTGCTTACACAGGACGCAGGCAGAACGAGACACCCCAGCCTCAAAGCCCTCGCTCTCACAGCAGAGCCTGGAGGTCGAGAGGCTGAACCTCTCGGCACTCAACCTGCCAGTAGAGATACAAGACGTGGTCTTGGCGGCCAGGAGGCCATCCACAAGGAAGTCTTATGGCCTCAAATGGATGAGATTCAGCATCTGGTGCATGACATGCGGCCTCGACCCAACCACATGCCCAGTCGCTAACATCCTACAGTACCTTAGCTCTCTCCGACCTCGGCCTTAAGACCCAATCTATCAGGATCCACCTCTCTACAATAGCGGCCTTTCATGTTCCAGCAGATGGAACCATGAATAGCTCCATTGCGATGTTGCCCTTGATCGCATGCTTCATGAAGGGATTAGCAAACATCAGATCCCCGGTCAGGCTGCCGGTTCACCTTGGGACCTCAACGTTGTCCTCCAGCAGCTGACCCGGGAAGCCTTTGAACCACTCCAGTCAACAGACCTGAAGTTCGCATCCTGGAAAACACTATTCCTAATATCCATAATGTCCGCCAGGAGGATCAGCGAACTACAAGCGCTTGTGGCACACCTGCCATACACACAACTGCACCACGACCGCGCATCTTTGCATACCAACCCTAGGTTCGTATCTAAGTTGCCATCTGCTTTTCACGTAAACCAATCCATAGAGCTTCCCACCTTTTTTCCCGGAGCCTCACTCGTCCACTGAAGAGCAGCCGCTGCACGCCTTGGACTGTGTCAGGGCCCTCCACAGAACAGAACCCATCCGACAGGGCAAACAGCTCTTCGTGTCCTTCAACCCAAATAGACCTGGCAAACCCGTCATGAAGAGGACCCTCTCTCACTGGGTGTCTGCCTGAGTCTCCTACTGCCTTGACCCGACCAGCATGCAGATGCCTCCAAGAGTGGGGCCACACCAGCTCAGGGCGCTGGCCACCTCCCTAGCCAACCTGCGCTTGATTCTGGTGAGCGACATCTGCAAGGCAGCCACATGGTCTTCACTGCACACCTTCCAGAAGCACTACTGCCTCGACCTCAGGTCACAGAAGGACTGCACCCTCGGCAGGGCCATACTCTCCACCGCAGTGGACAGTGTCCTCGGGCCGTCTCGGCCGGCCGCTTCAACCACTAATGCCTCACCCTAGACCCACGGGACCGAGGCACCCTGACTCTGGACTATAAACGGTGATCACCTTGCAATGTTGCGCTTGCACATGTTGTTAATGACTATACTGCACATTGTCATAATTGCACCATTGTGTTGATGAGGCACTATGTTGCACGATTGCCACATTGTTATCATTGCACGACTGCACTCGCACTATTGCGTACATGTTCTCCCTTCTAACTGTTGCACTGTTACACTGTGACTCTGCTTGACTTGCCATTAAAATACCTTGCCTACTCTCAGCGACCCCATAGCCTTCTTGGTGTTCACGCCTCCCTCCTCCACCTCAGCGCACACCTGCGCAGCTAGGGAGGCACCAGGTGTGGCTGACACATCCTGCTTGTTCATGGAGAAAGCGAGGTTACTTACCTGTATCAGGGGTTCTCTGTGGACAGCAGGATAGGTCAGCAACACAATCCCACCCACCTCCCCTGGATGAGGTCAGCCTGAACTGGCATGCACCCTAGTTGGAAAAGCCTAGCTAGATAAGTGCTTGAGGTTATTTTGATGTTGTGGAGATATACCATTGATATAGCTTATCTTTATTCTTTTCAGGTATTGCGTTGTGGCCTCGGTTAGTCGTTGCACTCCCCCGCATCTCTAGACTCTTTTGAGTCTTACGTTTAAGACGTTGTTTGTGTGTTATTAGTTGCTGTATGTAGGAGTATGCATGTGCGTTAGATAGTTAGTACTGTTTGGAATTGGTTAAGAGCTTTCCCATTGGTATTGGGTGGTGTTGAATGTTGAAAGTGTTCTTTAAGGGTGGTTGAGTGGTGGCGTTAAGACCGGTGATGTAAACGTCTTTGCTCCCTATAGTGCTCTTTGGTGCTACTTGTGGTGTGTGCGAAAAACTGAGGTCTTTGCCATTCTATTGTGTGTAGCTTGAGTTGCGTAGTCTTTTTTTTTTTTTTTTTATAGGATATTGTTTGGTTTAGGAGCAATTTTTTGGATATTGTTGCTTTTGCCCCTATACAGCTTATTTGGTGGGCTAGGGGCAGGCCATTGAGGTAGGGCTACCTGGGCATGTTCAGAAAGGTTATAAGAACATAAGATATGCCATACTGGGTCAGACCAAGGTCCATCAAGCCCAGTATCCTGTTTCCAACAGTGGCCAATCTAGGTCATACGTACCTAGCAGTTTCCCCAAAAGACACAGGTTCTGCAATGCTTGTACTAGGTCAAGCATTGATATCCTGGGTCCCTTCTTAATAATGGTTTATGGACCTTTCCTCCAGGAACTTGTCCAAACCTTTTTTAAACCCAGCTACACTAACAGCCTTTACTACATCCTCCAGTAACAAATTCCAGAGTTTGATTACACGTTGAGTGAAAAAAATATTTTCTTTTATTAGTCTTAAATAGTTTACCCTGTAGCTTCATTGCATGTCCCCTAGTCTTCCTATATTCTGATAACATAAACAGTCGATCTACGTTTACCCGTTCCACTCCGTTCATTAATTTAGACTTCTATCATAACTCCCCTCAGCCGTCTCTTTTCCAGGTTAAAGAGCCCTAACCTTTTTAGCCTTTCTTCATAGGGGTATCCTTCCATCCCCTTTACCATTTTGGTGGCTCTTCTCTGAACCTTTTCTAATAACGCTATATCCTTTTTAAGATACGGCGACCAGAATTGCACACAATATTCAAGGTGCGGTCTCACCATGGAACGGTATAGAGGCATTATAATATCTTTTGTTTTATTTTCCATTCCACTCCTTATGATACCTAGCATTCTATTTGCTCTCTTGGCTGCCGCTGCACACTGGGCCAGGGTTTTAACATGTTATCCACAATGACGCCTAAATCTTTTTTCTGGGTGGTGGTTCCTAATGTGGAACCCTGCATAGTGTAACCATAGTTTGGGTTGTTCTTCCCTAGGTGCATAACTTTGCACTTGTGCACATTAAATTTCATCTGCCATTTTGATGCCCACTCTTCCAATTTATCAAGATCCTCTTGCAATTTTCCACAATCCTCTTGGGTTTTAACAACTTTAAATAGTTTTGTGTCATCTGCAAATTTGATAACCTCACTCGTTATTCCACTTTCCAGGTCATTTATGAATATGTCAAAAAGCAGCGGACCCAGCACAGATCCCTGGGGTACACCACTATTCACCTTTTTCCATTGGGAAAATTGGCCATTTAGCCCAACCCTCTGGCTTTCTATCTTTTAACCAGTTCCTGATCCACAGTAGTACACTGCCTCCTATCCCATGACTCTTTAGTTTTGCCAAAAGTCTCTGATGAGGGACCTTGTCAAAGGCTTTCTGAAAGTCCAGATACACTATATCAACCGACTCACCTTTGTCCACCTGTTTATTCACACTTTCAAAAAAACATAACAAAATCATAAAGGGGATGGAAGGATACTCCTATGAGAAAAGGCTTAAAAGATTAGGGCTCTTCAACCTGAAAAATAGAAGGCTGAGTGAAGATATGATAGATGTCTATAAATTAATGAATGGAGTGGAGCAGGTAAACGTAGATCGATTGTTTACACCATCAAAAAGTAGAAAGACTAGGGGGCACGCAATGAATCTACAATGTAACCCATTTAAGTCTAATACGAGAAAATATTTTTTCACTCAACAAGTAATCAAACTCTGGAATTCGTTACCGGAGGATGTAGTAAAAAGCTGTTAGTATAGCTGGGTTTTAAAAAGGTGTGGACAGGTTCCTGGAGGAAAGGTCCATAAACCATTATTAAATAGGACCCAGGAAATCCACTGCTTGCCCCGGGACAAGCATTGTGGAACCTGTGTGCCTTTTTGGGAACCTACTAGGTACTTGTGACCTGGATGGGCCACTGTTGGAAACAGGATACTGGGCTTGATAGACTTTGGTCTGACCCAGTATGGCATATCTTATGTTCTTATTTTTTAATGCCTAATAGTCTAATGCTCACTGGGGGTAGAAGCGGTCCTTCCCACTCTTGCCCCCATCGTCAGTGTTTCACAAAATGGCCGCAATTAGGTGGTGCTGACCTGCCGAAGATGGGACAGGAGCGGGAGAACTGTTTCTGCTCCTAGTGAGCACTACACCACCAGGGATTAAAAAGTATGGACAAAGGGAGGGTGGGGGGACCACCATTAGGACGACTGCCTAGCTGGGATTTAGAGATTTTAATGAGGGAGGGAAGAAAGGGAGGGTGAAGAAGCCCAACTGGCTAGCCAAAATGTTATACCTTGTTGGGCTGCACTGGTCCAAGCCCCCACCCCAACAGATTCCAGTGAGGATCGGGAGCTGTCGGGGGGGGGGGGGGGAATTGGTGCTGAACGGGGAAGGCCACATTTTTTTGTATTGTCGTTGCTGTGGATCTGTATATCCGCAGCACCAGCAGTATTGACAGATCGAGAGAGAGCTGACTGATGATTGGGGAGAATCGGTAGCAATTGGATGGGGGAGAAAGAGCTATTAAAAACTCTGTCCACCTGATTGCTACCTGTCCTCCTCTTGCACTTACTGCAGAGACCCGTAATCCCTGCATCAGCAGGTACCGTGGGACTTCCAACACTACCTGCCGATTCAGGGAGCACCAGTCTCTGTGGTAAGTCCAAAACCTCCATGGTATCTGCAAGAGGAAAGATGGGAATGCCCCCTGCAGATATCACAGAGGTTTTGGACTTACCATGGGCTTTTTGCAGCTATCACAGTTTAGTAAACATTCCCTTTGAATGCTTTCATAAAAGGACATGTTTACTAAAGGTTTTAACACACCGTACTGAAGTTATTGCAGTGGCACTCAACACATGTTAATTTCTTTAATGTACATTGACCTTAATAAACATGCCCTAAAGTGTGTACATGTTTTATTTATTTATTTATTTATTTATTTGAATTTCTTCTATACCGCACTCTTTTTCATCAGCGCGGTTTACATTAAACAGGAATACTCATTTCAATCAACAGACTGTGGTGAGCTTACATATAACAGGAAATATACAACTGGGATTATAACTTAGGGAAACTATGTACATATTTGTAGCATGTATAGGACCTATATACACGGGATAGAGTTTCTTTTCATCATCTTAAATAGGGCGGTTACACTTTATCTGAAAGTGTTAGAGGGTTGATGATGTGCTTTGGAAATGTAGAATGAAGAGGTGATGCTTTATGGCTTTTCTAAATTGTTTGAGGTCAGTAATAGCTCTAATGTTGGGAGGTAGGTTGTTCCAACATCTGGGTGCGTAGTACGCGAAAGCCCTGTCTGTTGTTGATCGTTTGTATTTTGTGGCCTCATGTGGTGTAGTTAGGGTATTTGCCGCTGCTGACCTCCTAGATCTGGTGTTGGGAGTGTGATGGAGGAGTTTCGAAATTGATGATGGAGCTATAGAATTTATTGCTTTAAAGGTCAAGATAAGGGCTTTATATGTTATTCTGCAGTATATCGGGAGCCAGTGGAGCTCCATTAGGATGGGTGTTATGTGATCGCTCTTTGAAGCACCGTATAATACCCGGGCTGCGGCATTCATGGCTAGTTGTAATGTATTTAGTGAGTTCTTTGGGAGACCATGGAGTATTATATTCGCATAGTCGAAGTGGGGTGTGACTATGGCTTGGAATATAGTTCTGAAGCTGTCTGGGTCAAGCATATTTTTTATTTATTTATTTATTTAACATGTTTTGTATCCCGCCTTTTCCTTCAATCAAAGCGGTTAATACAGCACAAAGTTAAACAAAGGTGAGGGAAACATACATTGCATTATCATTACATCACAACAAAACACTAGGAGTACAAACAGGGAACACAGTACATAACTTACATTACATTAACTACAAACAGCATATCGCTGAACAGAATGAGCATATAGCAGCAGATAGTGGGTCCCGCACGGTCCACCGCCTAAGGGCCACGCCAAAGGGCCCTCTTGCGAGGCCCTCAGGCGCGGGCCCGCAAGGCACGGGCGCGCCATTGCTGAAGGGATTTTAAATGATTTGAAAAGTGCTCAGATTGGCTGCAGTTTTCTCTCACACACAGTTCCCAACTAAGTAGGCACAGCTGATTCTCACTCACTGCTCACAGGATCGTTGGAGCCTTTGCTGAAGGGATTCTAAATGATTTGAAAAGTGCTCAGATTGGCTGCAGTTTTCTCTCACACACAGTTCCCAACTAAGTAGGCACAGCTGATTCTCACTCACTGCTCACAGGATCGTTGGAGCCTTTGCTGAAGGGATTCTAAATGATTTGAAAAGTGCTCAGATTGGCTGCAGTTTTCTCTCACACACAGTTCCCAACTAAGTAGGCACAGCTGATTCTCACTCACTGCTCACAGGATCGTTGGAGCCTTTGCTGAAGGGATTCTAAATGATTTGAAAAGTGCTCAGATTGGCTGCAGTTTTCTCTCACACACAGTTCCCAACTAAGTAGGCACAGCTGATTCTCACTCACTGCTCACAGGATCGTTGGAGCCTTTGCTGAAGGGATTCTAAATGATTTGAAAAGTGCTCAGATTGGCTGCAGTTTTCTCTCACACACAGTTCCCAACTAAGTAGGCACAGCTGATTCTCACTCACTGCTCACAGGATCGTTGGAGCCTTTGCTGAAGGGATTCTAAATGATTTGAAAAGTGCTCAGATTGGCTGCAGTTTTCTCTCACACACAGTTCCCAACTAAGTAGGCACAGCTGATTCTCACTCACTGCTCACAGGATCGTTGGAGCCTTTGCTGAAGGGATTCTAAATGATTTGAAAAGTGCTCAGATTGGCTGCAGTTTTCTCTCACACACAGTTCCCAACTAAGTAGGCACAGCTGATTCTCACTCACTGCTCACAGGATCGTTGGAGCCTTTGCTGAAGGGATTCTAAATGATTTGAAAAGTGCTCAGATTGGCTGCAGTTTTCTCTCACACAGTTCCCAACTAAGTAGGCACAGCTGATTCTCACTCACTGCTCACAGGATCGTTGGAGCCTTTGCTGAAGGGATTCTAAATGATTTGAAAAGTGCTCAGATTGGCTGCAGTTTTCTCTCACACACAGTTCCCAACTAAGTAGGCACAGCTGATTCTCACTCACTGCTCACAGGATCGTTGGAGCCTTTGCTGAAGGGATTCTAAATGATTTGAAAAGTGCTCAGATTGGCTGCAGTTTTCTCTCACACACAGTTCCCAACTAAGTAGGCACAGCTGATTCTCACTCACTGCTCACAGGATCGTTGGAGCCTTTGCTGAAGGGATTCTAAATGATTTGAAAAGTGCTCAGATTGGCTGCAGTTTTCTCTCACACACAGTTCCCAACTAAGTAGGCACAGCTGGTGCGGTTGATATGTTCTTTAAAATCTAGGCGATAGTCCAGTATCACTCCAAGGTATCTTATGGAGGGCTTGATTGGGAGGTGTGCATCTCGTACTCTTAGGGTCTCCGGGGGTGCGAATTCTCTGTTTTTCGTGACAATCAGTACTTCGGTTTTTTTGTAGTTTATTCGCATATTCTGCGTGAGTAACCAGTCTGCTATTGCATTAAAGCAATCTACTAAAGATGTGTAATCTGGGAGCTTGACATTGAATGGAGTGAATAGTAGAACATCATCTGCGTAGATCAGTGAGGAAATGCCAAAGGATCGAGTGATATCGCACAGGGGCTGCATGTAAATGTTAAATAGGAGTGCCGATAGGGATGAGCCTTGTGGAACTCCTTGTTTTAGCTGGAAAGGTTCTGATGTGCCTGTAATAGTCCGGACGTGTTGCAAGCGGTCTTCCAGGTATGATTTGCACCATTTCCATGCTAGGCCGTGGATTCCCTTGTCATATAGGCGGGTTAGTAGTATTTCATGGTCAACCGAGTCAAATGCTGCAGATATGTCGAGGAATATTAGTGCGAAGCCCTTGTTAATGTCGTCTAGTCCACTGATGAGTGTGTTGGTTAATGTGGTCAATAGTGTCTCTACTCCGTGAGATTCCCTAAATCCGTGCTGACTGGGATCAAGGGGGGAGGAGGTGTCTATGTGTTGTTGTATCTGATTATTGGTTACTTTCTCAATTATTTTGGATAGCAGTGGTATACTAGCTATCGGGCGGTATGATTCTTCTTTTGTTGGGTCTAGTTGATTGTTCTTTAGCAGCGGTCTTATGGAGGTCTGCTTTAGTGCTGATGGGAAGGTGCCTGTTGAGAATGACATCTTTATAATTTCTGCTATGACAGGGCTAAAGTCGGATCGCATAGCTCTTATCCAGTGTGCTGGGCAGGGGTCGTTAGGTGCTGTGGTAGTATTCATTTTGACGATAATGTCTTCAACGCATTTTGCAGAGGGAGGGGAAAGTTGAAGGAGTGATGAGGGGAGCTGAAAGAGAGGGAAATTTTGTCCTTGTTGCTGTAGTGGACTTTGGGACTTTGGAGGTGTGTGATGTCGGAGGACTTTGATGTCGGAGGACTTTTAGCAATGTTAATTGCTAGGATGCAGAAACCCTATGCTTAAACTCAGCAAAGGTTTCCTAATGTAAGTTTAACACAGCAAACTGCTCTATGCTCTAGCACCCAAACAAAAGTAGAGAAGTGTGCATGAAATGAATAGCTGGCGTGTATGTAATAATGTCGGAAGAGCAGCCTTGAGGTTTAAACCGCCTCTTGAAGCTAAACTTCCATTTTGCTCAAGTTTTTTTTATTGAGCCCGCCACGGAGCTGTATAAAGTAAGGTGAAACACCACAAATAAGTGCCACCAATATAAAACCTACTAATCGTGTAGTGATTTAAAAATCCATTAATGTATTGTGAGAAGCCCAATCTGAAAGCTCAAGAAAATTCGGGGTTTAACTTATCTGAAACGTCCCGTAACACTTTTCTTCGCAATCCACTTCAATAATATATCGGACCTCTCCAAGATGCTCCTTGAGAACAGTTTGCAGTTATAAACAGGTTCAGAACAATTTGCAGTTATAAACAGGTACACAGTACTGCGTTTCGGGCTAACATCAAATTTTTCGCCCTGTCTCAACGCTCAACAAAACTGAAATGTAAAAACAGTCTCTCAGCTGATCAAAAACGCCAGCGCATGCTCAATAGCAATCTGAACCTCGCAGCAGGATTCCTGAGTAAAATAACAAAAGACACCAATCAGCTTTGAGCAAGGCACAGGTGGAAAACACAAAAGTGACATTGCACTGTATCAAAAGCAAAATTGAAATTAAAGAATGCTAGCCCAGTCTAATTCCTTATTAAGGCCAGATGGTTGCACAGTGGACCAATGAAAAATCCAATGTTGTTCCAACACCTGAAGCTGTTGTTCACGATCACCCTCCCCCCCTGGGGTGTTCAGGAACAAAGTCCAAAATACGCCACTTGAAATCCTCAAACATGATGTGAATCCAAACAATGTTGAACTAACGGGGCTGATGTTACAGAATTTCTAATCCTGGAGGCATGTTCATTTAAACGAACCTTTACTGGGCGAACCGTCTGACCAATGTACAACAATTGGCATGGACAAATCAACATATACACAGCAAATGATGTAGAACAAGTAGTAAACCATTGAGCTGTGTGAATGAGAGTCGAGTTAGGAACCTTCCATTCTGTGCCCAAAATCGCTCGCGGACAATGAGAGCAAGAGGCACAAGCATAATGACCAGTCACAACAGGTCTATCAACTACCCTGTCCAGAGGGGAAGAAGTAGCCCCCACAATATCACGCAGGTTAGGGCCTCGAGAGTGCGCAATCTGCAAAGTTTTTTTTGAAAACATGGATGCAATTGTAAAATATGCCAATGTCTAGTCAGAATCTTTTTAATCTGATGCGTGTGAAACATATATGGCAATACTCCCACAAAAACATGTGAAGTATCCTTAAGATCTGGAGATTGCGGGAAAAACAGCTACTCTCGGTGAGTGTACTTGGCTCTTAAAAATGCTTGTTTAATAACCTGTTTAGGATAGCCCCGCTGAATAAGGCGAACAGACAACTCATGTGCATGTGTAACAAAATCCTCAAAACTGGAACAGATCTGTCGAAGTCGAAGAAATTGTCCATATGGAAGACCCCTCTTCAGAGATCCAGGATGAAAACTCGAATAGGGCAACAGAGTATTTCTGTGTACTGGTTTTCTATATAAAGTAGTGTAAAAAGAATCTTGACCCTTAAGGACTTTAACATCCAAAAATTCAAGCTGAGAAAAATGGTGCTGCATGGTGAAAGATAAATTCGGCCGAAGAGAATTCAGCCATTGTACAAATTGATGTAAATCAGCTTCTGTACCTCTCCACAAAAAGAAAATGTCATCCAAAAATCTCACCCATAATACCACATCTTTAAACCATAATGAAGAATAAACATGAGAGGATTCGAATTCAGCCATATAAAGGGTAGCCACAGATGGGGCAACCGTGGCACCCATGGCAATACCCTGGATTTGATGATAAATTTGTTGTTCAAACTGAAAATAATTTTTTTGTAAGAACCAGAGTAAGCAGCTCCATAAAAAATGAATGAGGAATTCAGTCAGGCAAAGATAAATCTAATTGAGAAATTACCGACAAAGCTTGGTCTTGGTTGATATTAGTATACATCGCTGTAACATCCAAAGAAACAAGCCACCAAGAAGTAATATCACCCTCTATTTGTTGAAGCTTAGTAAGAAAATGAGTAGTATCCTTCAAAAAAGACGGGACAAGTTGGGCACATGGTTGCAAGAATTTGTCACAAAATTTGGACAAAGGTTCCAGTGAAGACCCCCGGCAAGACACAATAGGTCTGTCTGGAGGTGCTGTCAGGGATTTATGTATTTTAGGAACCGTATAAATAAATGGGACCTTCGGATGTTTCAAAACCAAAAACCCAAATTCTTTTTTGGTAATCCAATTATTAGATAATGCCTGCTTCATAACATCCTGAATGTCAGATTGTAAATCTATAAAGGGGTTAACAGACAACTTGACATAATGAGCCGTATTATTTAACTGATCCAAAAGATGAGTTCTATATTGAGAATAAGATTGTACTACAGTTGCACGTCCTTTATCAGCTCAGCGTATTACTAAAGCACGGTTATCACGAAGTTGCTTGACCGCAGTCCATTGATTAGCAGATAAATTGTGGTAACGGGTCCACAGCGTGGAACGTTCAAAATCCGCTAAATCATGAAGTACTAGCTGTTGATAAGCCTGAATGAGAGAGTCAGGTGTCTCCGAAGGTATCCATCGAGATGGCGCTTTAACAATGGAAATATCAGCTCCCATATTATGTGTAGCACAGCATTTGCTTAAGATTTTCCAAGCTAGTTTTGCTCCCTGCTGCAGATACAGAAAGTAAGCTAGTGCAGGAAAATCCCAAGTAAAACCACTGCACTAAAGCATAGCACAGTGGGCATGCTAATCACATGCAAATAAGTGAATATTTAATTGCTCCTAGTGTGAAAAACTACACTGAAACATAGCACGTTTTTTTTACTCTCATAATGTTGGATCTGTATGTCAGTTCGAGTAGGCGTAAAGATGCAGCAGTGAGCAAAAGGATCATCTGAGGTGAAGTTTGACAGTTCACTTCAGATGACCCATGGTGGAGGCTTAGACCTGCAATTAGCACCCATCCCTCCCCACCTGACCCTGACCTCCTTCCCCTTGATCCCCCTAAAATCTTTTACCAGTTGCGTTAATGATTCTGAGCCTACTATAACCTTGAAAATTATTGTTAATTGCCCTGGTGGTCCTGACCCCTACCTCCAGTTTTCTTTCCCTCCCAATATTTTCTTTGTTGGGGGGGCAGAAATGATGCTCCTGCCCCCATGCCACAATCTTAGAAAATGGCAGCACCTGTCCCCACATGATGTATCCTGAGATGCATCAGGTGGGGTCAGGCACTGCCATTTTCCAAGATAGTGGACCGTGGGCAGGAGTGCGCAAAACTTGATCTTGCATTGGTATCATAGGCCTCGATGCAGAAATCCAGTGCTACAGTTCTGCACTAAAGCTCGGCACAGGGTTTCCTAATCCAAGTTTCATGCAGACATTTTGTTCACATATACTTGTAAGCCAACAGCGTGCAAGTAGGCTGTGCACAACATGTCTGTGCTAAACAAGGAGAACAAGCCACAAACATACGCACAGTGGTCTGACTTAGCAGCACTATATCTTATACTATATCAGGGCCATAGCAAGCTAGAAATGCATGCTATGTGACGTGTGAAGCTGGAACCTGCCTCCCAACCCAGCTGCACACAAGACCTCACTCTTATGAAGCTTCCTGGAAGCCTCAATGATATCATCAGCATCTCTTCTGTACTTGTGCCCTGCACTGCTCACATAGCCCTTGCAGGAATACTATCTGGTGCATCCAATTATATTATTCTGCTCCGAAGTTCAGTTTAGAATATTGGTGTTCATAAACATCGATATTATTCTGCACAGAATGATATTTCTGTATGCGCCAGATAGCATTCCAACACATGTTTATAACATTATTCCAGCCTACCTCTCCTGCCCTTATCTTTTTCACCACTCCCTTCAGCAAAGCCAGAAAAAGTTGTGGATGCTATACATTCAAGACAAGGAAGAAACAACAAATTCCTCACCAGCACTGAGTGCAGACCTATGAGCCAACCCTATATGTCCCCTCAGACCTTGCTTTACAATGCCAGCATTGAGCTCAGCCTTCTGGTCTTCTGCACACGTCTCTGCTTCTGTGCTGCATTGCTAATCGCTCCATTACCATCCATTTAACAGTCTCAGTCAGCAGCAGCACTCCCAGGACTGGTGCAAGGATATTAGGCATCCTAGGCAAACATTTAATGTTGTGCCTCCCAGCCCCCTCCCTCCAGTCCAGTGTCTCTCCCATCACCCCAGCATTCTGTGCCCCTCCCCCACCCGGTAGCCCAATATCTCCCCTTTCTCATTCGCATGCGCTTTGTTGCTGCAGCGGGTGGAACAGCTGGAGCTCAGCAGGCAGGCTGGCACCTAAACAGGGAAGCATGGGGCCTCAGCATACGTAAGCACTGAAAGTTACTGTGTCCCCACCCATGCTATACTACTACTATTAATCATTTATATAGCGCTACAAGGCATACACTGCGCTGTACAGACACATAAGGAGCAGCATGTTGAAAGGATTGAAGTCTGGAGTTGGCAGCGGAAGAGAAGGGCATAGAGAGAAGCAAGCCGGTAGGAGAGTGGAGTTCACGAGGAGGCGTGTAGGGAGAGAGGAGAGGTAGCGAGGAGCATTAGAATGAATGCATTTATAGGTCAGAAGGAGACGTTTGTATTGGATATGGAAATGGAAGGGAAGCCAATGAATTGATTTGAGAAGAGGGGCTATATGAGTATATTAGGGCTGGTGGAAGATTAGCTGCGCAAGAGAGTTCTGAACAGATTGAAGGGGAGAGAAATTACTCAGAAGGAGACCAGCAAGGAGGAGGATGCAATAGCCAGGGTGAGAGGTGACTAACCAGTGGATACATGTTTTAGTAGTGTGTTCAGAAAGGAAGGAACACATTTTGTTAATGTTACAGAGAAAGAAATGACAGGTTTTAGCTATCTGTTGGATATGCGAGGAAAAGGAGAGGGAGGAGTCAAAGGTGACCTCAAGACTGCAAACTGAGGAAGCAGAAGAGTGTTATCAACAGAGACAGAGAAAGGAGGAAGAGGGTTTAGGGGGAAAATAAGAATTTCAGTTTTGGCCTTAACATGAGGTCAGCATCAGATTGGGTGTGGATGCCAGCCTTCTTCCTAGTTCTAGCTGTTCCACATCTCTGATTGGGAGGGGGAATTTAATACCTGCTTGGGCTGCCTGCTCCTGTTTGCCATCCCCTGAAATCTAGGCAGTCTAGGCATCCACCTAATTCGCCTAATGAAAGCGCCATCCCTAAGTACTCCCCCCTACTCCCCCAAACTACAGGGCAGTAGGGGATGCTTTCTACAAGATCAGCTGCTCCTTGCTTCACACAAAATAACAGTTTTCCAATATTCTTTTGTGTGAATAATCTAATAGATGGCTGGCTCCAATACACATTTAAATAAGTGTACAACATAGCTCTTTCCCCCTATAAACACACAATAGGAGAAAAGCCTTCGTAAACTAGGCACAGAGCTTTAGTCATTAAAGAAGAACATGGACGAGCAGAGGGAGAATCTGCTCAAATAACGTATTATTTTTAAGAAATGTGCCAAGCAAAGTTGATTATAATTAGTTTGAAAATCAAATTCCTTCAATTGATTGGGGAAGAGAACTGAATTTCTAACTTACCTTTTTCAAATCTGAGCTCAAAGCAAGTTACATTCTGGTACACAAGTTATTTCCCTGCCCAAATGGTCTCACAATTTAAGTGGTACCTGAGGCAACAGAAGGTGAAGTGACTTGCCCAAGGTCACAAAGAGTGTCGACAGTGCAAGAAGCAGGACTTAAATCCTGGTGTCCCCAATTCATGACTTCCTCCTCCAACCACTGGGCTAGGGAGGCTGATGTGCAACGTATGCTTTCATTTCCATTTCATGCCTATGGAGAATATGTTCATCAGTCCTACATTTGCTGTGCTCTGGGATCCTTATAATTAGCCATGGCAATTCTCTCAAGTAGATAAAGAAAAAAACACAGTTCCACAGTAGCAACACTCAAAGTCCTGATAAACTGCTTCCAAATTAAATACATAGAAAACCAATCTGGGAAGAGATATTGCCCTTATACGGTTAAAGAATGCTTAACAATGTAATCTTCGGAGACAGCTAAGGTTCCTTCCTTGAGCACCATCCTGAAAGCTTTTGCATCTTTAAATGTTTGTTAACATTTGCATCTTCTCTACTCGGATATGGTCTTAGTTTTAATTTTGATTTTTGTCAGGCCACCACTTTGCTCCATTTCTACTTTTCTGAAAAAAAACATCTGCAATGTTTGTGTCACATCTGAGGTTTTGCCTGCTCTACGGAGCTGTGAACACTGAGTGTGCATCCTGTCTTGTCATTTCTTTGGTTTGAAGAGTCAAGACTGACCCTTGGCCATAGCTTTCTCTGGTTCATCTGCTTCTGATTGCTCTTTCTAGATTCTCTTTCTCCCCTTGATACACAAGTCATGCATGATCTATAGTTAAGAGACATTCCCTATAAGTCCCAGTTGTATCTTAAATACCACTCATAGATGCTTTTGATTATGGCCCTAATTCTATAATCCATCAGGATGTACATCCCCGCAATCCGTGCTAACCCTATTCCAGCACAGGCTCTCTCTACACATCCTGTGCTTCAGGGGGGCGGGATCGAGGGCAGAGCGGGGGCAGGATGTCTAGCAGCACATACAGGGCCGATTCTGGTCATGGCCCTGTACATGCTGCCGGTCCCGCTGGGACGTGCAGTTTAAACCACCTTAGAGGTGGTTTAAACTGCACGTTTTGCCGGATTGGGCCCAAGGAGCCACCATCGGGGTTGGGGCCAGGTGTCGGGGGGTCCCTGCTGCCCAATCAAGGCTGCAGGAGGTCAACTGTGGGTCGGGTGGCAGGGATCGTGGGGGCCAGAGCCGCAATGCTATGGGATGCCTGCGGGGAAGACATCCCCGCAGGCAGAGGGGGCCCAATTCTGGTTCCCATGGGAACATTTTGTTCCCGACATTCCCGCGGACCAGAATCAGGTCCTAGCAGCCCTGTCTTCAGCAGGGACGTCTGCATGGCCGGGACATCCCGCTTCTGGAATCGGGCTCCACGTGTCCTAAATAATTTTCACGGCAAGTCAGTGACAATGGAAAAAATTTAAGAGATAAAAAGGAGAAAAGCTTTTTTTTCAACTATTTTAATCCTCCATCTAACTATTTATTTTGTATGCACTGCTCCCACCCCTATCCAAGGGGCCTGTGTAGACAAAACATGTTCTCACCAGCCAGAAGGGCTGAAGGAAGTCTCAGGAACAAACCCCTCAGCTCTGCTCCTTCAATAAGAAGCCAACATCTTCCCTCTCTCCAGAGGACTGAGCCTTTCACCTCCACTATAAGACCAATGCCTGCTAGCACAGATGGGCAAAAGATCTGAATTCAAGTCGCTTACACTGCAGTGTCTAAGCCACATGGCTAGCTTGAGAAAAGATCATTTTAAACAATGAGCAGCTCTTTGGTGAGACTCAATGTCCTCTGACTTCATAAATCAAATCATATGGATTCAAGGATACAAAGAACCCACTATATCCACACACACACACAATGGGGCCATTAAACAGCAATTTTGCAGCTCTCTGAAACTTTGAAAACTAATATTGGGCTTGGAAGGTCTGAAACTAATATTGGGCTTGGAAGTGATGAAAACCTAAAGGATCCAGAAGTGCCGCACAATTGCAGATACTCCAGAGCTCGTGTTTTCTACATAATAGATGAAATCTGAAATAATGGAAACATCACTGTGGTAGCAGGCTACTGGCTCCTTTGATGCTTTTCATCTCTGTAGCGAGATGTGCTGTTCTGCATGCGAAACATCCAAAGTCTAGTTTTTCAGGCTCACAACATTTATTCTGAACACGTGCCATACAATAATTCAAACAGATACAAAAAACGTAGCACTAAACTGAGAAAGCCGATAAATGCTGATTTGCATGTTTGAAAAAACATCCAACAGACCTTCATTCTCAAATTTTACACATGAGTTCAACTGTCTGTTGAAAGCAAGAAGACCACAAGTAATATGAGCAGGGGATGGTAGGGCTAAAAATGAAAGCTGCAGGTATGAAAGAATAGAGCATGCTATATTTCTAAACCAATTTTACTCTTTCTTTAAAGATAGAAAAACGATTTGCAGTGCTCATGTTGTAATGGGATGACCGACAATGAAAGGATAGGAAGCAGTGGCTGGTATGGATCAGTGTTCACAGGACCGGGTAGCTCGCTTGATTGGCCACACCACATTGATTCCCTGCACCCTTTAATAGACGAAGGTAGCCTTGTTCACCCCAATTCTCAGTCCAGCTGTTGGGAGAAATGAAAGAAAAAGAGTAAGAGGGGAACGTTAGATTCAAAGGAATATTTTTAGTTGGAAAACATAAATCAAGATATAAGGTCTACTCAAGTAAAAGAAAATTGACCTAGGAAATGACATTAAGACGGGTGAACAATTACACAGAGGTGATAAATAGTGATAAGTAGTAGTAGGAGTAGCAGATGATATACCCCATGGTCCTGCAAAACATATTTACTTGGGAGAAGTCTCATATTTGAATTTATGAGGTTGAGGACAGAGACATTCTTAAATTTTAGGAACGTCACATGCAAGGGCTTCCATAGAATCAGATGTCTAGCAGCAGCTGCCCTGCCCAGTAGCAAATCTCAATTTCAAGCTTGCATATGTGACAGTAGAAACTCTTGCTCAAAACAAACATAGCATTGTAGCTAACGTCATGAAAGTTTCATTGTGGATAAGAGACACTCACATTCCAGGAACACCCTCCACCAACCTTCCCACTGTCCATGTTTGTGCATGGAATTTTATAAGCTAAATATTAAACTGATGCAATGGGGTAGGATGTAACATTAAAACAAACAAAAAAAAAGCTCAAGGCAAGGGGTCATTATAAGACGTTGGAAGGAGGGAGCTTTGGAGGCAACATAAAGCAATACTGCTTTACTGAAAGGATGGTGGATGCCTGGAATAACCTACCAATAAAGGTAGTAGTACCTAAATCAATGACAGAATTCAAGCATGCCTGGGACAGTGTGTTATAAAAGCCCAGAGACTGAGTAGTATCTGTGGTGACACAATAGGAGAGACCAACTGAGAAGATGGTGGACCATCCTTATCCACTGATGCCTGCTATATTGGTATCTTACTCCTTTTCTCTCTTTACATGGACTGTTGCAAACTTAGAACACAAACTCACCTGTTCTTTATAAGCCAGTAGTCAGAGCTTTTCATGTTCTCTTGAGATGCACCATAGCCAACAGCTAGCATGGCATGGTTCACCATCTGACTGCACCAGCGGTCATAGTAAACACCTACATAATGAGATAGTGAGGTAATACTGTGAAATCATACCACAAACCTTTTCCTTAAGATTTTACGATAGGGTGTACTGTGAGGTTTGCTAGGGGAATACAGTATTTCAGGGTGGCCTCCACCTTAGGACCCAGGCCCACACTGCAAAGGGGATTCTGCTATATCATTTCAACTAGACTAGAAGAATCAGAGAGGTGGTACATTAATAATAGGAAAGACAAATGGAGGGGGGTCTTGTATTATCAAAAATTTGGGAAGCAGTCTGCCAGTATTTGCCAGGGATTCTTTTCTGCTGAATAAAGCTGTAATTAGTTCATAAGAACATAAGAAATGCCATACTGGGTCAGATCAAGGTCCATCAAGTCCAGTATCCTGTTTCCAACAGTGGCCAATCCAGGTCACAAGTACTTAACAGGTTCCCATAAAGACACACAGGTTCCACAATGCCTGTCCAATAAAAATACATCACCTACAATTTGTTTGTTGACCCTTAGTTCCACCTTACCTGAATGGTAGAAGCGGAAAGTAAAGACTGTAGCATCCACAGCAACAGAAACTGGGCCAACTAAGGCCACGGCCTGCTCCAGAGCCCCTTCACTGCCCTGCGGGATCCTCACAAAGGAAGTACAGTTGCCAGCTTTGTTAAGGGGGTCATAGTGGCACATTCCATCATCCTGTGCAAGAAAGAAAGGGAAACATAGATCCATTGGTTCAGAATCTAAAAGGCAGCAAGACTTAGGGCAAGGTGAACAGCTCTGTCTATCCTCAAGGTTCTGTTCTTGGATTAAGAATATAAGATATGCCATACTGGGTCAGACCAAGGTCCATCAAGCACAGTATCCTGTTTCCAATAGTGACAAATCCAGGTCACAAGTACCTGGCAGGTTTCCAAAAAGGTACACAGGTTCTGCAATGCTTTTCTCGGGGTAGCAGTGGATTTCTTGAGTCCTCTGTAATAATGGTTTATGGACCTTTCGTTCAGGAACTTGTCCAAACCTTTTTAAACCCAGCTACACTAACAGCTTTTACTACATCTTCCAATAACAAATTCCAGAGTTTGATTATGCATGGAGTGAAAAAATATTTTCTCTTATTAGCTGGGTTTAAAAAAGGTTTGGACAAGTTCCTGGAGGAAAGGTCCATAAACCATTATTAAGAAGGGACCCAGGATATCAAAGTTTGACCCAGTACAAGCATTGTGGAACCTGTATCTTTTGGGGAAACTGCTAGGTAGTATGACCTAGCAGTTGGAAACAGGATACTGGGCTTGATGGACCTTGGTCTGACCCAGTATGGCATATCTTATGTTCTTATGTAGTCTTAAATGGGTTACATTATAGCTTCATTGTGTGTCCCCTAGTCTTTCTACTTTTAGATGGAGTAAACAACCAACCTACATTTACCCATTCCACTCTATTCATTAATTTACAGACTTCTATCATATCTCCCCTCAGCTGTCTCTTTTCCAAATTGAAGAGCCCCAACCTTTTAAGCTTCTCCTCATGGGGTAATCCTTCCATCCCCTTTACCATTTTGGTGGCTCTTCTCTGTAACTTTTCTAATTCTGCTATATCCTTTTTTTAAGATATGGTGACCAGAATTGCACACAATATTCGCACCATGGAATAATACGTTATAATAAAATCTAAAATCTAAACCCAATGCTCTAACACTAATACTAACCACAAGCACCGAAATTATTAACAACTGGACAACGTTCCACATGATTGACCGAAAACAACTTATTAATATCATAACAATGATCAATACTACAACCTCCCCACTCGATCCTTGTCCTGTGTCCTGGATCAAATGTACAAAGGAAGAACTTGCTGAAAACATCCAACCCATGGTGAACCTATCCCTTTCACAAGGCATCATGCCTGATGCCCTAAAGCTCACGCTTCGCCCAATAATAAAAAACAACAAACTTGACTCAAAAGACCCCAATTCATACAGACCGATAGCTAGCATCCCATTTATCACTAAAATAATAGAAAAAACAATCCAATTACAATTACAAGAGCATATCGATGAACATAAACCTCTTGACTCACACCAATTTGGTTTCCGACCATTCCACGGAGTGGAAACCCTCCTGATTACATTGATGGACCACCTCATCAAAGGCACAGATGCCAACAATCAAGGCTTCCTTCTACTCTTTATAGACATCTCGGCCGCCTTTGACAACATCAACCACCCCACCCTGATCCACAGACTTGAAAACTTAGGGATAGGTGGAACTGTCCTCAAATGGTTCAAGTCCTACATCACACATAGACTAATACGTGTCCAAATAGATCAGGAAGCATCAGAATCCTTCCCCCAAGGACAAGGTATACCTCAGGGATCAGCCCTTTCCGCCCTTCTATTCAACTTATACCTGCAACCTATCACAAACATATTTAAAAAACACAAGATTAATCACTTTATATATGCTGATGATATAATGCTCGCTATCCCCATAACCACAAAAAACCACACATACGACAAATTAGCTGAATGCATGGCTGAGACCACCTCCTGGATGGAAACCAATTACCTCAGCATTAACCTCAAAAAAACCGAAGCAATGTTCGTTACAAGAACACCTGTGAATGAGGATACCTTTCCAACAACAATATCAATCAATAATACAACTATACCTGTTAAAAAAGAAGTAAAATATCTGGGTATAATAATAGATCATACCCTCACCATGATACCACACATAAAGCAAACAGTAAGAACCATATTTCATAAACTCAAAACCATACAACACCTAAGGCCCCTCCTGGACACACATGACTTTAGATCGGTTGTTAATACACTTATCACACCCCACTTTGACTATTGCAACAGTCTCTTAATTGGCTTACCACAGAAAAACACATACCTATTACAAAGAGCACAGAACATCTGTGCAAAAGTAATTACTAAAGCCCATCTAACAGACCATGTGACCCCAATACTCCTAGAACTACACTGGCTCCCTATAAACAGCTGTATCAGATACAAAATTCTCCTAACAACGTTCAAGCTCTTAAATGACATCGCCCCATCATATCTTTCAACACTACTACAAACCCCATCTAAATCAAGAGCTCGCAGACAAAATGCAGCCCACTCACTTGATATGCCAAAATCATTCACGAAGACTAAAAAATCCTCAAGTAACAGAGCCTTCACGTTCACTGCCCCCATGCTCTGGAATGAACTCCCTCTAGACCTCCGCACCATAAAAGACCTCCCCCAATTTCGAAAAACTCAAAACCTACTTATTCTCGGAACATTTCCAAATCCCCTACCCCCCCAAACCATGTCCCTCAACATCCACAGACACACCAACTCAGAACGCCCAAAACCACAACTAGATACATTATAAAGAACCACCTGTAAATACCTTATGTAAATAGTTCAGACAGGCTTCTACACCTGTCAACATTTGTAAAAAACTAGAATGTTTATCTACTCTATGTATTGTACACATTGTTCCATGTAAATAAGTTAGAAAGTTTTTCTGTTCAATGTAACATATACAAAAGCATACACAAGTTGTTGAATTGTTCCATGTAAACCGCCCCTGATCTCTGGAAGGGGCGGTATAGAAGAAATAAATAAATAAAATAAAATAAATAAATAAAAATAAATATGCTTGGTTTTATTCTCCATTCTTTTCCTTATGATTCCTAGCAATCTATTTTCTTTCTTGGCCGCTGCTGCACACTGGGCAGAGGGTTTCAACATATTATCCATCTAAATCTTTTTCCTAGGTAGTAGTTTCTAATGTGGAACCTTGCATTGTGTAACCGTAGTTTGGGGTGTCCTTTCCTTGGTGCATAACTTTGCACTTGTCCACATTAAATTTCATCTGCCATTTGGACATCCAGTCTTCCAATTTATCAAGGTCCTCTTGCAATTTTTCAAAATCCTCTTAGGTTTTGAACAACTCTGAATAATTTAGTGTCATCTGCAAATTTGACCACCTCACTCGTTATTACCATTTCCAGGTCCGCAGCAGGCCCAGCACAGATCCCTGGGATACTCCACTATTCACCTTTCTCCACCAAGAAAATTGGCCATTTAGCCCTACTCTCTGCTTTCTATCTTTTAACCAGTTCCTGATCCACAATAGTGCACTGCCTCCTATCCTATGACTTTTTAATTTTGCCAAAAGTCTCTCACGAGGGACCTTGTCAAAGGCTTTCTGAAAATCCAGATACACTATATTGACTGGCTCACCTTTGTCTACCTATTTATTCACATCTTCAAAAATATAACAGATTAGTAAGACACGACTTTCCTTGGCTAAATCCATGTTGGCTTTCTCCCATTAAACCATGACTACCTACATGGACTCTATTAGGAGTAGTCTAGTGGTTAGAGCGACAGCCTAGCACTCAGGAGATCTGGGTTTGATTCTCGCTGGTACTCCTTGTGACCCTGGGCAAGTCACCTTACCCTTCATTGCCTCAGAAGAATAGGCCTGGCAATCTACTTCCACGCATACCTTGTCAAGAAACCCCAGGGGCTGCTGGGTTGCCAGGAGTCAGCATTGATTTGACAGCACTTAAAAATAAAATCGGGAGAGTGTTATCTGGCATTGTAGGACTTGCCCAGACCATCTGCTGGGCTCGCAGGACAGGCAACTTGGTGACACCTGTTTGCCATCTATTTCAGCTTGCTGTGTCACCCTCGCATCATCAGGAGGGGTTTGAAGTGCAGCCCTGCTGCTTGCTATTTGGAGAGTGTTATTTGGCATTGCAGGACTTGCACGAACCATCTGCTGTGCTCACAGGACAGGCAACTTAGTGGACACCTGTTTGTCGTCTGTTTCAGCTTGCCACGTCACCTTCGCGTCATCAGGAGGGGTTTAAAGCGCAGTCTTGTACCATGGGACGTGGCTCTGGCATGTCCGAAGGGGTGTGTCCAAAGGGGCAGGCCGAACCCCTTCAGAGCACAGAGGAGCATTAATCTGAATTGGGCTGCGGCATGGGCAAGCGGAAGACCAGTAATGTGAGTACTATGAATCCATCTAAGACTGTGAAGGCAGTGGGTCCTATGGACAAACATGTGGTACTTGCTACTAGAGATTCGGAAGATGTGTCCTTGCCTTTTACTGGTAGTTTGTCTCTCTAGTTAGCCCCTCTAATTTAGAAGGGGGTGATATTCCTTCCCTGCTATCCAACACTGGTGCTTTGGGGTTGTTGACCTCCTCGCCTGTTTTGGCTGGGGGGTTCTCGACCCTATTTCATAAATGAGCAGGGTTCTTCTTTTACTTTGGGCATACTAGTGGGAAATGTTCCACTCCCGCGGGTAATTCATGTTAAGGAGGCCCTCAATTCTTCTCATTTGTTGGCCCCTGTTACTTTGGGTGATCAACAGGAAGTCTCTTTGAAAGCTATTTGGACATTATTAACTCAAATGGATACTTCATTGTCTTCCATTGTATCACAGTTCGGTACATTTACCCATGAAACAGTTAATAAGCTCGCTCACCATGATAAATGTATGATGTCTTTTGACTCTCGTTGTTTGAAAGTTGAGGCTCAGGTTTCCACTATACAGGGAGCCGTCTCCTCCTCTATAAAAGATAGTCTCCTGTTGCATCGGCTGGAAAATGTTGCTAGAGCAAAGAATCTTTGGTGCCTCAATTTTCCTAAACACATTATCTTTCTGCTGATATTCTTTTTCAAAAGCATTTGAAAGAAGTTTTGGGGTACCATGATTCTTTTAATAACATTTATTATCTTCCTCGCTCTAAGAAAGTTAGTAGTGGGATAGAGGGGGGAGTTGACTCTCTAACTTCAATGGATACCTTGAATGTTTCCGAGTTTATTGAGTCATCTTTGGATGAAATTTCTATTAGGGTGACCTTATTGGTTTCCTTTCCTACTGAAATTGAAAAGAATTTAGTGTTGAAATTGTTTTTTCAGAAAAAAAAAAAGAGTTATCCCGTAGGCAAAAGATAAATATCTTTCCGGACGTTTCTAGGCAGACACAGGCAAGGCGTAAGGCCTTTTTGGCTCTGAAACCACGTGTTCTTGAAGTGGGGGCAACTTTCTTTTTGAAATTTCTCTGTAAATGCCTGGTTACGTTAGGGAAGGATTCATACGTTTTTCTTGAGCCTTTACAACTGGAAGTATTTTTGAAGTCTCGTTTGTCTTAATTATGCCTTAGTGGTATGGGGTTACCATATTTGTTTGCTGGATAGCTTAGTATGATTGGGATTGAAGGAAATCGGGTTAATGCTGCTGAAAATGTTGTGTAATTGATTATAATTACAGTTGTATTTTTGGTATCACTCTTCTGTATTGTGGACTTGTACAAATTTTGGAAGGTAGTTATTTTGGGATTGTTGTTTGGCTTTGTAATTCTTATTACTTTTTGTAATAATTTTTGGAAATGCTAATAAAAAAAATCTACATGTTAAGTAATTTTATTCTTTGTAATGGTTTCTACCATTTTGCCTGGTACAGACATCAGACGCACCGTTGTCTGTAGTTTCCCAGATCACCCCTAGAACCCTTTTTAAAAATTGGTGTTACATTGGCCATTCTCCAGATGATTTTAATGATAGTTCACAGATTACTAGTGCCACTCATAGGGTGTATGGTTCAAAGGATAACATACAAAATAAGCAAAGATGTGATAAAAAGAACATCCAAGCAGATGTTCAGCATAGCGTCCAGGATTAAAAGAGATGCAGAAACATAGAAACATGATGGCAGAAAAAGACCACATGGCCTAACTAATCTGCCCTTCCATCAACTACAATAGTGCCCTTTTTCCTTTAGAGATCCTCTGTGTTTGTCCCATGGACTTTTTTGATTCATTGGTTCTGTACAGAGTCCATCTCTTATTCAGATGTAGGATATCAAGGAACCCGACAATCTCCTGCAGCCAAAACTCTCAAGAATGTTCAAGACACCTCTGCATTGTTATAAATCAGAATTCATGAAAGACAAGAGAGAATATTTTCACACTTTACTTAGTATTTAAATTACTGCAAGTGCTGGATATTTTTGTGTTTTTAATAAATTCATTTATACTAAACAAATTCATTTATAATAAACTTTGGTTCTAAGTTATAAATTATGATGAACTGAAACCATGCCCCCCCCCCCCCCCCGGGGAAATTTGTACAGCATTTCTTTTAATAGACAAATTCTGCTTGTTGTATAAAGAGGATTCATCTCTTACATTTTTACTGTTGCAAAGATGTATTCTTACCCTTTCTAGGTAAGGGTAGGTAGCTTCTGAATTTATCCCCCCATTACTCTGCACATATTTGAAAGCTCCTGTTATGTATCCACCACTGCAGCCATGGTTCCCTTGTGGCCTGGAGCAGTCCACAAGGTTTTGCTCACTCAGAGAGGTCAGCCGGCCTGTTTTCTTGAAGATTTGTGCTTCCAGAGCACCAGTGGCACTGAAAGCCCAACAGGAACCACAGTGACCCTAGAAAAAGCAGCAGAAGAAGATGTAACTATATTACACACACATGTTAGTCTTTATCGGCCATCATTTGCAGTGCCACTATATGGACCAACCCAATAACTCAGTGACAGTGATGCAATCTGCCACACAATGTACTTAGGTTCAATTCTTAAGTTAAATCTTTTAGGCGGAGGCTAGATAAATGCTGTGCAGTGTTCACAGCCCCTGGGATGGAGGAAGTCACACTAATCATGTAATGGTGGCCAAACCTGGCATGGTGGGGTGGGACTGGGGGCAACAAAAGTCATTACCCTAGGCTCCCATGCTACAGAGGGCTCCAGTCCTGCCCAAACCTGCAGGATATACAGCTTACTGGCTGGTTTTGGAACCCTCTTCCAAGTTTCAGCCCAATCTGATGGTGGCCAGAATTGAGGCCCAGGATTATTGCGTTCCATTGCGATGCCTGGGCTAAGGGAATTAGAAGCAGATATAAAATAGGAGAAGATCCCCCAGATACTTGCAAATGAAGAGTCAGAGCTCCATAGCCCAACGAAGCTGGTGCCAATTGAGCTGGGAACCCAAAGGAATAGCAAGAAAAAAATTAGCAAATCCAAAAGAAAATATATTAGGAAGAGACACCCGGAGGATCTATTAGAATGGATCTCACAGAGAGGAATATATATTAAAACAAACACATTCAGAAGCCAACTTATCCCTTTATCTATTCTCAGGATCTTCTGTCCTTGACGGATAGAGGGATCTAAGAGATTTTCAAATGTGCTTGAAATGGGTGTTTAAGGTGAAAACAAACTAGTTAAAAATCATGCATGTTTCATAGCACTTTTCAGCTTCTGTGTGATCAGGTTCTGGTGAATTTCCAAGACCGTGGTGCCTTGTACACTAAATAAGTTTGAAACTGATCAGTCTGCCTTAAGAAAAGCTGTTATGCCTTTGCACGGACAGGTGTATGGGTTCAACCATCATGTAAGCACTTTATGGATTGTTGGAACTGCTTAAAATCTTAACCTATAAATGTACTCAAATGAAAATCATCGGAGTTGCCCAAAGAGTGGACTTTAAACATTGTTAAAGGCCAAAACACACTTCTGCTTTAACCTTTGCAGACTGACAATACAGCACTGATCCTTATCCTATGTGTAGAGCATGGCCTTGAGGAAGGCACTTAACCCCCCTCCCTCCCCCATGTCTCAAATTTTTATATGGGTAGGGTGATTCAAAAGATATTAATGTTAAACTCTCAAAAAGGTGCCGTTTACACTGATCACAGAAGGATTTGAATTTCTGCTCACCTGGTTCTTTACTGGTGTTACATAGCCCTTTGTACGCCAGTCCACCTCTTTTGGAACTTTGAAAGTACCTGATCCCTGAAATACGGGAACCTCCATCGTCTCTTCCTGCTCCTGGACAAAACCATTCATGAACTGATAAAACTCTTCATCTTCCTAAAGAATGCAGATGGGTCTTGCATTTACATTTGTTCTCTCTAATACACAGAACAAACTATCAACCCCCACACAGAGAAGCAATCACTAGAAAATGATCCTGAAAACTAAGATCGTTCAAATGGCAGACAAAGTGTATAAATTAGATCACACCAAAGAAAATGTCGGGACCAGCAGACCGGGGAAAGAGTAGGCAATCGCTCAACCCCCCGATGTCCGCCGTTCCCTTTTTAAAATTTAAAAAATTAACATATATAGCACTTATTATGAAAGAGTGTTTTATAGTTTGTTTGTTTTTTAAGAGATCACTTGGCTTATCATGTTTCAAAAGCAGTCAGCAGTAAATCCAGCGCCGGAGTGAAAAAGCAGGTACACAGCATAAGAATTGCTATACTGGGTCAGACTGAAGGTCCATCAAGCCCCGTATCTTGTTTCCAACAGTAACCAATCCACTGGCAGGATCAGAAAAAGTAGCTAGATTGCATGCTGCCCCAGGGATAAGCAGTTACTTCCCTAGCACTACTTTAATAGTGTTTATAGACTTTTCTCTTCAGAAATGTGTCTAAACCTTTTTTTTAAACCCACTACACCGTTTTTCCTTCATCATCAGACAAGTTCCAGAGCTTTAACTATGCCTTTAGTAAAAAAAAAAAAAAACCAAAAAAAAAAAACCTGTTTCTTTTAAATGCACTAAGTAGTAACTTCATTGCATGTGCCCTAATTTTTGTACTTTCTGAAAGAGTAAACAATCAATTCACGTTTACCTATAAAATCCACTGAGGATTTTATAGGCCTCCATCATATCTCTCCTCCAAGCTGAAGAGCCCTAACCTCTTTAGTCATTCTTCATAGGAGAGTTGTTCCACCCCCCTTTATCATTTTGGCTACTCTTCTCTGTATGTTTAATTAATTCTGCTGTATCTCTTTTGTGATGTGGCAATCAGAATTGCCCACAGTACTCAAGGTGCAGTCGCACTATGGAGCGATACACACGTATTCCGATAGCCTTTGTTATTTTTCTCCATTTCTTTCCTAATCATTCCTAACATTCTGTTTGCTGTTTTGGCTATACGTTTTTAAGTTAAATTTTAGAACATTACAGGAAGTACAAAAGTGGCACAAAATAAAACAAAAATTGTTTTTTTTCTTTTTGCTAGGTACATTTCTTTATATGAACTCCATGTCGCAAATATTCATGTACCACAACCAGGGCATGTGTGTGAAAATCATTTAGAACAAAGTTCTAACTTCTATAAACTCTGGGCGACAAATAAACTTGCTTGACACTAACACATTGGCTTACATCAGGGGGTCTGTACAGCACACAGGAATGGGCCGTTGAATTGATTATGAAACCTTCAATAGATAAATGCTTTTATGACGTCCTAGAATAGGTTTAGTGTTACCTTCCTTCATGTTGGCCAGAAAGAGACTTTCCTAATTCCCTACTGTCTATGAAAAGGATGAAATTCTTATCTTTTAAGGCCACTGTTACCATGTCACCAAAGTGGTTCATCTTCAGGAGGTAGCTGTGCTTCCCCAGAGAATACTCCAGGTTGTGTTGCTCAATCTTCAGAAGGTTCTTTTCCCAAATGGTCCTACGGAAAGCCTCTGTTGCCTGTGCAAAATTTGAAAAACTCATAAGTCTGGTAAACAGGGATTCTTCTATATTTAGAACCTAATGGCAAGTGTAAGAGACATTGCCAGAGACACCTGAAGGCTGGCTCAGGAACATATTTTAGTAGTAGTAATAAACATAAAGCCAGTAAAGATTTCTCAGTTTGCTTTGGTTATAGATTAACAAAGAAAAAATAAGGCAACACCTTTTTAATTGGATTGACTTTATACATTTCTTGACTAGCTTTCAGAAGCTGACACTTCCTACCTCAAGTCAGAACAGAATAAGCAAAAGATGACATTACCAGTAAATATCAAATGAATCATAAAGTGCTTTCCAATGAGAGGGCAAAGAGGATGGAAGGAGGTTTGATGTAAAACCATTCTGCTTTTTTGCTTGGTGGCAGTGACACCTTGTGGGTGGTTTTTTTCCTTTTTTCAATCACACCAACAGTGTGATTCTGCTTGCAATGTTTGATTTTGCCTGCTGATGGGCTAGGCAGTGCCCATTGTGGCACTATTCATTTAAAGGCACATTCTAGATAGTTCTTGGAGACTGGAATCGAGATGTGGAGGTCAGGATGTAGCAGCAGAGTGCAGACAAACCAATGATACCAGGAGTCTGTTCAGAAGGTCCAAATCATTTATTTGTGCACAAGTCTCAAGCAAAGTCAATTTCAAAATGGCTGAGCGATGTTCTCTGGCAATACAACAACTTTTATAGACATTAGCTTCATTCTAGGTATAGAAAAACATTTCATTGGTCCCGGTAACCTCCCGTACCCCTTCTATTGGTCCCGGTACTGATATGATTATCCAATTATGTTCCTTCAGTGGGCTCAGCACCTGCTTACCCCCCTTCTAGTCCCAATTACAATGGCCAGTTCACCAACTTGTTACTTTCCTTCTCTCAAGGCCATTGAGCCAGTTTGTACGTGTAGGGAAGCAGGGCTCTGTAACTTCTCTGTCAGCAGTTTTAAACATGAATTTCTGTATTTTTCCATCTGTTCTGCTTGTCTAAGCTAATTCAATACTTTTACTGAATTCTAAGTCTACAGCAGCATATTGGGGGATGTGCCATCCCTATAGGCCTCTTTACAAGCTTCATTTACAGGTCAAGCTAGTTAGGCTTGCTTGATGTCAGACACTGTGGATCACAGGCCTTCACCTGCCACATTCCCCCCTTTGATTATTCTCACCCTATTACTGAATAAGGTGTGAGAATTAAATCACTTCAAAATAGTTATACTATGGTCATAGGATTCCGACTATATGCAGGAGGTTTTGGTTGGTATAAGGCCATAATCTTAGTTGCGGTCTTCCGCTCTACTGTACTTTCAATAGCACTATGAATAGAGCGCATACAACATGGGATTATACATGGTAACAACAAAATAACAGCAATGAGTATTAGTACTAATATAAGGAAAGTTTTAAGTCCTCCCAGCCATGAGAAAAGGTTAGCAAACCAGTTAGGAAATTTCAGTGAGTGCCAAGTCTGTACTGGCACATAAGCATGTCTTTGCATATCCTTAGCAAGTTCTTCAACTACTTGACCCTTATCATCTATTTTCAAACAACAATTGGTTAAATTCAGCTTACCACATACTCCTCCTTCAGCTGCTAACAAATAATCAAGTGCTAAGCGATTCTGATATATAGCAGTGCGCATCTGAGTACTTTGTCTAGCTAAAAGTGTAAGAGCTTGGCTAGTTTCATTGGTTATTATTTCAACTACTGCTTGTAAGCGAATAATACGATTAATCATATAGACTGGGGTTCGATAACCCCACATACCATCATCATTCCAAGTGGCAGGCCCATAATACTCAATGATTCTCTCTGGCGGCCAATCATCACCCTTCCACTTCTCCCACTTGCCTACTTGGAGGGATGATCTCTTCTGTCGCAGTGCTCTTTTGTGTCTGTGGGTAGTGTATACTGGGTATCCTAATTGTTCTCCATGTTCTGTGGGTAGGAGAAAGAAAGAAGGTCTGATGGTCCCCAAGACACATGCTCCTCCCCAATGTGGCGGGAGTCGAACATACGCTCGGTTTCCACAGATCCAATACAGGCCAGGTGGGGCTTGCCAAGCATGGGTTTTGGCAAGATTAGTCCATAAATCAGCAAGTTCAGGAAATCTGGCTAATGGGTTAGGAGGTTCAGGGTGTTTGATTCCTGACCACCATGACGTCTTTTTGGTAGTGGCATTATAGAATTTCTGGCTAAGACAGACCAGCTGTCCTACCTGTTGGGTGAACTGAGGTCCAGTTCTGGTATAGCAAAGACGTCCAACAATTGAGTGCGCTAACACCCATTCGCTAGTAGTCTTGTGTAATTCAGTCTGATTGTAAGTCAGAGAATAATTTAATTCTTGAGCTTCCCATGGCCACTGGTCACCCATCTGGGTTCCGCCACAGAAATAACAATCTGAGATTTTGAGACTAGATACTACTGCTCCAGCTAATTCTAAGAATAAATTCTGAGAAGGATGAGGGATCTCAAACTTATTTACATGCATGGCCTCATAGAAGGTGTTATGGATGTGATATTTAGATGACTTGTGGGCTTGGGTGTTCAATCTTATATATACAATGGTTCCTGGATCTGATCCAGTACCTGCGATACGTAGACCAAATTTGTATCCTTGTTTCCATACACTAGGATTACGTATCCGTAAGTGTAAAGGGTTACAAGCATCTTTCTTACATTTGTCGTCTGTTGTTGATTTAGTTAGAGTGGCCATTCGTTTATCTATCTTTTCGTCAACTATACCATCATTCCATGTAGCATAAAAAACACATTCCCAATTTGGGCAATAGTAATCTGCTGCTGTGGCAGTACTATATGAATCCTTTTTACCTGTACACTTTCCCCATCCTGTGGCACCTTCTGGGCACATATACCTATGGTCATTTCGATATGCTTTTTCCCAGGTACCACATTTGGAGCGACTATCTCTGTTGATAACATCACATGCATCAAAATTCAAAATAGCAGGTCTACTAGTATCTCTAAGTGGTTGTGTGGCATTAATTATAGGTCCATCTGCATCCTTCCATCGTATTTCCAACGTGTAATAGGATGGATTCTGATGCGGATTATAGCATACTCTAGATTTACCGTTAGTGCAGACATTTAGTTCAGTGGTGTTATAAATACACCGAGTCACTTTACCAGTGCAGGTATAGTAAGAATGGTAAATCAAAGTCTGAGTTACTTTCAGTCCAGTTCGAGTAGAAGTAATGCAAGCAGTGCATGGAGGTAAGGCATAAGTCAGTTCAAAGCCTCCAAAACAGGCAACCAGGGCAAAGCAAAGGTAAAGATACATGTTGATTGGAGTTCTTCTGAATCCTCAGCTTGCAGATCTTGACCACGACGTTCTTTTCTTCGTCCCGTTCGCTAATAAAGCAATTCAACGGGTGCTGAGTGTTGATTGAAGATCCTCAAGTTGTCCATCACACATTAACCAACTTAGCAATTTCAGTTGGCTTGTGAAGTCTGGTCAATCAATGTAGCATCAAAGTAGTGTGGCAAATCACACACATGAGGTTCGTTAAAAACAAACTCTTGCTGTATGGAAAAACAGCAATCCTCTTTGAAAGACTTGGCTACTGCAAGGCACTGTGACAGAGTGTTTAAACTGCTGGTTGCCGTCTCAGAGTAACTCGCAAAGGTGCATCAGGATGCTGTTCTGCTGTCCACTGCTCAGGTTCAGGATCAGCGGCGGGCTTGACTCTGCTGTGGTGGATCCAGGAATCGATTTCTGCTACCTTTACTGCAGTTGGGGTAGACAAGACGGTGTATGGTCCCTTCCAATGGGGTTCCAACAGTGTCTTCTTCCAATCTTTGATCCACACCGAGGTACCAGGCTGGTAGGGATGCAGAGGTTCTGTCAAGTTGATAGGCAACCGGTCTTGGATCCACACATGGAGAGTCTGCAGAACAAAACTAAGAGCTAGGAGTTCTTGCCTGGTTATTTCTGAACCAATTTGGGCTAGACTTCCTGTAATTCCCTGCACTATTGGTGGTGGTTTACCATACAGAACCTCAAAAGGGGAAAAACCTGTTGACTTCACAGGGGCTGAGCGTATTCTGAGTAAAGCTATTGGGAGCACTTGGGGCCACTTCAGGTGTGTCTCCTGACAAAGCTTAGACATCTGGGCTTTTAGGGTACGATTCATTCGCTCAACTTTCCCTGAACTCTGGGGTCTATATGCAGTGTGGAGCTTCCATTGTATCTGCAAAGCTTTTGCTAACTGTTGAGTAATCTGGGAAACAAATGAGGGCCCATTGTCTGACCCTATTACTGCTGGAATTCCAAATCTAGGGACAATCTCTCTCATTAAAACTTTAGTAACTTCTCGAGCTTTTTCAGTTCTGGTTGGGAAGGCTTCTACCCACCCAGAAAAAGTACAGACTAATACTAATATGTAGTGATATCCATTGGCTTTTGGCATTTCAGTAAAATCAATTTGCAGGTGGTGCATGGGGGTTACACCTCCTGACTGAACTCGGGGTGCTGTTATGAGACCTTGCTTGGCATTATTTTTGGCACAAATTAGACATTGGCGTGCTACTGAAGCTGATATGGTCGTCAACATGGTAATGTAGAAATGTGGTTTGAGTGCTTTTTCCATAGCACTTTTCCCATAGTGGGTGGCTTCGTGAAAGGCTTTGACAAATTCGGGAATTACTATTCGTCCTGGGGGTTGACTGCCCTCTGCTGGTGGCAGCTCAATCCATCCATCTTTCAGTACTCCATCTTCCTTACTACAGTAATAATCTAATTCTTTGGTGGTATATCGTGGTGTCCATAAGTTTAAAGGTACTGGGAACAATGCTGCCTGCATTGGCATGGCTTGAGGTGTAATTTGTCCTGTCATAGCTGCTTGTCGTGCTGAGGCATCCGCAAATCTATTTCCTCGGGCAACTTCTCCTTTTCCTGCTTGATGTCCTCTGCAATGCATGACAGCTACACGAGTTGGGGCCCATACTGCATCAAGTAACATCAATATCTCAGGGCCATACTTGACTGATTTTCCTCCAGATGTGATGAGCCCTCGTTCCTTATAGAGAGCTCCATGGGCATGTAGGGTAGTGAAGGCATATTTGGAATCTGTATATACATTCAACACAAGTTTTGCACCTAGTAATAGTGCTCGAGTGAGTGCTATCAATTCTGCTTTCTGGGCTGATGTGCCTGAGGCTAGAGCTGATGACTCAACAACTTCATGTTGAGTGACAACTGCATATCCGGCACAGCGTCGTCCATTGAGGATTAGACTGCTTCCATCGACATAATAGATTTGGTCAGGATTGTCTATGGGCACATCTGTCAGGTCAGGTTGGCTGGAGAATACAGTGTCCATGACTTCGATACAATCATGTTCTGGGAGTTCTTCACTAACGGTATCAATGTGGCTGGATTCAAGGCATGACTCACTTCCAGTTGTATCTGTGGGTTTTCACATAACATGCTCTGATATTTTAACATTTGGGAATTGGTGAGCCAATAATTTGCTTTCTGTTCCATGAGGGCAAGGACTGCATGTGGCACAGTGACTCATAGATTCTGTCCTAATGTGAGCTTGTCTGCTTCACTCACTAACAATGCTGTAGCTGCGACTGCTCTCAGGCAAGGTGGCCATCCCTTGGCCACAGTGTCCAATTGTTTCGATAGGTATGCTACAGGTCGCTCCCAATTTCTGAGTCAACATGCCTAAGGCGTTTCCCTGTGCTTCATGTACAAACAAGTGGAAAGGCTTGTGAACATCTGGTAGTCCAAGGGCTGGTGATGACATTAATTCTTCCTTTAACGTTTTGAAGGCTGTATCCTGCTCAGGTCCCCACTCCAGTGGCGACTTTTCTTCTCCTTTTGTGGCTTCATACAGTGGTTTGGCAATTTGGGCAAAGTTGGGAATCCAGATTCGGCAATATCCTGCCGCTCCCAGAAAGGCTCTGACTTGCTTTCTGGTTGTTGGGGTTGGAATTCTGCATACTGCTTCTTTTCTTTCTCTGCCTAATTTTCGGCTTCCTTGGGTTATACGAAAGCCCAAGTATTTCACTTCTTTTTGGCATAATTATGCTTTTGCTCTGGAAACTTTGTATCCAGCTTCATCTAGTAACTGCAAGAGATCTTTGGTGGCTTGTATACATTCACTTTCTGATACGGCAGCTATCAGCAGATCGTCCACGTATTGGAGAAGCACTCTCTTCCCCGGGGCCACTGGATAGCTTGAAAGGTCTTGATTCAGTGCAGCACTAAAGATGGTAGGCGAATTCTTGAATCCTTGGGGTAGTCGTGTCCAAGTGAGTTGGCCCCCCCTTCCAGAGATGGGGTCCTGCCATTCAAATGCAAACAATATCTGACTTACAGGGGCTAATCTTATGCAAAAGAATGCATCTTTCAGATCTAGTACAGTAAAGTGGGTAGCTTCAGCAGGTATCAGTCCTAGAAGAGTGTAAGGATTGGGTACAACTGGATGTATGGTTTCAACTGCGTCATTCATTCTCCTTAGATCTTGCACTGGGCGGTAGTCATCTGTTCCGGGTTTTTTCACTGGCAGAAGTGGAGTATTCCATGGGGATTGACATACTTTCAGTAGGCCATGTTCTAGTAATCTTTGCAAGTGGCGATGAATGCCTTCAATTGCAGCTCTTGGGAGAGGGTACTGTTTGACATGTACTGGTGTAGCACTAGGCTTAAGGGTTACAATTACTGGAGCTATATGTTTGGCTAGGCCTGGAGGACTGCCTTCTGCCCATACTCCAGGTGGTGCATCAATGCTTTTCAAAGTTTGTTCAAAATAAGTGTCTTGGACAGAATCATCAATGTAATATCTCCATTCTTCTTCTCAGGGAACTGTAAGCAGCATTATTCCTGCTGGTTTGGCTTGGGAATTTACTGTCATTTGCATTTCTCCTTTTTTGGAGAAAGATATTTGGGCTTGTAGCTTGGCTAACATATCTCGTCCCAGTAGTGGCACCGGACATTCAGGCATGTAAAGGAATTGATGAGTTATTTGCTGTCCTCCCAGACTGCATATACGATTCTGAAGAAAAGATTTTGTAGCTTTGGCACCAGTTGCTCCTACAATGGTGACTGCTTTTGTAGAAAATGGGGCTATCTTTTTGTCTACTACTGAATGTTCTGCTCCAGTATCAACCATAAAGTTCATAACTTGGTCTCCTATTTATATTCCGACCATAGGCTCCTGGAGACCTAAAGCAAACTCGGAGCCCGGTCTGTCCTAATCCACGTCATCTTCATCATGGGCTGTCGTAGCCAATGCTTGTATGGCTCCTCCTCTTTCTCGCTGGAATTGTTCTCGATTGGCTCCTCCGCGGTTTCGGGGACGGCCTCGTCTTTCTTCTCTCCACTGATGATTGTTTTCGTCATCTTGCTGGGCGTCTCCGAGTTGCGGGCATGCATCTCTCCAATGTCCTTCCTCCCTGCAGTAGGCGCATTGGTTTATGCCTAGTTGGGGCCGACTTCCACTTCGGCCCCGCCCCCTTCCTCTGCTCCGTCGACTAGGGGTACCTCCCCTTTTCTGTTCAACTATGGCCGCAGCCAAAAAATCGGCTTTCTTCTTCATCTTTCGATCACATTCTCTCTGCCTTTCATTATCACGATTCACATACACTTTATGAGCGACTTCCAATAACTGAGTTGTATTCATGCCCGCAAACCCATCTAATTTTTGTAATTTACGTCTAATGTCTGGTTGAGACTGATTTACAAAAGCAGAATTCACCATACATAAACTTCCTGGTGCATCGGGATCATAGGGAGTATACATTCTATATGCTTCAGTTAATCTTTCATGAAATTCTGCTGGGCTCTCATCTATACCTTGGATAACTCCTGCAACTTTGGAAAGGTTCATAGCTTTCTGGCCCCCCCCTTTTCAGGCCTTGTAAAAAGCCTTGGCGAAAACGGGCTAGGGCTCTGGATCCTCTGTCTGTATTTGGATCCCATCGGGGGTCTTCATTCGGGAATTCTCTCTGGGCCGCTTCCCGATTGTCTATTCTTTCCGTCCCTGGTTCTGGAGCTACAGGGTTATCCGCCAGCCAATCAATAGCTGCTTTTCTAATTCGTGCCCGCTCCTCTGTCGTAAATAGAGTGGTCAGGAGCTGGCGGCAATCTGCCCAAGTTGGTTGGTGGGTTTCCATAATAGTATTCACTAATTCTGTAAGCTCTAGGGGTTTATTGGTATAGGAGGCATAATGTGTCCTCCAATTTAACAAATCAGTTGTAGAGAAAGGGACATACACATAGCTTAGGGGTCCCGCTACCACTTCATTAGCATCATTCCTTACGGGCACTCCCGGGACTTGCCGTAAGGGCATCATCTTGGCAGTAGATGTCTTTTGGGATCTGAGAGATATTTTCGTAACTGTCCTATCAGGGGTCATTTTCTTCTTCTCTACGTGTTTTACTTTAGATGTACATTTTACTGGCAAGCTAGTACTGGCAACCACTTTTACAATGTCAGCATCGCTTAGGGAATTTTCAGTCTCTTTCTGCTCTGTTTCTGTATCTGACTCTCCTTTTTCTGTCGCGGTAGAATCATCTTCTTCAATTAAAGGGAGCTCATCTTCCTGCTCTCTGGGTAATAGCTCAGGGGTTGGGTCCCGTTCCCGCTGTCTCGGGGGTTCTGGGGCAGGATGCCGGGCTGCTCTTACTGGGCCCGGGGTTTGAGGCTATCGGGGAACCATTTCTGGGGAATCAGGATCTACCAGGATGGGCTTCTTCCTGGACTTCTTATCCTTCCCTTTCTTTCTAGGCTGTTCTATTTTCTGACTATAATCTGTCTTTGCTAACATTATTCTGCACTGTTCTTCATAACAGCGCTGCGCCCAAGGGGGCGGATCTTCACAAATACTTAACCAGGAATCTATATAGGGGTACTGATCGGGGTGCGCTATCCGCACTCTACGGTGCACTAACTGGATAATTCCTACATTAAAGGTTCCCTCTCGGGGCCAGGTGGGGTCTAGATCGGGCCACTCCCTAGTACACAAAATCTGTAAACGGGCTGCAGTCATTTTAATACCATAATCTCCAGAATATCCTTCTTTAAAATGTGCGATCATACATTCTAATGGAGTGTTCCTAGTAGACCCCGCCCCTCCCATTTCGATGTGTGCGCGCAACAACAGACAAAAGGGAAAAGGAGGGCGGACCGTGGGTAAGGGGTCCTCACGGCCCTGGAAACGTATAAGGAGAACAAATAACAAGACAAGACGACAATCGCTTCCCCCTTTTTGCGACCTGAACACGGTCGCCCGGTCAGGAAATGTGCTACTCAGGGGTCCGCCTTCGCTTGGTCCGTGCTGCCAGACCTCTCATTCACACTTTATTCACACAATCATGCTAGCAATGTATCCCAGAATGCATTCGTTTCTATCTATTCTGACTAGTCTTATTCAATTTCCAAAATACAAGAAGATGGGGGTTTCGCCCTGCGAATACTCATGCGGGGTTACTCGGCCCGTCTTTGAGAGGTGATCAAGCTCTCTTACCAATTTCCAAGTTCCAAGTTCAAATGGCAGCACTGCTCTTTCTTATCTGTCTAGACATAACAAATCGAAACTCTACTCACCGGATCCGGTCCTCAAACTTCCCAAGCAGGCGCATGAGTTGGACCTCGGACTCCCCTCACTCGGGTTCGAGGTGTTGGCTCCAGCCGGGCTCGGCACCCGCCGAGGTCCAACCAGCTCCCTCCGATGCAAGGGACCGGCGGCGCCAGAGAGCAGCCCCCGTCGGAAGGGCACGATCCCGGCAGGACCAAACCTATAGAGGCGGAAAGTCGTGGTATATTGCCCTATATATACTCTGATTCCACAACTTCCCGGCCAACGCACCAAGAATATGTAGCAGCAGAGCGCAGACAAACCAATGATACCAGGAGTCTGTTCAGAAGGTCCAAATCATTTATTTGTGCACAAGTCTCAAGCAAAGTCAATTTCAAAATGGCTGAGCGATGTTCTCTGGCAATACAACAACTTTTATAGACTTTAGCTTCATTCTAGGTATAGAAAAACATTTCATTGGTCCTGGTAACCTCCCGTACCCCTTCTATTGGTCCCGGTACTGATATGATTATCTAATTATGTTCCTTCAGTGGGCTCAGCACCTGCTTCCCCCCCTTCTAGTCCCAATTACAATGGCCAGTTCACCAACTTGTTACTTTCCTTCTCTCAAGGCCATTGAGCCAGTTTGTACGTGTAGGGAAGCAGGGCTCTGTAACTTCTCTGTCAGCAGTTTTAAACATGAATTTCTGTATTTTTCCATCTGTTCTGCTTGTCTAAGCTAATTCAATACTTTTACTGAATTCTAAGTCTACAGCAGCATATTGGGGGATGTGCCATCCCTATAGGCCTCTTTACAAGCTTCATTTACAGGTCAAGCTAGTTAGGCTTGCTTGATGTCAGACACTGTGGATCACAGGCCTTCACCTGCCACAAGGACATGCTCAATTTTGAAGGCATTTTAGGTGAAAGTAGTGTGATAGCTGTGTTAGTCCACTTAATGGTAGTTAAATAAAAAGAGAAACAAGGAAAATAAGGTTATACTTTTTATTGAACTAACAATACATTTTTGGACTAGCTTTTGAAGTTTAAAACCTTCTTCAGGTCAGGGCAGTATGAGCAACAGATGACACGACTGCTAAAGGTGGAGCCAATTCTAAAAGATGCCGAAGAAAGTGCAGGAAGGAATGGAGATTGATTTCTACCTACAGGGGGAGGAGCCGTTTCTCCAATATACACATGGGAAAAATCAACAGAGGAAACCTGGCAACTCACACAACCGCAATACCCCCCCCCCCCTCCTCCAATTTCAATGTCATATGGACATCCACATGTAGTTTCTAAAATAGCCGTTTACACATGGATGCATTTATATGTGTAAGTGGTCATGTTTACACATGTAAATCACCAATAAAGTTTCTAAAGTAACTCCCTCAGCAACCAGATGGGACAAAGTAGGATGGAAAAATAATTTTACATCCTTTCTAGAAAACAAAGGGATAAAGCTTGTGGAGTTATTTTTAAGTCCTGCTTAAACTTGTTAGATAGGAGTAGTTGATGACAGCAAGTAAACACCAAACTGACCCTCTGATTTGTATATGGATGTCAGCTCTGCTCTGAGTAGTTTACACCCCACCCCCTTCATATTTTCTGTTTAACACTGTCACTGCCGCTCTTTGCAGGTTGCCCCCTGTGTTTTCTAAAGCCCTGCAATTAATGTCCTGTCTTTGCTCTAATCTAACTGAGTGACTTTATCTCCCCCCTGAGGTACTGTATAGCCCTTTTCTGTCTTCCACCTGCATTCAGTTCTGTTTGCCTCTCTCTCCTCTGGGAAGAGAAGTCCTCCTTTGCAAGCTCTGTTGGAAAGGTGAATTCCGCTTGCTTGTTGTGAGTGAATCTGCTTGCTTTCTGCGAGTCCTGGCTGGCTGTCTCTCTCTCTCTCTCTCTCTCTCATATATTTATTTATTTATTTGTCATTCCTAGTATGCTCTCTTACCTCATTTCACCTTTTTTGCACTTTTGTTCAGCTTTTCTCAGCTGAATAACGTATACCCCACTCACCCCCTGGCACTCAGTCTCTTATAGCTGTCATCTGCTCATTACCTCTCTTATTCACAGGTGCACCTAACTCCCTGTGGGTTCTCTCCCACCTATCTATTTCTTCTGGCCTCTGTTCTCTCCATCCCTCTTCTATGGCTCCTCATCATTTTGTCTTCCTATTTTTCATACTCCCTAATTGTCTCCCCTCCTTATCTCCCGTTTACCATCCTCACTTCACCCTCCATTTTGTCTTCTATCATGTCATCAGCTCTTGAGCTTCACCACTTTCTCCCTCTCATTCAGCCATCTCTTTTCTTTCTCTAAGACAACCTCACCCTCATTTCCATCGTACTGTCTCCTCTCTGCCCCATACTCTTCTACTCCTTCTTTTTCTCTCATCCAGAAATATCAAACCCAACCCTGGCCCTCCTAGACTTTTGTCACACTCTGAAAAGAGATCTTCACGCAACACCTCTAACCTTATTCATATCCTTCTCCTTTGCCCTTCCTCTCTCCCTTTCTCATGTACCTTGTGGAACACACACACTCCTTCTCAAATAAATTTGCTTTTACTCATGCTCTCTTTATCTCTAATGCTCTCCATCTTCTTGCTCTAACTGCGACCTGGCTTCTCCCAGAAGACATGGCATCTGTCGCTGCTCTCTGTCATGGTGGTTATCAGTTCTCCCACATGCCTCGTTCCATTGGCCATGATGGTGGTGTTGGGCTTCTGCTTTCCTGCCAATTCCAACCCCTCCTGCTGCCTCAGTCTCACTCCTTTCCCTCCTTTAAAGTCCACTCCATCTGCCTTTTCACTCCCCTACCTCTCCAGGTAGCTGTTATTTATCAACCTCCTGACAAGTCTATTTCTACCTTTCTGACTGACTTGACTCATGGCTTTCCTTCTTTCTGGATTCCTCTCCCCCCACTCTTATTCTTGGGAATTTTAACATTCATGTTGATAAACCCTTTGATCCTTATGCTTTAAAGCTCCTTTCCCTTACCTCCTCATTTGACCTCCAGCTTTGCTCTACTGCTTCTACTCACCAGCATGGCCACTGCCTTGACCTTGTATTTTTCTTTAATTGCTTACCCTCAAACTTCTGTACCTCAGTTCTTCCCTTATCTGACCATCACTCTTCATCACTCGCTGCCTCAACCTCATCCTACCATCCAGCATACATCCATCAGCTAACCATCCACCGTAGAGCTATAACAGAGAGGATGAAGCAATACCATACTGAAACCTTGAAGCGTTCGTTAAACAAACCTCACGATTTGTTTAACTTAGTCAAGACTCTATCCAAGGAACCAGCCCTTGAACACCAATTTGAAATCCATCCTCAAGAGTTTGACGCTTACCTACAATTCAAAGTATGTCAGACAAATAAACCTTCAATAGATGCTGCATCCATAGCCCCAGAGTGCACAACACCTCTGACTTCTTTCTCGACCCCTGACAGGAGGAGCATCGAAAACACAATCATGACCATCAATTCTACCACTGCGCAGACTGATCCTTGCCCGGCTTTCTGGCTAAAGGAACTGCGCAGTGACCTCAGCCCAATATTAAACAGGATAATGAACTTATCCTTCACAACCGGTTCCTTCCCGTCTGTGCTCAAGCATACATCTATAAGACCATTACTAAAAAATAGCAAGCTAGATCCCCAAAAGGTGGATTCCTACAGACCCATATCAAGTATACCTTTACTTGCAAAGATAATCGAAAAGGAGGTTCAAAGACAGTTGCAAGACCATATTGACTCGGCTGCTCCACTTGACCCATGTCAACATGGATTCAGGGAGTCACATGGAGTGGAAACACTCCTTACCACCCTCTTCAACAATATTGTCACTGGTGTTGACAACATCCATCAGGGTATTGCACTCATTTTCCTAGACATTGCTGCAGCCTTTGACTCAGTAAGCCATGATCTTCTCCTAGGGAGGCTAATGGAGAAAGGTGTCAGCGGAACAGCTCTTGAATGGTGTAGATCATACCTGTCTGGAAGATGGCAACACGTACATTCCGGCGGACCTACTTCAGAACTGTTTCATCAAGGTCAGGGAGTTCCACAGGGATCCGCTCTCTCTGCCTTGTTGTTCAACGTATACATGCAACCCATTTGTAACATCATCCGGTCCTTCAATGTCAGTTGCATGATATACGCAGACGATGTCTTGCTCTATATGCCGTTCTCCATAGATAAATTGGACCTCTCCCCTTTGACAAATTGCTTTGATGCCATATCTGAATGGCTCCTATCGCAAAACCTCAGAATTCAGCATAAGAAGACAGAAGTCCTCTTCATTACCAGGAACTCGAATTTCAACCCTCCGCATTACCTGAAGGTGAGAGAAGCTGATCTACAAGCAAAATCCACAATTCGGTACTTGGGCATTATATTGGATCAAAACCTTGACATGAAAGCACACATTGCTAACACTGTCAGAGCTATCTATTTCAAAATCCGTTCCCTCAGACATCTTCGCCCATTGCTTGAACCAGAGGATTTCCATACAATTTACCAGGCCCTTATCATACCGCATTTCGATTACGCCAACGCCATTTTACAAGGACTTCCCCAATCCACCCTGAACTCCTTACAGCTCGCAATGAATAGCGCAGCGAGGGTTCTATATGGAGCAACTAGGAGAGTCCATGTGACGCCCCTGTTGAAACAGCTACACTGGCTTCCGATACAGGCCAGGATCATTTTCAAGACAATATTACTGACATTCAAGGCGGTTAATAATCTCTCCTCCTCCTCTCTATCCGACCTCATCCATACCATAACCCCTAATAGATCAAGAAGATCTGCATCAATAAATACACTGGCAATTCCGAGAGAATCAACAAGTTGCACAGCGACAACATCAAATAGGGCTTTCAAATTCTGTGCCCCTAGACTCTGGAACACTTTACCCTCAAGCATCAGAACCACCACTAACCTACTTCAGTTCAGAAAAGCCCTCAAACACTACCTCTTTCTCAAATACTTCCCAGAGAACACGGAATCACATACACTGAATACTTGAAACTATACCAACACACCTATTAGACCAAGGAACACTCCTAGCTAGGTGTCCTGTACATAGTTTCTCATGTCATATCTACTCTTTGACTCCAGTATGTAAATAGTTTCCCCTGTTACCCAAGTTTTTCTGACCTGTTATTTGTAACTCAGAACTATGTACATGTTCTGATTTTTCTGTTCCATGTAAACGCGCTGATGTCGAATAGTGCAGTATATAAGAAACTGTAAATAAATAAATAAAATAATTCTCCTCCAACCTCTTTAGAAATCTTCATGCTATTGACCCTTTTGGTTCTCTTCTCCACTGTTTCGTCATCTCTTTCCTCCACTATGTCATCTGAGTCTGTTGATGAGGCAGTAGCTTCCTATAATATTGCACTCTCCTCTGCTCTGGATGTTCTCGCTCCGCCCATTCCAAGTCCTGGGGGGTGTACTGCACCCCAGCCCTGGCTGTCATCCACTACCCACTATCTATGTTCCTGTGTCCGTTCAGCTGAGCATGCTTGGCTCAAATCCTGCACCCTTACAGACTTTCTACACTTCAAATTCATGCTTGTCTCTTTCCAGTCAGCCATAGCACTAACCAAACAAGACTATTATGTCCATCTGACTAACTCTCTTGCATCTGACCCTCACCGTCTCTTTACTATGCTCAGCTCTATCCTCAAGGTACCTCTGCCTCAGACCCCTCCCTCCCTTTCTGCCCAAACCCTGGCTGATTATTTCCATGACAAAATCCACAAGATCACCCTCCAATTCCCCACAAAGTCAGCTACTTCCCCTCTTCACTCCCAACTTTCCCCCTCTACCTCTGCTACCCTCTCTTCCTTTTCTGTGATCTCTGAGGAGGAAACCGCACACCTTCTTTCCTCCTCCAAACTCACTACCTGCTCCTCTGATCCTATTCCCACCCCTCTCCTCCACTGTTATCCCTTCCATCTCTCATAGTCTCAACCTATCGCTATCCACTGAAAATGAACCTGCAGCCTTCAAGCATGCTATAGTTATACATCTCCTCAAGAAACCCTCACTTGATCCTACCTGTCCTTCTAACTATCGACCCATCTCCCTCCTCCCCTTCATGTCTAAACTACTTGAACGTGCGGTTCACCGTTGTTACCTTGACTTTCTCTCCTCTCAAGCCCTCCTGGATCCTTTACAATCTAGCTTTCGTCCATTACATTCTACTAGTCTTGAAGGACTAGAAAAGGGGACTGTTACTTCTGGAGAGAGATCTGCAATTGTGAATATATACGTCGGAATTTTCTGAAAGGAATTCTTTCTATTAAAGCTATTTAATCTGTGAACCCACTATTTTTTGCTAAATCAGTCAGGGCCTAGTAGCAGCAGTTTAAGTTTAAATTTAAAACACAGAAGAGAACTTTCTGGTTACATTGTATACCTAGCAGAGAGCTTGTAGTTTTAATTTAATAGTCACTCAGGGCCTAGTATCAGCAAAGTACTTTTAGTTTAAATTTAAAACACAGAAGAGAGCTTTCTAGTTAAATTTGGAACCCAGCAGAGAGCTGTAGTTTAAATTTAATAGTCACTCAGGGCCTAGCATCAGCAAAGTACTTTTAGTTTAAATTTAAAACACAGAAGAGAGCTTTCTGGTTAAATTTAGAACCCAGCAGAGAGCTTGTAGTTTAAATTTCATAATAAGTTAGAGCCTAGCAGCAGCAAAGAGCTATAATTTAAATCAAATAAGAATATAGACTAGCACAAAAGGCAAAACAGGGTCAGTACTCTTTGAGCAGCAAATAAAGTCTTCTAGAGACCTTTACAAAGAGGCCTTCTACCTAGGGGGCAAGAGACCTGTGAAACTTTTTCAATAGGTGTTAACACCAGGTGGCAGTTCAAAAGGCCATTTTGAAAGACTCCTTCTATCCAAGCAAGGACTGTTAATCATCCAGGAAGTTGGTCACAGCTTACTTCAGCAGCACAGGCATAAATAGCTCAACCAGAGTTCTGTGATCCTCAGTCTTGAAGGACTAGAAAAGGGGACTGTTACATCTGGAGAGAGATCTGCAATTGTGAGTATATACATCTGGGAATTTTCTGAAAGGAATTCTTTCAATTAAAGCTATTTAATCTGTGAACCCACTATTTTTTGTTAAATCACTCAGGGCCTAGTAGCAGCAGTTTAAGTTTAAATTTAAAACACAGAAGAGAACTTTCTGGTTACATTTCATACCCAGCAGAGAGCTTGTAGTTTTAATTCAATAGCCACTCAGGGCCTAGTATCAGCAAAGTACTTTTAGTTTAAATTTAAAACACAGAAGAGAGCTTTCTGGTTACATTTAGAACCCAGCAGAGAGCTTGTAGTTTAAATTTCATAAGTTAGAGCCTAGCAGCAGCAAAGAGCTATAATTTAAATCAAATAAGAATATAGTTTACCTCAGCAGCACAAGACAGGGTACTGTGTAGCAGCCCTCTTTTAATAAGTGTTAATCTTCCACCAGCTTCGTCATGCTCATATTACCCCTCTTCTCAAGTCACTTAATTGACTCCCTATCCATTGAAGGACTAGAAAAAGGGACTGTTACTTCTGGAGAGAGATCCAACTGTGAGTATATACTTCTGGTAATTTTCTAAAAGGAATTCTTTGTATTAAAGCTAATTAATCTGTGAACCCACTATTTTTTGTTAAATCAGTCAGGGCCTAGTAGCAGCAGTTTAAGTTTAAATTTAAAACACAGAGGAGAACTTTCTGGTTACATTTCATACCCAGCAGAGAGCTTGTAGTTTAAATTTAATAGTCATTCAGGGCCTAGTAACAGCAAAGTACTTTTAGTTTAAATTTAAAATACAGAAGAGAGCTTTCTGGTTAAATTTAGAACCCAGCAGAGAGCTTGTAGTTTAAATTTTCATAAGACGTTAGAGCCTAGCAGCAGTTAAGAGCTATAATTTAAATCAAATCAGAATATAGCTTACCTCAGCAGCACAAGACAGGGTACTGTGTAGCAGCCCTCTTTTAATAAGTGTTATTTCCCTCCCTCCCTCCCCACACCCACCCACCCCTGGGATAATCGTAGCTTTATAGGTACTTACACACCTTAAAAGACAGGAGGTGCTCTCAGGTGAAGATCATTACCCAAATCAGTCATACACTAAGGACCTGAGATTAGTTAAGCTTCAGGTGAACAAGGTATATTACACATATTAGGTACAGTTTTATAAGTATAAATATCCATAGCAACCTTTAGTAAGTGAAAAGTTTAGATCTAAACACAAACTTAAAACTAAGATGCAGACAGCAGTCCAGCAGCGGGATGGGGGCTTTCCAGTCTTTTGCATTGAGTGTCACATGTATGATTTTCTCCCAGTTGGTGAGAGGTCTTACGTGTGCACTAGGTGCAAGGAGCTCTTTGCTCTCAGGGAACGAGTCCGTTCTCTAGAGACTAAAGTATCAGACTTGGAAAGCATAAGACAGAGAGGTACATAGACGAGACCTACAGGGATATAGTCCTGAAGTCCCACCTCCAGTCTGGCAGCATCCCTGTTGCCATGGAGGAGAGAGGTCACGTGACAGGACAGCATCACCCTGGTGTGGCAGGAAGTGATCCTGTAACTAGGACCTGTCCTCCAGGTGATGTAAAACCCTCTCGCACCGAGGAAGTTTCTCCGGGCCATGTGCCTATGAGGGAAGGGTTAGGACAGCCGTTATAGTTGGTGATTTGATCATTAGGCATGTAGATAGCTGGGTGGCTGGTGGACGTGAGGATCGCCTGGTAACATGCCTGCCTGGTGTGAAGGTAGCGGACCTCACGCGCCACCTAGATAAGGTCTTAGATAGTGCTGGGGAGGAGTCTGCTGTCTTGGTACATGTCGGTACCAATGACATAGGAAAATGTGGTAGGGAGGTTCTGGAGGCTAAATTTAGGCTTTTAGGTAGGAAGTTGAAATCCAGAACTTCCAGGGTAGCATTCTCCAAAATGCTTCCTGTTCCACGCGCAGGACCCAAAAGGCAGGCAGAGCTCCGGAGTCTCAATGCGTGGATGAGACAATGGTGCAGAGATGAGGGTCTTGGATTTGTTAGGAACTGGGGAACATTCTGGGGAAAGGAGGGGCTCTTCCAAAGGGATGGGCTTCACCTTAACCAGGATGGAAACAGGCTGCTGGCATTAACCTTTAAAAAGGAGATAGAGCAGCTTTTAAACGAGATATTAGGGGAAAGCCGACAGTCGCCCAAGAGCGGATGGTTCGGAAGAATGTATCTTTGAAGGATACTACCAAAAGCAGAGAGGTTCCATAAAAGAGTAAAGTAGCCCAAATGCCCTCAAGTATGGAGCAGACAGAGCTTAAAGATCCCAAATTACCCATGTCTAACAATAGCCAAATTAATATGAATAAAATACATTCTCTAAAATGCTTGTATGCAAATGCTAGAAGTCTAAAAAATAAGATGGGAGAGTTAGAATATATAGCACTAAATGAAAGGTTAGATATGACTGGAATATCAGAGACATGGTGGAAGGAGGACAACCAGTGGGACACTGATACCTGGGTACAAACTATATCGAAATGATAGAGCTGATCAAATTGGTGGAGGGGTTGCTCTCTATGTTAGAGAGGGCATTGAGTCAGAAAGGATTAAAGTTTTGCAGGAAGCAAAATCTGCTGTAGAATCTATATGGATTGAAATTCCATGTAAAAGGGGGAAGGCAATGGCAGTGGGGGTGTACTATCGAGCACCTGGCCAGAATGACCAAATGGATGATGAAATGCTCAAAGAAATCAAGGAAGCTAATAAAAGTCACAGTATAGTAATAATAATGGGTGATTTCAACTACCCCGGTATCGACTGGGTCAGTGTCATGTCAGGACATGCTAGGGAGATAAAGTTCCTAGATGAAATAAATGACTGCTTCTTGGAGCAGCTGGTTCATGAACTGACCAGAGGGGAAGCCATATTAGACATAGTCCTTAGTGGAACACCAGATCTAGTGCAAGAGATAAGGTTGTTGGGGCCACTTGTCAATAGTTATCATTGCATGATCACCTTTGATTTAATTAGTGGAGGAGGGATAGTAAGGAAATCCACAGTACTATCTTTTAACTTTCGAAAGGGAGACTATGATAAAATGAGGAAAACAGTTAAGAAAAAACTAAAAGGAGCAGTTGCAAAGGTTAAAGACGTACATCAGGCTTGGCTGTTGTTGAAAAATATTATCTTGGAAACCCAGACCAGCTGCATTCCACGCTTTAAGAAAAGTGGAAGGAAGTCCAAAAACTGCCAGCATGGTTTAAAGGTGAGGTCAGAGAGGCGGCTGTTGCCAAAAAAGCATCTTTCAGGAAATGGAAAAAAGAGCCAAACGACGAAACCTGGAAACAGCACAAGCACTGGCAAGTCAAATGCAAGGCATTGATAAGGCAGGCAAAGGAAGAATTTGAGAAGAAGCTTGCTGCGGAAGCAAAAACGCGAAGCAAAGACCTTTTCAAGTACATTCGTAGCAAAAAACCTGTGAGAGTGTCAGTTGGTCCATTAGATGATAAAGGGGTTAAAGGAGCACTAAGAGGCGACAAGGCGATAGCGGAGAGACTGAATGAATTCTTTGCTTCAGTCTTTACTGAGAAAGATGTAGGGATGTTACCCATGACTGAAGTGGTATTTAAAGGTGCGGAAGAATTGAAGGAAATATCGATACATCGGGAAGATGTATTACAACTATTAGATAAACTGAAGAGTAGCAAATCACCTGGGCCAGATGGTATACATCCAAGGGTGTTGAAAGAACTGAAATATGAGATTGCAGACCTGCTATTAGTAATCTGTGAACTTTCATTAAAATCATCTCTAATACCTGAAGATTGGAGGATCGCCAATGTAACACCAGTTTTTAAAAAGGGTTCCAGGGTTGATCCGGGAAACTACAGACCGGTGAGCCTGACATCAGTACCGGGAAAAATGGTAGAAACCATCATAAAGAATAAAATTACTCAGCATGTAGATAGTCATGACCTAATGGGAGACAGCCAGCATGGCTTTAGACAAGGAAGATCTTGTCTTACTAATCTGTTATGTTTTTTTGAAGGAGTGAATAATCAGGTGGACAAAGGTGAGTCGGTTGATATAGTGTATCTGGACTTTCAGAAAGCCTTTGACAAGGTCCCTCATGAGAGACTTTTGGCAAAACTAAAGAGTCATGGGATAGGAGGCAGTGTACTATTGTGGATCAGGAACTGGTTAAAAGATAGAAAGCAGAGGGGTAGGGCTAAATGGCCAATTTTCCCAATGGAGAAAGGTGAATAGTGGTGTACCCCAGGGATCTGTGCTGGGTCCGCTGCTTTTTGACATATTCATAAATGACCTGGAAAGTGGAATAATGAGTGAGGTTATCAAATTTGCAGATGACACAAAACTATTTAAAGTTGTTAAAACCCAAGAGGATTGTGGAAAACTGCAAGAGGATAAATTGGAAGACTGGGCATCAAAATGGCAGATGAAATTTAATGTGGACAAGTGCAAAGTTATGCACCTAGGGAAGAACAACCCAAACTATGGTTACACGATGCAAGGTTCCACATTAGGAACCACCACCCAGGAAAAAGATTTAGGGGTCATTGTGGATACCATATTAAAACCCTCGGCCCAGTGTGCAGCGGCAGCCAAGAGAGCAAATAGAATGCTAGGTATGATAAGGAAAGGAATGGAAAATAAAACAAAAGATATTATAATGCCTCTGTATCGTTCCATGGTGAGACCTCACCTTGAATATTGTGTGCAATTCTGGTCACCGTATCTTAAAAAGGATATAGCGATTTTAGAAAAGGTTCAGAGAAGAGCCACCAAAATGGTAAAGGGGATGGAAGGATATTCCTATGAAGAAAGGTGTAAAAGGTTAGGGCTCTTTAACCTGGAAGAAAGACGGCTGAGGGGAGATATGATAGACGTCTATAAATTAATGAACGGAGTGGAACGGGTAAACGTAGATCGATTGTTTACCTTATCAGAATATAGAAAGACTAGGGGACATGCAATGAAGCTACAGGGTAAACTATTTAAGACTAATAAAAGAAAATATTTTTTCACTCAACGTGTAATCAAACTCTGGAATTTGTTACCGGAGGATGTAGTAAAGGCTGTTAGTGTAGCTGGGTTTAAAAAAGGTTTGGACAAGTTCCTGGCGGAAAGGTCCATAAACCATTATTAAGAAGGGACCCAGGATATTAATGCTTGAACCAATACAAGCATTGTGGAACCTGTGTCCCTTGGGGAAACTGCTAGGTACATATGACCTAGATTGGCCACTGTTGGAAACAGAATACTGGGCTTGATGGATCTTGGTCTGACCCAGTATGGCATATCTTATGTTCATTTCCACATCCAGTTCAAACTTCTCCTGCTGACCTATAAGTGCATTTACTCTGCAGCTCTTCACTACCTTTCCTCTCTTATCTCTCCCTACACCCTCTCTCGGGAACTCCGCTCTTCTGGCAAATCTCTTCTATCTATGCCCTTCTCTTCTATTGCTAACTCCAGACTTCACTCCTTTCACCTTACTGCACCTTACACCTGGAACAAACTACCTGAGTCTGTACATCAGGCGCCTTCTTTGACCCTTTTTAAATCCAGGCTGAAAACTCACCTCTTTGCTGCTGCTTTCAGATCTTGATTCACCTGATCTTCTTGTGTTTCTCTTGTGTTGTCTTTCTTGACTAGATTGTAAGCTCTGAAGAGCATGGACTGTCTCTTACATGTTTGTGCAGCACTGTGTATGTCTTGTAGCGCTATACAAATGCTTAGTAGTAGTAGTAAACCATAAGACAACCACCACAACCTAGATTATAGGTAGCACAGCCTCCCCTACCATTGCACAGGTCATGAACAATCTTCTTATACAGGGTTGACCCATCCACTAGGTAGCCGCCTAGGGCATCAGGCCTCTATGGTGGCAGACAATGTGCTTCTGCATACATGGCCTGCCGCTTCTGACCCCTCTCCCCTGACAGGAAGTTGTGTCGCAGGGGAGTCAGAAGTAGCAGACCATGTGTGCCAAAGCACATGGCCTGCCGCCAAGCCGTCCTACCAACAGAATTGGCAGCAGCGAGGGGGGGGGGGGTGAAAGGCATGGCAGAAACCCTTGGGCTGGCCCTGTTCCTATAATACTGTGTCCCTCATTTAAATACCTAGCCATTTATATAGATTCAGAACTGTCCTTCTCTCAGATCTGTCAAGTTGTTAAGGTGTCCTTCACCATGTTCCATTGGTTCCAAACCATTCATCCTTTCTTGGAGTCTGCTGCACAAACATTACTTAATCGTAGCATGATTGTAGCTTGCCTGAATTACAGCAATTTGATTTATGCAGACATCCCATCTTACCAATTAAAGAAATTACAGCCTGTCCAGAACACAGCCTTGCAAGTACTAGCTTAGGCAAGAAAATTTGACCATCACACCTTTGCTGTTCCTATACCACTGGCTCCAAGCTCTTTACTGAGTGCATCACAACATTCTCACCCTAGTTCTCAAGTCTTTACATAACAAAGCCCCTGATTACTTATTTTCCCTTACCATCCCCTATGCCTTCCATGTTACTTATGTTCGTTGCATGGAAATAAGCTCCCCTCCTCCTCCTGAAGCTGCATTTCATCGCTGCCCAGCCTGTCATGCCACCACCCTCTCCCATCAGTCATCTTCTCACCTCGGGGAGGGGGGCAGCATGGCGATACATCCGCTGTATCAGGCTTTAAAGTGCCTGCGCTAGTGCGCTCAGGGCCTGCCACTCCTGCCCCCCATCAATGCAACTTCCTGCCACTCCTGCCCCCTCCAACAGGAAGTTGCATCAGAGAGGGGCAGAAGCAACAGGCCATGAGTGCGCTTGCACAGGCACTTCAAAGCCCGATTCAGCGGAAGCATCCATGTGCCACCTCCCATCCCAAGGTGAGAAGATAGATGCTGGGAGGGGAGCATGGCAGCACTGTAATCGCCAGTGGGACAGCATGGAGGGTCTTCCTACGGTGGCAGAAACACTCAGGCCAGCGCTGAAAGCAAGATATGAAAGCATTAGAAATGTGGCCTTCTTCTGTATTGCCCCCTCATTATGGAATTGCTTACCTTCCCTCATTGGTCTTGAGCTCAGTTATAAAAAGTTTAAAGTTCTAAAGACTCTTCTATTTGAGCAGGCCTTTGGGATTGGGCTGGGCTCATGAAGACAACTGTTGTGCAGCTTCCTTTCATACTGCTCTTATTCCCCTTTCCTATCATTTCTGGAATTCCTTTCTCAATTATTTGTATTTTACTATTGATTACAAGCAGTCTTGCTTATCTAGAAAAGCAGTATATTAAGTACAATAATCTATAACTATAATACAAAATAATTCCCACTGCTGGCTTAGGTTGAACCAATGCCCTCTGCAAGTTACCCCAGTGCTTTGTTTCCATTCTCTATGTTTATCCCAGACCTTTTTGACTTTGGGAGTCATTTTAGAAGCTGTTTGTGAGCTGAACATCTGAAAATGAGCATTCAGATGTGCAAATCACAGAGACATCCCAAGACCAATTTTAGAAAGCCAGACCTATAGTCATCCTCCAGTGAAAGCACGTCCATGTAGCATGAGGATGTGGTGGAGGTATGTCCTGTGCAGTGCAACGGTTACTGCAACATTCATCTTTTGGGGTGGAGACAGAGCACTTTCAGAAGGAACTTATACGTGCCTCCCTTCATTGCTGCCACTCCCCTGGATTTTTGGGCATTGTGTTCTGGACATCTTCAACTCTGTCTAGACAACCTTTCTAAAATTCCACTTTTTGCCTCCACCGCCTCTATTGAGTGCTCCCTATACACACCCATCCCCATCCACACTAAGCTCTCATGTATGAATCCAAGTTGATTTTTGGTGCTTTTCAACTAAAAGCTAGAAAGCACTAATGTAGTAGTTGAATCCATCCATGCAGGGGCCACAGAATGCCTCTTTGAATGGTTGGGGGGGAGGCAAGCTCTGCCTTGACTTTACCCCAAGCTCCACCCTAACTCTGGTCCTAACCCCCATGGCCTGCCACTCCTGTTCAGCCCGTGGGTATCCCATCTCCCGCCAGCATAACAGGAGGGATTGCAATCGCAGCAGACTCCTGTCTCAAATGGCTGATCAGATCTCCCACAGGCAGACAGGAAGAGTCTTTGCCGCACCTTCCACTCCTGCCCACAAGCAGGCACATCAAGTGCTTTTTTTCCTCTGCTGTTGACAAATGTTTGGTGGGGCCCACCCCATTCCAACACCTTTGCATCCATGTGAAGACTTGATAATATTACCTGCCAGGGGATCTATCAGAATGAAATTTGGGGACAAAATTGAATAGGGACATGGAATTCAGTGTTGTAAAATATTTTAGGAGACCAAAGTATCAGTTAAAGTTCTTACACAGGGATAAAATGATGTCATCCACCAGTGCAGAAGCATGAGGAAAGGACTCTGGCCAAGAAACCCTAAAAATAGCAGTTATCCACATCCATCCACCGACCCTGCTTTTTGTCTTGATAATAAAAAGACTGTCACATAAATGCTAGCTTGCAAATGATGACCACAGGATAAAGATACAGCAAAATAAAGGTACATGAAGGCCCCAAGATGATGGGTCCACTAATGAAAGAGAGCAGGAGACCCCATCATGAGATACTATAGATGGTCCTGACAAAGATATACCCATAACTGTGTTAATCCCCTTATCCAGGATATTCAGGTGTCGTCACTGCATGCCACGATGCTAACCGGTTAGCATTGGGGTGTTCCAGCAGAAAGGAAGAGGTACTAATGGAGTCATAGACTGAGGCAAATCTTTCTTAGATGGGACAGATGGTTAGTGTAAAAATGAGCACCCTACCTAGATTGATCTATTTCTTATCTTTACAGAGAATTTAGTTGCCATGTTTGTTGACATGAATACTGTCTGTGGAAATAAGGATCAACAAGCAAGTTTAGGCAATACCTTTTTATTGGACTAACTTCAGCTGTCTTTGATAAGCTTTTGAGAGTTATTCTTTCTTCAGCAGGTCAACTGCAGTGCCCGTTAAAATTCGTAAGAATTTACAGTGGAAGAATTTTTGGCTTTAGCCAAAGACACCATCTAGAAGGGTTATACCAGAATAGAGCCAAGAGAGTTAGCAGTGCCTGCCCTAGAATTATACTCTAAGTATTCTTTTTTTCACTGCCCATTGCTAGCTGGCTAATTTCTGCACTATGATTTGGGAGAAAGCCAGGTTACCATGTATGAAAAACCTTCTCTTGCTCCAGGTAGATACTGAATTGCAAAGAGGCTGCCCAACTTCAAGCTCTTTTAGAATGGTCTGGGTTAGGAAAGAACAAACAATATGTTGGTATGGAGTAAAAACAAGTAGGGGATAAGTCCTTCTCCAAGTGAGATCTAATGGAGCAGATCTTTTTTCAAAACCAGGAAACAGGATTTTGTAATGAATGTAATCTGTGCATCAAGATTGCAGCCCAAGGTCTTCAGTATCAGAACTAATGGTAAGGGTTATCCATGGATAGTGGAAGCATAATGAGGAGTATCAAAACATCCTGATATCCACATTGTCTGAGTTTAGCTATGTATAATTTTAATTGATTAGCATTTAGCCAGTCTGCCACAGAGTTCAAACAGATATCACTGGTCAACAAATTTTTACAAAATGTCATGTTACTGAAATAAAAATAGTCATTTCTTATCAATTTTTATATGCTGAACACAAATATGACAGTGAAATTGCAAAGTTGGCTCTAGTTTTTTTTGTAATCTACAAGAATTAATGTTTACATCACAAAATGCATGTCAATAGTAAATATAATAGGCCTTCGGTTAATACCTGTAAAAAACCAAGTCATAGACTACTTCTTAGATTTTTTTGCCTGTCTCTTGTACAGCTGTTCGGGAGCTTCTCTGGGGAATGTCCAGCAGTAGTCAGCCAGCATTGCAGTGGACCATTTTCCCTGGTATCTTTGCTCCATCATTGCGAAATCCTGGTGAAAACGTTCGCCCTGTTCATCACTAACCATACCACAGTTGTCAGGAAAGAAATCGAGATGGGAATCAAGGAAATGGATCTTTAGAGACATATTGCAGCCAAGTTTCTGATACTGCATCAGCATGTCTTCTACTAGTTCCTTGTAGTTTTCTGCCCTAACATTCCCGAGAAAGTTTGTTGACACTAGGCAAAAAGCATTCCATGCTTGTTTCACATCACTCTGCAGCAAGTTGTTGAAACTGGTCATCTTTGAAGAGCTCTCGAATCTGAGGACCCACAAAACTCCCTCTTTAATCTTAGCTTCGCTGAGTCGAGGGAATTTTTCATGCAGGTATTGGAAAGCTGGTGAAGTGCGGTCCATGGCTTTCACGATGTTTTTCATCAAACCTAGTTTGATGTGAAGGGGTGGTAGCAGGATTTTGTGAACCTCAACCAGGGCTGGGTGCTGGATATTCTTCTCTACAACTATTACAGTTTGTCTGCGATTCCATTCCTTCCGCAAGTAGAGCCAATCCCTTGCTCGGCTATCCCACTCACATAAGAAACACATGTATTTTATACATCCCTGCTGCAGTCTCATTAAAAGGACAACTACCTTCAAGTCACCACAGAGGTGCCAGCTGTACTTGTTATAGTTAATGGAAGTCAGTAGATGCTTTAAGTTAGTGTATGTCTTTTTCATGTGGACGGCGTGCGCTACTGGAATAAATGGAAGACTGTTTCCATTCTTCAAAAGCACAGCTTTCAGACTCAGTTTCAAAGAGTCTATAAATAGTCTCCAGTCTTGTGGGTCATGAGTGATTTTTAAGGCATTCATGAGGCTTTCAATATCAGAACAGAATACCAGATTACTTTCCTTTCCAACTGCGTATAGTACACTGCTGACATCAGATGGCTTCAGCAGCCGTCTGGCAGTAGTATTGCTTTTCATCAGAAAATGATGCAATCAACTCTGGATGATGTGTGCATGCTGGTATTATGCAATGTGTGCAATATTACATCATTCAAGGCTTATTTGGGATGTTGTTGATGTCCTACTGGATACATTTACACGGTGAAACGTCAAAAATGAACTACATGCAATATCTTCAAAACGAGATGCAATAAAAAATTTTAAATGTTATATTTGTATTCAGCTCACCGAGATACTACAGATTAAGGCCTTTTAAAGTCAGTAACGATTTCAGTGTTGACCAGTGTATTCAGAAGCAATAAGATCAGTGTGGATAATAAGCTGGACATCTCAGCAAAAAAAGTATCCACTTACTCCCTTGGACTGCACCAACAAAGCCAATGGGCTTAAAAAATTATTAAAAAGCACTGGAGAAAACATTGTCCCCTGTGGAACCCTACAGGTTAAGGAGAACTCCTGTGATCTTTCTGAGTTAAAAGCAATCATAAACGTGCAATCAAATGAAAATAAAAAATCAAAATCATTGCAAAACCTGCCCTTTAATTCCTAGTTTAGCTAATCATTGGATCAAAATCTAATGTGCAACTAAGTCAAAGCTGCCAATAAATCTAGCGATACTAATCCTCTAAGCATTCTTTTATTTTGCTGCCCATTGCCACCAGACTAGCTTCTGTACTATGATTTGGGCAATTGCCATGCCCGAAAGATGTTATTTTGTTACATATAGGTATTTAATTACAAACAGACTGATTTTTCAATAAGCTTAATAACAAAAGAATTATTGGAAACTGGCCTATAATTATCTGGAAGGGAGGAGTCAAGTTTAGGTTGTTTTCAAGACAGGACGCACAATGGCTTGTTTCAAATCCTTGGAGGTTTTCCTGAATCTAAATCTTTCAATATCAAGGAATGAAAAATTCATGTACTGATTTCTTCAAAATTTTAATGGTAAAGGATTAATCTCAGTTTCTGGATTCACAGGAACTAAAATCTTAGCAAACTTACTAAGTGAAATATGATTAAAGGAATAACAGTAAGCTAAACCTATTAAAGTTTCATTCTTCATCAGTGTCCCAGAGTCTGAACCAGCATTTAACAAAAGAGGCCACATAGTCAATGAGATATTACTTGAACATGATGCTCTCAACTTTGGAAATTTTTGAATTAAAAGAAATGTGCAAGCTCATTAGTAGACAGTGAAGATTCAACTTCACCTCTTGCATCTTGAGAACTTGATAATTCAGCAACAATGCAATACAATTCTTTAGCAGGAACTATGGTGTGGTTAACCAAAGGTCAAAGGCTGACTTGTGATTTATTTTTATTTATTTATTTAGAGTTTTTTCTATACTGCGCTATTCATCATCAGTGCGGTTCACAGATAACATAAATGTCCGGTGTGGGGGATCTACAGCGGACTTACAGTAAAACAGGGGAGTTTAACTTGGAGAACAGATAAAACTATATACAAGTTAGTAACAGTTTAGCATGGGGTTTGGTAATGTTCAAAGAATGAATGAATGTTCAAAGAATGAATGAATGGTGTGACTCATATATATACATAATGTTTACAAGTCGAAGGGATGTGTGGAGTCATGAGTGAGTCAGAGGTAGTTACAAAGCTGGGAGGTGTAAAGGAAAGACTTCAGAGGAAGTCAGCCACTGGGATTTTGCCTAAATGCCATAATAAAGCTACTAGGATATAGGAACTCTCCTTCCAGATATAAGAGGCAAAGCATCTTTAATGCAAGCCTGAGAACAAGATTTTCAAGGAGGCTTCCAGGAAGAAGGGCCAAAGCTTTTGCATCCATTGCTTAGGTGAATTTCTCAGCCAATTTTAAAGAATAGCGATAAGGTTTTGGACCAGGCTTATCTTGCTCCTGAATGTTTAAGGAACTGATATCACAGAGAGGATGGTCTATGCTGGAGGCATTATGGGCAAGAAGGATGCTTCTATCATATGTGATGGAGTTGCCCTGTCAGTCCAAAATTATGGGAGGGAGTGATAATGATAATTCAAGAGATAACAACTCTATCAATAAAAATCTATTGATTGTTTATTAAAAGGCACATTTTAGAAAGGACATGCCTGAGATTGCTGGGACATCCAAGTGAAACATCACAGTCTATGTCAGTTTTAAAGGGAAGGGCAGACACATGCAAGTCTGGTCTAAAATTGGCAATATTCCTACCCCTCATCGTAAACATGTATGTCAAAAGAAGTCAAGATGTGCAGGCACACACAGGGACAGCACGGACATGTGCAGTGGGAGATGCTATCGTGAATGTGGATGTGATTTGCACATGTGCATGGTCGTTTTCACAAATGCAATTCACAAATAGGGCTTCTAAAATAACCCCCTAAATGTTCCATTGGAGTGGATGGGGGACCCATAGATGAACATTTTATAGTTTTCTGCATGGTGGCAGCCAGATATCTAGGAGTGACAAGGTGAAATCAATCTAATTTGCCATCTCGATTAAAGGTGGTTAATTGATTATGTGAGATATGTACATTGAACAAGATCACAGCCTTCAGGCATCAGAAATGTAATCTGCATGAAAAGATTTAGGGTTCCTTTGAGGCCTGGTATGACAGGATTCTAAAGAATTAACAAACAGGTATGTGGGGTGGAGGGAAAGATGGGGTGGGGGCAAGGGTTCTTTTTATTCAACATCTATGGCTTCTGGCTATTTGGGATTTGGGCTATTTGAAGAACTAGTAAGATTGGATCCTTGTATAAATTATGATTAAAGGATGAATTAGATAAAAGGAAAAACAAAAAAGGAAAATAAGTTAGTCCAATAAAAAGGTATCACCTTAAAGCATTCTTGGACTAGCTTTTAAAGGTTAAAATCTTCTTTAGGTCAGGACAGTTTCTGACCTGAAGGAGGTTTTAACCTTCAAATGCTAGTCCAAGAATCTATCAAGTTAGTCCAATAAAAAGTATCACCTTATTTTCCTTTTTTTGTTTCTCCTTTTATCCATCATTAAAGTGAATTAACACGGCAAACACACTACTTTAACCCATGACGAATCAGAAAGCGTAGTTGCTTACCTGTAAAGGGGGTTCTCCATAGACAGCAGGGGTATGGAACCACACTATATGGGCGACATCCTGTCATGCCCACCACCACCTAGGCAGCTGCCTAGAGGCAAGGAGCGTGCTTTTTTTGTGTCTCTTGTTGATAGGGGAAATCCAGAGCCGAGGCTTCTGGGATATGTAGTTGTGTAAATTAATACTGAGGCCAAGGGTTTTTGAAGGCTAACACAGGAATTTATTTTTCTTCCTTCGTAACAAGGATCATTGTAATCTCATCACATGCAAAACAAAATAGGATGCTTCTCCAACACAAAAAGAAAACTTCTATGTCCAAGTTTCCCCAGTAACTTAAAAGTATACTGCTTCTGCCAGTGTAATACAGAGATATGGGTTTTTGTTCACAATTCCAGCATTCAAGAATAAGGCCTTCGCAGTTCCTGCTCAGTTTGAGCCTTGGTATCTGCTTCTTTCAAAGTGTCCAACATTCAAATCACAGCTTCCAGGCTTTCTCTCTATTCTATGCACTGGAATTGCTTCTGGCCAAGTGTTTAACATTTAAATCACAGTTTCCAATGTTTCTCTCTGTTCTATGCACTGGAACTGCCTCTTGCCAAAACATTTAACATTTAACATTTCTTTCACAGCTGTTCAGGCAGTTAGTTCCTAGGCTTCCCTTTCGTTTCAAACCCAGACCTTCCTTAGCTTGTCTTCTCACAAAGGGAACAATCCATTAACTCTACAGACTCGGGGTCAGAATCCCCTCCCTCTGTCTGCATGTCTTCATATCCGAGGTTTGTTAACTCCTGGTTTTGCACAGCTTGTACCAATGAAGGTTTAACCTCTTCTAGCAACTCTAAGTTTCTCCCAGCGAGACCTTTTTCCACCCTCAGGGATCTTAGCAAGGCTGTGGAGATCCTTATCTTGCATTAGACGGTTCAGTGAGTCTAACTGGCTTACATTATTCTTAACAGCAGCTCTACTCACAGTCCTGTCCAGAGCTGATGATTTCCTAGCAGCTTCCTGTACTGCTGCACGTGTACCTTGCTCCTGGTCAGCAACTCTCCCAGGCAAAACCCTCCTATCTCCAGACCTGGCTGCACTTCCTCTGTAGCACGGGTCTCTAACTGGAGCGTGGCTTCCTGTGTGCTGGAACCCTGGAGAATCCCCTCTGAGGCTATCCATGGAAAGTTTCTTCCCTTCAGCCCTTCTGAAGGTTCCTTTTCCTTCTTCTTCCCTGGTGGTCTCCCTTCCTTCTGTTCCCTGGGGCTTAAATGAGTGTAGCTGCCCTACCGGTTCTAACTCCTCCCCCAGGTGCCTCCCATTACCTCTCTTGGTTGCCTTGGAGCTTGGGCGTGGTCTGCACTCAGCAGCTATGTGTGGTTTTTTTTTTTCTTTTTCTGCACTTTGAAACTCTCTGCTCTCTGAGCTATCCCCCTGGCTGGAGGTAAATGTTTGTTTTTCACCTAATTCCATGGGCTCAGATGTGCCTTCGCCACCACACATCCCCCCCCCCCCTTAAGATATTACGGGCTGGTCTTTCAATTCCGACACAGCCCGAAATTTTTGAAAGGGCATCTGCAGTCGTGTGTAATTTCCCTGATCGATGCTCTATGCGGTAATCAAAAGCCTGCAAGGCCATATACCAGCGTGTTAGGCAAGAGTTGTGGTCCTTCATTTGGTTTAACCACCGTAACGGTGCATGGTCAGTGACCAATAAGAACCTATGGCCTGTCAAGTAAAACATCAGTGCCTCCACCGCCCACTTTATGGCCAGACATTCCCTCTCTACGGTGGAATACTTTTGCTCGGATGGCGTTAATTTCTGACTCAAAAACATAACAGGGTGTTCAATGCCCTCATGTTTCTGAGACAGTACAGCACCTAAACCGTCTCCGACGCATCTGTCTGGATAATAAATGGTCGGTCAAAATCTACTCCGCGCAATACTGGCGCACAGCAGAGTTTATCCTTCAAGCTCATAAAGGCTTGCTCTGCTACCGCGGACCACTTCAGTTGGTTGGGCGTGTTTTTTTTCAACATTTCAGTTAGAGCGGCACTTTCTGCCGCGAAATGTGGAATAAAGCAACGGTAGTAGCCTATTAGGCCAAGAAAACTATGCAACTGTTTCTTAGTCAAAGGTTTGGGAAAAGTTTTTACGCTTTCTACTTTGTCTACTAAAGGCCTAACTGTACCATGCCCCACCAGGTGCCCTAGGTACTTTACTTCCTCCCCTCCAAACAGGCACTTAGCAGGATTCAGTGTTATGCCTGCACGCCTCATCGCCTTCAAAACTGCTTCAACACGGGACAAGTGTTGGTCCCAGCTAGAGCTGTGTATTACGATGTCATCCATGTAGGCGGTTGCATATTTTTGGTGAGGGCGTAAGACCAGGTCCACCAACCTTTGGCAGGTCGCAGCTGCCCCATGCAGGCCAAAGGGCATCCTCCGAAACTGGAAAAGACCTATAGGGGTGCTAAAGGCGGTCTTGGGGCGCGATTCTCGGGTGAGAGGAATCTGCCAATACCCTTTGGTCATGTCAAGGGTGGTAAGGTATTTCGCCTGGCCTAGCCGATCTAAAAGTTCTTCTATCCGTGGCATGGGATAAGCGTCAAACCGGGAGACGGCATTAACCTTTCGGAAATCAATGCAGAACCGCATTGTTCCATCCGGTTTCAGGACAAGCACTATGGGGTTATTCCATGGGCTTCGGGACTCCTCTATGATCCCCATCTTAAGCATTTCCTGCACCTGACTCACGACCTCGCGTTGTTTAGCCTCGGGCAACCTATAGGGCCTCTGCCGTACTACCTCCCCTGGTGGAGTCACTACCTCATGGGCCACTAAGTTAGTTTCTCCTGGCACGGGCGTTAGGACGTCAGGAAAACGCCTTAACAGTCCCAGCAATTCCTGCTATTGTGACCACGAGAGCCCCTCCCCCATCCTTGGTATTGGCTGTGTCTTACAATCTGCCAAATGTGGGCCTAGATCCTCGTCCTCCTTCTCTTCGCAAGTCGCGGTTAAACCCTTCATCTCTGCCTGCCCAGTAGACCCATATCCTCTGGACCCTCATATGGTAGTGGTCATCTCGGGTACTTCTTCCAGTGGTGGGAAGCCTACCCTTTCACAAATAAGTTGTGCGATCCTATCGCCTATGTTTACCCTAAAATATTCCTGGGCGAAGTTAAACAATAGCACCTTGACCGCTTCCCGATAATCGGGGTCAATGACCCCCGCCCCCACGTCTATGAAATTCTTTAAAGCTAGCCCCGAGCGTGGAGCGATGCAACCATAACAGCCTGGAGGCATTTCCAACTGGAGGCCTGTCTCAACTAAGGCTCTTCCTTGCCGTGGAATGATCGTTTCTACTGCGCTACATAGATCATAGCCAGCAGCCTGTTCCGCAGCGCGCTTAGGAGTCGTTGCATTAGGGGTGGTGCGGCAGTATCTTACAACAAACTTGGGCCTATTGTCAACTTCCTTGTTTCGGGGTACTTTCCTGTGTCCTTGTTCCTGCATATTTCCAAACGGACCAGGCACTGGGCTTATCCTAGCTTCTGTTTTTCCCTTATCCCTAAAGGAAACCTTTCCGTCCTTCTGAAAGGGTAAACCCCCTCCCATCTCAGTTGGGGAGTCATTTTCCCTCTCTGGGGTTTTGGGCTGCCCTAGGGTGGACACCATGCCTGCCTTTGGTTGTAATTCTTCCTTCAACCCCCGCCTGAACTGGGGCCAATCCCGCCCCAATACCAGGGCGTGTGGTAGCCTAGGTACAACAGCTACAGGTATTCTCCGCCTCATCCCTAGACCCTTTATCATGACATGGTATATGGGGTAAAGTGATGCTGCCCCATAGATACATCTAATCTTCACGCTGCCTTCAGATGGCTCTAGGACCTGACTATCCTGAGATTCAATCTTTTTCCAGAGCTTCCGTGAGATCATGGACTGATCTGCTCCGGAGTCCAGCAAGGCTTCCATAGCGATACCCTCTACTTCTACCGCCAAAAGGAACCCCTCCCCATTCTCTTTAGAATGGGTGGTTACTAGGGCTGTCCTTGCTTTACAATCTCTTTTTAGATGTCCCTCCTCCCCACATGAAAAGCATTTCTTCCGTGCATAACAAGATACATCCATGGGTATAGCCTTTGTAGTTCCACTCATCATTGGCCTTACCTTCCTTTCTGATGATACTACATCTGCCCAATTAGAAACACCCCCCTTCACTTGGCCTACCAATTCCGCTTCCATAAAGCGCTCTGCCAGTGAGGTAGTATCATTGGTGCTTCGGCAGTCTTGGAGGATCAGAAAGGTTTGTAGGTCTTTTGGAACTGCCTCCATAAACTGTTCCAACACAATACAGTCTAGTATGGAATCTATGGTCCTAGCCTCCGGTGTTAGCCACTTCCATGCCAAACCCCTAATGCGCTGGCAAAGAGCTTGCGGCGTTTCACCATGCTTTAATTTGCAACTTCTCAAGAGGCGGCGATAAACCATAGGCGTCAGACCTAGGCAGTCTCTTATAGCCCTTTTTAGCTCCTCGTAATTGGAGGCTAAGGCAGCGGGCATGGCCTGGTATGCTGCTAGCGCTTCGCCAGTAAGAGAAAAGGCTAGGCGCACTGCCCACTGGTCTTTTGGCCATCCAGTTAAGAGTGCTACCCTCTCGAAAGCTTCCACAAAAATCATCTATATCATCATCTTTGGTTAACTGTCCAAAGGAAAATGTCCCGGTGTTAGGTAACCCCAGCCCTTGTAAAGCGCCTAGGGAACCTGATAGTGTCCTGTTGGTCTCCGCTGCTTTTTCCTGCGCCCCTAGCCAGGCCCCCATCATCTTCAGGAGCGGCTTATGCTGCGCTTGCAACATGGCTGCAGTATGCTCTTGGGTTCTTGCGGACATCTCCTGTTGTTTCTGAAATTGTTTGGCCATCCACTGGAGAAGTTCTTGGCGCTCCATCTCCGGTCTGCGCTGCAACGAGACAAAAAAAGAGAAAACACCAAGTGCGGCCCCAAAAGGCAATCACTCCTTCTCCAGCTTTTATCGAACCCTGCTGTACCCTGCCCCCATATCCTCTTATAACCCTTTTTATACATGGGTTACCTGATACCGGGGCAGCCTCAGGTTTGTCAGCAAGCAGGTCTCTGCTCGGTCTCTCCGCTCCAGTTCGACCTCTGCTGCCAGTCCGGTCTTTCCAAAACCCTCAGCAGTGCTCTGTACTCTGTCACAGGCTTCTGTAGAAGTTCTTTCCTTTTCGCGCTGTTGCACAAATCTTGCGCATGCGTATGCGAAGGTAGAATCCTTAAAACTATGCCAGTTGTCACGCCCACCTCCACCTAGGCGGCTGCCTAGAGGCAAGGAGCATGCTTTTTTGTGTCTCTTGTTGATAGGGGAAATCCAGAGCCGAGGCTTCTGGGATATGTAGTTGTGTAAATTAATACCGAGGCCAAGGGTTTTTGAAGGCTAACAAAGGAATTTATTTTTCTTCCTTTGCAACAAGGATCATTGTAATCTCATCACATGCAAAACAAAATAGGATGCTTCTCCAACACAAAAAGAAAACTTCTATGTCCAAGTTTCCCCAGTAACTTAAAAGTATACTGCTTCTGCCAGCGTAATACAGAGATATGTTTTTTTTGTTCACAATTCCAGCATTCAAGAATAAAGCCTTCGCAGTTCCTGCTCAGTTTGAGCCTTGGTATCTGCTTCTTTCAAAATGTCCAACATTCAAATCACAGCTTCCAGGCTTTCTCTCTATTCTATGCACTGGAATTGCTTCTGGCCCAAGCATTTAACATTTAAATCACAGTTTCCAATGTTTCTCTCTGTTCTATGCACTGGAACTGCCTCTTGCCAAAACATTTAACATTTAACATTTCTTTCACAGCTGTTCAGGCAGTTAGTTCCTAGGCTTCCCTTTCGTTTCAAACCCAGACCTTCCTTAGCTTGTCTTCTCACAAAGGAAACAATCCATTAACTCTACAGACTCGGGGTCAGAATCCCCTCCCTCTGTCTGCGTGTCTTCATATCCGAGGTTTGTTAACTCCTGGTTTTGCACAGCTTGTACCAATGAAGTTTTAACCTCTTCTAGCAACTCTAAGAGTTTCTCCCAGCGAGACCTTTTTCCACCCTCAGGGATCTTAGCAAGGCTGTGGAGATCCTTATCTTGCATTAGACGGTTCAGTGAGTCTAACTGGCTTACATTATTCTTAACAGCAGCTCTACTCACAGTCCTGTCCAGAGCTGATGATTTCCTAGCAGCTTCCTGTACTGCTGAACGTGTACCTTGCTTCTGGTCAGCAACTCTCCCAGGCAAAACCCTCCTATCTCCAGACCTGGCTGCACTTCCTCTGTAGCATGGGTCTCTTCCTGGAGCGTGGCTTCCTGTGTGCTGGAACCCTGGAGAATCCCCTCTGAGGCTATCCATGGAAAGTTTCTTCCCTTCAGCCCTTCTGAAGGTTCCTTTTCCTTCTTCTTCCCTGGTGGTCTCCCTTCCTTCTGTTCCCTGGGGCTTAAATGAGTGTAGCTGCCCTACCGGTTCTAACTCCTCCCCCAGGTGCCTCCTATTACCTCCCTTGGTTGCCATGGAGCTTGGGCGTGGTCTGCACTCAGCAGCTATGTGTGTTTTTTTTTTCTTTTTCTGCACTTTGAAACTCTCTGCTCTCTGAGCTATCCCCCTGGCTGGAGGAAAATGTTTGTTTTTCACCTAATTCCATGGGCTCAGATGTGCCTTCGCCACCACAATCCTCAGTAGAGCCTGGTGTGCAGGAGTATCCACTAGCTCAGAGAAGTCTTTGACATTCTCTGAGCCTACATACAACTTTCCACTCTCTGGAGATTCAGTTGATGTCATAGCTGGGCTTGCTATTCAATTTAGTCCATTGTGTCCTGGTTTTGGTGTATTACAGGGGGAGGGGGTTGTCTTTATTTTGTGGGGGGAAACAGGAGGAAGGAGTGTGGCTACATACCCTGCTGTCTCCAGAAAACCCTCATTACAGGTAAACAATTATGCTTTCTTCAGAGACAAGCAGGAGGATGCAGGCACACTGTATGGGTGAATCCAAAGCTGAGGGCCGCTCTGATGTTTATTTACATTTATTTATTTACATTCTCTTATATACCGTGCTATTCTGCATCAGTGCGGTTTATATTGAACAAACTGAAATTACATTGAACAGGGCATTATAACTTGGAGATAACTATTTTACAGGGAACATGGGCTATGGAGGGTTAAGTGATGTTGGTTGCAGTACTGCGGCCTGGATCCCTTTGCAGGGGTGGAGGATTATGGAGCAAAGAGATTATGAAATACTGCCTGCCCCAAAGGCCAGGTCTTGCGCTGAGGGATTGTCAATGCTGTAGTGCTTGGTGAAAATATGAATTCCTAAGCGTCCCTCCAGTCCAGTCCCTTTCCTCTGGGTTGTGCCCCCCTTCCAGAAGCTTGGAGACTGAGCACGTCATCTTTTTTGATGACACTAGGATATAAATAGCACTGGCACCTCCCACCAGTTCCAGTTTTGCTCAGTCTCCAAGCAGCTGGAAAGAGTCAGTAAGCCAGAGGATAGGCTTACTGGAGAGACTTAGGATTTAGTGGGGGATTTTGTTTTATTTTATTTACCTTTCTTCATTTACTTTATTTCTCCTCCTTTCTAGAAGGGCTCATTTTTAGAGACATCCCCCTTCCCCTTCCCCTTCCCCCTCCCCCTCTATTCTTCGGGGGTTAGGAGGAAGAGGCTTCAGGCAGCCCGCTTGCAAAGAAAAAAAAAACCGGAAGCGGTGCCTGCCTGGGATCCAGCCAATTCGAGTCAGCTGAAGCCCTTGCCCTCTGCCTGTCTCGCTGCCGAAGCCCTCCCGGTGGCTGAGCGCAAGAGCGGGAAGACGCAGAGCCGGCAAGAGAGAGAAGAGTCAGGTCAGAAGAAGCTGGGGGCAGGAGCGCAGCAGCGAGCTGCATGGTGCTCAGAGACAGCCACGTGGTTTCCGGCTGCATGATGCATCAGAGTCTGGCCGGTTGCATGATGCATCAGAGTCTGGCCAGTTGCATGATGCATCCGAGTCTGTTTCCTCGGCTGGAAGTGAGCAGCAGCAGACCAGGTACGCTCCTCATTCTTTTTGCGCACTTTTCAGCGCCCGTTACTGAGACGGCCCAAACAGCCTTGCTGGGAAGTTTCCTGTTTTAAGCCCTATTTGATCGGCCTTTACATCTAAGTTATCCTAGATTTAAAAAAAAAAAAAAAAAAGAGTTTTGTTTTGTTTACTAGGTTCAATTCATGTATATGTTTATATCTAGATATATTTAGATACTGAATACCTTTGATCTGGCCACAATACCACAGCTCTTTCGGTCTCTGGTCCCTCAAGCAGTGAGAAATAAGCAGAGAGTAACACAGAACACAATCACACACAAAGTGCCACTTTCTTTGAACTCAGAGGGAAAGCAACAGAAGGTCCATGGACACAGCACGGTTCCACCTCTGTTGGATTCAAAGTCTTCCTCCCTTGAAGCTCTTTTTATTAAAGAAAAAGGGGAAGTAACACAGTCATTAATCATAAACATGAAATAACACAAGGTGTTGCTAGAATTCTTTTACAGAGCAAGAGCTGATTACAATGTATTAGATGAAATTTACTTGATTATGACAGAATTATTTATAATTGCAGAGTTGCAGAAATTATGCTGTGCCAGCAGTGACCTATAGTTGACTGTACAATGAACTATGGTTGCACAGTTCATAGCCTATGTTTACTCTTTATGCTTGCGTTAACAATGTTCTCAAACTATTTTAAAGACAGTTAAACAGAACTCATGATCATGATATCCTATTCTATTTAAGAGGAAGTAGGTGAAAGGACAAACCCACGAGTGACAGCCACTGCCAGCAAAGTTCCTCCATCAGCACATCCCAGAGATCTGCATCAAGAAATTCATGCATCTTCAATTACATATCGGGGATTCTGGTATCCCTTTTACTTGTCCATTCCTACAGATAACGTTTTTTATATATACCTTTAAGGGATAGACACATTTTCTGACTTTACTGGGGGGGGGGGGGGGGTATAACCATGCCAGCTAAACCGCAGTGCTTAGTCTGCGGGACCCACCGGGGGCAGTGTCAGAGGCCGACATGTGTAGAGGCTGTGCGGCAAAGGCAGCCTCGGTGGAGCAAGGAATTCAGGTGGGTATGTCTCAAGATCTGTTTCCTCCCGCCTCTCAGGAATCAATGGAGCCTCTGGAGGCAATGTTCCGGTCGGCGTCTTCCCATCCTTCTTCCCCGGAGCAGTCCGCCCTACCGCTGCCTCAACCCAGTCCCTCTACCTCTTTGGGAGGTATGGAGGCGGGGTTTTTTTCCCCTGAATTCATCCTGCTGCTGCATAAGACGTTCTGCCTGAATCAGCAAGGAGCGCATGGGCAGGGAGCAGCGCAGGGGCGCGCGATAGCATGACAGTCGGAGTCCAAGGGGCAGGAGGAGGCAGGATTACCGCCTAAGCAGGCTAGGCTCGCTCATGAAGAAGTTCTCCATTCCCCTCTGTCCGAGATCTCCCCTTCCAGAGTCTCAGACAGAGAGTTTGGGGAGGATGAGGAAGAACTCGAGGAAGGCGAGATCCCAGAGGAGGAGCAAGCCAGAATTGTTCAGGTTTTCCGCAGGGAAGAGTTGCTGGCTCTGATCGGTGAATCTCTGAAAGTTCTTAATATGGCAGCAGGTGTTCCAGTGGCAGAAGAGGTGCTGGAGGACCCGCTGATTCAGGCGGTCAGGAAATCTCAGAAAGTTTTCCCAGTGCACCGGGTAGTTAGGCAGATGATTCAAGAAGAGTGGGATCAGCCAGAATCCGGGCTAAGGGGGGTACGGTCTATGGCTCGGCTGTACCCTTTGCCGGAAGGGGAAAAAGAACTGCTCCGTTCACCTAGAGTGGATGCTGCGGTTTCAGCGGTCACAGAAAAGACTATGATACCAGTGGAGGGCAGCACTGCCCTCAAGGATACCCAGGATAGAAAGCTGGACACTTTGTTAAAGCAAGCGTTTGACATTAGTGCCCTAGCTCTCCAGGCGTCGGTATGTGGGGCTTGAGTGGCCTGTGCTTGCTTGCGGTGGTCCCAACAGCTCCAACTAGCTGGTGATCTTCCCAGGGAAGTGCCAGGGGAGGCAGCAAGAATGGAGTCTGGAGCAGCTTACTTGGCAGATAGCCAGTATGATCTCATCAGGAGTTTAGCTAAGAACATGGCTTCGGTGGTGGCAGCCCGTCACTACCTCAGGCTCCGCAATTGAGCTGCAGATGGTTCTTCTAAGGCCCGTCTCAGCAGGCTCCCCTTTAAGGGAAAGCTGCTCTTTGGGGAGGACCTGGATAAATTAATAAAGGAACTGGGGGAGTCTAAAGGAGGTAGACTCCCCGAGGACAGACCGAAGCAGAGTCGTGTTCCCGCTCCTTCACGGCCTCAACCTCAGTAGTCACGGAGGTTTCAGTCGGCCCAGTCTGCGCCCTTTCAGAGAGGTCGCTTCCTCTCTAGGGGGCAGGGCTTCCGGGGCTTTCGAGGGGCAGGGAAGGGGTTTGGTGCCTCTTCCTCCGTCTCTGGGCCTAGGAAGCCGCAATGAGGCAACAGGGGCCAGCAGGGAGTTCTGCCGGTGGAGGATGTCTACGGCAGTTCTTCTCAGCCTGGGCCCGGGTCATGTCTGATCAATGGGTCTTAAGAGGTGGTGCGAGAAGGTTATGCTCTTGAATTTGCAAGACCCGTTCTTCTTCCTTCTTGCATTCCCCTTGCAAGTCTCCAGCCAAGGTTGCAGCGGTGGAGGAGACGCTAGCGCGACTGCAGTTGCTAGGGGCAGTCGTGCCAGTTCCCACAGACCAACGTGGCTTCGGTCAATACTCCATCTATTTTGTGATACCCAAAAAGGAGGGTTCCTTCCGTCTGATCCTCGACTTGAAGGGGTCAATCGTTGCCTCCGGGTTCCTCATTTTCATATGGAAACTCTGAAGTCTGTGATTGTAGCAGTGAGGCAGGGAGAGTTTCTGACATCTCTCGACCTCACAGAGGCGTATTTGCATATTCCCATCCGCAAGTCACATCAGCAGTTTCTGAGGTTTGCAGTGCCAGAGGGGCACTTCCAATTTCAGGCGTTGCCATTCGGCTTGGCGACGGCTCCGCGCACCTTTACCAAGGTCATGGTGGTAGTGGCTGCGGCTCTGCGCAAGGAGGTTCTAGTCCATCCATACCTCGACGACTGGTTGATCCAGGCAAATTCCAAGGAAGCGAGTCTGAAGGCAACATCCAAGGTGGTCGGATTCCTAAGGAGTCTAGGATGGGTGATCAATCTGGCGAAAAGCAAGTTGCTGCCCTCGCAGGTGATAGAGTATCTGGGGGCAAGGTTCGACATGGGCAAAGGCATAGTGTTCTTGCTGGCTCAGAGGGCAAGGGAACTAAAGCAGCTGGTACAACAGTTCCTAACCATGAAGGCACCCTCAGCCTGGCATTATCTGCAGGTTCTGGGGACCATGGCGGCGACGATAGAGCTTGTACCTTGGGCCAGGGCCCACATGTGGCCTCTTCAGCGGGCCTTGCTCCGGCGCTGGTCCCATCAGCGTCAGCCCATGTCCATGATGCTCCCCTGTCCGTTGGTGACCAAGGAGGCCTTGCAGTGGTGGCTCCGTCCAGGGAGCCTGGAGTGTGGTATGCCCCTCGAGTCCTCGCTGTGGTTGCAGTTGATGACGGATGCCAGTCTATCCGGCTGGGGAGCTCACTGCGAGGGAGGTTCGCCCAGGGTCTCTGGAGTGCTCAGGATGCTCAGTGGTCTATCAACAGGTTGGAGATGCGAGCAGTAGCTCTAGCCCTCAAAGCGTTCAAGCAGGTAGTCCACCGGAGGGTGGTCTGGGTACTGTCCGACAATGTGACCACAGTGGCATACATCAACTGTCAGGGTGGCACGAGCAGTCCTCCCTTCGAGGAGGCGGCGGAGGGCCTGTTGGAGTGGGCCGAGGTCCATTTAACGGCCTTGTCGGCACAGCACGTAGCCGGAGTAGAAAACATAATGGCAGATTACCTAAGCAGAAACAGAGTGGATCACGGAGAGTGGGAGCTCTGCCAGGACGATTCCCATGATGGATCTCATGGCGTGGTGGGAGTTGGCCAAGGCGAGTCGATTCTTCAGCCGAAGAAAGGAAAGGATGTCGGAGGGCTTGGATGCTCTGGTTCAGATGTGGCCTGCCGACGGACCTCTATATGTGTTTCCTCCGTAGGCGCTCATAGGCAGAGTCCTCCAACTGGTAGAGGCTCACCCAGGTTGGGTGGTTCTCATAGCCCCAGATTGGCCTCAGTGCCAGTGGTATGCCGACCTCATGCGGCTGCTGGTCAATCATCCTTGGCGCCTTCCGGTGAGGGACGATCTCCTGACCCAGGGCCCAGTGCGCATGACGCAGGTGGATCGGTTTTCGCTTACGGCCTGGCTATTGAAAAGGCACAGCTGCAGAAGCGGGGTTACTCTGGAGCAGTGATATCCACTTTGCTGAGTTCCTGTAGACGTTCGACCTGTCTCTCCTATGTGAGGATCTGGCGTGTTTTTGAAGGCTGGTGCGCAGATCAGCACAAGAGGCCCCTTTCGGTGTCCATTCCAGAAGTTTTGGATTTCTTACAGGCAGATTTCGAGAAGAGTCTTGCAGCCAGCTCACTGCGGGTGCAGTTGGCAGCTATTTCTTGTTACCGGGGTAAGATTCAGGGAAAGTCCTTGGGGGAACATACAGATGTAAGTCGGTTCCTGAGGGCAGTGCGGCGCCTGCGGCCCCAGCAGAGGTCACGTGTTCCTCCTTGGGCCTTCAACCTAGTGCTAGACTCTGGCTGTGGATTCTTATGAGCCGATGCAGCGTGCATCTTTGAAGGACGTGACTCTTAAGGCAGTCTTTCTGGTGGCTATCTGTTCGGCCAGACGTATTTTGGAACTTCAGGCTCTGTCCTGTCATCCGCCCTTCCTCTCCTTCTTTAAGGAGAAGGTAGTCCTCCGGACTGTGCCTTCCTTCTTGCCTAAGGTGGTTTCATCCTTTCATGTGAATCAGACAATTTCTCTCCCTTCCTTTTTTGGGGCAGGGCAGGGGGGGGGGAACGATGCACATTTACACTTTTTGGATGTGCGCAGAGTTTTGAAGCGTTACCTGGATCGGACAGCGGCTTTTCGCAAGTCAGAGCAGTTGTTTGTCTTGTTTGGGGGGCCATGTAAAGGCGAGGCGGCAGCCATGGCATCGATCTCCAGATGGGTCAGGGAAGCCATTGCTTCGGCATATATCCGGAAGGGAAGGCAGGTTCCGGTCCGGCTCCAGGCTCATTCTACTCAAGCTCAGGTGGCCTCGTGGGCGGAATTTAGTTTGGTTCCACCACTGGACATCTGCAGAGCAGCTTCCTAGTCTTCCCTGCACACTTTTGCCAAGCATTACCGATTGGATGTTCAGGCCGCAGGAGATGCGGGGTTTGGAGGTTCGGTGCTTCGGTCCGGCCTTACAGGCTCCTCCCAGGCTTGAACTGCTCTGTTACATCCCAGAGGAAAGGGACTGGACTAGAGGGACACTTAGGAAAGAGTAATTAGGCTTTACCTGCTTATTAGCGTTCCTGAAGGAACTCCAGTCCAGTCCCTGATCCCACCCAGATTTTGTTTTTTCTTAACAGGCTTCGCCGGCCCGAAGCAATAAGCTGGCAAGAGAAGGTAAGGGTCAGAGGATTCTCCGCTGGAGGTTCCGGTGATGAGGCAGTGTGGACGGGCAAGGTGCTTAGGTAAGGGCAAGTGCGATCTCAGGTAAGCCTCCTCCTCTTCGGGGGGGTGGGAAGTCCCTTCTGGGGGAGGCGGGCGCTGGTGTTTTACAGTGTTAGTTATAATTCAGTATTGTGTTTGCTTAATTGTCTGCACATTAAGTCTGCTTTGTCAATAGGATATTGGAGCTGGTGGGAGGTGCCAGTGCTATTTATATCCTAGGGTCATCAAAAAAGATGACATGCTCAGTCTCCAAGCTGCTGGAAGGGGGGCACAACCCAGAGGAAAGGGACTGGACTGGAGTTCCTTCAGGAACGCTAATTAGCAGGTAAGGCCTAATTACTCTTTGATGACCAAGTAGTTGCTTTACAGATGTCCTGAGCGGAAACTGAGGCCAGACTGGCAATGGAGGCCTCAGTAGCTTGGAGACAGTAGGGTCACTATCCAAGAGGAGATAGACTATTGCGAGCTGGACCGGATTGTTCGGGTTGAAGGTCATGAAGAGCCAGGAGGCTGAACATATGCCCTCAGTTGCTCATAAGTAGTATAAAAGAGCCCTTCAGCAGTCAAAAAAATGTAGGGCCCAATTTTCATCTGGGCAGTGCTATGCAGTGCATCGACACATAGCCTGCTCCCCTTCTGCCTTACCCAGATTTTCAATGCCAGGGTCATATGCAGCCCCAGCATTGAAAATCTGGGTCTCACTGCACAACCCGGAAGCTGAAGGAGCTAGCTGGGTAGCACCGATTTTCGCTGCTACTCGCTTAGCCCCTGTGTCTGAAAGATAGGTGAGGAAAAACCTCACCTATCTTTAAGGTGCAGAGGGCTAAATGGGTAGCATCAAAAATCGCTGCTACCCGGTTAGCCCTTTCCTCCACTCCGGAATAACCCTAACACACCCCAGTGCTAACCACACAGGATCTGGGCACATTAGGGACATAGCTGGGATTTTCAAAGGGCACTACTCATTTAGGTACCTTTTGAAAATCCCAGATAAGGCATTTACACGGGTAACTAGGGCAGTTAACCCGTGTAAATGCCTTGAAAAATCAGGCCCGTAGTGCTTTTTTCGGCAAGTTGGTGTGCGGGCCTGGGAAAAGGTCTGGAAGGACTATAGTCTGGTTGAGGTGTAAACTTGAGATGACCTTGGAGAGGAACTCTGGGTGCGTTCAAAGGATGACGGTTATGCAGGAAATCTCCAGGAATGAGTCTTCACATATGGGTTTCGTCGGTACCGACGCAGCCTGCGTGGGAACGCTCCCCAGCGTCCAAAAGGAAAGCTTTTGGGAGCATCCCACCGCGCCTGCGCGCTGCCTTCCCGCCTTTCTTAACCGCCTCTCTCCAGTTCTTCTTTTCCGCGGAGCCAGCAGGTCGTGTTCCTGTCACCGCTGAAGAATCTCTTTATTTTATTTCTTTGGTCGCGCGTCTGCCTTCTCAACGCTGGACCGGTACCGCCGGTCTTTTCTTTCTTTATTCTAAAAAAACCCAAAAAACAAAAAACAAAAAAAAACCTACTGTTTTTCTCACTTCAGTGCATTTTCTTCTTTGGCCTTAGGCCTAGGAAATTTTTCCTCATGGAAAAGCCCGCCTCTGGGTTTAAAAAAATGCACGAAGTGCAGCGGCACTATTTCTGTCAATGACACCCATGAATGGTGTCTAAAATGTTTAGGTCCTGACCACTCCATTGCGGATTGTGAGTCCTGCTCCATGATGTCTAAAAGAGGTCTACAGAATCGAGCAGCTAAGCTCAGTACCCTGTTTCCCTCGGATGCAGCTTCGGTTGCATCGACGTCTTCCAGGGCTTCTTCTTCCTCACATGGATCTCAGGTAACCAAACTTAAATCTAGCCGGTCCTCGAAGGGTAGATCTCCCTTCAAGTATCGAGATGCCTCCGGGCTTGCCCTCGGGGAATCCGCACCGGCAAAATTACCCCGGCGGGAGGCTCCGGCTTCCAAAGCTTTATCTATGGGGTCACAGGTTGACATCGATGGCTCGGCCTCGACCGATCACCTGTTGCCATGTTCTGGGGTACCGGTGGTTCCCACTGGTACCGACATCCAGACATTGGTTGCGTCGATGGATCAGAATATCTTGACCATGCAGCGTGCCATCACGGCATTCATACAAGCTGTGACGCCTTCGGTACCGCAACAAACTCTGTTGCCGGTACTGACTCCGGCACCGGTACCGACATCGGTTCCGGTGCCGGTACCGATTGCATCGACATCCGCTTCGGTGTCGACTGCAGCGGTACACTGTTCTGTGATGCCCATCGGTACCGAATCGGTACCGATCACTCCCGATGTCGATACCACCTGGTACGCCTATCGGGCTCTGCAGGAGCATCCAGACAGGCGATACTTCGATTCCTCTTAAGATTCTGATGAATCAGAGGTCTCTGTCGAAGCATCGGTGATCCATCCTCAGGAGCCCTCTTCTCCAAAAAGGAGAATGTCTCCTCCAGAAGACTTGTCTTTTCAAGACTTCATTAGGAAAGTGGCCAGGGGCCTTTCCATCTCAGTGGCCCCTGAGACAGAGCCTAGAGCCAAAAAATTAGATATTTTACAATATCCTAAGGCTCCTAAAGAGGCAGCCACTTTACCAATACATGAGATTCTTTATGATCACATGTTGGGCATATGGGAGACTCCTCTCACCACTTCCCCTCATTCTCGCAGGTTGGACACTATGTATCGTGTTCCTCCTTGTCCTGGCTTCCATAAGACTCAGCTTCCTCACCACTCCATTGTGGTGGAGTCTGCTATGAAGAAGATAAAGAGTACAGAAAGGCACTCTTCTGCTCCTCCAGGAAGAGAATGCAGAACCTTAGATGCCTTTGGCAGGAGAATTTTCCAGGCCAGTATGCTTGTTGCCAGAATCAACTCCTATAGTCTCTATATGGGAATGTTTCTAAAAGAAGTTACAGATCACCTGCAAACTTTATCTCCTTTTATTTCAGAAGATAAAACGGAAGAGTTCCTCACCTGGCTCAAACATGCCCAGGATATTTCCAAGTTTTCCAACCGTGCAGCCTTTGACTCTTTTGAAGGTGCCAGCAGAGCCACGGCCATTGCCATAGGTGCACGCACACTTGCTTGGTTACAAGCTTCTGATTTGTAACCCTGGGTTCAAGATGGACTAGGAAACCTTCCTTGTACAGGTGAAAACCTTTTTGGCAAAGATTAGCAAGCAAAGGCCACCCAAATAGATGCTGAAAATTCTGCTTTAGATAGACTTTCAAAGTCTACTTCTGCTCCTTTTAAGAAAAGGTTGTTCAAAAAGGGTTTTTTTTCCCAAAAAAGGGAAATATTATTCTGCTTATGGTCAGCAGTCATCTTCTGCAGGTCGTTTTGCTACAAAGAGGCAGCAACAACTGAAACAGGCCAAGCCTAAGGCTGCTAGGACTGCTACGGCCCAACAGCCTCAGCCTCCTCAGGGCCTTTGACTTACAACTAGAGAGCTTAACCTTTCTGGCTCTAGAACATCCAGAGCCTCTCACCATTCCAGGAAGGTTGGCTTACTTTGCTCCCAGGTGGGAACAAATCACAGCAGAGCAATGGACCCTCTCCATCATAAGGGAGGGGTACAAGCTTCATTTCTTAAACCTTCCTCCTCACACTATGGTGAGACAGTTCAATTCTCAGACATCTCTCCTCGACCTTCTGGGTCAGGAGATTGCTACCCTTCTTGCCCAAGGGGCAATAGAAGAAGTACCCCTTCTTCAACAGGGCTCAGGGTTCTACTCCCCCTACTTTCTTATCCAAAGGAAAACAGGGGGCTACAGACCCATATTAGATCTCAGAGAATTGAACAAGTTTCTATGCAAGGAGAAATTCAAGATGATTTCTCTCGGTACTCTCCTTCCATACCTTCAGAGTCAGGATTGGCTTTGCTCGCTAGACCTCAAGGACGCGTACACCCATGTCCTCATCCATCCAACACACAGAAGGTTCCTTCGGTTCCTTTATCAAGGGAAGCACTACCAATACAGAGTGCTTCCTTTCGGTCTGGCCTCTGCACCAAGGGTGTTCACAAAATGCATGGCAGTAGTAGCTGCATTTCTACGCACTCTAGGGATATTCATATTCCCATATCTGGACGACTGGCTTATCCGAGCTCCATCCCAGTCGGAGGCCCAGACTTCTCTAACCTGCACAAGGCGTATCCTTCAGTATCTGGGACTTGTAATAAACTTTCCAAAATCCCATCTCACCCCTACTCAGTCTCTAGAGTTCATAGGGGCCTTGCTGGATACCACAACTGCAAGGGCCTATCTTCCCCAGGCCCGTTGCCTACGCTTGGTGCAGTTAGCCTCACAAGTTCAGTTAAAATCCCATTTAACTGCTCGAGAGATGTTACAACTGTTAGGCCACATGGCATCCACTGTGCATGTGGTTCCTTACGCTCGCCTTCACATGAGGGCAGCTCAGTGGACTCTGTCCACCCAATGGACCCAGGCATCAGGTTGCCTGTCAGACAAAATAGCAACCTCCAGTCGCCTCTTTTGGTCCCTCCAGTGGTGGAAGTCCACTCAAAATCTGTTGCTGGGGTCTCCCTTCTAACAGGTGTTACCCCAAGCAACCCTTACAACAGATGCCTCTCCAAGAGGTTGGGGAGCTCATCTTCAAGATCTCTCCACTCAAGGCATCTGGTCTCTACAGGAGACATCTCTACATATCAACCTCTTAGAGCTCAGAGCAATTTTTCTAGCTCTCAGAGTCTTCCACACCCTGCTCAGCTACAAGACAGTCCTCATCCACACGGACAACCAAGTAGCCATGTTCTACGTGAACAAGCAGGGTGGGACTGGCTCTCTGTCGCTTTGCAATGAAGCTCTGAGATTGTGGGCCTTCGCCAGAGAGCATCAAATTCATCTCATGGCAGTGTATCTTCCAGGGGTTCAAAACTCTTGGGCAGACAGACTCAGTCGAGTTCTGCTTCCACATGAATGGTCCCTCCATGGGGACCAGATAGCCAGGATCTTTCGAATTTGGGGAACCCCAAACATAGACTTGTTTGCAAGTCTGTGGAATGCCAAACTTTCCCGGTTCTGTTCCAGAATTCCGTGTCAGGGAGTTCAGGCCAGGGATGCCTTCCTCCTCTATTGGGGGCAAGACTTCCTCTATGCCTTTCCACCCATTCCCCTAATTCCCAAGACACTCTTCAAACTTCAGAGAGACAAGGGGTCTATGATCCTCATAGCACCACATTGGCCACGCCCTCTACTTCTGCATCTCTCTCAAGCTCCCTCCCTGGACTTGGGATCTGCTCCAAACCTCCTGTTTCAGGAGGAGGAAACATTGTGGCACCCAAATCCCCAGTCTCTTCATCTCAGAGCCTGGTTGCTGAAGGCCTAGACCTTCAAGATTTGCATCTTTCTCAGCAAGTGAAGGATATCCTTCATGCTTCCAGAAAGCCTTCCACTAGACGTTCCTATGCTTTTAAATGGAAAAGGTTTGCCATTTGGTGTGCAGAGAAGGGTCTTAACCCTCTTGCAATACCTCTGAATTCTTTACTAGAGTATTTGCTGCATTTATCCCATGCAGGCCTTAAAACGAATTCAGTAAGAGTCCATTTGAGTGCTATTGCAGCATCCCTTAAACCTCTCAATGGACAGCCTATTTCCTCTCATCCTCTTATAGCAAGATTCATGAGAGGCCTTCTTTTGACTAAACCTCCCATCAGACCACCTCCAGTGGCATGGGACTTGAATCTGGTTCTTGGCCAGCTTATGCAGCCACTCTTTGAACCCTTAGCCACTACCTCCTTGAAATTCCTTTCCTGGAAGGTTATTTTTCTCATTGCAGTCACTTCAGCTCGCCGCATCAGTGAGCTGCAAGCCTTGGTGGCTAATCCTCCTTATACAAGGTTCCATCATGACAAGGTAGTCCTCAGGACTAATCCACACTTTATGCCTAAAGTGGTCTCACCTTTTCATCTGAACCAGGAGGTTTATTTACCTGTCTTTTTTCCAGGACCTCATGCATCAAGTGCAGAGAGGAATCTTCATACCCTGGATTGTAAAAGAGCTCTTGCTTTTTACTTACAAAGAACACAGCAACATAGAAAGTCCTCTCAACTCTTTGTTGCTTTTGATCCCTCTCATTTAGGACTTCCAGTCTCTAAGAGAACTCTGTCCAATTGGATTGCTCAGTGTATTTCTTTCGCCTACCAGAGGAAGAACCTTTCTCTGGAGGGCCATGCCACAGCTCACAATGTGAGGGCCATGGCAGCCTCTATGGCTCATCTGAACTCTGTGTCCATCGACCAAATCTGTCGAGCGGCCACCTGGGCCTCGGTTCATACCTTCACAGCCCATTACTGCTTGGACAAGGACTCCCGCCGGGATGCCTTTGTTTGGTCAGGCTGTTCTCATACCTAACCAACTCCTACCCTCCATCCCTGGCTGGATGCCTGAGATTCATGGGTGGAGGTAGAGCCCTTCCCAGGGACTCACAACCTGGGTGATCTCCCAGGCATCTCTAGCTGGGGAGTCCCCATATGTGAAGACTCATTCCTGCTTGTTCCTGGAGATAGCACAGTTACTTACCTGTAACAGGTGATCTCTGGGAACAGCAGGAATAAGTCTTCACAACCCACCCACCTCCCCTAGGAGTTGTATCTCTCTATCTTTCTTTCCTTTCCTCTCTTCTCTCTTTGTCTCAGCTTTAAAACTCGAACTGGAGAGAGGCGGTTAGGAAAGGCGGGAAGGCAGCACGCAGGCGCTGTGGGATGCTCCCAAAAGCTTTTCTTTTGGACGCTGGGGAGCGTTCCCGCGCAGGCTCCGTCGGTACCGACGTACCCATATGTGAAGACTTATTCCTGCTGTTCCCAGAGATCACCTGTTACAGGTAAGTAACTGTGCTTTACATGTATGGGGTTAGTAAACCAAGGTTTGCAGTTCAGTGAGGCATCATGCAGAGAACATAAAAACATAAGATATGCCATACTGGGTCAGACCAAGGTCCATCAAGCTCAGTATCCTGCCTCCAACAGTGGCCAATCTAGGTCACAAGTACCTAGCAGTTTCCCCAAAAGAGACAGGTTCCACAATGCTCGTATTGGGTCAAGCAGTGATACCCTGAGTCCCTTTTAATAATGGTTTATGGACCTTTCTTCCAGGAACTTGTCCAAACCTTTCTTTAAACCCAACTACGCTAACAGCTTTTACTACATCCTCCGGTAACAAATTCCAGAATTTGATTACATGTTGAGTGAAAAAATATTTTCTCTTATTAGTCTTAAATAGGTTACCCTGTAGCTTCATTGCGTGTCCCCTAATCTTTCTATATTCTGATGAAGTAAACAATCAATCTACTTTTATCCATTCCACTCTATTCATTAATTTATAGACCTCTATCATATCTCCCTTCAGCCGTCTCTTTTCCAGGTTGAAGAGCCCTAACCTTTTTAGCCTCTCTTCATAGGGGTATTCTTCAATCCCCTTTACCATCTTGGTGGCTCTTCTCTGTACCTTTTCTAAAAACGCTATATCCTTTTTAAGAAATGGCGACCAGAATTGCACACAATATTCAAGGTGTGGTTGGACCATGGAACGATATAGAGGCATGATAATATCCTTTGTTTTATTTTCCATTCCTTTCCTTATGATACCTTGCATTCTATTTGCTCTCTTGGCCACCACTGCACACTGGATGGAGAGTTTTAAATGTGTTATCCACGATGACGCCTAATGTGGAACCTTGCATCGTGTAACCATAGTTTGGGTTGTTCTTTCATGGGTGCATAACTTTGTACTTGTCCACATTAAATTTCATCTGCCATTTGGATGCCCAGTCTTCCAATTCATCAAGATACTCTCGCAATTTTCCACACAATACTCATGGGTTTAACAACTTTAAATAGTTTTGTCTCATCTGCAAATCTGAATAACCTCACTTGTTATTCCCATTTCCAGGTCATTTATGAATATGTTAAAAATCAGCAGACCCAGCACTGATCCCTGGAGTACTCCACTATTCACCTTTCTCCATTGGGAAAATTGGCCATTTAGCCCTGCCCTCTGCTTTCTAACTTTTAACCAGTTCCTGCCTCCTAACCCATGACTTGAGTTTTGCCAAAACTCTCTCATGAAGGACCTTGTTTCTGAAAGTCCAGATACACTATATCAACTGACTCACCTTTGTCTACCTGTTTATTCACACCTTCAAAAAAAACATAACAGATTAGTAAGTCAAGATCTTCCTTGCCTAAAGCCATGTTGGCTGTCTCCCATTAAGCCATAAAAACTATAAAGCCTATATCGAAGCCTACAAATGATACCTCATAACTTTAAAGAAAAGACTTCAACAAATCTAAACATATTGCAACATTTTAAACAGCCCGCGAGTGAGAGCCTCAGAATCAACTCACTGATAAATCAAATCAGGAGCATGAATAACATCAACGGTTCTCACTCGCTATACACCAACCATTCAACTACACGATATTATAAACATGAACAATTTTTCATTAACACATCATTTAACAGCTTCACAGCATCAAATTGTTAAATTGTCACCACTATCTCAAATCGTGAGTAAGATGGAATTGAGTATCCCCGACGCCAGGGCCGGATTTACCTTGAGTGAGGCCCTACGCCAACAAAAATTGTGGGCCCCCAGCAGGGGCGGCCCAAGGGGGGTGCGAGGCCTCATTTGCATAAGGGGCCTCATTTGCATAAATATTTGCATAATGTTACCATATACTAACTTTTAGTAAACGTGCCTCTTAATGAGTGTATGGATAAAGAAAGACTAAAAGATTTCTACATTACTATAATCCAGTGCCAACTGCCAGACACATTAGGAACTACTACAAACACTGCCCATTTAGAACCCATAGTAAACCCGCCATATCCTAACAGCACTACCAGGACTCACAAAGCACCATACCCTACCAATCAAAAGGCAACACTGCAAATATTAAACCAATACATTTCAGAGAACAACAATACATGACCTACTGGGGAAAGAGAACAAGTGGCAATGTCAAATAGGAATTATATAAACAGAACACCTCAGCTCAGTTACACATGCAGAACATAGACCATCACCAAACAAGTAATCACAATTTAGAAACAGGAAGACAATAATTAAACTGGGAATCCCAAAAGCCAAACTTGGAATGTACAACACTGTAGAAATAAAACTATACATTAATTTGCTCTTGTACTAAACAAAGCGCAGACGTTAATGATGCACATTTACCAGAGCTGACACATTCCAATTAATAAATTCAAAATAAAGAGATATTTTTCTACCTTTTGTGCATTTTTTTCAGCTGCAATTGCTCCAGCCACTTTCTTCTGGTTTCTTCGTGTCTTCTGCTAACTCTCCATCGTCTGCTGTCCATTTGTCCTTTCTTCTCTCTTCTAGATTTTTTTCCATTCTCTCTCTACATCTGCTTTAACATACTAATCTTTCTCCTTTTGCTCTTTCCTCATTCCTATTTCATCCACTCAAATTTTACCCCTCCATCCTCAATCCCCACTTACTCTCCCAATACCCGACCAATTGTAGATTTTTTATCCCTCTCACACAAAATATTTTTCCCTTCTCCATTTTACTCTTCCAGCCCCATCCCATTCTAATCCTCCCCCAACATCAGCTCCCTTCTAGTTCCAGCCTCACCCAGCATCCATTCCCTTCTAGTCCCTGCATCAGCCCATTTCCAGTCCTAGCCACCCATCAGCCCATTTCCAGTCCTAGCAACCCCCCAACCCAATACGTCCTAGCCCCCCATCAACCCACTTACAGTCCTTAACCCCCCATCACCCCATTTTCAGTTTAAGCCCCCCCTATAACCCATTACCAGTCCTAACCCCCCCATCAGCCCACTTCCAGTCCTAACCCCATCAACCCATTTCCAGTCAGCCCCCCATAGCCCATTGCCAGTCCTACCCCCCCCATCAGCCCACAGCCCATTACCAGTCCTAACCCCATCAGCCCACCTCCAGTCTTAACCCCCCAGCCCATTTCCAGTCCTAGCCCCCCCATAGCCCATTACCAGACAGCCCCCATCAGCCCACAGCCCATTACCAGTCTTAACCCCCCAAAGCCCATTGCCAGTTCTAAGCCCCCCCAACAGCCCACAGTCCATTTCCAGTCCTATCCCCATAAGACCTCATCTAGCCTTAACCCCCCCAGCCCATTTCCAGCCCCAGCACCCCCAATTGCCCATTACCAGTCCTACCCCCCCATAGCCCATTACCAGTCCTACCCCCCCAGCCCATTTCCAGCCCCAGCCCCCCCAATAGCCCATTACCAGTCCTACCCCCCCATAGCCCATTACCAGTCCTACCCCCCCCCCCGTCGGCCTAAAGTCAAATTTAATTTTTAAAAAAAAACCTGCTGGCTGCCGCCGCGGGGCCCCCTCTGCTGCCGCGGCAGCACGGACTGACCTGCGGGGGCCCCCTCTGCAAGCTGACTCCGTCAGTCCGTCGATCCCTCCCTCCCTCCGTGCACGCTGTGAGAGGCGCGAAGGGAGAGTGGGCCCCGCGGCGGCAGCCACCAGGTTTTTTTAAAAATTGTATTAAAAAAAAATTAACTTGTTCTTTTTTTGTGGGCCCCTGCCGGCTGTGGGCCCTACGCCATGGCGTATAGGTAAATCCGGCCCTGCCCGACGCCCTTTCAAGACATCTTATATTAGCGTTTCGCTACCGCTGTTTCAAGGGGATCCGACTCTAAAAAATAAAAATAAAAATAGCTTAAAATAATGCCCCAACCCATGAAAAAATCCTTATGCATGCTGTTCCAAGATCCTAGCCACTTACCAAAAGTTGCTTCGAATACCAACAACCATTTCAAAGGCGGTTCCTCGTCTCTCATCAGAGCTGAACCTACAGACCGCCATTCACACCCTACATCAGTGCTGGTATCGAGACAGCGTATACTTCCGGACATGTGATATATACCCGGAACTCTCCCACAGCTGTCACAATCAGCTTTGAAACTACCCAACCAAATACAACAACTGAAATCATTCATTAAACTAGATAGAAAGAAAGAGAAACCTCTTCCACAATCACCTTATCCATCTAGTATAATTATTGTTAATACAAACACGAACTCACTATTCGAAAAAACAGATCAGGGACAGACTCCCCATTCAATACAAGAATTTAACCCATTAGGAGATACTGTTTTTAAACGAAAGATCCACCACTGTTCCCTGTATAGGAGAAACCGATCACGGGACATACCCAACGAACCCTTCCGGATATGTTGAATTACAAAGCATTGAAAATCATTAAAGTTATGCTGAAAAGTTAAACAATGTTCAACCATTGGTGCTTCCTTACGCTGACAATGAAGCTTACTTTTATGTTCAAGTAACCGGATACGTAAGCACCGAATTGTCTTCCCTATATAGAGAAGTCTACATGGACAAAAAATTCGGTAAATAACAAAATCTGAACTACACGAAGTGTTGTCCCGCAATTGAATTGACTGACCATTGTATACAAAACTGTCTGTTTCCCACATCACCTTACAACAAGAACACTCTCCACATTTTCGATGTCCATAGCTATCTAAGGGAATATCAGACAAAAACCGTAAAGAAGAAGGGCTCAGAATGTCCTTTACATTTGGGTTGCGTTGCCACACACAACGCAATTGTTTAGACTCCAACCCCGGAACTATACTCAAAACATGCCTATATTTCTGTAAAATTGATTGAATCTGTCTACTATAAGGGGAGTAGCTGGAGGTTCAGCTCTGATGAGAGACGAGGAACCGCCTTTGAAATGGTTGTTGGTATTCGAAGCAACTTTTGGTAAGTGGCTAGGATCTTGGAACAGCGTGCATAAGGATTTTTTCATGGGTTGGGGCATTATTTTAAGCTATTTTTATTTTTATTTTTTAGAGTCGGATCCCCTTGAAACAGCGGTAGCGAAACGCTAATATAAGATGTCTTGAAAGGGCGTCGGGGATACTCAATTCCATCTTACTCACGATTTGAGATAGTGGTGACAATTTAACAATTTGATGCTGTGAAGCTGTTAAATGATGTGTTAATGAAAAATTGTTCATGTTTATAATATCGTGTAGTTGGATGGTTGGTGTATAGCGAGTGAGAACCGTTGATGTTATTCATGCTCCTGATTTGATTTATCAGTGAGTTGATTCTGAGGCTCTCACTCGCGGGCTGTTTAAAATGTTGCAATATGTTTAGATTTGTTGAAGTCTTTTCTTTAAAGTTATGAGGTCCCATTAAGCCATGACTATCTAAATGTTCAGTAATTTTGTTCTTTATGATGGCTTCTACCATTTTTTCCCGGTACTGAGGTCAGGATCACCGGTCTGTAGTTTCCTGGATCACCCCTGGAAAATTGGCGTTACATTGGCCATCCTGCAATTTTCAGGTATTACAGATTATTTTAATGATAGTTCACAGATTACTAATAGCAGATCTGCAATCTCATATTTCAGTTCTTTCAACACCCTTTGATGTATACCATCCGGTCCAGGTGATTTGCTACTCTTCAGTTTATCAAATAAGTGTAATACATCTTACAGGTGTATCGCTATTTCTTTCAATTCTTCCACAGTATCACCTTTAAATACCACTTCAGTCATGAGTAACATTCCTTAATCTTCCTCAGTAAAACCAAAGCATTCATTCAGTCTCTCCGCTATGGCCTTGTCCCCTCTTAGTGCCCCTTTTACCCCTTTATCATCTAATGGTCCAACTGATTCTCTCACAGATGTTTTTTGCTACGAATGTACTTGAAAAAGTATTACTCATTTTTGCTTCCACAGTATGCTTCTTCTCAAATTCTCTCTTTGCCTGTCTCATCAACGCCTTGCATCTAACTTGCCAGTGCTTGTGCTGTTTCCAGTTTTTGGGATTTGGCTCTTTTCTCCATTTCCTGAAAGATACCTTTTTGGCAACAACAGCCTTTCTGACCTCACCTTTAAACCATGCTGGCAGTTTTTTGGACTTCCTTCCAATTTAGAGAAAGCCTACTCTCCATACAAAGATTAGACTTGTCCAGGCCATGGTGTTTTCACTAACATCATATGAATGCGAAAGTTGGACAGTGAAAAAGATAGGAAGAAAATTGATGCCTTTGAAGTATGGTGCTGGGTATGAATACAGTTTATATCATGGACTACCCAAAGAAAAAAAACAGTCAATACTAGAGGAGATAAAACCTAAGCTTTCCTTAGAAGCTCAGATGACAAGACTTTGACTTTCATACTTTGGACATATCATGCGAAGAGAGAGATCATTGGAGAAAGACATAATGCTTGGGAAGGTAGAAGGTTACCGTAAAAGAAGAAGGCTGGCAATGAGATGGAGCGATACAACAACAGCAGCTATGAATACCACTCTATTAACAATGAGCCACTTGGCTGATGGCTGAACAAAGTTTAGGTCAACTAACCAGAGGATCGCCAGGTGTAGACACAGACTTGACGGCACTTAACAGTTTTCACACTAGTGACACTACAGGGACTGAAGCAGCCATATGCTCCAGGAGGTGAAAGATGGAGTACACTGAGGTCTGCCTCCGGTGAGCCAAGCTGGTAAGCCCCGGAGAGGAGCTACTGGGCTCCAGTGTAGACTTTTATATATTAATGACTTATGTAAAAGCTCTGTAATACAACTAGAAAGTAGAATCCGTTCAAATATAGACTGTAGAAATTTTTAGAAAAAAGCACAAACCCAACCAAATATTTAATTGGGAGCTAACGTGGTCTCAGTATTCACTTGTTTAGCAGTTCAGCAGGTATTTGTGATTGGAACGCTGGCATGGTAGTGAAAAAAAGCTTAGCATTTCCCCTGAAGAACCCCTGAGTGGCGAAACGCCTAGCGCTGGTTAGCGTCGGGAATGAAATACAACATCATTGGAAGCTGATCGAAGTTTAAGCTCGATTGCCTAAAAGCTAAGCATTTTTTTGATTATCCCCTTTTTCTGATGAAAAGCATTTTAAGATATACATAAAAAAGTGGTAGCTACAACATTGTGGTCATTGATGTGAAAGCTGGGACATAGAATTAGAAGTTTCTTATTCTTGTCCATGAATACTGAGACCACGTTAGTTCCCAATTAAATATTTGGTTGGGGAGAGGTCACGTGATGCGTGAGTGAGCGTGGACGCCTTTTCGCTCGCTCCGGGGCAGCTCCATTAAATATACTGCTTTAAATCTAGCTATTTGTCTCCCCAGCGCTCCCCGAACTGTGGATCGGATACCTGACGCTGACTAGTACCAATAACTGGCACTCGTGCTTCCCTACCATGCCTCTGGCGCCAAAACGAGACCGGGAAAAGCTCTCCAGAACCGGGCCCTCCACGTCGGCGACGCCGCAACCTGTCTCTCCAGGCAGTGAGAGTACAGATTCAGCCCCAGCGGAGCTTGCCAAGGAAGTCGTTAAGCTCCTAGACCCGAAATTTGATCTTCTTTTGAAAAAGCTCGACAGTATGGAAGATTCGCTGACGGACTTCGGAAAGCGGGTTGATGAACTGGAGCACCGGGTCACTAGCCTCGAGAGCGAAGAGGGGAGCCGCGAGAGGGACCTGAATAAACAGGCACAGCTTCTGCAAGAGTTGCAGCTGAAGTTGGACGATCTTGAAAATCGCTCTAGGCGAAATAATTTGCGCCTCCTGGGGATCGGAGAGGATAAAGCTGAGAGGGAGTTGCTCCCCTTTTTGGAGACTTGGCTGCCAGAGGCTCTGGGCCTTGACGACCTGCGAGGCTGCTTTAAGATTGAGCGAGCACATCGCGTGGGACCCCGACGGGAAGATGGCGGCCGACCGCGTGTGATAATACTGCGGGTATTAAATTTTCAACATAAAGTTTTGCTCTTGCAAGCTTATAGGAAGATCCCTGAACTATTGCTTGCTAACAAGAAAATCTTGCTGTTTCAAGATTACTCGGCGATGGTGGCGGCCAAAAGAAGAGAGTTTGCACCAATATGTTCTGAGTTGTTCCGTAGGAAGATACGTTTCACTTTAGCCTTTCCCGCTACGCTGCGGATCACTCTTCAGGGGAAAGCACATACTTTCGAGCAAGTCGGGAAAGCAAAGCAATTTTTGAATGCTCTGCCCGCAGAACTATCAGAGGCCTGAGGGCTAGGACAGCCTCCTTGTTGAAGGGGATGAGATTCAGCATCGGCTGGGACAGACCGCAGACTAGTGGGGGGTCTGAGTGCTGATACCCGAAACCCGCAGTAGTGCAGAATTCGCTGGCAAGATCCCAGAGGAGAAGGAGACTAAACGAATATGCAGAGTAACACTTCAACTTGAATGTCCTCGACATATCCATTGTCTGATGTCCCTTCTTCTCCGTGCGCCTGCACAGATATGCTCTGGTTATCTTACTGCTGTCTTGAGTACTAACTATTAACTGTCTATTGTCCCTTTCTTCTTTCGTGAGCAGGTACAGTTATGTTATGGTTTTTCTACTGTTGACTTGAGGTTCAATTTAGTATCTGGTAATAGCCAGTTCTGTTAACTTGTGAGATCGGGGGGGAGGGGGGGAGAAAGTGGGAGCTGGCCTGCGGCATCGTTATGACCGAAGCCTCAGTTGAGGAAACTGAGGGAAGGACAGATGTGGGTTTGATGGGGGGTAGGGGAGGGGACTGGGAGGGGGTGGGAGGGCGGGAGGGGCGGGTTGGGGTGGGGGCAAGAACTATACGGGGGGGAGGGGAATATTGGGGAAGTTGGCTAACTTATGAGTCCCTACTCCCGGATGGGCATTGGCCCGGGTTTGTCTGGAAATTCCTCAGCTTCCAACAGCCATCAATGGGGGATGGGGTAGAGGCTGGGCTGCTCCACACTCCAAACCGATTGCTGTATTCCAAATTTGTATGCATCGAACGCAGACACTACCCACCATGAATTGCACATTGTAACCTGGAATGTTGGGGGGATTACCACCCCCGTGAAGCGCACAAAAATTCTCCAGGCTTTGAAACGCCAAAAGGCCCAAGTGGCTCTATTGCAGGAGACTCATCTGACGGCCATAGAACATTCCAAGCTGCAACGGGATTGGGTGGGGACGGTTCTCTCTGCTCCCTCGGACACGCGTAAAAAAGGGGTGGCTATTCTGATACATAGGAACTTGACCTGTGAAATATTAAAGGTCGATCTAGACCCCAAAGGACGATATTTGTTCGCCCATGTTAAGCTTCAGGGTGAAGAATTGTTCTTGGGAAGTGTGTATGCCCCCAATAACTATGACCATGCCTTTTTTAAAACAATTCTGCGCAAGGTTTTGGGTGCCCCACAGGTCCCGGTAGTATTAGCTGGAGATTATAACTGCCCTCATGATCCCCATCTGGACCGCTCCCACCCTTCTCGAGGGGGGGGCTGGAACGATAAGGGTGTCCGCTATCTTTGTACATTGGGTGGCCTGGTGGATGCCTGGAGAGTGCTTCATCACAATGATAGAGACTACACACATCTGTCACGTGCCCACCAGACGTGGTCTAGAATTGATTATATCTTGGTGTCGCAACACTGGTTCCGGAAGGTGCAGCGCGCGGAAATAGGACCGATTCTTGTCTCAGACCATGCCATGGTCTCACTGTCGTGGTATTGTGAGCGACTGGGAGCCTCTAAGTGGACCTTTCCGAGCCATCTTGCAACGCGGCGGGATTTTTGCGACTTTGTGAGCAGACATTGGGCAGAATATGTTAAGTTCAATGAGGGGACGGTTAACTCCGCGGCGCTATTTTGGGAGGCGGGAAAGGCAGTTCTCCGTGGGCATATTATCGCATATGTGGGCGCGGAGCGTAAGCGCATCAATGGGGAGGTGCTTCGATTGACTAGGGAGCTTCATGCAGCGAAACGGTCAGCCCTCAAAAACCCGAAAGATGTAGCAGGCTATGTGGAACTTCAGAAGCAGCTAAATGAGCTGCTACAAGAAAGAGCCATCCAATCCCAACAGTACTATCGTCATCAATTCTTTCGGCATGGAGATCGATCGGGGAGACTGCTAGCTCGACTGGTGAGAGATCAGGCGGGGCCCCGTGGGGTGCTGGTTATCCGCGATGGGGAAGGAAAGAGGCACACTAGGATAGAGGAGGTGGCACGGGTTTTCCACTCCTTTTATGAACGGTTATACGCCGCTGAAGAGGGAGACAGGGCCTCCATGGACGCTTTTCTGGAGCAAATATCGCTCCCACAGCTTAAGCCCAACCAGATTGCTATGTTGAATCAGGAGATTACGGGCGTAGAACTGCAGAGAGCGATTAGGAATGGGAAATCGCATAAGGCTCCGGGCCCGGACGGATTCACTTATGAAGCGTACAAAATATTGGAGGCTCCGGTTACTTCCACACTGGCAGCCCTCTATGCTGAAGTGGTGCAAACTGGTAGTTTCCCCAGGGATATGCGAACGGCTAGAATTACACTGATTCCGAAACCGGGGAAGGATTTGGAGGACCCGGCCTCATATAGGCCCATTTCTTTGATAAATGTGGATCAAAAACTGTTTGCATCAGTGCTAGCTGAGCGTCTTCAGGTGTGCTTGGCGGGACTAGTGGGCCCCCATCAAGCTGGTTTTGTTCGAGGGAGAGAAGCCTCGGTGAATATTAGTACAGTCCTGCTGGGCATGGAGCGGACCCTACTGGCCCAAGACCCATTAATTCTTGCCAGTTTAGACTCAGAAAAGGCCTTCGATAGAGTCTCATGGCGCTATATGTTCGCGGCGCTTCGGAGGTTTGGCTTTCAGGGGACGTTTCTGCAGGGATTGCAGGCGTTATACGCTGATCCCCGAGCAGTAGTTGACGTTGGGGGGCTCTGTTCCTCGCCCTTTCCCTTGCATCGTGGCACGCGTCAGGGATGCCCGCTTTCTCCTCTCCTATATGTGTTACAATTAGAGCCTCTCTTACTCTCCCTAATTCAATCTCCGCAGGTATCTGGGATCACATGGCAAGGAGGGGGTATAAAGGTTAGCGCGTTCGCAGATGACCTATTGTTGTGTTTGACGAAACCGATGGAGTCTTTGCCGGCAGCCTTGGATTTAATTGAACGATTCGGCAGCTTCTCCGGACTTCGAATTAATCAGACGAAGTCGATGGTACTAGATGTGGACCATCAATCGCGGGGCCAATGGCGAGGCGATTTTCCACTCAGTTGGGCAACGGGATCGATCCGTTATTTGGGCGTCTACCTCCCAACTCGCCTGAGATCTCTACACGAGGTTAATGTCCACATCCTTCTTCAATCCACCAAGACACGGTTGCTGAAGTGGAAGGATCTTCCCCTGTCCCTACTGGGACGGGTGGCACTGGTACGGATGATAGAATGGCCCCGCTGGCTGTATCTATTGCGGAATCTTCCCCTTTGGTTGACGGGGCAGGATCTAAGGGAGCTGCATGGGCAGCTCAATCGATTTCTGTGGCGCTCCCGGAGGCCACGCATCGCGTTGGCGACGCTTATGAGGCCGGCTGAGGAGGGGGGTCTTGGATTGACTCCGCTGCGATCTTACAATCTTAGTTATGCCACACGGCGATTGAGTGATTTGGTGACAGGGAACGCTGAAAGACTGCCGATCACTCTGATAGATCAATTTTCAGAACGCTGGCATAGAGTTTATCTGCTCCATTGTGGAGGCATGGCACTTCCTTTGGCATGGCGGACCTCTCCCTATCTCCGTACACTCCGCGTGGTTTGGAAATTTTTGTGTAGCTCGCGCGGTCGGATATGGAGGGTCACCGACTGTTTGCCCCTAGCAGGCAACCGGAATTTTCTGCCGGGCGTTGCCGGCGGGGTGGCTCAGATATGGGCGCGGGCAGGACTGGAGTATCTTGGACAGTTAAGGAGGGACAACACGGACCAGCTTGACTCCTTCCAAGACTTATCGCAGAAATATGCCCTGAAGAAGGAAACCTTTTATTACTATTTGCAGGCACGCCACTATATCCATAGTCTCCAGGGGGGCGTGGTTTACTCTCCCGGACGCATAGCCTCTGGTCTGTATTGGAGCAATGCCAGGAGGATCTTACTGCTGGGCAGATGAGGGAGCTCCTGACTCCCCCGGGTAACGCGGCAAGATTCCTACCCCTGGCTGAACGTTGGCAACGCGACGGAATGACGGGATTCACGGTGGAGCTGGTGGAGCTAGCCTTTCATAGAATCCGAGAAACCTCCGAAGCTGTTAGATACCGCGAACTGCAATTTAAGCTAGTCTGGCGGGCGTATGTCTCTGAAGCCAAAGCGACGAAAATGGGGCTCTTGGCATCCGATGTGTGTGGTCTCTGTCACAGGCACCCAGGCACGTTATCCCACCGATTTTGGTTTTGCCCGTTAATTCAATCCTTTTGGGGGGCAGTGAGGCGTAAGTTGGCGTTTTGGGTGGGGAGAGATGTAAGTCTACATCCCCTATGGTGTCTCTTTAATGTGGGCCTGGTGGGGTTTCAGGGCACAGCAGCCCAAAAAAAGCTGTGTGAAAGGAGTTTTCTGGTAGCTAAACATTGTATTTTGCGCCATTGGCTATCGAAGGATGGTCCCGGGATCGTGGAGTGGGAGCGCTTATTGGGAGATCTTAGATCCATGGAGGGTGGAACCGCCCGGCTTTTGGGGCCCAAGGCGTGGGCCCGCTTCCAATCCATATGGGCCCCACTGCTATCCGCTCCAGCCTCTGGCCTTGCCCAGGAGTGAGAGGAGACCCCGGTGTAGCGGATCTCCCTGGAGGTAGGGCCTCTTTCTTTTCCTTTCTTTTCCCTTCTCTTCCTTTCTTTTCTTTTCTTTCTTTCTTCTTTATCTTTATCTATTATGGACGGGGGTTTCCCTCATTGCTGTGTTGAAGGGGATGTTGGTGACTCTGCGCTTTCTGTAACTTGGGTAGGTGGGGGGGGGGGGGTGATCTAAGGGACTTAAGGGATGTAGGGGTGGGGAGAGGAATCCGGGGGAGAACTTTGTTTGTTGTCTTTGCAGAGATTTCTATGCAGAGGTCCGAGCACAACCTATGAGATCGTGGATATTGCGGCATACTCTCACATTGATTAACTCATGGTTTTGCTCGGGATGGTGCCTCTCGATATTTTATATACCAGAGTTGCAGCTGTTTGTTTGTATTCACTGATTTCCTGAATTCTGCAGTTATCACGTGTGTATATGCTCTCTGTGAGAAAACTTGTAACCTCTATATTGTTACTCTCTCTGGGCTTTCCAGACCTGGCTATCGGATTCCCCGGTGATTGTATATTTACTATCTATCGTTGTTAAGTGAAATTAATAAAAATGACTTTACAAAAAAAAAAAATATTTGGTTGGGTTTGTGCTTTTTTCTAAAAATTTCTACAGTCTATATTTGAACGGATTCTACTTTCTAGTTGTATTACAGAGCTTTTACATAAGTCATTGATATATACTCTGTGAAACATCGACCAACAGAAGTGACTTTTATATATTGACAATGAAACCCAGGCTCTGCAGTAAATGTACAGTGCTGTTCATGGCCTGCTATGCCTGGACACTTGTGGTGCAACAGTCAAGAAAATTTTTCGTTCACTATTAACTCCAATAGGATTAAAGTATCAAAACATTCTTCTTTAAGATGCAAGAAAACCAATTAGGTAACTTCCGAGGTCTCAGTTTAATAGCAGCACGGCCTTTTAGACTGTCGTCATCAACAGGCCATTATGCTTGATAACATCAGTGACCTCAATAGTAAAGTAAACAGCTCCCTATATCCACTGTGAAATATTCCTTTCTTGTTTTAACAGTATCGACTAACTGCTTAAAACTTTAACATGTAAACTTCGCCAGGAAAGTGCAATTCATCCTGTTGTGTGAAAAGGAGAGCTGCTCGCTCGTACTCTTCTTTAGGATCCCAACGTCAATCACCGGTACCACTTAGACGTTTCACTTGATGTTTCCTCAGGGGATCACAATAAATCTATGATGCTGCCCGCGTTCTTACTCTCAATTTAATCAGTCCTTCACCAATGACTCCTTCTCCTTCTGTGGTGGCAGAGATCAGCCAGTTGCCTAAGTAAGGATAGGCACAATGCCCCTGTCATCATAGATGGGTGGCTGCTACCACGAGGCACTTTGTGAAGACTCATGGCTCTGATGAAAGTCCAAAAGTAATGCCGGTACTTGAAGCAGAACCAAAGTTGTTCCCAATGATTGAGGTGGATGGGTATATGGATGTAGGTGCTCTTGAGGTCCAGGGAGGCTAACCAATCATTGCTCCACAGCAGGAGGAGGATGATGCAGAGGGAATGCATCTTGAACGTCTCACATTTGATGTGGAGGTTGAGACCATGAAGGCCAAGGATGGGCCGTAGACTGCCCGAAGCTGGAGCAGAAGCCCTGGTTAGGCTGATATGAGAGGATGGGCTCTATAGCCTGATTTTGCAGTAGCTGGTCTATTTCCTGTTGCAGAATGGGAAAATGAGGAGCCAGTATTCTATCACTGCTGGAGGCTGTGGAGTAGAGACATGAAGTTGATTTTTAGCCTCTGCGGATGATACCCAGTAGTCCATGGTGATGGATTGCCAGGCCTCCATGAAGTGACAGATTCTGTCTCCCACTGTAAGGTAGTCAAAATGAGGGCTTGGCCTTGTTCACAGAGGCCGACACCACCTGCTGTGGTTTCCTCTCCCAAGGCCGGCCCAGAGGTACATTGTGCTGGAGGACGGAGTTAGGGTTGGAACATTCTGCGTGGCTAGAATTGCTGGAAGTACTAGTAGTGGTATGCTCTGCAGAATTGGGAAGGTTGTCCTCTATGAGCCTGAGGGGGAGGCTTTGCGGTGAGCTTCATTACTGTGGAGGAATGGTCTTTTACCTTTGAGATAGCCTGCTGCACTTTGGAGCCGAACAAACAGCATGTGTAAGCCAGGTATTTGTGAAGGTCTTCAGGGAGCCCATAGATGTATAGCCAGGCACCCTGGGCAACAGAGTCATAGGTGGTATGGATGATGTGGTAGAGAGATTCGTGTAGAGTATCCTGAAGCTGTGCCAGCCATTGACCATAGAGGTCCCTGGGTCATCCATCTGCAGGAAGAAAGCAGATAGTGGAGGATCTGGAATTGATGCGCTAGGACCCGCATCACCAGTAGGGTGCTCCGACAGATCTTCCTGCCAATAGCATCGAGGGTCCTCTTTTTCTTTCAAGGCAGCATCTGGGGCTACGGATTTTGCACGCCTCAATTATTTAAGGGTAGCCTCTGATACCATAGATTGATGTGGCAGCAGTTGGTGCTCAAATCCTGGGGCAGGAAGTACTTTTTATCTGAGGTCCAGTCGTTTGGAGATGGCGTGAACAGTTGTGATTCTCCAAATGGAGGATTGCGGGTCCTAAAGGAGCTGATGCACAGAGAGGGCCAGTACCTCCTTTTGGGTGTTGGAGGAACAGAGTATGGATTTGAAGTTTCTCTTGTTGGTGGGGGTTTGGGAATCGCTGAGGGCAAGGATGCAGGAGATCTCCTGCAGGAATTTTGGGTATGAGTAATCATCTGTGGGCTCAGAGGTTTCCCTTCTGGGGGGGGGGGGTTTGGAGGGTCTTTGGCCCCCATGGAACAAGTTGACTCCCAAGACTCGATTGAGTAGGATGCTGAGTACACCTCCTCCTCAAATGGAGGGGGGGGGTGTTGCCAGTCCACTAGGGAGGGCAAGTGATTTTGAGAATCCAATTGGGCTTGAGCGATGACACTTGGTAGCTGTCTCTCCTGAGAATCCGCATGCTGAAGGATGGTGGCACTGTCTTGGGCAAATCGTCTGAGGAGAGACACGAGGCTTGAGTTTAGATTAAGTTCTCCTTCAAGTAGTGGAGGTGGCTCCTCTGGCAACAGGGCTGCATCTGGGTCTCTGATCGCTTGCCAGGGGGTCCCCTGTGTGAGGGGGTTCCGTTGATCTGTGTCGCTTAAGGAGGGGGTTGCTGGCCTTACCTGAAGAGGAGGCTGAAATCCATGAATGAGGCAGAGAGTCAGTTTTGGAGTGCTTAGTCTTTGCTGCTGCCTTTGATCCCTGGTGCCTTTTAGAAGATGGAGCCGGTGGGGAGGGGGTGGAGCTTCTGGCCCATGAAGAAGGGTGCTGAACTACCCCAGAGTGAGCCTGCACCGATAGAAGTCTGCCTCTAGTAGCATGGCTGGGTATCCTGCCCCCAGTCGTGCTGTCTGGGCCCAACAACAGAGGGGGCCAGGGGAGATCACAGGTCATGGGACATCCCCAGAGTTCTTTGTTCCCCTCCCCCTCCTCGAGCCCATAGGCTGTCGTTGGCTGCACAGCAGAGCTAATTGTTTCTTTCCTTTTTTTTTTTTAAATAGACCACCACGGGCTTTGCCTCAGTGCCACTGGGGTCCTGTGCAATCGGAGATTCGCCATGTTTTACGGCAGCTGGTCAGGATCTTGTCAGGGACGGAAGGATACCCCTATGAGGAAAGGCTTATAAAGTTAGGGCTTTTCAACTTGAAAAGAGATGACTGAGGGGAGATATGATAGAGGTCTATAAATAAATGAATAGAATGGAACGGGACATGTAAATGTAGATCAGTTGTTTATGCCATCAAAAAGCGGAAATACTAAGGGACACGCAATGAAGCTACAATGTAACCCATTTAAGACTACTAAAGAAAATATTTTTTCACTCAATGCATAATCAAACTCTGGAATTCATTAATGAAAGATGTAGTAAAAGCTGTTAGTGTAGCTGTGTTTAAAACAGGTTTGGACAAGTTCCTGGAGGAAAGGTCAATAAAGCATTATTAAAGAGGATCCGGGAAATCCACTGCTTGCCCCAGGACAAGCATTTTGGAACCTGTATGCCTTCTGAGAGGAGTGGAGGAGTAGCCTAGTGGTTAGAGCAACTGCCTAGTACTCAGAAGATCAAGAACTTGCACTCCTTGTGACTTTGGGAAGTCACTTTACCCTCCATTGCCTCAGAAGAAAAGGCTGGCAATCTACTTCCAGTGATACATTGCCAAGAAAACCCAGAGGTAGCTGGGTTGCTATGAGTCAACACTGACTTGATGGCACAAAAAAAATGCCTTCTGGGAGACTGCCAGGTACTTGTGACCTAGATTGGCCACTGTTGGAAACAGAATACAGGGCTTGATGGACATTGGTCTGACCCAATATGGCATTTCTTATGTGGCTGATCGGAGGCTCGCTGTGTCATGTGGGTTGGATGGCTGGTCCCCTGCTGAACAGCCAGGCCCACATGAGGAGGAGTTTTTTCTTTTTCTCTTTTTTTTTTGCTCTGTTGGCTGTTTCCAGCAGGGACTGAGGGTTCCAGTGAAGGAAAAACCTTGTGCAAAAAGGCACAGGTGGGAGGATTGCTGGCAGGAACTGATTGAGGAGGGGAGAGTCGTGCAACACACCTGCACAGCAAGAGGAAACGGTCTCTGAAAGGCAGGAGGTGGTATGCATGCTCAGAGAAGTCCCAAAGACTTCTGAGCTAGGGGAGAATCTGGTACACCAGACTCCATCAAGAACTTCGTGACTGCATCCCCCTTCTTGTCTCCGGAGAAACACAAGAGACTTTTGATCTAGTACTGTTTTATTTATTGTGCTGTGTGGATCCAATAAATCTTTAAATGTTATAAAAAAAAAGTCTTAAGACACCAGTGGAGAGGGAGGATAATGTTGATCACTCTTTCTACAGCTCTGGATCTCTTCTCTACCCCTGCATTCATACATTTGTTTGGGCCCAGCACAAGGCCTCTAGTGCTTCTCTGCAGTCCCAGCCACTGCTACCATTTTCAGCTTTGGTCTACCATTAGTTCCCATCCTTCCTGGCCCTCGATCTGCTACTCACTAGAATGCACCGAATTGTAGTCTAACTGACCTGCACTCAGCTTTCTCCATCTACCTTAATGAAAATAACCTTGTCCAGATAAAGACATGGGGCGGCATTTTCAAAGGCATTTACACGGGTAACCGCCCTAGTTACCCATGTAAATGCCTTATCTGGGATTTTTGAAAGGCACCTATACGGGTAGCGCCTTTTGAAAATCCCAGATAAGTCCCTAACGCACCCCGATGCTATGCGGTTAGCATCAGGGCATGTTGGGGTATTCCGGGGTAGAGCGGAGGCAAGGGCTAAACGGGTAGTAGCAATTTTTAATGCTACCCGCTTAGCCCTCTGTGACTGAAAAATAGGCAAGGTTCTTCCTCACCTATCTTTCAGGCGCAGGGGCTAAGCGGGTTACTACTACCCAGCTAGCTCCTGCAGCATCCAGGTATTGAAAATCCAGGTTAAATGGACGGTGGGCGAGCTATCTGCAACACAGCATATAGCACTGCCCAAATGAAAATCATGCCCATGGTCATTGTTAAGAGAAGTTGGAAATTGTTTCAGATTCTACAGCCTTGATGAAATCAGATAGTAGATAATATCACATTCATGGCTATTCCATGTTAAAAAGAAATCAGGTTAAATCCCATAGGAAACTCACCCATGGAAAGCAGAACAGAGCAAAGCATGTTCCTTATAATATGGGTGACATCTAAAGATGAATATACAATAGATTCAGTAACAGCTATCTAGAAAATATCCACTTTTCACTGGGATTGATGGGGGTGTGGGGTGGCAACCCCCGATTATTTATCAAGCCCTGTATAAAGGTTATATGGTTCCATATGCTTAGTTTGCTCGGAGGATGACATCAGTGTGATGATTTTTTAATCTTCCAATAATCCAAATTAATGTACTGTATGGAGGAGGACTTAGCTCTGTCTCTAAATATATTCCTGAGGGAAATATGCTTTACAATTAATTTGATATCTACATCCTGCCTTTTACCTATGGAGTTAGTTCCTGGGCAACTATTAACAAGCCATCCTTCACTGCAATGACAACATGTTCTCACTGCCACTATTTTGCTACTTACTTCCTGATATGTTTTTCCATGTAATATCTTCCAGCTTCTCCATCCTCTTTCCAAGGCTGGATCCAGAGCAAGGGATGGAGTCATCAATAGAGCCACAAAGGCAAAAGCCAAATCCAGCTTCAGCATTGCCTTCAGTGTAGGCAAGGGGAGATTCTGAGTAAAGAAAAGAATTATTCTAGGGTTTCTCTCTGGATATGTGAGCCCTTTGTGCATGCCTTTAGCTACCACTTAAAAAGGCATGAGCTAAATCCCTTCCCTTCCCCTTACTGCATTGCTTGTAAGGAATGAATTCATGAATAGTGCAGCAGTCATAGGTGGTTTTCCAGGATCCCAGTGCACGACTATCATACGCTTCGATTTAAAGCGCTGGTATCATTCAAATTTAGAGGTTCTCTCAACTGCATAATACAACACGTTTCATTCATTCTTCTTAAACAAATACATTAAAAATTTTTATCCATCCATTTTCACACATATAGATCAGTTTTGAAGACACCTCAAACATAGAAATACGGCTACCACGCAATATTCAGATTTGTTCAGTTCATGGTCAAACCTAATCTTCTGTTTCATGGTATAATATGTTCCCACTGGCTAATCAGCAAGACCGAGGGGATAGTACAGATATAGTGAAGCAGAAACAGGGAAAGAAAAAATCTGCCATCCTCTGATACCAGAAGCCATGGAATGGAAAAGGTGTTATACGATCACTGTATGTGCTGTTGCAAGTTGAACGTGTATTTGTGTAATTATATGAAATTAATAAAGTTTAAAAAATAGGACAGTGTGTACAAATAGAGCACAATTCTTTCTAGTGAGAGGTGGTGGGCAATGGGAAGTACTTTATTTATTTAAACATATTTTTATACTGTCTTTCTACAATTCAAAGCGGTTTACAGTTGAAAAAGTTAACATAACCATATGGTACAATGTTTTACATAAAACTGAAACATTCATATTTTAACAGTAGAACGTTAACTATGAACTATCTACAGTGTAGTATGATTGTGAATGTCTCGTTGAGTCATTGTTGTATTGTTAATGTTTGCATAACTGGGTTTAGGATTCTTCAAGGGGATTTATGGTGGGTGTATTTCCAGGTTTGCGATTTATGGTGAGTGTATTTCCAGGTTTGCGGTAGTTTGTATTCTTCCTTAAAGATGTGTGTCTTAAGTTTCTTCCTGACTCAGATAGCCCCCTCAGCATTGGTGGTAGATTATTCCATACGGATGAAGCAAATAGTGTGAATGTTCTATTGCAGATTGACTGATTGCTTTATGTCTTTTATCGTGGAATGGCTAGTAGGTTGATGGTGGAGTTTCTTCGCAGTCTCATTTTTTGCGTTTGAGATTAGAGGATGGAGACGTGGCAGTTTCTTTGTGAAGTATTTTGAAGATTGTGATTAGGATTGTGATTAAATAAATACCAACATCTGCAACAGTAGACACCCAGGAAGGAGTAGATAACATGAGGAGGGATCTAGCTAAGCTTGAAGAATAATCTAGAATTTGACAGCGGAGATTTAATGATAAAAAATTCAGGGTCATGCATTTGGGCTACAAAAATCCAAGGGAGTGGTACAGTGTATGAGGTGAAGTACTCCTGTTCAATTAAAAAGAGCCGGACCTGGGTGTGATTGTGCCTGACGATCTTTAAGTTGCTAAACAGGTAGAAAAGGTGACAGCGAAAGCCAGAAGGATGCTTGGGTGCATTGTGAGAGGAATGGCCAGCTGAAAAATGGAGGTGATAATGCCTCTTTATGGGTCTCTGGTGCGACCTTGTTTGGAGTATTGTGTGCAGTTCTGGGGACTGCGCCTTCAGAGGGATGTGGGCAGGCTGGAGTGGGTGCAGAGGGTGGCTACTAAAATGGTTAATGGTCTTCATTATGGGGTGTGTGGGGACAGACTTAAAGATTTTAATATGTATACATGAGAGGAAAGGCGGGATAGAGGAGATATTTATTTTATTTTATTTATTTAGACAGATTTGTATACCACCTTATCCTACAATCAAAGTGGTTACATGACATCACAATTGGGGTTACATTTAACATGTGGGTGATTTACAACATTTAACATGAGGGTATTTAACAACATTTAGACAGACGATCCTGAAGTTGTTTTAGGACGATTTTCTCCATTATTTTTTGTAACAAGCAGAAGGCTGGATATTGGTCTGTAGAATTTAGGCAAGGTTGGGTCCAATTTTGTGCCTTTGATAAGGGGTCGAATCAAAGATTATTTCATCGCTGCGGGCATAATGCATAGGGACAGTGAAGTATATATTATGGTCATTAGGTACTAACTCAGGTGCGATCTGGTCATTTTTACCCAGGTAACTGGGCATGGGTCTAGGGTGGATGTTGTGGTGTTAAGGTTTTTTATTGTGTGCTCTATATTTTCAATTGATGGAAGTTGGAATTGAGACCATATCTTCTTGGTGTTTATTTCAGGGCTGGGTGTTTTTGACATTTGATCCACTGGGGGTATCTGTAGCTGTTAGAGAGTAAATATGAGGCAAACGTTTGGAGGGATAGCTTATCTTGAGAGTTATCCTTGTTGAGTTCTCTGGTGAGTTTTTTCACTATTGAGAACAATTCTCTTGGTTTAATAATTGCTGAGTTAACTAGGTTGGCGTAGTATTCCTGTTTCCTATTTATGGTTTCTCTGTTGTAGATTTTAAGTTGATCAATGTATGAATTCTGGAGTGAAGGGTCTCTATTGTTCTTCCATGTACGTTCGAGGTGCCGTAGGTTGCTTTTGTAGGGATATGGAGAACCATGGGGCACTGTTGCAATGTTTTGGTACTATTTTCCTTGGGAGTGCAATTGCTGCCGAGGATGATGTATCGTTCCAGATAGTTATCTTATCTACGTCTGAATTTGTTGATTTAATGAGGTCTAGTTGTGGGGTAACTGTTTTGATGAATTGTTTGTTGTTGAAGTCCCGGAACCTTCGGGTTGAAGGCAAAGTGTCTCTTTGTTTTGCTTGTTGGAATGTGCTATGAATGGAGAATAAGATGGCTGCATGGTCTGACCAGCGGAACAGGAGGATTGTGTATTGGGAGTGTCGGGGGTTGCGAAGATGATCTGAAGATATGGATATTAAGTCAAGTGCATTGTCCTTCTTGTTGGGTTGGTTCAGCGTTGATTTGAGTGTATCTGAGGGTGTTCATGGCATCCAGGAAGGCCTCTGATTGTGATTTGGTGGTAGATGTTAGGTTGAAGTCTCCTAGAATTATTGGGAGTGGGTGGTTTTGTGGGGGAGGGGGTACAGGCCGTTTCTAGTAAGTTAATTAGGTGTGTGGGGTCTCCATGAGGTGCTCAGTATGCTAAACATATGGCAGTGTGTCTCCTTGTTATGTAAAGAGTATTCATTTCCTTTGTGGAACCGGAGTTTGAGATGCAAAATCTCAGGTTCTCGTTGGCAATTATGCATACTCCTCTGCCCCTGCTGGTAATTCTGTTTGAAGTGAAAATTGTGTGCATGGGGGCACATAGTTGGTTCAGTAGAACTGAGTCGGTGTCACAGAACCAGGTTTCTGTGATGAATAGCATATCTATATTAAGTTCCTGTATGAGGTCAGCCAGGGTTTGAATTTTATTTCTTGCTGAGTGGCATTGATAAGGGCGCATCATATAGGGAGCGTTGGGTTGGTTAGGTGGTGTGGTCTCTCTGCATTGTTTGCTTGCAGTGGTATGTATCTTAGGGCACAGTGGCACTTTTGGTATTGTGGGTGGTTTTGTATTGCTAGTGTAGCAATTATATGGCATTTATAACTGTTAATTATAGGTATTTGGTTTTCATATCCTAGTCTGATTGCTGTGGTATGGGATATTGTCCATGTGAGTATCAGAAGTATGAAAATGGTAGTGGCATACCTCTTTGTGGTTCCATGATAATTTTGCATGGCACTGTTGAGGTGTTTGGCTTTGTGGCGGTGTTGCTGCTCATGCGATTTGTTATAGCTTATGTTTCTCTGTCCCAAGCATTGATCTATCCTGGCTGTAATGGAGTTTTGCGTTCCTTTCTTGGGTCCCCGCCAAAGGGCCCTCTGGTGCAATTCTAGGAGGCCCTCATAGGTTAATAACAAATCATAGCATTAATCAGTGAAGAAAAGGTGTATTTGCTGTAGGTATAGGAAGTGCTTTACTGGAAGGAAAGCCAAACCTGTTGCTCAGAAGACAACCTCCTTCTTCTGTGTCATAAGCTTCATGCAATAATAAGTTTCTATTCCAAAACTAATTTGAAGACAAGATCTCATGTATCTGCAGGCAGTTTTAGATATAGTAGCAATACATGCTGGTCACAGCTTTATCTTATCTTTCTAGCCTTTTCCATTTTGTCATGTTCAGCATATTGCACATCCACCCACCCTATTGCTTTTGGACACAGCTATTACCACCAGTCCAAAACCCCTATGACAGGTGCACTGGTGGAAAAACTGAGAAAGATAGGGGAAGAGCAGAAACAAGAGTCAGAAACTGAACTCTTTCATAAAGAAAATGTATTTAGATGTAGTCAGTTCATTTTTCTTAGCAAAAAAGGTACTGGTACCCATATGCAGGGCTCTTTCATTAATAAATGAAGACCATGGAACAATTTTAGCTGGAAATGAAAAAGGATGCTGGTACTGAGTACCCCCTCAAAAAAAAGCTCTTCATTGGGGGCAGGGGGGTGGGGAGAAAGGAAGGGCTCAGCAAAACGTTTACATCCTATTTGTAAAATTATAAAACCACTGCTTAAGGGAGCTGGTATTTCCCTATGGGGGAAATAGGTTTCCTTATGCGAAGTGCTCATTTTTATACCAATTCCTGATTAATGAGGGATGTCCCAGTGAAGCCAGGGCAAGAAGCAATGAGAAGAGAGGTTTGGAAGCAGAGGGATTTAGGAAAAGAATGGTTACCTACAAGTAACAGGTGTTCTCCGAGGACAGCAGGAATCAGTCCTCACATGGGGTGACATTGGCACTGACAGAGCCCACGTGGCTCCAATCCCCAGCTTTCAAAGAAAGCCTTTGGGAATTACATTGCGCATGCACGGTCACTTTCCCATCTAAGGGTGCCATCTTATCTCAGTATGATATCATAGCACAAGACGGCAAAAAAGAAAAATAACTCCACTGGGAAGGAGGGAGGATTGTGAGGACTGATTCCTGCTATCCCCAGAGAACACCTGTTACAGGTGAGTAACTACGCTTTCTCCGGGAATAAGCAGGAAGCTTGTAGCCTGGAGATCACATATGGGACCACCAAGCTACAGGCTACTGAAAAACCTGTAAAAGCCATGGGAGACCCAAAAAGCAGACTGTAAAGGGCAGCAGGGGGCACTGGTTGGCTGGAAGTCTAACTCTGCAGCAGCAGCATCGAAGATGCAATCCACTCTCCAGTAGCCTGGACACCATGGGTTAGAGGGAAGACGTTGCGCTCTTCCCTGAAGAGGTAACGGAGTACTGACTGGCCAAAGGTGCTATCCCTCCAGGAGGTCTCTTCCAAACAGTAGTGCGCTGAAAAAGTGTGCACAGAGGACTGGGTGGCAGCCTGGCAGATGTCCAGTAAGGGCACAGAGCAGGCTGGCCACTGAAGCTGCCAAGGAACACACATTGTGTGAAGTCACATGATGCTCCAGAGAACATAAGAACATAAGATATGCCATACTGGGTCAGACCAAGGTCCATCAAGTCCAGTATCCTGTTTCCAACAGTGGCCAATCCAGGTCATATGTACCTAGCAGTTTCCCCAAAAGACACAGGTTCCGCAGTGCTTGTACTGGGTCAAGCATTGATATCCTGGGCCACTTCTTAATAATGGTTTATGGACCTTTCCTCCAGGAACTTGTCCAAACCTTTTTTAAACACAGCTACACTAACAGCCTTTACTACATCCTCTGGTAACAAATTCAAGTTTGATTACATGTTGAGTGAAAAAATATTTTCTTTTATTAGTCTTAAATAGTTTACCTTGTAGCTTCATTGCATGTCCCCTAGTCTTTCTATATTCTGATAACGTAAACAATCGATCTATGTTTACCCGTTCCACTCCGTTCATTAATTTATAGACTTCTATCATATCTCCCCTCAGCCGTCTCTCTTTTCCAGGTTAAAGAGCCCTAACCTTTTTAGCCTTTCTTCATAGGAGTATCCTTCCATCCCCTTTACCATTTTGGTGGCTCTTCTCTGAACCTTTTCTAATAATGCTATATCCTTTTTAAGATACGGCGACCAGAATTGCACACAATATTCAAGGTGCGGTCTCACCATGGAACGATATAGAGGCATTATAATATCTTTTATTCTATTTTACATTCCTTTCCTTATGATACCTAGCAATCTATTTGCTCTCTTGGCCGCCGCTGCACATTGGGCCGAGGGTTTGAACATGTTATCCACAATGACGCCTAAATCTTTTTCCTGGGTGGTGGTTCCTAATGTGGAACCTTGCATTGTGTAACCATAGTTTGGGTTGTTCTTCCCTAGGTGCATAACTTTGCACTTGTCCACATTAAATTTCATCTGCCATTTTGATGTCCAGTCTTCCAATTTATCAAGATCCTCTTGCAATTTTCCACAATCCTCTTGGGTTTTAACAACTTTAGATAGTTTTGTGTCATCTGCAAATTTGATAACCTCACTCATTGTAGGAAGTAGACTGTAGATGCAGTAGCGGAATCTTCAAGGTGACTCCACAGCAGTGAGGAAGAAGTTCCAATCTGGAATGGGCAGGTGACCCAGATGTCAACCGGGGCAGGAGAAGATCGGCAGGTCTCCAATGAAAAGCTTTATGGGAAAAGCTGAGAACTCATTTAGGTACAGAGTCATAAACATTGAGGACTAAAAGAAGAAGACTGACCGATCTGGAAAATTAGCCCAGTCCGGAAGGGAAGAGAGGGTATGTAAAAAAGCCCCTATTCCCAAGGAGAACAGAAGTGTACTCAGGAACACTGAAGATGTACACTGTCCTTCCTAGCTGTTAAGCGATAGGAAGACATTGAAGTTTGAGACTGCACAGATAGGGAGATGTATAACAAAAATAGAAGCTGTTGACGTCACAGCAGTAATGGTTAGTATAACCCGTCCCAGTCACTGAGCCATATGATAATAGGCAAGTTGACTCTCCGGACCCCATAATAAAAACCTAAGCACCGACAGTCAGGGAGATAGGTAGACATAGGGTGCTATGGACATCTCCCAATATGTGTATGCCTGGAAGACATACATATCTATACCTATGAGAATATATGTATGTAGACAAGTAGTTTTTTATATATATATATATCTACATATAGACATGTAGATAGATATATGTATAGATAGAGGTGGAATGGCTGACGCCCACCCAGGGTACAAAAACATGTATGCCCACATACATAAAAATAATTTTTCAGAATACATGCCTGCAACTGAGCCACAGAAAAAAACATTCACATGGGGAATGTGATGGGAAAAAATTCATCCAATAATAGGGGGTGAAACCCACCTGAAGAAATATAGAGAATCGATTTCTGTGGAGCAGGAATGTAGGTCAGTGGAAGAACCAGTATGGCTGCGTGAAAAACAGAGGATAACAGCAGTCTGGCAAGAGTACGTCAGCAGTACTTTAGGACTCTGATACGTCCAAAGGACAAGAAGAACGCATAGACGAAGATACCAGAGTGACCCAGCCAAGGGGTTCAGGGGTATCATGTACGATAAAGGAGTATGTGTTGTCCAAGTGGAGTAGAAAAACATAATGCCAAGCTGTAAGGAACAGGAGCATATTCCGGTCAGATTGGGAACTCCATGGACATTCACGCAGAAAAGTTTGTCTGCTGTATATGAAAGACCCTCAGAGACAAAGGTCAATGCTCTGTAGTAAGGGCCCAGAGTAGAAGCTTCTCTGAAGGTTGCCGAGAGCATTGTGCAGGAGAATTATAAGATAAAACTGACAGAAGTCAGGCGTGTTGCCACATCCGAGGAAAGGATATGGCTAGAAGAAGATAAGCTGCAGTGAATAGTATTATGCAAGATAGCTGCAAGCAGCTTGCAATGAGCATTAAAGTAATCACTGGAACTCCTGCATATACAGCAACTGAACAAAACAACAGAGGGGATTCTCCTGTAGAAAACAGAGAGAAAACAGACATAGGCAGCAGAGAGAATCTCCGTCCCTGTCCGATGAGTTGTTCAGAGCACGCAGTGAAGGAAAAACAAACAGGCTACACTGGAAGAAAAAAAGTGTTTCAGTATGGCACCAACTCAAGCAGGGGAAACCCTGGAAGAGAGGGGGTTGGAAAGTGACTTACCATAGGGTAAGGCAGCTGAAGGAAAAGATGTCCATATGGGGACAGAAACTATCATGGGATAGTTGTGACCTCCCTTCTTGGTAGTAAGAATGGGAGAATTCTGCAACCCATGGACAAAAGTATCCGAGAGCATAGCATACTGGAAAAGAAACCAGTGTAGAGTTTGAAGAATAAACTTCTGCTAAGGGGAAGTTAACTGTAGATTGCAATACACAGGAACCTATGGTTGCTGGTTATGAGCAGACTGGGTAGAGTCTGGAGACTTCAGACTAGGATGAGATGTCCCTTGCTTGGGTACACCGGGAGGATGGGCAGAAGGAGGATGAAACTTTCTCTTCTTCGGGAAAGAAGGTTTGGTAGGACATTTCCTATGTCCTGGGGAAAAAGAAGGCTTAGGATGGTTTCCAGAACTAGGAAAGTCAGTGGAGCAATGAGCAACCTGACGTAAAGCTTCTCTATTGAAAAGATTGTCTCCAGTACAAGGAGAATTACCCAGTGTATGTTTTGCCCATCTGCTCAAGTCTGAAGCCTGCAGCCACGCTGTATGACGCGCTCCAATAGCAATAGCAGAGGATCTGCTAACAGACTCAAAAGAGTCTAGAGAAGCACGAGAAAGGAACCAAGAGATATTCCTGCTATGATTAAGAAGCAAGGAATAGTCAGAGGCCTTGGGTTCTGACAAAAAAGGAGACAAAAGAGATAACTTCTCTGTGACCTCCTGAAGTGTGAGACTCATAAAAAATATATGAAATAATTCTTGAAGCCAACATAGAAGTTTGGAAGGTTTGACGTCCAAAGGCATCAAGTGCTTTAGATGCACGACCTGGTGGGAAAGAAGAATGCTTCTTCTTGCTTCTGACCTTCCTCATTGCTGATTCCACTACAATGGAATGATGCGGAAGTTGGCTTTTCTGAAACCCCGGAGAGGGAGGCACCTGATACAGAACATTCATGGCTGTAGAAGGCGCAGGAACCTTTAAAGGTGATTCCCAAATCCTCAGAAGAAGGTCCTGCAAAGAATGATGCAAAGGAAGCATTATGGTTTCCTTTTCTGCAGGATCTTGGTCAAGAGTAGGACCAGGAATAGGAATGGCAAGAAAGGCTGCCATGTCAAGGAGAAATTTCTGAAAAGAAGGATCTCCCAGAGGAACTATTCTTGGGTAGGCTGAGGTTGAATGAGCAGCGTGAACACCAGAAGACCTACTGGACTGGTGCATAAAAAGAATCCTGCTAGATGGAGAACGATACTGACAGTTCTGATTCGAGGCAGTTAGTACTGCGTCGTCGGTCCCCGGTATCGATTCCAAGCTAGGCATAGAAAGGATTGATGGCACCGATGGGACTGCAGGAAACTACGTCGACACCGGTACCGGCATTGGGGACGGTAATGCCATCGTAGCAGGTATCGGAGGTTGCCGAAGCGGTACCGAGGTAACCAGAGAGCTTTGGTGATTATCCCCAGTACTGCGTAGTCGGAGGCGACATGGATCGGCTCCGAAACGCGTCGGGACCAAGTCATCTAGACTGGATATGGATTCCAGACTGGGCATCGAACCGAGCGTCGGTGGTGGAATAGGCGATGCCGCTATCTGAAGGTCAATCGGAATCGTATCGATCGGTACCGAAGGCACCAAGGACGTCCGAGGATGATGCCAGGTGAAGAGAGGAACACTCGACACCGGCGCCGATGTTGGGGTATCGGTACTGCTCGAAGCTGGTACCCCCCCCCCAAGCATGGCGGAGATAGAGGAAAGCCCATCCGGGGCGCATCGGTCGGCCCCGAAGGTACCCAGGGCACCAGATGACGATCCCCGGTGAAGAGTGGAACACTCGACACCGATGCCGACGCCGGGGCATCGGTACCGCTTGAAGCCGGCACCAACCCCGCGCATGGCTGGGAAGCAGGAAAACCAGTCTGGGTCGGGTCGATCGGTCCCGAAGGTACCGAGGACACCAGTTGACAATCCTCAGTGAAGAGTGGAGCACTCGACACCGGTGCCGATGCCGGGGGATCGGTACCGCTCAAAGCGGATACCACCGCCGAGCATGGCTCAGGTATGTTCTGTGAGGAGTGAACCCCAGGAACAACCTGAAACCCCGTAAATGCTTTGGAGCCCGAAGACTCCCGCCGGGGTCTTATTGCCAATGGGGTCTTGAGGGCAAGGCCGGAGCCGTCATCATGCTGGGCATGAGACCTACCCATCAAGAATTGGCTAGTCTTAACAGACTGTTTGTGGGTTACCTGATCCTGGAGAGAAGAATAAACCCGCGTCCTCACCTCAGGAGGAAAAACGGCATCGAGAGATACCCGAAAAAGGGAAGGTCTTCTCCCGATACTAAAGCCCGATGTGGACCAGGGGAAAAGGGATCAGGACCCAAACAGGTTAGACACCAGGCACTGGAGTCTAAAAAGAAAACTAAGTTTCCGCAGTGAAGGCACTTCTTAGGGGAAGAAGGCTCCATGTTGGAAAGGCCTGTTAGGCCTCAAAAAGATAAAAGAAAAAACTGAGGAGAAGTTATTTCTCTGAGTTGGAAAAGAAAAGAATAAAGCACCGGCGGTACCGGTATCGGCAGGAAAGACAGCCGCGACCACAGGAAAACAAGAAATTAAGGATTTTAAAGAAAAAAGTTTCTGCAGTGACAGGAGGTACGTCCTGTTGGCTCCGCGGAAAAACAAAAACTGGGGAGAGACAGTGGGAAAGGCGGGAAGTCACCGCGCAGGCGCGAGGGATGCTCCCAAAGGCTTTCTGATTGGATGCTGGGGAGCATTTCCGTGCGGGCTCCGTCGGCGCCGACGTACCTCTATGTGAAGACTCATTCCTGCTTGTTCCTGGAGATAGTCTTTAACCTTTGCAACTGCTTCTTTTAGTTTTTTCTTAACTATTTTCCTCATTTTATCATAGTCTCCCTTTCGAAAGCTAAAAGGTAGTGCTGTGGATTTCCTTACTATCCCTCCTCCACTAATTAAATCAAAGGCGATCATGCTATGATCACTATTGCCAAGTGGCCCCAACACCCTTATCTCTTGCACTAGATCTGGTGTTCCACTAAGGACTAGGTCTAATATGGCTTCCCCTCTGGTCGGTTCATGAACTAGCTGCTCCAAAAAGCAGTCATTTATGTCATCTAGGAACTTTATCTCCCTAGCATGTCCTGCTGTGACACTGACCCAGTCGATACCGGGGTAACTGAAATCACCCATTATTATTACTGAGCTGTAACTTTTGTTAGCTTCCTTGATTTCTTTGAGCATTTCATCATCCATTTGTTCATTCTGGCCAGGCAGTCGATAGTACACCCCCATTGCCATCACCTTCCCCTTTTTACATGGAATTTCAATCCATAGAGATTCTACAGCAAATTTTGTTTCCTGCAAAACTTTAATCCTTTCTGACTCAATGCCCTCTCTAACATAGAGCGCAACCCCTCCACCAATTTGATCAGCTCTATCAGTACGATATAGTTTGTACCCAGATATCACAGTGTCCCACTGGTTGTCCTTCTTCCACTATGTGTCTGTGATTCCAATATTAACTAACCTCTCATTTAGTGCTATATATTCTAACTCTCCCATCTTATTTTTTAGACTTCTAGCATTTGCATTCAAGCATTTTAGAGACTATTTTATTCATATTAATTTGGCTATTGGTAGACAGGGGTAATTTGGGATCTTTAAGCTCTGTCTGCTCCATACTCGAGGGCATTTGGGCTACTTTATTCTTTTTTGGAACCTCTCTGCTTTTGGTAGTATCCTTCAGGAATACATTCTTCTGAACCATCCTCTCTTGGGCGACTGTTGGCTTTCCCCTATTATCTAGTTTAAAAGCTGCTCTATCTCCTTTTTAAAGGATAATGCCAGCAGCCTGGTTCCATCCTGGTTAAGGTGAAGCCCATCCCTTCGGAAGAGCCCCTACTTTCCCCAGAATGTTCCCCAGTTCCTAACAAATCCAAAACCCTCATCTCTGCACCATTGGTCTCATCCACGCATTGAGACTCCAGAGCTCTGCCTGCCTTTTGGGTCGTACACGCGGAACGGGAAGCATTTCGGAGAACGCTACCCTGGAAGTTCTGGATTTCAACTTTCTACCTAAAAGCCTAAATTTAGCCTCCAGAACCTCCCTACCACATTTTCCTATGTCATTGGTACCGACATGTACCAAGACAGCAGACTCCTCCCCAGCACTATCTAAGACCTTATCTAGGTGGCGCGTGAGGTCTGCTACCTTCGCACCAGGCAGGCATGCTACCAGGCGATCCTCACGTCCACCAGCCACCCAGCTATCTACATGCCTAATGATCGAATCACCAACTATAACGGCTGTCCTAACCCTTCCCTCATGGGCACATGGCCCTGAAGAAACTTCCTCGGTGCGAGAGGGTTTTACATCACCTGGAGGACAGGTCCTAGTTACAGGATCACTTCCTGACACACCAAGGTGATGCTCTCCTGTCACGTGACCTCTCTCCTCCATGGCAACAGGGATTCTGCCAGACTGGAGGTGGGACTTCAGGACTATATCCCTGTAGGTCTCGTCGATGTACCTCTCTGTCTTTCTTATGTTTTCCAAGTCTGCTACTCTAGCCTCTAGAGAACGGACTCGTTCCCTGAGAGCAAAGAGCTCCTTGCACCTAGTGCACACGTAAGACCTCTCACCAACTGGGAGAAAATCATACATGTGACACTCAATGCAAAAGACTGGAAAGCCCCCATCTCGCTGCTGGACTTCTGTCTACATCTTAGTTTTAAGTTTTTGTTTAGATTTTTAAGTTCTTTACTTACTAAGGGATGCTATGGATATTTATACCAATAAAACTGTACCTAATACGTTTAATATACCTTTTTCACCTGAAGCTTAATTAATCTCAGGTCCTTAGTGTATGACTGATTTGGGTAACGAGCTTCACCTGAGCGCACCTCCTGTCTTTTAAGATGTGTAACTACCTATAAATCTACGATTATCACAGGGGCGGGTGGGTGGGAAGTAACACTTATTAAAAGAGGGCTGCTACACAGTACCCTGTCCTGTGCTGCTGAAGTAAGCTATATTCTTATTTGATTTAAATTATAGCTCTTTGCTGCTGCTAGGCTCTAACTTATTATGAAATTTAAACTACAAGCTCTCTGCTGGGTTCCAAATTTAACCAGAAAGCTCTCTTCTGTGTTTTGAATTTAAACTAAAAGTACTTTGCTGATACTAGGCCCTGAGTGACTATTAAATTTAAACTACAAGCTCTCTGCTGGGTATGAAATGTAACCAGAAAGTTCTCTTCTGTGTTTTAAATTTAAACTTAAACTGCTGCTACTAGGCCCTGACTGATTTAACAAAAAATAGTGGGTTCACAGATTAAATAGCTTTAATAGAAAGAATTCCTTTCAGAAAAGTCCCAGAAGTATATACTCACAATTGCAGATCTCTCTCCAGAAGTAACAGTCCCCTTTTCTAGTCCTTCAAGACTGAGGATCACAGAGCTCTGGTTGAGCTATTTATGCCTGTGCTGCTGAGGTAAGCTGTGACCAACTTCCTGAATGATTAACAGTCCTTGCTTGGATAGAAGAAGTCTTTCAAAATGGCCTTTTGACCTGCCACCTCGTGTTAACACCTATTGAAAAGGTTTCACAGGTCTCTTGCCCCCTAGGTAGAAGGCCTCTTTGTAAAGGTCTTTAGAAGGCGTTATTTGCTACTCAAAGAGTACTGACCCTGTTTTGCCTTTTGTGCTAATCTATATTCTTATTTGATTTAAATTATAGCTCTTTGCTGCTGCTAGGCTCTAACTTATTATGAAAGATAAACTACAAGTTCTCTGCTGGGTTCTAAATTTAACCAGAAAGCTCTCTTCTGTGTTTTAAATTTAAGCTAAAAGTGCTTTGCTGATGCTAGGCAATGAGTGAGAAAGACCCACCTGTTGAAAGGCAAAGGAAATGCAGTCAGCCACCCACCGTGAGAGGGTGCACTTAGAGACTGCAACCCCAAGTTCACTAGTGTCAAGAGATAAAGTTGCGCTTAATGGCAGTAGAGCTGTATCCTCTGGATATAAAAGGACAAGGCATGCTTGCAGTCCAGCATGTGTAGGGAGGCCTCCGCCCTGGAGGAATGAGGCCTGGGAAAGAAGGTGAGTAACACCACCTTTTGATTCAAGTGGAAGGCAGAGACGACCTTTGGTAAGAATTTGGGGTGAATCCGAATGACGACCCTATTTCTGTGGAACCTGGTGTAGGGCTTATTCGCCACCAATGCCTGTAGTTCACTTACACGCCTGGCCGAGGTGAGCGCCACCAAAAACACGACTTTCCAAGAAAGGTACTTGAGGTGGCAGGTAGCCAGGTATTCGAAGGGTGGAGCCATGAGCTTCCCCAACACCACATTGTGGTCCCACCTGTGGCGGATGGATCGGAGGCCGGAAGAGGAGGCGGCTTCAAATGAACTCGTCCATCAATGGGTGCAGCGACACAGCTTGGCCATCCACCGCATGGTGGTGAGTTAAGATGGCACAGAAATGCACTCTGTGTTGGATTTGAGGCCAGTCCCCAACAGGTGCAGGAGGTGTCGCAAGATATCCAGCATTGTGCAGAAGAAGGGGTTAAGACCTTCATCTGCACACCAGAGTGAAAACCTGCACCACTTAAAGGCATACACCTGCCATGTGGAGTCCTTACGCGAGACAAGCAGAACATCTTTTACCATCCTGAGAGGTGGTGATGTGCTATAGCTAGCCTCTTAGCATCCAGGCTGCCCGGGCAAGGGACTGGAGGTTGGGGTGCAGCAGCATCCTGCCCTCCTATGACAGCAAGTCTGGGGCACTCCCCAGTGGCAGTGGGTCCCTCTGGTACAGCTGCAGAAGTAGGGGGAACCAGGGTTGCCTGGGCAACCGAGGCGTGATGAATATGATTGAGGGCACTTCTGCTTGGATCATGAGGAGGGCCCGGGGAACCAGGGGCATAGGCAGGAACACATACAGGAAACCCCTGGAGCAGGGAAGGAGCAAGGTGTCCAAAGCCTCCCGTCCCCAGGCCGGCCTCTGCAAACAGAAGCATGGCAGCTGCATGTTCTCTGGACTGGCAAAGAGGTCTATCTCTGGGGTCCCCCAGTGTCGGAAGACTTCCCCCCAGCACCACCAGGTTCAGTCACCACTCGTGGGACTGGAGAACCCAGCTTAGGCAGTAGGCCAGTACATTGTCCTGGCCTGGCAAGTACACTGCTTTGAGGGAGATGTTCTTCCCCGTTGCGAAGTTGCAGAGGCGGTATGAGCCCATGCCTCCCTGCTTGTTGATGTAATACATCGCCACCTGGTTGTCTGTCTGGACCTGAACCACCTGCCCTACTAGATGGTCCTGGAAGACCCGCAGGGCATCAAACTGCTCCGAATTCCAGCAGGTTGATCTGCGAGCCACTCTCCTCCAGCAACCATGGTCCTTCCAACTACAGGTGATCACAGTGGGCCCCCTAGCCCAGTTTGTTATAAGGAAATGTTGGATCGGGGAAGCCTGGAAGGGCAAGCTGGCTCTGATGTTAAGGGGGTCCTGCCACCAGGCAAGACGCCGCCGGGGCCAACATGATCTGGATGCTGTCCTCCAGATGGCACAAAGCCTCTGCCCACTGGGAGCTCAGCACCCACTGTGCCTGCCACATGCGGAGGCGGGCAAAGGGGGTGTGACATGGACAGTAGATGCCATGTGCCCCAAGAGGGCACAGGAATCTGTAGTGATGGTCGGCCACAGGGGGGCAAAGTGGACTAGCCTGTCTCCTGTGAACCTTGGGCCTGTTACTTCCTGGGGAAGGGAGGCTATTCCCAAGGAGTTAAAAGCTCCCTCCCCAGGCTATGGCTGGGGCACTGTTTGTGGCTTGGGGGCTTTTGGCTTATGGGGGCCATGCCCCTGGCCTGCTGCCCCTGGGGGGGAGCATGATAGGCCTGAAACTTGTGGTGGTCTTTGGGTAGAAGGACTTTCCCCCCCCCAAAGTCTTCCTGTGGAAAGGTTCAGACACTTTCTTGGACAGCCTCGTTCTGGTCATGAATTCCTTCTCCAGCTCGTCGGCCATCTCCATCATGGGCTTGCCGAAGAGGTTCTTTCTCCAGCAAGGGACATCGGCCTTGTCCTGAACCCACTGCTCGAATATGGGGGACTGTAGCCACGCAAGGCAGTGGGCACTAATGAAGCAGTTGAAGGTCATCTGAGTTTGAAACTTGGAACACTCCTTGTCCAATGACACCAGGGTCCTGAAGTGCTCAAGAGGTTTGCCTGATAACCCAGCCAAGAATCCAGCGAGCTCCTTCACCGGGTTTCTCAAATTCATGCCCAGTACAGCTGGTATTCCTGGATCCGGGTTGTGAGCATGGAGCCCTGGAAACACTTCCTGCCAAAAACATCTATAGTGTGGGCCTCTGCCGGAGGACACCGAGGAGTGTCTTTTGACTTTTAATGCAATGCATGGCCAACTCCACCACCATGGAGTTGTGTCTTCTGGAAGCCAGGGCTCCGGCTGACTCGATACTGCAAATCAAGTTGATGGTTCACAATCTCCCACATCCTGAACAGCAGCTGCTCGAGAATAGGGCGCATGTGCACCATCAGAGCCTCCCGAAGAGCAGCCTCATATTGTAGGATCTCAAGATCCGCAGTATGTGGCTCGTCCTCAAGCACCACCTTGAAGGCAAGGGCTTGGGACATCTCCCTCACAAACTCCAGGAAGGCTAGATCCTCCAGAGGTGACAGCCGCCGATGGTGTGGCAGAGATGGGTCAGAGGGGATGTCCTGATGGAGGATGGTGTCAGGAGACTCTGTTTCCCATGCCAACCTGGAGTAGGAATTGGAAAGCAACCTGCGGTCATCGGACTGACTCAGCATCAACTCCTCCTGGCATTGAAGCTCCTGTGCTGCCATGCCTGAGGCTATGTCAGGCCTTGAGGTGGTCACCAACAGAGTCGGCACTGCTCAAGCCAACCTCTTGAGGATGGGTGCAGCATTCTCCAGGGAGGTCCTTGTTGAGGAAGGTCCCATGACTAGCACCGATGCCCCGGAGGGACCAGGAGTCAGACCCTGCTGTGCCTTGCAGAACACAGAGCAACTGCGTTCCAGGGCTGCAATCATACACTCGATACAACATGGCTCCACAGTGGCATGTGTTGGCCTTGAGGATGTTGAGGCCGGCATCAGGTCCCTGGGTAGGGGAATCCCTGATGGTAATTGCGTCGGGGGACCAGACCTGATTCTCTGACTCCAAAGAAGACTCCTCCCACTGGGGCTGCTTAGAGGGGCCCTCCCGGCCATTGTCACAGGCATCTGGTCGAAGGATCAATGCCCCGGCACCAGAGATCTTGCCCACCGGGCTGGAGTCGGGCTTCAATGAAGCCCATGACACATGGGGAAGGTCCTCAGAGGATGAATTCGATGCCCAATGATCTCGGGGCTCTGACTGAGCCTGGGCGCGCAACGACAAGTCACCTCATGCTGGCATCGAAGCTAGGGATTCTGTCCCTGATGCCGATCCCTAGGCAGATTTACCAAACAGCACCCCCCTGTCACCTTCCATGTTCCTTCTGGGTCTCAGCCAACATCAAAAGGCAAAGCAGGCAGGAAGACATGTTCTGGTCCGCCCCAAGGCACTTAATGCAGGTGCTGTGGCAGTCTATAGGGACATAGTGCAGTTGCACTTGCCACGCTGCTTAAATCCGCTGGTCGAAGACATAGCAGGAAAAATGGCCCCCGCAAGATCAAATGCAGACGTCTCGAACAGCTAGGCCGCAAGCAAAAAACCTGTGCATCAAAAAATAAAGGAAAAAAATATATGTACCCGAGCGAAAAGCACAACGTCGAAGTGGTGTATTGGGGCAGCAGAAAAGTGATTGAACCAATCCTGGTGGGGAAAAAAACCCCCACAGAAGTTTACTGAAGGATGGTGTTAAAATCAACTTTATCTGGGATCCACAGACAGACGTCTGCAGGGCTCTGCAGAAAAAGAAAGACTGAGGTAAGATGGCACCCTTAGGCGGGAAGGTGACTGCACATACACGATGTAACTCCCAAAGGCTTTCTTTGAAAGCTGGGGAATGGATCCACGCAGGCTCCATTGGCGCCGATGTCACCCCATATATGAGGGCTGACTTCCTGCTTGTTCCCAAAGAAAATAGAGAAGAGCAGCTACTGCTGGAGTCATTTTGATAAAGAGAAAAAACAAAGACTCTGACATTACATAAGAATTGCCAAATTGGCTCAGGCCAAACTCCATGTATGCCAAAATTATGCTCCCACTGCAGGCAAGAGCAGGTTGGTAGAAGCTTGTGATCAAGTAATTGTGTATACATTTGTACTGTTTACTGCCTTGTGGTAATAAGTTCCACAAGTTAATTCTGCATAGTCTAGGTTGCTCTATCAAGAACAAAGGAAGTGGGTAGGAAGAGGTAATGATATTTGAATGTGCATGAAATGGATCTGCATGGACTGCTTCCACTGTATGAAAATCTACTCATGCATATTAATTATGGGTAACCTGAAAGCAGACTAGCTATGCGTGTCCCAAGGACTATGTTAAAACGCCTTCCATCTAGAAGTGAAAAATGAAAGTATTGGCTTGTACTATGAAAGGTTGTTTCTTTGTTGTGTATCAAGAGGTGAAGTGTTAAGAGTACACTGCTCAGCGAGGTCACGTGATGTGTTGAGAAACAGAAGATGTGCAGTGTTCTCTCTCCAAGGGCATCCTCCTAAAGGACCCTCAAAACACCCTTTTTATGGTATCTTGGGCATCCGAGTAGCGAAAGGAACAACCCATTGACAATCCCACTGCACTTCAGGAGGAGTCCAGCGCAGAAACCCTATGAAATCCGTACACTGGGGCCAAGAAAAAGCGGGGCAGACTACTTTAAAAATGGCAGAACAGGGAGGAGGAGGAGAGGGGGGGATAAGGGGGAAGGGGAGGACGGGGCTAGTGGGTTCTAGGTATTGTAATAGGTGGGGGAGTTGGTTTTGTGGGGGTTGTAATGGGGGATAGAGAAATATTGTGAGTGTTTGATGTATGGAGGGGGGAGATTATGTTGTATAAGAAAAAATGAGGGGGTGTCTCACTGTTTGTTTGAAGTTTGGTTTCATAAATATCTAAATTTAAAAAAAATGGCAGAACAGCCACCCTCATAAAAATCGTCATCGCAAATGGTGCTCGTGGAGGATGTGACCACAGCGATGGTAGGGGCTGTTGCAAGTCAATTTGACGTCCTGACCAGAAAGTTGGATTCATTAAATAAAGCATTTGAATCCCTCAGAGGCCAATTATAAGAAGCAGAGCAATGTATAGAAAAGATGGAAGAAACTGTCACCACCCAAGTGCAGGAAATATGCCAACTGCAGTAAAAGCAAAGGCACAAGCTATCAAATTGGACGACCTTGAAAACTGAAGTCAAAGAAACAACTTACGCTTCGTAGTTGTCCCTGCTTCAATAAAAGATGGCGAATCATGGGGATATCTGGAAACACTGCTACGTACAGTAGTGTCCTTCCGCTGGGCACAGCATGCGGCATTCCAATAATTGAGCGGGCGCATAGGATAGGCCACAGCAGACCCGCTGATCACCGACTGCACACTGCGATTGCCAAATTACTTAAATTATGCCCAGAAGGACCAAATCTTATGCACAGCCAAGAATCAAGGCCCTATCTCCCATGGGGCGGCCCACCTCTGTATCTACCAATTCCTGCTGCAGTATCATCTAGAATTAAAGAGATCCTGGATTCTCTGCAAGGAGAACTATTCAAGCAATTGGTAACAGACCCCACACGTGAAGGGGCCATACTGGACTTGGTGCTTACCAATGGTGAAAGTGTTCCTGATTTTATAGTGGGAGATCATTTAGCATCCAGTGATCACCAGATGTGTGGTTCAGTATAAGGACTAAGGCTGTTAGTATCCATTCAAAAGTGAGGGTCTTAGACTTTAGGAAGACTAATTTTGCTAAGATAGGCCAATACCTCAGGGAGTCGTTAGCAGGATGGGATGTAGAAAAACAGTGGGCAAAACTGAAAGGGGATATTTTAAGGGCAACCAACCTTTTTGTTAAAATGGTAAATAAAGGTAAAAGGAAAAGGAGACCGCTATGGCTTTCGAAAGAAGTAGCTGGAAAAGTGAAGAAAAAAAGGGAGGCCTTCATGAAATACAAGAGATTACAGAGAGAGGAAGACAGGCATCTATATTTGGAAAAACTTAGAGAAGCTAGCAAAGTAGCCAGGAAAGCAAAGATTCAAAAAGAGGAGGAAATAGCCAATGCAATAAAATGGGGGGATAAGACATTTTTCATATATGTTATTGAGAAGAGGAAGGGCAAAAGTGGTATTGTCAGACTCAAGGGTGAAGGGGAGGAATACAGTCAAACCTCGGTTTTCATGATTAATCCGTTCAAAAAAGTCTGACTAAAACCGAAACGGACTAAAACCGAAGCAAGATTTCCCATAAGAAATAATGTAAATTCAATTAATCCGTTCCAGACACCCAAAAATATTGACAAAAAATACATTTTATAGAGAATCACTATCTTTTTACATACAGAAAACAATGAGAAATACATATAAATGACTAATGAAATGGATAAATGAGCATGTAACATCACTTTTACCTTTATTGAAGACTTTTGTTGGCATATGGGACGCACTCCAGCCAGCTCCAGCTGCTCTCCCCTCTGGGGATCGAGCAATCACCACCAGCAGCGGAGGTGGGAACAGCCATCTTGGCCGTCTGCACAATCGGGGCTCCAGCCTGCCTTTTAACTTAGCAGCCATCACACCCAGTTACCAAGCTCACAGTGTCAGGAGAGGTAGTGCCAATGTCAGCAAAAGTAAGGGCACCAGAAAGAGGACAGTGCCCGAAGTCACACCAGCCTGTAGGGCAGCCACTCCTACACAGTGTCGGGAGAGGTGGAGAGGCAGTGTCAGCCAAGCAGCAGGCAGTTGAGAAACAGTGGGACAGAGAGTCTTAGGCTGCCTCCGGCCCCCCTAAGGTAGTAGCCTGACACAGGTGAGAGTCAGAGAACAGCGTGGGGCTGTGCCAGCAGGAGCCTGCAGCTGCAGACTGCAAGGTTTCAAGGAGAGGCCGCGTGTGCAGGCCTGCAGGACACCCAGAATCCAATCGGGAGGGCAGGGGCCCCGGCGGGAGACTGGGCCGCCAAGGAGAAGCAGATTCGGTCACCAGCTCCTGTCCCGGTTCAAGGGATGTGCAGGGGAAGAGGCAGCAGGCAGACGTACCCCTCTCAGGATAGATCGTATTGGTGAGGGATGGTGACAAGCGCCGGCGGCTGCCACGTGGATGTCGCTTGGTCCCGATAAATCTCCCCTTCAGTTCTGCAGCGCGACAGCCAAGCTCCAGACGTTTGTAATAGGTTCCTCCTCCCGTTTATCAGACCGCTGCTCAGACCGCAGGCAATAGTGAGGGCTCAGCCCGCAGGCCCCGCAGGAGCCTATCAGGCAGCTTTCTTCTGTGCCGGATACCGCGGCTGGCAGCAGCGTCAATCGGGGGAGAGTCCGGGGCAGGAAGCAGTTTCGGGCAGGCCACGCTGGAGCGTTGAACTCCTCGGCTCCCCAGAGGTCCCGCAGAATCGCTGGCTCAAGCTCCGTGGGAGATCGCTGGCTCACGCTAATCCATGGCAGGTACGGGGGGGGGGGGGGGTAAAATGCTGTACGAAAACCGAGACAACGTACGAAAACCGAAACAAAATCTTGATGAAAAAAGTCAACGAAAACCGAATCGTACGAAAACCAGGGCATACGAAAACCGAGGTTTGACTGTATGTGGAAGCTGATGAGGATAAAGCGGAATTGCTTAACAAATATTTCTGTTCTGTGTTCACAGATGAAGAACCAGGAGCAGGACCTCAGAAAACACCCACAAACAGGAACAGAAGCGAGGGACAATTTTCAGAAGACTGCTCATGAGAAACTAGCTCAACTTAAAGTAGACAAAGCGATGGGACCAGATGGGATACACCATAGAATAAGGAGGGAACTTGGGCACATTCTAGCAGCTCTACTGACTGACCTTTTCAATGCCTCGTTGGAGTCGGGAGTGGTGCTAAAGGACTGGAGAGAGGCTCATGTGGTGCCTTTACACAAAAGCGGAAGTAAGGATGTGATTGAAAACTACAGGCCGGTTAGTTTAACTTCGGTGGTGAGTAAATTATTGGAAACGCTGCTGAAATAGAAAATAGTGAGGTTTCTGGAGTCCAGCGGATTACAATATCCAAGACAGCATGGATTCACCAGAGGCAGGTCTTGCAAGACAAATTTGATTGATTTCTTTGACTGGGTGACCAGGGAGTTGGACCAAGGGAGAGCCCTAGATGTGGTGTATTTAGATTTCAGTAAAGCCTTTGACACTGTTCCTAACAGGTGACTTATAAACAAACAGAGCACCCTAAGGATGGACCCTAAAGTTACTGCTTGGGTTAGAGGCGACAAAGAGTACAGGTAAATGGAGCTCATTCTGAGGAGAAGGATGTTACCAGTGGTGTGCCCCAGGGATCTGTCCTTGGTCCGATTCTTTTTAAGATCTTTGTTGGTGACATAGGGAAGGGCTGTCGGGTAAGGTTATGGTTATGGTTTGCCTCTTTGCGGATGATACCAAAATCTGCAATAGAGTAGACACCCAGGAAGGTGTAGATAACACATGAGGAGGGATCTAGCTAAGCTTGAAGAATGGTCTAGAATTTGGCAGCTGGAATTTAATGTTAAAAAATGTAAGGCCATGCATTTGGGCTGCAGCAATCCAAGGGAGCAATATAGTATAGGGGGCGAAGTACTTTCGTCCACTAAAGAAGAGCGGGACCTAGGCATGGTTGTGTCTGATGATCTTAAAGTAGCTAAACAGGTAGAAAAGGCGACGGCAAAAGCTAGAAGAATGCTTGGGTGCATACGGAGAGGAATGGCTAGCAGAAAAAAGGAGGTGATAGTGCCTCTGTATAAGTCTTTGGTGCAACCTCATTTAGAGTATAGTGTGCAATTCTGGAGACCGCACCTTCAAAAGGATGTGAACAAGATGGAGTCGGCGCAGAGGGTGGCTACTAAAATGGTTAGTGGTCTTCATTATAAAGCATACGAGGACAGACTTAAGGATCTTAATATGTACACCTTAGAGGAAAGGCAGGATAGAGGTGATATGATTGAGATGTTTAAATACCTCCGTGGCATAAATGTTCAGGGGGAGAGCCTCTTTCAATTGAAAGCAAGTTCTGCTACGAGAGGACATGGGATGAGGGTGAAGAGGGATAGATTCAGGAGTGATATGCGGAAATATTTCTTTATGGCAAGAGTGGTGGATCCATGGAATAGTCTCCCAGTGGAGGTGGTAGAGATGAGGACAGTAACTGAATTCAAAAAAGCATGGGACAAACACAGAGGATCTCTAAAGGAAAAAAAGGGGACTGTTGTAGTTGTTAATATGGAAGGACAGACTAGATAGGCCATGTGGTCTTTTTCTGTCGTCATATTTCTATGTTTCTACCAAGACTACTCACAGCAGCTTTGAGTCAGAGGCATAGATCCTACACTCCAGTGTGTCAGCGTCTTGTGGAGGACAAGATTAAGTTTACGGTCCTATATCTAGCCAGTCTGCGATTATTCATGAACGGCACAACCAGGATCTTTGACTCCGCAGAGGAAGCCCTTAAGCACCTGCAAGAACTGAGGCCGATACCACTGTCGGCAGACACACAGTAAAGCAAGCCGAGGGAGGGCCATCAAGAAGAGACTGAGTGGTGGTTGACTGCCTGGCCAAAGGTGGGCAGAGCGGACTACCGGCAAGCGGAGCATTCCAATAGCTGGGGACTGTGAGATAGTCTGCCAACGAATGAGGACTTACTGAATTAAACTAAAGCTGTGTAATCAAACTCTGGAATCTGTTACCGGAGGATGTAGTAAGTATAGCTGGGTTTAAAAAAGGTTTGGACAAGTTCCTGGAGGAAAGGTCCATAAACCACTATTAAAAAGGGACCCAGGATATCAATGCTTGACCCAGTACAAGCATTGTGGAACCTGTGTCTTTTGGGGATATTGCTAGGTACGTATGACCTAGATTGGCCACAGTTGGAAACGGGATACTGGGCTTGATGGACCTCGGTCTGACCCAGTATGGCATGTCTTATGTCTGCTAGTGAGGTCTGAATACGGCTGACACTGGGGCATCAGCATTACCATTGAAACCTGGACCTACTAACCAATGACAGATGCTGGATGCTTATGCTTCTCCCTCTTTTTCTTTGTCTCTACTATGTACCCCTTCATTTGTACCAGCTATGGGTTTGTGAGAAAGCACAGTTACTTACCTGTAACAGGTGATCTCTGGGAACAGCAGGAATAAGTCTTCACATATGGGTACGTTGGTACCGACGGAGTCTGCGCGGGAATGCTCCCCAGCGTCCAATCAGAACGCTTTTGGAAGCATCCCAACACACCTGCGTGCTGCCTTCCCGCCTTTCCCAAATGCCTCTCCTCAGTTAAGTTTTAAAGCTGAGACAAAGAGAGAGATAGAGAAAGGGAAAGATAGAGATAGAGAAATGCAACTCCTAGGGGAGGTGGGTGGGTTGTGAAGACTTATTCCTGCTGTTCCCAGAGATCACCTGTTACAGGTAAGTAACTGTGCTATCTCCAGGAACAAGCAGGAATGAGTCTTCACATATGGGGACTCCCAAGCTAATATGCCTGGAGGAGTCCCAGCATGTTGCGAATCTGAGAGCCATGCTATTGTACCGAACCCCAGGCATCCTAGGGATGGAAGGTAGGAGTTGAACTAAAAAGATGTGCTGTGGAACAGCTGGACCAAACAGGACGCCTAGATAGGAGTCTCTGTGCAGGTGATATTTAGTGGTAATATTGAAAAGCAATAAACCAATATGGACCTCACCTGGTGGTATTGTAAAAAGGTATATGGAGGTTCATGTGGATTTGTTAATATGAACCAACAGAATATCCCCAGAATATCCTCAATGTAAGGAAAGGTAAATAACTGTGCAAAAAACATGCTGAGGTTAGAACCCTTAGGGTGAGAAGAAACAATCCTAGTAGAACTGGGGTAGTTCAATGAGGCAGGACTTTGCGGGAAACGCGGAAGTCCCTATTAGATAAGACTGAAGCTCTTTTGACTTTAAAGAGACATAGTTCTTATAGGAGAAGGGAGCTTTGAAGATCCCTATATCCGATAACAAAGAAGGATAGGAGCACGAGGCATTGTAGCCTCACATTTTCTGAAGATTCAGAAAGTCCTTCCTAATTGAAATCACGTAGGAAAAAGAAAGTATATGGAGGGCTTCAGGTGTACCTACACTGAAGGTCATGGTACAAAAACCCCTCAACTACCACAGGAAGTGGTTGATTATGGAGAACCCTATGTATGCTGGAACAGCATGGAAAGGGATAGAGACTATCTGTCGGGTGCGTAGGGGAATATATATATATACACACACACACATATACATACACACACAGACAGAAACAGTATATAGATATATATCTACCCACTATCATATATTGCAATACATATATATAGATAGGTAAATACAGATATATCCATAATATATGTATATATATATATATATATATGGGAACAGACATGCAGATGTCCATATACATGTAAACATATATATATATATATATATATATATATATATATGTATACATACCCATGTCCGCACATAGGGTATGTGGAGAGAGAAAGATTCATCTAACAACAAGAAGGGAGGTACCTGCTTGAGAAGATATTTAGAGAATCCCTACTCCCTGGTTATGAGTAGGAAAGCCAAGGGAGTTCTCACTGGCAAGGAGAAGTCTAGAGTCCTCCAAGAACTCTAGCCCCTGCATAACCAGGAATGGAGACCTACCTGAAAAATGCAGAGGATGTTTTTAATCTGCAGAAAGTAAGTCTGAATCCTTCCATAACTCCCAGCAGGTAGCTGGAGAAAAAGATGCAATGAAATAAAAATACCATATTTACCCTTTATGAGGGTAAAATGGGTATGGTGCATTCTTGTGCTCAATATGGATTACGCCCTGAAGAATTGAGGATGGAAGGAAAATACAAGACAAGGACTGTCTATACTGAAAGAAAAACCATCCCTGGTGAAGGGGTCCCCTGGAGATGTGAAGCAATCCAGGGAATTGGATAATTCTTTAGGTCTTCACTTAATGAAAGGCGTGTGTCCTTTATTTAAGAAGACTTTAATGGAAATGGTAAGGGCAGGGAGAACCCAATAGGCATGACTAGGTAAAGCCCTTCCTAACCATCTGGAATTATGTGCTCTCTAACAAGGCCCCACAGTGTAGAGCTGCTCCGTAGAGATGCAGAGAGCATGTTGCAGGTTAATTAGAAGGAAAAACTGGTGTTTAAGAGCCAGTAGGTATCCGGAACTACACCGCCAAGCCCAAGGATTGGGGAAGGCTAAGGATAGAAGGTAAGGTTATGTGTCTGCAACAATAGCCAGAAAAGGTTCTTAACCCGTCTGGGACTTAGTAGTAAGGCCAGAAATAATTGAAATTGGGGAACAAGCCCTGGTTGCTTGGTCAGCAAGTCTGTGGCCTAACCAGTAAGAGCCCCTGCAGTTCTAACTATTGATAGGGCAGCAGAAGAAATCTTAGGTCCCAATATTGGGAAAGACATCCAGACATAAGTAGGAGTGGTAAGACTCCGTTATTGTCTGAGAAGCTGCCAGGAAAATTAAGAATGCAAGGGGGAGACAACTCTGAAAGAAAACTTAGGGGCTTAAGGAAAAGCCCTCAGTAAAGTGGTATCACTCTTACAGACCAAATGTCTTAGTAAGAGGGACAGAGTTGAAAAGAAAGACTTACAGTGGAGTAAATCTTTGAAAAGGTAATATGAGAGATGCTGATACAGGAGAAAAAATCAAAGGTAAAGGCATAGCAACCTTATTGACAGCTGTTACTCCTCTGTGTACTTCAGAGGACGAGGAGTAACCTTACTACCTGTAAAGCATAATCATCTTAAGAAGCTCTTTGAGCTAATAGTCAGGATGTCTCTCTAAGAGAGACATGTGTAAATTTTAGGATGGAACCGATGTAAATGCTTGTAATGGGAAGAAGCAAACTACAGGATCTAAACCTCAAACAGGAAAAAGAATTCAGTAAAGAGTCTATTAGCAACCCTGCGGCTGCTGGGTTTGCTGAACCCGTTGAGGTTGTGGTTTCCTGAGCCTGGTTGGTTGTCTCCCCTGTCTGGGAGCATCTGTATGATGGGTAGAAGATGAATACAACCTTCTCCCATTAAGGGAACAAAGCTTATTAGTAGATTTTCTACAAACTGGGATAGAGGAAGGCGTAGAGAAGCCTCTGAAAGCAATGGTGTCAGTGGTTAACTGAGCAGCCTGGAGTAAAGTCTCCTTATTAAAGAGATTCTCTCTAGTGCATTTCCCAGTCTATCTTGTATGCATTTGTCCAAGTCTGAAGCTTGGAGCCAGGCTCTACGTCGTGCTCCTATGGCTATAGCAGAGGTTCTGCTAACAGACTCAAAAGAGTCCAGGGAAGCACGAGTAAGGAACCTAGAAATATTTTGAGCATGTTTGACTAGTATAGAAAAATCTGCTCTTTTAGGCTCTTGGAGAAAAGGGGTCAAAAGTAGTAAATCTTTTGTGACCTCCTCAAGAGATAATCCCATATAGAAAATATATGAAAGAATTCTTGCTGAAAACATGGATGCCTGGAAGGTTTGCCGTCCAAAGGCATCTAAAGTCTTAGCCTCACGACCTGGCAGATAAGAAGAGTGCTTCTTAGTACTCTTAACACGCCTCATTGCTGATTCTACAACAAGAGAATGATGAGGGAGCTGAGGCTTTTGAAAACCTGGAGAAGGGGGCACCTTGTATAGAAGATCAGTTGCCCTAGAAGGTGGGGATACCGTTAAAGGAGTTTCCCACGTTCTAAATAGGAGATCCTGCAAGGTCTGATGCAAAGGAAACATAATGACTTCCTTTGGATTGCAGGGGATCTGTAGAGGTTGTGGCTCCTCTGGTGCAGGGTCTTGACCAGGTATAGAAATGGTAAGTAACTTTGCTATATCAAGCAGGAAAGCTTGAAAAGAAATCTCCCCAGAGGGGAGTCCTCGAGGAAGAGGAGGAAGAGCTAGATCTGTTGAAGAACTAGCTCTAGCACCCACCGGTTCATTCAGATTCTGTAGAATAGAAGATCTGGAGGGGTGGAGCATCGGATTATCTTTGAAAGATAGTTGTCGGTACCGCTGGAAACCGGTACCGCAACTCGTCGGTAGCAAATCGTCCATGCTAGGGATCGATTCCAAACTTGGTATGGAAGGAAGCAAGCCGTCTGAAAGGAGCATGGGAGGTACCAACACTGATGTTGATGTCGATACCGGTACCGGGACCGGTACCTTCGTTGACACCGATATATGAAGATCAGTCTGTGATAGCACTATCGGTACCAAGGTAACCGAATGTGGCAGACCTTGATCATCGGTAGAATGTCTTCGGTACCGTTTGGAGTCGGTACCCAAACATCTAGACTAGAGATCGATTCTAGACTCGGCATCAAAAGAAGCGAGTCTATCGATGCATATCTGGAGGGCACCGACGTGGATACCAGCATTGGTACCGGGATCGATACCGATGCAGGAAGATCGGTTGGCAGCGGCTCTAGTGGCACCGAAGATACCGAGAGCACTCAACTGCGATCATCAGTGTGGAATATTTCATCCAGCACCATTGCCGATGCCGGGGTACCGGCACCGCTCAAAGCGGATACCACCACCGGGCATGGCTCAGGTATGTTCACCGAGGTAAAAACCCCAGGAACAACATGAAACCCCGTTAATGCTTTGGAGGCAGAAGCCTCCCGCCGGGGTTTTAAAGCCAATATGTCCTCGGGGGCAAGCCCAGAGGCATCTCTATGATGTACATGAGATCTACCACCCAAGGACTGGCTAGTCTTTACAGACTTTTGTTTGGTTACCTGATCCTGCGAAAAAGAAGATGTAGCTGGTACCCTCAGGTCTGAGGGGAACCGCGTATCGAGTTGAGCTCGATGCTGAAGACTTCTTGTAGAAATAGTAGTGCAGGAGGGACACTCCAGCGGATGGTGTTCAAGTCCCAAACATGGAAGGCACCAATTATGGGTGTCTAAAACTAATTTGGTAGCGCCACAGTTAAAACACGTTCTAGTGGCTGGCATTTCCATGAGGGAATGTGGAGAGGCCTAGCAGGCCGAAACCTGTCAGGCACTAAACAGGAAAAAATTCACTACAAAAGGAAATATTTGTAGAAGAAAAGAAGAAGAAAACACCGGCAGTACCGGTGCGTCGAGGGAAGGTAGACGCGACCACAAGAAAAAACAAAAATAAAGGAAGAATTTTCTGCGGTGACAGGAGAATGTCCTGCCGGATCCGCGGAAAAACAAAAACTGAGGAGAGGCAGTTGGGAAAGGCGGGAAGGCAGCACGCAGGCGTGTTGGGATGCTTCCAAAAGCGTTCTGATTGGATGCTGGGGAGCGTTCCCGCGAAGACTCCGTCTGTACCGATGTACCCATGTGTGAAGACTCATTCCTGCTTGTTCCTGGAGATAGAATGGTTCTATCGGTGGTAGAACGGGGGGGGGGGGGGGGAGCGCACTATGGGGTTGGAGGGGGGAAAGAGGGTAGTAAAGTGGGTAGAGGAACTATTCAAGGGAGATGGGTAGGGGGGACCTGAGATGAGTAACTGAATGCGCAAGCAGGGGAAGACGGGCAGGCAGAAGTCCATGGGAGGGGCGCAATGAGGGGCCCGGTATTGCGCTGCCCTGTAGATGCTACCCATCTGGGATCAGCAATCCTAGCTAAGGGTCTCCATTGCTGAGACAACCCCAGATTTCATTAAGTAGGGAGGGGAGACAGGGATCCATTCACCACCCTATCAAGAACTTGGAAATAAAAGCAAGGGTAGTATAATGCGGTAACAGGTGGAGGAGGATGGGATATGAGGGGAGGGGAGGGGAAGGACAGCGTTGAGTCGAGGGATTGGTGAAACTGAGAAAATGGGGTATATGTAAGGCGAAGGGTGTGGGAGGGCCGGGGGGGGGGGGGCCTTGACACATCACGAATGGACCCGGAAGGCGTTGGGGGATGAGGAAGGATTCAGATGTGGGTAAAAGGGGGGAGCGCGGGGAATGTTAGGGGGGAGGGAGGGGGTGTGGCAAGAAGGGGTGGGAGAGAGGGCCCAAACGTTCAAAGGAAGACGAGAGAGAAAAGGAGCGGCCTAAAAACCAAAGATTGGGACATTAGTGTTCAGAGGAGGGGAGATTCAAGTTTATGATTACATTGTAAATGCAAGAAATGCAGGTACATCGCCCCAAGGGCTGCGAGCAGAGGGGATGGCTCTAGGTTGGGGGGGGGGGGGAGGAGGCCTCCCATTCAATGGATTATAGAACTCTATCTCACTAGACCATTAATATTAGAAATGGGCTGAGAGTCTTTTCATGGAATATATGTGGGATGGGTACCACAATTAAACACTACAAAGTTCTTCACGCACTGGCACGTCATAAATGTGATATAGCCTTTCTTCAGGAGATGCATCAGGCAGCTGTGGAACATGCTAAGACAGGATTGGGTGGGCCAGGTCTTTGGAGCTCCCACACAGGGCAGGGAAAGGTGGAGCAGTGATACTGATGCACAAATATATACGATTTATGTGCACAAAGGAGATCTATGACACTCAGGGCCAATATGTTATAATTCACGGGGATTTAGAAGGCCGCCCAACAACATTATCTAACATCTATGGACCGAATGGCCGGAGGTGTGTCTTGCTACAACAAAGGTTAACACACCTTGTAATAAAGACGTGCAGTTTATTTATAAAACAAAGCAAGGATACTTATTCAGAAAGGCAAGTAATTCCCTTAGTTACACATGAGTAGTTAGAAAAGATAACTAGAAAGCAATTATTTACAGGAGAATAATACATCACCAAACTGACATCATAGCAGCCCTTTAAACATCAGCTGGGAGAGCTCAGCGAAGGCTGGAGAAAAGTCTGGGATTCTTCACGCGTTGGCCTGTGCCTGACCAAGCGGATCTCCTCTCTCTCTGTTCTGGATTTTCTCTCTCTTTTTATAGGCTGTAACAAACACGTTGCAGCTAGCTCTCACACATGAGCTTTTCCCTACAGATATTCTCCACCCCATACACCTTTGCTAATAGTAATTTGACCAGTCCTTCTCCAGCCTTTGTTTGCTCCCAGCCTTTGGTTTCTGGGCAGACGTCCGACAATGCTCACCCCCCATGGTTTTAGAAGCTCAAAACTTCTACAATTATAATTAATGAATTCTTCTTATCCTGTCTACATTGGCTAAAAGAATTGTTTTGAAGGCTAGGTGAATTGTTCTCTTGTTCTCTTTAATGGATCTCCATTTGCTGGGAGAAGAACTCCTCCCTGGTCTTTCAGTATCTCTCTGTAGTTATGTAAACAGTTTCTTTCTCACCAATACTGCAAAGCTAAGGTTGAATTAACCCCTAACTCACTGCTGAGGCACAATCAATAGTCAATTTTAATTCATTTGTACTACAAGGTGTCGTTTTATGCACAGTTAGCATTCCAAATAGAACAGCTGCTGGAAACGGAGGCAGTGAGGGGCAATAATTTAAACAAGATCTTATACCCGTTAATAGATACCTCCCAAACCACCCAGGAACACAGTACCCCAATCCTTCAATGGTTCCTGTTGCGCTTACACCTAAGTGGCCCAAGGCAGCTTTTATTTCCACATGAAAGATCTGGGGTTGGACTCCCAAAAACTCGCCGGGGAGGACCAGATCCCCGAGGAGCGTGACTGAGACCTCAATCGAAGCTGAGGACTTACCTGAGTCTGGTGGCGCTCAGTGCCAGGGGACTCCCCAGAGGTCGGGGGACCGGCGTCGGAGCCAATGATGCTGGAAAACCAGACATCAACGCCTGCTGCAAGGCCATGATGGAAAGGATGCTCTGCTCTATGGCTGCCATTCAGGACTTGAAGCCCGAAGGCTGTGCAGCCCTCGGCATGGACACTGAGGGCCTCAGGCCTCATAACAGTACTCTGGAGAGTGCATCCTGGAGGACAACTACGGGTTCACGGGTTCTGCGCGGGCTCCACCAGCCGAGGACTCCTGTCTAGAGACTTTCTGAAGGCACTGCTTGGAGTTGCCAAGTCCCGCCACAGGACTTTGCCAGGTTTCATTAGAGGCACCTCGGCAGGCTTCAGTGCCTTTTTCTTTTTCTTGGGTGGGTCTGGGACTAAGCTGCCACCATAGGACTTCGAGGATGCCTGGACATCACGGGAAATGCCGGCTTTGGGGCTCAGCTATGGGGAAGCTGGGGCAGAGAAACAGTTTCTCCTGCAACTCTGACCATTTTTGTTTGTTTTTGGGGTCATGGCCTAGCACCGGTCACAGGTGGAGCTGTCGTGATCCAGGTCCAGGCAGCGGAGACAGCGGTCATGGGTATTGGTAACTGAAACCTTCATCAATGCCATGGAAGCAATGAACCTAACACAGATCATACACGAACCAACGCACGAAAAAGGAAATACATTGGACCTCATATTCCTAAACTCCCAAACCTCCATCTCACACAAAAATCCAAAAATCACACCTGTACCATGGTCTGACCATTACCTCATCAGCATATCTTACACCCACCAGCACACGAACAGCATGGAGAAACAACAACATACAAGAAGATTTAAAACTTTCATCAAAGAAGATTTCCTGGCAAACCCTACCAAAACTCCAAACAAGCTCCAACAATATCGATAGCCTAATCCACAATTGGAACACCACAATCTCCTCCGCATCCAGTACAACAACAAACAAAACTAAAACCGGACACACCTCCACAAAAGCCAGATGGTTCACCCCCAACCTCAGGAAACTAAAAACCAAACTCAGAAGAGCGGAAAGAAGATGGAGAAAAACCAAAACAGAGGCCAACAAAACAAACTACATGTACGAACTAGATGCATACCATGCAGAAACAGACAAAGCAAAAAAAGCCTACCATTCGAAGATCATAAACACATCAATAAACAGACCACGAGACCTCTTCGAGATTGTCAAAAAACTTACAAAAACGCCCAACCATTCCGACCAACTGCCAAACATCCCGCCGGAATTACTAGCACGACAATACAAGCAGCTTCAACAACCACAAAATCTGCAATTAAACACAGACACAACAGCAACAAACCACCCCACCACCATTGACAGAGACTGGAGCACTTTCGAAACAATCACGAAAGAGGAAATATCATCCACCATCTCCCGCCTGAATACCACCACCTCTCCGCTAGACCCCTGCCCTACAGAATGGATAAAGATAACCAAAGAAGACCTGAGCACACCATTAACCCGCATTGTTAATGAATCCCTCAGCCAAGGACGTATGCCAGACCTCCTCAAAACTTCAATCATCCGACCAACCCTAAAAAAACACAACCTGGATCCCCTCGACCCCGCCTCCTACAGACCTATAGTAAGCCTCCCGTTCACCGCCAAAATCATTGAGAAGGTAGTCCAGCAACAGCTCCAAGAACATTTAGATACCAACAACATACTGGACCCACAACAACATGGCTTCCGTCCACTCCACAGAGTCGAGACCCTCATGACATCATTAATGAACACCCTCATCATAGGAACTCAAACCAAACACTCTGGATATGCCATGATCTTCCTAGACATATCAGCAGTCTTCGACACCATTTCCCACGACATCCTCATACACAGACTACAAGCAATTGGCATCAAAGATACCGTACTTCAATGGTTCCACTCCTACTTAACCAATAGACAATAACTGATCCGCACAAACATATCAATCTCACCCCCCCGTCCAGCAACACCAAGGAGTACCCCAAGGATCCACACTATCTGCCTTGCTCTTCAACATCTATCTGCAACCACTCTGCACAATCATATGCACCCACAACATCAACTATCACATCTATGCAACCACTCTGCACAATCATACGCACCCACAACATCAACTATCACATCTATGCAGATGACATAATGTTCTATGCACCAATCACAACCTCTAACCCAACAAATAAACACCTAACAGAATGCTTCACAGAAGTATCCAGCTGGCTGCAAAAGAACAACCTATCCATCAACATAAAGAAAACAGAAGCCCTTATAGTAACAAAGGACCCAGACTTCACCCCACCTTCACACCTCAACATTGGAACCACACAAATACAAATACAACCGCACATAAAGTATCTAGGAATCATCATAGATCAAGAACTCACACTCAAGCAACAAATCAAAAAGACCACTGGAACAGTATTCCACAAAGCCAAAATAGTACAACACCTCAGACCTCTCCTTGAACCACAGGACTTCAGAACAGTGATGCAAGCCATGACACTCCCCCACCTGGACTACTGCAATATAATCTACCACAGACTACCAGCTACCCACACCAACCCACTCCAAACTGCCTTAAATACCACAGCAAGGATTATCCAGAAAGCAAAAAAATGAGACCACATCACCCCTGTCCTGAGGGAGCTACACATACTCCCCCTCGAAGCAAGAACCAAATACAAAGCCGCTCTACTTACCCATAAAGCTCTCTACCAGACTCAGACCTCCCAGCTCAGCACACTACTACCCCGACCAACCCACAACAGAACAACCAGACAAACCTCCAACAACTCCCTCACCATCCCCCATAAACGAACCAAATGCAATCAACGGACCTGCAACAGAGCCTTCAAACTATATGCACCAACCCTCTGGAACTCTCTACCAAGTCACATCAGATGCAATAGAGACCCATCATCGTTCAGGAAACAACTAAAAACCGCCCTATTCCAGGAATACCTCGGACCAGAAACAAGCACCCACCACTGACCACTCCCCCCCCCCCCAGTTCACCTCCATGAACATATGCTCTAAGACAGGGTTTTTCAACCACTGTGCCGCGGCACACTAGTGTGCCGTGAGATATTGTCTGGTGTGCCGTGGGAAAAATTCCAATTTCATCCATAACATGTGGCCTCGGCTCACAAATTAGGGTTGCCAACCGGCCGGTTTTCAGCCGGCCTGGCCGGTTTTTCCATGTCCAGGCCGGCTGCCAGCACAGTTGTAAAACCGGCCATTGAAAAGCCGGTTTTTTGCTCTGGCCGCAAGATCGGGAGCGGCCAGAGCAAAAAACCGGCTTTTGTGCCGAAGTCCGCGGCGCGAACGCGATTCCCTATAGCAGTGCAGCCGCTGGTTCTGCTTTGTACAGAGCAGCGGCTGCACTACACTTACATTGAAAAGTAAAGAGAAACTGTGTCAGGAGCCCTCCGATCATGCAGAGCCCGAGGAAGTGATGTCATGGGGGCGGGCTCCTCACAGGCTGTCTTTCCTTTTCAAATTAACTTTAGCTGCAATAAAGTTAATTTGAAAAGGAAAGACAGCCTGTGAGGAGCCCGCCCCCATGACATCACTTCCTCAGGCTCTGCGATGACCGGAGGGCTCCTGACACAGTTTCTCTTTACTTTTCAATGTAAGTGTAGTGCAGCCGCTGCTCTGTACAAAGCAGAAGCAGCGGCTTGGGCAGAGGGTGTGTGTGAGTGAACCAGCAAGGGGGGGGGGAGTGTGAGTGAACCAGCAAGGGGGGGGGAGTGTGAGTGAACCAGCAAGGGGGGGGGAGTGTGAGTGAACCAGCAGTGGAGGGAGGGGGGTGGTGTGAGTGAACCAGCAAGGGGGGGGGGAGGGGCGATGGTATGAGTGAACCAGCAGGGGAGGGGGGGGGGTAAGTGAGTGAGTGACCCAGCAGGAGGGGTGACAGGGGGGTGGGTGAGTGAACCAGCAGTGGAGGGGGGGGGGGGTGGTGTGAGTGAACCAGCAGGGGAGGGGGGTTGGTGTGAACCAGCAGGGGAGGGGGTTGGTGTGAGTGTTTGATTCCTATTCAAGAGAATTACTTTATATATAGTCAATATAGGCACAGAGGTAAATTTTTTAAACATTTTCTAATGGTGGTGTGCCTCGTGATTTTTTTCATGAAAAAAGTGTGCCTTTGCACAAAAAAGGTTGAAAAACACTGCTCTAAGAGACTGTAACACAACGTTTATGTCTATGTCCCAATTATTTGTTAAAATCATTAATGTTGGACACCTGGTGATAGCCCCCACCCTCAGAAGTTGATTATTATCCCCCCCCCCCCACTCAATGTTGCACCGCTTTGACCCGGAGAAAGGCGGGATATAAATACAGTTAAATAAATAGTCTGACTGCAGCACTCGCATTTCTTAAACCTACCGGGAGTCATGGTGGGAGAACACCCAGCCAGGGTCGATGACCCCTGGGTGAAAAATGGTGCGAAGGCCAGTTGAGGAGGAATCTCAAGGAAAAAAAAGGAAAGGAGAGCAGAGGACAGCACCAAAGGTGCTGGCACGAGGCGGGAAGGGAACCGCTATGCAAACCGCAGATTTTTAAGGATTTTAAGAACTTTTTCTGGGGAAGTAGAAGACTACGTCCATTGGGCTCCACTGAAAGGAGACTTCCTTGGGCGGGAAGGGGATATAGTAACATAGTAAATGACGGCAGATAAAGACCAGTATGGTCCATTTAGTCTGCCCAGTAAGATATGGCAAGAGTAGGTGCACCTGCTGCTCTGTGCAGGCCACCTCTCCCCATGTCTTTGTTTAGGGGTGAACCCACCGCTCCATGTAGGAAATTCCTATTTGTTGAGAAATTAGATGGTTCAGTTTATTTTGATTTTATCCTGTTGCTATAAAGGGATCCACTGTGTCTGTCCCATGCCATTTTGAATTCCGTCACTGTGTTTGCCCCCACCACTTCCATCAGGAGGGTATTCCAAGCATCCACCACCCTTTCAGTAAAAAAGTATTTCCCGACATTGCCTTTCAATTTACTACCTTGCAGCTTCATGTTATGCCCTCTAGTTTTACAGCTTCCCCGTCTTTGGAAGAGGTTTGTTTGTTCATTATTTCTCTTTAAGTATTTAAAGGTCTGAATCATATCTCCCCTATCCCTCCTCTCCTACAAAGTGTACATATTTAGGTCTTCAAGTCTCTTCTCATGCTTGGTAGCATTCCGAAAGGCTTTCTTTGAAAGCTGGGGAAATTATCCATGCGGGCTCCATTGGCGCCAATGTCACCCATATGTGAGGAGTAATTCCTGCTTGTTCCTGGAGAATCCTGGGTTCCAGCCGGGTATGGATAATCGCACCTTCTGGGAGTGGGTAAGGCAGGGGATTTGGAGTCTTGGTCATGTGCTTACGCTGGAGGATATGATGAAGTCTTTTTCAGTGTTATGTCAGGGGTTTGACCTGAAAGGGTCCCAGGTCTTTGCGTACTATCAATTGCACCACTATGTACATTCACTAGCAGCGGACAGTCTTGTCGATGGAGCGGTCCAGACAGATTTTACTTTTCTTTGAAATAGGTGACCAGGAACGGATGTCCCTATTTCAGCTATCGCAGAAACTAATGCAATGGCAAACCCCAAAGGACTTTCAGGCACTTGAGAAACGCTGGGCAGCAGAACTAGACAGTTCTGTGGCACAGGGCGAATTGAGAAGGGTGCTGCAGCGTATGCCTAAAGCGTAGTTACTCACTGTAACAGGTGTTCTCCAGGGACAACAGGAGCCCTCACGGAAGCATCTCCCCAGCTTTCAAAGAAAGCCTTTGGGAGATGCCACCACGCATGTGTGGTCCCCTTCCTGCCCAAGGGTGCCATCTTGCTTAGTCGGGTGCCATAGCTAGAGGCCAACCAAGAACAGCAACTCCAAGGGGAGGGGGGAGGGTTATGAGGACCAATTCCTGATGTCCCTGGAGAAAGAGTAGTTACTCACCTCTAACAGGTGTTCTCCAGGAGCAGCAGGAATCAGTCCTCACATATGGGTGACGTCGGCGCTGACAGAGCTCCCATGCGGAGCATTTCCCCAGCTTTCAAAGAAAGCCTTTGGGACTGCAGCAGGCATGCGCGGTCCCCTTCCCGCCCAAGAGTGCCATCTTGCTCAGTCAGATGACATAGCTAAAAGACAGCAAAAAACAAAAATAAATCATATGACTGCAACTCCAAGGGGAAGAGGGAGGGTTGTGAGGACTGATTCCTGCTGCTCCTGGAGAACACCTGTTACAGGTGAGTAACTACTCTTTCTCCAGGACCAAGCAGGAAGTCAGTCCTCACATATGGGACTCCCCAGCTTAAGGCTACCAGGGACCCAAAGCTGAAAAATTGAGCTCCCTCTAGAGCCTCAGCATGTACGAAAAGAATCTTCTCTGAGAACGCCCCCGTACGGTAGCCCAACACCAGGGCCGGAGGGTAGGAGTTGCCTATACCTCAAAGAGATTACGGAGTACCACCTGTCCGAAAGCACTGTCCCTGCAGGACTCCCTCTCAAGGCAGTAGTGGGCCGCAAAAGTCTGGCTTGAAGACTAAGTAGCGGCCCGGCAAATGTCTGCCAACGGAACAGAGCGGAGATGAGCCACTGACGCAGCCTTCGCCCTGACACGGTGAGCCGTGACTCGACCCTGCAATGAGAGGCCGGCTGCCCTGTACGCCCAGACGACACAGTCTGCTACCCAGATGGACAGGGTACGCTTGGAGACAGGTAACCCCAACTTATTAGGGTCAAAAGAGACAAAGAGCTGGACAGCCCTTCGATGCTCCTGCGTACGGTCAAGGTAGAAGGACAATGCCCTCCTACAGTCCAGGGTATGCAAGACCATCTCAGCCTGGCTGGCATGCGGCCTGGGAAAGAAAGTCGGAAGAACCACCTCCTGATTGAGGTGGAAGGAGGAGACAACCTTGGGAAGGAATTTAGGGTGAGTCCGTAAGACTACCCTGTTCCTATAGAACCTAGTGTATGGTGCCTCTGACACCAGGGCTTGAAGCTTGCTCACTCGCCTTGCTGAGGTAAGAGCTACCAAAAACAACGCTTTCCAGGAGAGAAAGCGCAAAGGACAAGTAGCCATAGGCTCAAATGGTGGGCAAGTAAGCCACTGCAGGACCACATTCAAATCCCACTCAGGGGCAGGTGGACGAACTGGAGGCTTAAGCAAAAGTAGGCCTCTGAGGAAGCGAGCCACCAAGGGGTGTCTTGAGAGAGACTGACCCTCCACCAGTGAATGGTGCGCAGAGAGAGCACTGAGATGGACCCTAACAGAATTGGATTTAAGGCCCAGATTGGACAGGTGAAGCAAATATTGCAGCACCACTGGTACCAGGCAGAAGAAAGGATCCTGCTTGTGTTGAGCACACCAGGTGGAGAACCTACGCCACTTAAGGCATAAGACCTCCGGGTGGACTGCCTCCTAGAGGCCAAGACCATGTCCTCCACTTCCCTAGGCAGCAGTAAGGGTGCTAGAACTACCCTTTCAGCAACCAGGCCATCAGATTGAGGGACTGGAGGTTGGGGTGTAAGAGAGATCCCTGCTCTTGAGACAGGAGATCGGGTTGCATCCCCAGAGGAAAAGTGTCCACCGCCAGTTGCAAAAGAAGCGGGAACCAGGGCTGCCTTGGCCACCTGGGGGCCACCAGAATCACCGAGGCCTTGTCCCGAATCACTTTGAACAGTGTCTTGGGCACTAGAGGCGTGGGAGGAACCGGTTCCACCGCCTGTTCCTTTAGAAGACTTGCTAACTCCTGCAGGAGTAAGTCCCTGTGTAGAGGGAGTCTTGGAGGCTCCCCTGGAAAGTAGGAGGGAGGTACCTGGTGGAAGTGAAAAAGATAGCCCCTGTGTACTATGCTGAGCACCCAGGTATCCCTTGTCACGGCTGACCACCTGTGGGCATACAGGGTCAGCCGGCCTCCTGTGCTTAGGGGGGCCAGCTGAGGAGGAGAGGCTATGCCACTGGAGTCAAAACCCCGCTCCCTGCAGTGCAGGAGCCGGAGCTGGTGGCTTGGGGGTTTTCTGCCTACAGGGCCCATGTCCCTGCCCCTTGCCCTGCTGGGGAGCTGTGGAGGCCTGAAAGTGAGGGTATGATTTGTAGGCAGACGACTTCCTCGGGTAAAAGGTCTTTTTTCCCGAGACCTTCTTCTTCTGAGAAGGGGCAGAGATTTTTCTGGACAGCCTTGACCGGGTGAGAGTCTCGGACTCGGGTTCTGCAGCCTTTTCAGACATGGGCTTGCCAAAGAGGTTTTCACCTCGGCAGGGGACATCGACCAACTTGTCCTGCACCCATGGCTCGAGGTCCGATGACTGTAGCCAGGCCTGACGGCGTGCACCGATGCCGGCCCCGGCTACTCGGGCCGAAGCCTCAAAGCCATCATAGGCTGCTCGAGAAATAAACTTCGAGCACTCTCGGATCCCCGATGACAGGGCCTTGAACCTCTGCAGAGGTTCCTCAGAGAGACCAGCAGAGAACCCGGCAATCTCCTTTGCCAGGTCTCGAGGGTAAATGCCCATGTACAGCTGGTAGGTGTGGACACGGCAAGCAAGCATAGAGCCCTGGAAGCACTTTCTACCGAGGGCATCCAGGTTCCAGGCCTCCCGGCCAGGAGGCACAGAGGAGTACATCTTCTGACTCTTCAGACGATGCATGGCCAATTCCACAAGCATGGAGTGGTGCGGTAGCTGTGCCTTTTGGAACCCGGGGTTCTTGCAGACTCGATAGATGGAATCAACCCGCTTGCTCAGAACCGGCGTCGAGGCCGGCGCCTCCCACATGCGGAAGAGCAACCGTTCCAGCATCGGAGGAACCGGTACAGTAAAGGCTTCCTTGGGAAGAGAGTCATACTGCAGGGCCTCGAGCTCCTCCTCGGGGTCCGCGGGGAAGGCTAAAGCCTTAGCCATGTCCCGCACGAAGTCCGAGAACCGGGTGTCCTCCGGGGGGGACCGTCTCAGAGGTTCGGACTCCGGTGAGTCTGAAGGGACACACCAGGTCCAAAAGGTATCTGGGGACTCCTCATCCTCCATTTCCCAGCCTGACCCCTCGGAGGAGGAATTGAGCGGCTCCGGTCGGGCAGGCACCGATGCCATCCGCCCCGATGCCGAGGGTACCGGCGTCGACAACCTCTATCCCGAACAGGAGGTTGAGGGAGACCTCAGCCGAGTATCGACTCGAGCGCGCATGGATTCGAGGATCGGCTCGGCCTCCGGGGTCGACTTGGACGTCGATGTCCTGGGGGTTGGGGCAGATGAACCGGTGAGACCGGCGATCGGTGCCCACTGCTGTTCCATGAAGGCAGCCAAGCTGCTCTCCAAGGCCTTCAACCTGAGTCCGAGCTCAGGAGACTCAGCAGCCCCCGACTTGGGCCCCGACGGCGGCTCCCCCGGAGGAGATTCCACGAGGACTACAGTACTTACATGACCCGGGGACTCCGGCTCCACACGAGGTTGTTTAGCAGGCCTCTCTGACTCCGAAGACCCGGGACGGCAGTCGGGGCTATGCGACCTGGCCCCCGAGGAGCCAAGTGCGTCCACTGATGCCGTCCTTGTGGGTTTCTTTTTCCTGTGATGCTCCCGCGAGGGAGACCCCCTCTCAGAGGAACCCCGGCGATGCTCGGGATCGGAATCCCGAGACGTCAAGGCCTCTGATGAAGTCCGGGCCCGGCCGGATGCGGAGTCAGAGAAGATTCTTTCCTTCTGGTGCTGCCAACTCCTCAACGCCTTCGAGAACATGTTCCCACACGGGCCACAGATCATCGGGTCATGATCGGGCCAGAGGCAGCGGAGGCAGCAGTCATGTGTGTCATGAGAGACATATGTTTCTTACACCGATCACACTTTTTGAACCCGCTGGCAGCCATCGGGAGGGAAAAAGGGCCCCTGCTAGGTCAAAAGACAGGGCTGCCAGTGAAAAACAGAAAAATGGCGCGAACGCTAGTTACGAAGGACAAAAACCGAAAAAAGAAGTCCGGGCTCAATAGCGGTGTACCGGGCCCAGGCGGGAAAGGGAAACCGGCGTTGAACCAAAGAAAAAACAGTTCCACTACCAAAATCAACTTTTTTCTCGGGTGAACATGAAACGCGTCCGTCGGGCTCCGCGGAAAAAAGAAGACTGAGCAAGATGGCACCCTTGGGCGGGAAGGGGACCGCGCATGCGTGCTGCAGTCCCAAAGGCTTTCTTTGAAAGCTGGGGAAATGCTCCGCATGGGGGCTCCGTCGGCGCCGACGTCACCCATATGTGAGGGCTGACTTCCTGCTTGGTCCTGGAGAACACCTGTTACAGGTGAGTAAGTACACTTTCTCCAGGAACAAGCAGGAAGTCAGTCATCATATATGAGACTCCTTAGCTACAGGCTACCAAGGATCGGTAGAAAAGGCACAGCCCAGCCGTGAGCAGCTGCAAGCGAATCTGAGGATACACCCTGAGGACCCCAGTGTCCAGGGAGAACCATGGCTCCAGTAGCCTGAACAAGAAGGGTAGGAGGGCATGAGTTGCCTAAACCCCAAAGAGGTTCTGTACGGCCTGGCCGAAGGCACTGTACCATCGGAACTCCCTCTTCAGGCAGTAGGGGGCTGCAAAGGTGTGGATGGAATACCAGGTGGCCGCCCGGCAGATGTTGGCCATAGGCACTGACTGGAGGTTCGTGAAAGAGGTCACCACTGCCTTGACATCCAAGGGTAATCTGGCCCTGTTATGAGCGAAGGCAATACAATCTGCCACCCAGATGCATATGGTCCGCTTAGCGACAGCCTGCTCCATGTGGCTGGGGTTAAAGGAGGCAAAAAGCTGTGAGGCTTTATGGTGGCCCTGGGTCCACTGTAGATAGAGGGACAGGGTTTATTTGCAGTCCAGGGTATGGAGAAAGCGTGTTCTCTGGGGTCACCAGGAATCAGTCCTCACATATGGGCGACATCGGCACAGATGAAGCCCTAGCGGAAGCATCTCCCCAGCTTTCAAAGAAAGCCTTTGGGAGATGGCATCACGTATGCGTGGTCCCCTTCCCGGCCCAAGGGTGCCATCTTGCTCAGTCAGAAGACATAACTAAAAGATGGCAAAAATAAAAGATGGTAACGGAGCAACTCCAAGGAGAGGAGGGAGGGTTGTGAGGACGGATTCCTGCTGTCCCGGGAGAACACCTTTACAGGTGAGTAACTACGCTTTCTCCAGGAACAAGCAGGAAATCAGTCCTCACATAATGGACTCCCCAGCTACAGGCTACTGAAAGCCCACAGCAAAACAGGGCTCCCTCAAGGGGAGCCGCAAGCAGCAGCAATTGAGTCTGTGCCCACAGACCACAGTAGGGCCCCTGTGTCCGATGAAACCAGCACTCCGGTAGCCTGAGCACATAATGGTCGGAGGGTAGGAGTTGCCTAAACCCCAAAAAGGTTACGAAGCACAGCCTGGCCGAAGGCACCGTCCCATCGGGACTCTCTTTCCAAGCAGTAATGGCCTGAGAAGGTATGGACTGAAGACCAGGTGGCGGCCCGGTAGATGTCCACCATCGGGACAGAGCGCAAGTTTGCCACTGAGGCCGCCATGGCCCTGACACAGTGTGCAGTGACGTGGCCTTCCAGCAGGAGCCTCGCCTGTTCATAAGCGAGGGAGATACAGTCCGCCACCCATGTGGACAGCATACACTTGGTCACCGCCTCCCCCAGCCTATAGGGGTCAAAGGAGATGAAAAGCTGAGAAGCTTTGTGGTGGCCATGAGTGCGTTGGATATAGAAGGACAAAGCCCTCTTACAGTCCAAGGTGTGAAGGATCATCTCCGTCCGACTGGTGTGAGGTCTTGGAAAGAAGGTAGGGAGCACCACTTCCTCGATGAGATGGAAGGGCGACACTACCTTCGGCATGAATCTGGAGTGTGTGCGAATCACCACTCTGTTCCTGTAGAACCTGCTATATGCCGTCTCCGCCACAAGGGCCTGAAGCTCGCTAACTCTGCGAGCGAAGGTGAGTGTGACCTGGAAAGCCACCTTACAAGAGACGTGGCAGGTAGCCAGAGGGTCGTAGGGAAGGCAAGTGAGCTGCCTGAACACCACATTGAGGTCCGATTCGGTTGCCGGAGGACAAACCGGGGGCTTCGATAAGAAAACAGGTCACCAATGGCTGGACTGAGAGGGGCTTACCATCCACCGGATGGTGGTGCGCCGTCAAGGCACTGAGGTGCACCCGGACGGAGTTAGACTTGAGCCCAGATTGAGAGAGGTGAAAAAGGTACTGTAACACCACCGCCATTGGACAGGAGAAAGTGTCAGCCCCGTGATCGGTGCACCAGACAGAGAACCTGTGCCATTTGAGGGCATAAGCCTTCCTAGTAGAGGTCTTGCGAAAGCCAGCAGGATGTTCTCCACTTCAACCGGAAGGGTGAAGGGAGCCAGAGTCACCCTCTCAGCAGCCACGCTATCAGTGACAGGGGACTCCAGATTGGGGTGCAGGAGAGAGTCCCCCCTCCTGAGATAGAAGTCCCGGAGCGGTCTCCAAGGGGATGGGGGTGTCCACCGTCAATTGTAGAAGCAGCAGGAACCACGATTGCCTGGACCTGTCGTGGAGGATCCTGAACAAGGTTTTGGCGATCAGCGGGGTAAGCGGGAAGGCGTATAAGAGGCCTCCTGACCATGAGACCAGGAACGCATCCGCTGCCACCCTGGAGGGGTGGGCCTGCAGGGAGCAGAAGCAGGGCAACTGAAAGTTGACCGGGCTGGCGAACAGGTCCATCACGGGTTCACCCTAGAGCCGGAAAAACCGGCTTACTACCCTGGGATCCAGCTGCCACTCGTGCGGCTGGAGAACTCTGCTGAGCCTGTCGGCCAGCTGGTTGTCCTGACCGGGCAGGTACACTGCCCGCAGGAGAATATCCTGTCGGATTGCGTACGAGCAGAAGGCAACATCGCCACCTGGTTGTCAGTCTGGACCAGAACTGGCTGGTGACGCAAGTGGTGACAGAAGACCCTCAGGGCTAGGTGTATGGCTCAGAGCTCCAGGAGAATGACCTGCTAGGTGCTCTCATCCTGTGACCAGTTTCCCTGAGTGCAGAGATCTCCACAGTGGGCTCCCCAGCCGAGCAAGGAGGCGTCCGTGGTGAGGACCCTGGAGGGTTTTGGGGTCTGAAAAGGCATGCCTGCCTCGAGATGCTGGGGAGACTGCCACCAGGCCAGAGAATCTGCCAACTGGCAAGTCACAGAAACCGTGTCCCGTAGGTAGCTGGTGACCTGAGATCACTGGTCCCAGACACACCACTGTGTCGCCCTCATGTGGAAGCGAGCATCTGGGGTGACATGGACCGGGGAGGCCATGTACTTGAGAAGGCACAGGAGAAGCCGAGTGGGCACTGAGGGACGGCACTGCATGTCCTGAGCCAGAGTCCCGAGACGATTGGCTCGGTCCCTGGGAAAGAAAGCCTTTGACTGGAGGGTGTCAATCTTTGCCCCAATGAACTCCAGACACTGTGTCGGAAGGAGGTGAGATTTGGGGTAGTTTATTACAAACCCCAAGTGCTGTAGGAGCTGGATAGTGTGTGCGGTAGCCTGCTGCACCTCTGAGGCCATACCTCCCTTTATGAGCCAGTCGTCCAGGTAGGGAAAGACGAAGATCCCTTGGAGCCGGAAGGCGGCGGCTATGACCGGCAGGCATTTTGTGAAAACTCTTGGGACAGAGGCTAGGATGAAGGGGAGCACCCAGTACTGAAAATGCCTGCCCCCCACTATGAATCGCAGGTACTGCCTGTGGCAGGGGTGGATAAGGATGTGGGTATAAGCATCCTTGAGGTTTAAGGAACATAGCCAGTCTCCCTGCTGGAGGTATGACAGCGCAGGTCGAGGATGTTAGTGAGAAGAGGAAGGGCAAAAGTGGTATTGTCAGACTCAAGGGTGAAGGGGAGGAATATGTAGAAGCTGATGAGGATAAAGCGGAATTGCTTAACAAATATTTCTGTTCTATGTTCACAGATGAAGAACCTGGAGCAGGACCTCAGAAAATACCCACAAACAAGAGCAGAAGTGAGGGACATCTTGAACAATTTTCAGAAGACTGCGTTTGTGAGAAACTAGCTCAACTTAAAGAAGACAAAAAGATGGGACCGGATGGGATACACCCTAGAATACTGAGAGAACTTGGGGACATTCTAGCAGCTCCACTGACTAACCTTTTCGATGCCATGTTGGAGTCGGCAGTGGTGCCAAAGGACTGGAGAGAGGCTCATGTGGTGCCTTTACACAAAAGCGGAAGTAAGGATGTGATTGAAAACTACAGGCCAGTTAGTTTAACTTCGGTGGTGAGTAAATTATTGGAAACGCTGCTGAAAGAGAAAATAGTGAGGTTTCTGGAGTCCAGCAGATTACAGGATCCGAGGCAGCATGGATTCACCAGAGGCAGGTCTTGTCAGACAAATCTGATTGATTTCTTTGACTGGGTGACCAGGGAGTTGGACTGAGGGAGAGTCGTAGATGTGGTGTATTTAGATTTTAGTAAAGCCTTTGACACTGTTCCTCACAGGCGACTTATAAACAAACGGCACCCTAGGGATGGACCCTAAAGTTACTGCTTGGGTTAGAAATTGGTTGGGTGGGAGGTGACAGAGTACAGGTAAATGGAGCTCACTCTGAGGAGGATGTTACCAGTGGTGTGCCCCAGGGATCTGTCCTTGGTCCGATTCTTTTTAACATCTTTGTTAGTGATATAGCGGAAGGGCTGTCGGGTAAGGTTTACCTCTTTGCGGGTGATACCAAAATCTGCAATAGCGTAGACACCCAGGAAGGTGTAGATAACATGAGGAGGGATCTAGCTAAGCTTGAAGAATGGTCTAGAATTTGGCAGCTGGGATTTAATGTTAAAAAATGTAAGGCTATGCATTTGGGCTGCAGCAATCTAAGGGAGCAATATAGTATTGGGGGTGAAGTACTTTTGTCCACTAAAGAAGAGCGGGACCTAGGCGTGGTTGTGTCTGATGATCTTAAAGTAGCTAAACAGGTAGAAAAGGTGACGGCAAAAGCTAGAAGAATGCTTGGGTGCATATGGAGAGAAATGGCTAGCAGAAAAAAGGAGGTGATAGTGCCTCTGTATAAGTCTTTGGTGCGACCTCATTTGGAGTATAGTGTGCAATTCTGGAGATCCCACCTTCAAAAGGATATAAACAGGATGGAGTCAGTACAGAAGGTGGCTACTAAAATGGTTAGTGGTCTTCATTATAAAGCATACGAGGACAGACTTAAGGATCTTAATAGGTACACCTTAGAGGAAAGGCGGGATAGAGGTGATATGATTGAGATGTTTAAATACCTCCATGGCATAAATGTACAGGGGACATCGGATGAGGGTGAAGGGGGATAGATTCAGGAGTAATATGCGGAAATATTTCTTTACGGAAAGAGTGGTGGATCTGTAGAATAGTCTCCCAGTGAAGGTGGTAGAGATGAGGACAGTATCTGAATTCAAATTAGCATGGGACAAATGCAGAGGATCTCTAAAGGAAAAAAGGGGACTGTTGTAGTTGTTGATATGGAAGGACAGACTAGATAGGCCAGACTAGATAGGCCATGTGGTCTATTTCTGTCGTCATATTTCTATGTTTCTAATGTTCCAAGGGAGAGCATCTTGAACTTCTCCCTCAACAGGAATTTATTGAGATTGCGCAGGTCGAGGATGGGCCTGAGGCCCCTGTCCTTTTTGTCATGAGGAAGTACCTCGAGTAGAACCCCTTGCCCTTGAGATGGTGGGGCACTGGTTCCACTGCTTTGTCCGAGAAGATCTGCCAACTCCTTCAGAAGGTGGTCCCGGTGGAGATGAAACCTGATGGGCTCTCCGGGGAAATAAGGGGGAGGTGTCTGAGTGAGATGGAGGTGGTAACCCTCCCTGACCACCCAAAGTGCCCAGGAATCTGTGGTGATGGACATCCACCTCTGGGCATAGACGGCCAGACGTCCACCTGTGGGCTTCTGATGTCCTTGGGGTAGAGAGGCTATGCTCAAGGAGTCAAAAGTTCCCCCCTGGCTGGGCTGGGTCCAGTGCCTGGGATTTTGGAGCCTTCTGCTTACGTGGGCCATGCCCATGTCTCTTGGCATGCTGACCCTGTTGGGGAGCTGGGGAGGCCTGATAAGGTGGGTAGTTTTGGTAAGCATCTCCCTTCCTTGAGTAAAAGGGCTTTTTACCCAAGCCATTCTGTTGGGGAGGGGCAGTGGTCTTTTTTTTTTTTTTTAGAGAGCCTGGTCCTCATCATGAACTCTGTCTCCAGCTCAACAGCCTTGTTGGTCATGGGCTTGCCAAAGAGGTTCTCTCCTTTGCAGGGGACATCAACAAATTTGTCCTGAACCCACTGCTCGAGGTCGGACAACTATAGCCAAGCTTGGCGGTATGTACCGATGCCCACTGCAGCTATTCGGGCCACCGATTCGAACTTGTCATAGGCCGCTTGAGACATGAATTTGGAGCACTCATGGACTGCCTTGGCCAGGTTCTTGAACCGCTGCAAGGGTTCCTCGGGGAGGCCCGCTGAGAACCCGGCGAGTTCCTTCGCCAGATCTCTCAGGTACTTGCCCATGTACAGCTGGTAGGCCTGGATGCAGCAGATGAGCATTGAGCCCTAGTAGCACTTTCTGCCGAGGGCCTTCAAGGTGCGGGCCTCCCTGCCGGGGGGAACCGAGGAGTGTGTCTTTTGGCTTTTCAGCCAATGCATGGCTGACTCCACTACCATGGAGTTATGTGGCAGCTGTGACTTCTGGAAGCCTGGGCTCTGGCGGACTTGATACATCAAGTCGAGCCATTTGCTCACCACCGACACTGAAGCTGGTGTCTCCCATATTCAGAGCATCAGCCATTCCAGGATGAGCACCATGAAAGATTCCTGCGGAGGGGTCTCATACTGGAGGATTTCCAACTCATCTGCCTGAGTGTCCTCCTCCAACTCGGTCAAGAATGCCATTGCCTTAGACATGTCCTTGACAAAATCAAGGAAGCCCTTGTCCTCAGGTGGAGGCCGCCATCGAGACTCCGAGACAGGAGAGTCAAAAGGGACGTCGCGGTGGGGATGGATATCAGGGAACTCCTTGTCCTCTGTCTCCGACTCAGAGTAGACCGTCGAGAACATAAGAACAAAAGAAATGCCATACTGGGTCAGACTGAGGTCCATCAAGCCCAGTATCCTATTTCCAACAGAGGCCAATCTAGGTCATAAGTCATAGCAGTCTCCCCAAAAGACAGGTTCCTCAATGCTTGTATTGGGTCAAGCAGTGATACCCTGGATCCCTTTTAATAATGGTTTATGGACCTTTCCTCCAAGAACTTCTCCAAACCTTTTTTAAACCCAGCTACATTAACAGCTTTTACTACATCCTCCAGTAACAAATTCCAGAGTTTGTTTACATTTTGAGGGAAAAAATATTTTCTCTTATTAGTCTTAAATAGGTTACCCTGTAGCTTCATTGCATGTCCCCTAATCTTTTTATATTCTGATGACGTAAACAATCGATCTGCGTATACCCATTCCACTCCATTCATTAATTTACAGACCTCTATCATATCTCTCCTCAGCCATCTCTTTTCCAGGTTGAAGAGCCTTAACCTTTTTAGCCTCTATTCATAGGGGTATCCTTCCATCCCGTTTACCATTTTGGTGGCTCTTCTCTGACCCTTTTCTAATAACGCTATATCCTTTTTAAGATACGGCGACCAGAACTGCACACAATATTCAAGGTGCAGTCGCACCATGGAACGATACAGAGGCATTATAATATCCTTTGCTTTATTTTCCATTCCTTTCCTTATGATACCTAGCATTTTATTTGCTCTCTTGGCCGCCACTGCACACTGGGCGGAGGGTTTTAACATGTTATTCACGATGACGACTAAATCTTTTCCTGGATGGTGGTTCCTAATGTGGAACCTTGCATTGTGTAACCATAGTTTTGGTTGTTCTTTCCTAGGTGCATAACTTTGCACTTGTCCACATTAAATTTCATCTGCCATTTGGATGCCCAGTCTTCCAATTTATCAAGATCCTCTTGCAATTTTCCACAATCCTCATGGGTTTTAACAACTTTAGTTTTGCGTCATCTGCAAATTTGATAACCTCACTCGTTATTCCCTTTTCCAGATTATTTGTGAATATGTCAAAAAGCAGCAGACCCAGCCCAGATCCCTGGGGTACTCCACTATTCACCTTTTTCCATTGTGAAAATTGGCTATTTGACCCTACCCTCTGCTTTCTATCTTTTAACCAGTTCCTGATCCACAATAGTACGCTGCCTCCTATTGCATGACTTTTTAGTTTTGCCAAAAGTCTCTGATGAGGGACCTTGTCAAAGGCTTTCTGAAAGTCCAGATACACTATATCAACCGACTCATCTTTGTCTACCTGTTTATTCACACCTTCAAAAAAACATAACAGATTAGTAAGACAAGATCTTCCTTGTCTAAAGCCATGTTGGCTGTCTCCTATTAAGCCATGACTATCTACATGTTGAGTAATTTTGTTCTTTATGATGGTTTCTACCATTTTCCCAGTACTGACGTCAGGCTCACCGGTCTGTAGTATCCCAGATCACCCCTGGAACCCTTTATAGAAATTGGCATTACATTGGCGATCCTCCAGTCTTCAGGTATTACAGATAAATTTTAGTGATAGTTCACAGATTACTAATAGCAGGTCTGCAATCTCATATTTCAGTTCAACACCCTTGTATGTATACCATCCGGTCCAGATGATTTGCTACTCTTCAGTTTATCAAATAGTTGTAATACATCTTCCCGGTGTATCGATATTTCTTTCAATTCTTCCGCAGTATCACCTTTAAATACCACTTCAGTCATGGGTAACATCCCTACATCTTTCTCAGTAAAGACCAAAGCAAAGAATTCATTCAGTCTCTCCGCTATAGCATTGTCCCCTCTTACTGCCCCTTTTACCCCTCTATCATCTAATGGTCCAACTGACTCTCACAGGTTTTTTGCTACAAAAGTATTTGAAAAAGTCTTTATTTCGTGTTTTTGTTCCACAGCAAGTTTCTTCTCAAATTCTCTTTTTTTGCCTGCCTTATCAATGCCTTGCATTTAACTTGCCAGTGCTTGTGCTGTTTCCAGTTTTCATCATTTGGCTCTTTTATCTATTTCCTGAAAAATGCTTTTTTGGCAACAGCCGCCTCTGACCTCACCTTTAAACCATGCTGGCAGTTTTTTGAACTTCCTTCCACTTTTCTTAAAGCGTGCAATACAGCTGGGTCTGGGCATCCAAGATAGTATTTTTAAACAACACCCAAGCTTGATGTACGTCTTTAACCTTTGCAACTGCTCCTTTTAGTTTTTTCTTAACTATTTTCCTCATTTTATCACAGTCTCCCTTTTCAAAGTTAAAAGGTAGTACTGTGGATTTCCTTACCATCTGTCCTCCATTAATTAAATCAAACGCGATCATGCTATGATCACTATTGCCAAGTAGCCCCAACACCCTTATCTCTTGCACCAGATCTGATGTTCCACTAAGGACTAGGTCCAATGTAGCTTCCCCTCTGGTTGGTTCATGAACCAGCTGTTCCAAGAAGTAGTCATTTATTTCATCTAGAAACTTTATCTCCCTAGCATGTCCTGCCGTGACACTGACCCAGTCAACACCGGGGTAACTGAAATCACCCATTACTACTACTGTTCTGTAACTTTTGTTAGCTTCCCTGATTTCTTTGAGCATTTCATCATCCATTTGTTCATTCTGGCCAGACAGTCGATAGTACAACACCACTGCCATTGCCTTCCCCTTTTTACATGTAATTTCAATCCATAGAGATTCTACAGCTATTTTATTTTCCTGAAAAACTTTAATCCTTTGTGACTCAATGCCCTCTCTAAGAAAGCGCAACCCCTCCACCAATTTGATCAGATCTATCATTACGATATAGTTTGTTCCCAGGTATCACAGTGTCCCACTGGATGTCCTCCTTCCATCATGTCTCTGAGATACCAATCATATCTAAGTTCTCATTTAGTGCTATATATTCTAACTCTCCCATCTTATTTTTTTAGACTTCTAGCATTTGCATACAAGCATTTTAGAGACTGTATTTTATTCATATTAATCTGGTTCTCGGTAGGCAGGGGTGATTTGGAATCTGCTCTGTACTCAAGGGCATTTGGGCTACCTTTGTCTTTATTGGAACCTCTCTGCTGATGTGCCCTAACTTCATCTTTTTTGTAGTATCCTTCAAGAATACATTGTTCCGAACCATGCATTCTTGGGTGACTGTCAGCTCTCTGCTATTATCTAGTTTAAAAGCTGCTCTATCTCCTTTTTAAACGTTAATGCCAGGAGCCTGGATGCATCCTGGTTAAGGTGTAGTCCATCCCTTTGGAAGAGCCCCTCCTTGCCCCAGAATGTTCCCTAGTTCCTAACAAATCCGAAACCCTATCCTTGCACCATTGTCTCATCCACGCATTGAGACTGCAGAGCTCTGCCTGCCTTTTGGGTCCTGCGCATGGAGGTCTGTTCCATGGGCCTGAGGACCTCCAATGCCCTGCGGCCAGTACCCAGCTTTTCTTTCCCTCCACAGACCAGAAAAGTACAAAAATTAATGGGTTAAATCAACTTTTTTCCGGGGGGGAACAAAACAAATGTCTGTAGGGCTCCACGAAAAATGGAGACTGAGCAAGATGGCACCCTTTGAGCAGGAAGGGGACCACGCATCTGTGATGGCATCTCCCAAAGGCTTTCTTTGAAAGCTGAGTAGATGCTTCCACGAGGGCTCCATTGGCGCCGACGTCACCCATTATGTGAGGACTGACTTCCTGCTTGTTCCTGGAGAAGGACAAAAAACAATGTAGGGAGGCAACTCCCAGGGGAGGAGAGAGGGTTGAGAGGACTGATTCCTGCTGTTCCTGGAGAACACCTGTTATAGGTCAGTAACTATGCTTTCTCTAGGAACAAGCAGAAGCCAGTCCTCACATATGGGACTCCCTAGCTCCAGGCTGCAGAGGACTGAACCACGACAGCACCAAGGCGACTAAACGGGTAGCCGTGAGTTGCAGAAGGTGAGACCCAACAGAGAGACTCTGCAAGACCCTAGCATCCAGTGAAACTATCACTCTGGTAGCCTGAACACAGGAGGGTCAGAGGGCAGGAATTGCCTACATCTCAAAAATATTATGGAGTACTGCCTGCCTGAAGGCACTGATCCTACGGGGCTCGCTCTCCAGGCAGTAATGAGCTACAAACATATGAATCAACGACAATGTGGCGGCTCTGCAGATTTCCGTCACCAGCAGTGAGCGGAGGTTGGCTACTGACGTGGCCATAGCCCACACACAATATGCAGTGATCCGGTGCTCAAGGGAGGGGACCACTCATTTGTAGGCGAGGGCAATGCAGTTTGCCACCCAAGGGGACAGAGTTAGCTTCGTTACTGGGGTCATATGACACAAAGAGCTGAGCAGCTTTACGATGGGCCTGGGTCCTCTGCAGATAGAAGGACAGTGCCCGCTTATAGTCTAGCATATGCAACATGATGATCTCCCTGCCGGCGTGAGGCTGTGGAAAAAAAGTGGGAAGGACCACCTCCTGGTTGAGGTGGAAGGGACATATCACCTTGGGGAGGAATTTGGTGTGTGTGTGGAGCACTACCCTGTTCTTATAGAACCTTGTATATGGCAGATCTGCCACCAAGGCCTGGAGTTCGCTCACTCTCTGAGCAGATGTGATGGCCACCAGAAAGACCACTTTCCAGGAGAGGTATCTCAAATGGCATGTGGCCGGAGACTCGAACAGTGGTCTGGTGAGTTGGGAGAGCACCACATTAAGGCCCTATTTTGCCATCGGAGGGCAGAGAGGGGGCTTCGATAGCAAGAGGCCCCAGAGGAACCTGGAGACCAGGGGCTGGTTTGAGAGGGATTTCCCCTCTACAGGGTGATGGTGAGGGGCTATGGCACTCAGGTGCACCCTCACTGAACTAGACTGCAGGCCAGCATGCTAGAGGTGCAGCAAGTACTATAGCACTAGTTGCACACGGCAGGAGAAAAGGTTCTCTCCTCTCTCTGCACACCAGAGAATCTTCTCCATTTGAAGGCATATGCTCATATGGTGGAGGGTATTCAGGAGGCCAGGAGGATCTCCTCGACTTCCCCCAGGAGACTGAAAGGAGCTAAGGCTACCCTTTCAGCAGCCACGCCATCAATGCTAGCGACCCCAGGTTGGGGTGCAGTAGGGAACCCTCCTCCTGGGACAGGAGGTCCGGATCCCGACCCAGCGGGACTGGGAGTGCCACTGACAAGGAGAGCAGCAGAGGGAACCAAGGTTGTCGGGCTCATCTGGGGGCAATCAGGATTACTGATGCCTGCTCGCTCTGGACCTTGAAGAGGGTCTTGACCACCAGCGGTGTCGGTGGGAAGAAATAGAGGAGACCCTTGAACCACGGGATCAGGAAGCCATCTGCTGCCACCCTCCCTGGGTGCGGCTGGTGTGAGTAGAAGCAGGGCAGCTGTTTTGTCCAGGGAGGTGAACAGGTCCATCATAGGCCTGCCCCAGAGGCAGAAGAGTCTTTGCACCACCCTGGGGTTCAGACACCATTCGTGAGGGCAGAAGACTCTGCTGAGTTTGTCCGCTAAGCAATTGTCCTGAACTGGAAAGTATACTGCTCGTAGGAGCATTCCGTGGTGTACCAAAAAGGAGAGGAGAGCCACCGCTTCCTGGCAGAGGGAGTAGGAACCCGTGCCCTCCTACTTGTTCACAAAAAACATGGCAATCTGGTTGTCTGTCTGAATCAGCACAGGAGGTGGCGGAATGCTCGCAAGGCCAGGGAGATGGCTCTGAGCTCCAGGGGGTTGATCTACAGGAGTGACTCCTCCTGCAACTAGCTGCCTTTATTTATTTTATTTATTTAGAAGGATTTAGTATACCGCCTTATCAATAAATCAAGGCGGTGTGGCACATCAATCAAAATCAATAATAAAGTGTGGTTTGTAGCATGCAGTGTGAGAACTGAGAAGTGTAGTGTGTGGGGCAGTGCGTTAGATTATATCGGTGAACTATTTACATAATGAGCTATATACATATATACAAAATGGGGCTGTTTGAGAGGCGTGCTAGGATTGAGATTCTGTAATGTCTTGGGGGTAGGATCGTGATCCTGTAATGTCTTGAGGTAGAAAATTTATGTGAGGTCCTTGAAATGTACTGTAAATAGATCAGTCTTAAGAAGTTTTCTGAAGTCCTTGAGGTTCTTAGTTGATCTTATGTGGTCTGGGAGAGCGTGGAGGTCTCCGCAATGTGCCCCCCAACCCAGGAGGGAGATGTCCGTGGTCAGGATCCTCTGTGGTGCGGGTGCCTGGAAGGGCATCCCTGCCTGGAGGTGGCGTAGGGACTACCACCAGTTGAGGGAGTCCACCAGTTGGCGGGTGATCCTGACCCTGTCACGCAACCTGCCCGTGGTTTGAGTTCACTGGAAGCGGAGGCACCACTGGGCTGCCTGCATATGCAAGCAGGCTAGGGGCGTGACGAACTGTGGAAGCTATATGGCCCAGTAGACGGAGGAGATGGCGGCAAGCTGATATGAACCAGTGAGTCTGCACTTCTCCCGCCAGCTGCACGAGGCGATGTGTCCTTTCCTTTGGGAGGAAGGCCTTGACCTGTAACGTGTCCAGCTGAACATTTATGAATTCCAGATTTTGGGCTGGGGATAGGTGGGATTTGGGGTAGTTGATAATGAACCCTAGGTGCTGCAGGAGATGGATTGTTCACCCTGCAGCCTGGCTGGCCTTGGAGGCCATGCTGCCTCTGATGAGCCAGTCTTCCAGATAGGGGAAGACAAAGGCCCCTTGTAGACACATGTGGGTGGCCATGACTGCCAGGCACTTTGTAAAGACCCTTGGTGAGGAGGCCAAGCCGAATGGAAGCACCCTCCTCCCACCACAAACCTTAGGTACTGTCTGTGGGAGGAGTAGATCAGGATGTGGGTATATGTATCCTTTAGGTCTAAGGAGCACAGCCAATCTCCCTGGTGGAAATAGGGCAGCAGAGCTCCAAGGGAGAGCATCTTGAACACCTCCCTCACCAGAAACTTGTTCAGGTTTCGCAGGTCCAGTATGGCCCGAGGCCCCCAGTTCTTTTGGGGACAAGGAAATACCTGGAGTAGAAACCCTTTCCCCACAAATGCCTGGGTACGGGTTCTACCGCCCTGTCCTTGAGTAAGGCTGCAAGCTCTGAGAGGAGCAAGGTCTGGTGAAGGAGAGGCTGCACTGGCTCTCCTGGGAAGAACCCTGGGGGTGTTTGCTAGAACCTGAGGAAATAGTCCTCCTTTACCACATGCAGGACCCACTGGTCCGTGGTGACCCTGGCCCACCTGTGGGCGAAGAGCACCAGGTGGCCCCCTGTGGGCTGGGGAGAGTCTCCCAGGGGAGAGGAGGCGGCCCTGCCCGGGGAGTCAAAAGTCCCCCCAGGCTGTGTGAGAGCTGGTGGCTGAGGTTTCTGAGCTTTTGGCTTCCTCTGCCCATGGCCCTGGCTCTTGGGCTGTGGGCCCTGTTGCTGTTGCCCCGAGTAGGGTTGGTAATGGCCCTGGTGAAAAGACCCCTTTTTCCTCAGAAAAACAGTTTCTTCTGGGGAAGGGTCGAGGTTTTTCTCGAGAGCCTCTGCCTAGTCATGACCTCAGCCTCTATCTCGGCCACCTTGTCAGCCATGGGCTTGCCAAATACGTTTTCCCCGGTGCAGGGGACATCGAGCAATCTTTCTTGCACCCACTGCTCGAGGTTGGAGGTCTGCAACCAGGCTGGTGCCAGACACCAATGCCCACTGCTGCTACTTGGGCTGCTGATTCAAAGCAGTTGTGGGTGACATGGGAAACTAACTTCGAGCAATCCCAGATTCCAGCTGTCAACCTCTGAAGGAGTTCCCCAGCGAGACCTGCAAAGAAGCCCACCAGTTCCTGGATGAGGCCCTTGAGGTACATGTCTATGTACAATTCATAGACCTATATCCGACAATCTAGCATGGATCCCTGGAAGCACTTGCGCTCAAGGGCATCGAGGGCTCTGGTCTCTCTGCCCAGGGAAAACAGAAGAGTAGTAGTTCTGACTTTATAGCTTTTGCATAGCAGACTCCACGACCATGGAGTTACGCGGAGTTGGGATTTTTGGAAATCCAGGCCCTTCTTGAAGCGGTAGATGGCATTGAGGCATCAGCTGACCACTGGCACAGAGGCCGGAGTCTCCCACATCCGCAGAAGCAGCCTCTCGAGGAGGGGCTGTACTGGCACTGTGAAAGAGTCTCCTTTGGCAGGGACTCATATTGGAGAATCTCCAGTTCTTCGGTGCATGGGTCCTCCTCGGACTGTCAAGACCAAAAGGGCCTGGACCATGTCCTGGACAAAGTCATGGAAGGCCACGTCCTTGGGGGAGAGGGGGGGGGGGTGGGAATGGCACCGGGGCTCAGGGGGAGATGGCTCTGAAGGGATGGTCTCGGAGTCAAGAGGTCTCGGTAAAGGCCTCGATGTCGGTCTCTCAATCAGAGCAGGAGGGCATCGAAGACTCTGAGGCTTGAGACTCCCGTGCCTTGAGGCCGGCCCCGAGGAACTGGGGTCCTCTGATAGATCTCAGGTCGGACTCCCGGAAACTAACCAGGGAGGACTGGACACGCGATGATCGGGACCTGGATCTTGATTGGTGCCGAGAGCTCACCCGAGGCCGGTGGCGCTCAGGGCCTGGCTCAATGCCCAGGGACCCCCCCACAGTCAGGGGCCTGGTTATCATGGCAGATGATGCAGACGAACCTGACATCTTTGCCTGCTGCAAGGCCAGGATGACAGAACTATTCTGTCCCAGGACCGTCATTCTGGATTTAATGCCAGAAGGCTCCGCAACTTTCAGCGTGGGCACAGAGGGTCTCGGGCCCGATGCCTGCACTCTTGCGAGTGCATCCTCGATGAGGACTACAGCCTCGAGGAGACTCGCACGATCACTGCAGGCTGAGGACTCCTTCTTAGAGACCTTAGGGAGGCACTGCTTGGAATCACCTGAGTCTTGCCGAGGGACCTTACCAGGTTTCACCAGTGGAAACTCAACTGGTCTCGAGGATGTTTTCTTTACGGGGTCCAAGGTCTTTACGGAGGAGCCGCTACTGCAGGACTCCGAAGACTCCCGGGCCTCGTGGGAGGTGCTCGGCTTGGGGCTCAGCATCGGGGAAACCAGGGCCAAGTCAGACTGTGGGAACATCCTCTCCTGCAACTTTGAACTTTTCTCGTTGGTTTTCGAATTCATGGCCTGGCACAGTTCGCAGGTGGTACTGTTGTGGTCTGGGCAGAGGCAGCGTATGCAGCAGTTGTGGGTGTCTAACAGACATGGTTTGACTGCAGCGGTTACACTTTTTGAACCCACCGGGGGACATAGTGGGGGATCCCCGGGTGAAAAAAGGCACGGATGCTGGTCGAGGCCAAACCTTGTCAAAAGGGAGGGGGAGCCGGGGATGGCACCGGCTCAAGGCAGGAAGAGGAACCAGTATGAAAACGGAACAAACAACTTTTGAGGATAATTTTTAGAAGATTTTTCTGGGAAAACTGGGACAAGTGTCCATTGGGCTCCACGGAAAAATGGAGACTGACCAATATGGCACCCTTGAGCGGGAAAGGGACCATGCATGTGTGGTAGCATTCCCAAAGGCTTTCTGTAAAAGCTAGAAAAAGCTCCACGCGGGCTCTGTCGGCATCGACATCACCCATATGTCTGTACTGACTTCCTGCTTGTTCCTGGAGAACTTAGTGCACTCATCAAAGATCTGGGAGCTCCAGCTTTGAGCGACCTGTAGAGCCCAGTTTTCACTCGAGGGCCTTCCGCAATGGGGTCCACCCAATGGTGACTGCCCGTGGTGTGGAACTGTGATTGCAGATCTAGGGCACATGTGGTGAAAGAGCAAGTAGACCCAAAGATATTTGTGTCAAATTCAGAGGTATTTGCAATTTTTGATTGGTCAGCCCTTGACCTGGACGGGAGCTCTGGTAGTGTACGATTATCTTCCCGCTGGCTAGCCCAAAAGGGCAGTGGGAGCGCATTTTAGTTCGTAAGGCATGTGTGGTGGGGAAACAGCCTCTGGTGTGTCACTGGAGGGAGCATTCAGGCCCCTCCTTCTGGGAATAGCACAATTGCTTTCACTAATTAATGCTACAGGAGCGGTTGGCATCAAGAGGGAAGCCGGCACAGCGAGAGAACTTTCTGGCACTCTGGGGAGGATACCTAAATATTTTAACGTCAGTAGCTCAGAATGAGCTTCTGACCCTTTGAAGAGCCTTTGGGTGGCGACCCAGAGAACAGCAGCCTGGAGGACGACCCAGGATAGGTAGCCCAAGCATAAATGATTAGCCTAGACACACCTACATAGGGGACCCTCTGCGGGGGTAGGGAGGGGGAGATTCAGTTGTTAATAAAACAAAAACTGTCATTGTATCCATGGTATTGTATATCTTGTTCCTGGGGCGGAGTGTAAAAACAACCACAACCTATTGAAAGTTAATAAAGTATGATTACAAAAGTACACTGTTCAGTTTTTAAACTAGTTGAGTGTGGTCCAAGCCATAAACTACTGCATCACATATCTCTGCACCAAATTGTTTACTCCATTAGGTTATTGCAGTGGTTCCCAAATCTGTCCTGGGTGAGCCTCAGCTAGTCAGGTCTTCGGTATATCCACACAGAATATGCATTATACAAATTTGCATTAAGTAGAGGCAATGCATACATCTCACTCCTATGAATATCCATGCAAGATATCTCAAAAACCTGATTGGCTGAGGGTTCCCTCAGGTCAGGTTTGGGAAGTATTAGCTTATTTTATAAAAGACAAAAAAAAAAAAAAAAAGGAATGTGATCAGTCAGACTTATCAAATGAGCACACTAGAACTCTTTTTTTCAAGGCACCATCCAATGACAATGCAGCTTTAATGTTGCTTTGACATCAGAACCTCCTCTGAACTTCATTGAAAAATGTCATTGTGTTAGTTGCACCAATCCAGGAAAAAGAAGGGGTGGGGTAAAAGTTGTGCTACATGGCACAAGAGCATTTACAGTGAAACATATTGATTATTATGGATCAACCAAGTATTTTGGTTTCTTTCTCTTCATTTGAATTCATCTTGGGAAGCAAGTACTCCTGGAAAAAGTAAATAGGATGTATGAAATAAGGTTTAATGGGATTACAAAATATTCTTTGTAAAGGCAAAGCCTTTGGGATCATCTCATTGTTCCCTCCATTAGGAGTCAGAAGGGATTTCCCCTTATACATATCCACAGCAGAACGTTCTACTAACTTTGTGACATTCATCTATCACCTCCTTGCTCCAGTATCCATCACATGTTAATATACGTAACACAATAGATGCAGAGAGACCATATTGCCCATATAGTTGCTCCTGCTTAAGATGAAATTTTCATTACCATTAATTTCCTTTCCTGAGACCGGCTAGACCAGTTCAGACAAGTGGGTTAAGTCCCCCTGCCAGCAGATACCAAGACAGAGAAAGTAATGAGAGCCAATCAGAGCTGTGACCTCACTGCTGGTATATACCTCAGCCTAGGGGGTCTCAGTACCCTCGTAGGAAGCAATGGAATCAAGAAGCCCATATCAGAGACCCCGGCTCTGCCACAGAAATAATGGTATAAACCCATATTGGAATTATCTAATATGAATCCAACATGCAGAACTATATATAGACTAGCGTGAGAATGCTACTTGCTGCTGAAAACACAACGTACAGATTGCAGGGATGGGTGCTGGACTGGTCTAGTTGGACTTCAGGAAAGGAATTTAACGGTAAGGAAAATTTTACCACCTTCCAAATCGTCCAGCTAGACCAGGCGTGACAAGTGGGATGTCCTCAAGCTAATCTCTTTCTGGACGGGACGTGCAGCAGATAGCATCTGCGACCCAAAACGAGCTGCCATCCATGCCTGTATGTCCAGATGGTAGTGGCATGCAAACGTGGACCATGACGACCACGTCACTGCTCGACAAATATCCGAGGAAGACGTAAAAGCCAATTCTGCCCATGAAGTGGCCTGTGCGTGGGTAGAGTGCACTTTAAGCCCAAGTGGGGAAGGCCAACGGCACAACAGAAAGGCCGTCATAACTGTCTCCCTGATCTAACGGCCAAGAGTCGCTTTGGTTGCAGCTTGACCCTTCCGTGCTCCGAAAAAAAGGACAAATAGATGATCTGAAAGTCAGAAAGGATTAATGATCTTGAGATAACATAAAAGAATACCCGCCTAACATCGACAAAGCACAGAGCTTTGTCTCCTGCACATCACTCAGGTGAAAATGCAGGGAAAGAAATTACCTGATCAACATAGAAGGGAGAAAGTACCTTCGGCAAGAAGGAAGGTACGGGCTTCAATGTGACCCCTTCCGGGGAGAAGGACAAGTAAGGGTCGCGACAAGACAAGGCCTGCAATTCTGATAAGCACCTTGCGGAAAAGCACAGTTACTTACCTGTAACAGGTGATCTCTGGGAACAGCAGGAATAAGTCTTTACATATGGGTACGTCGGTACCGACGGAGCCTGCGCGGGAACGCTCCCCAGCTTCCCAAAAAGGAAAGCTTTTGGGAGCATCCCACAGCGCCTGCGTGCTGCCTTCCCGCCTTTCCTAACCGCCTCTCCCCAGTTTGAGTTTTAAAGCTGAGACAGAGAGAGGAAAGGAAAGATAGATAGAGAGATACAACTCCTAGGGGAGGTGGGTGGGTTGTGAAGACTTATTCCTGCTGTTCCCAGAGATCACCTGTTACAGGTAAGTAACTGTGCTATCTCCAGGAACAAGCAGGAATGAGTCTTCACATATGGGGACTCCCTAGCTAGAGATGCCTGGGAGATCCCCAGGGTTGTGAGACCCTGAGAAGGGCTCTATCTCCTCCTATGGATCTCAGGCATCCATCCAGGGAAGGAGGGTAGGAGTTGTTCAAGTATGGAACAGGTGTTTTAGGACAGCCTGACCAAACAAGGCATCCCGGCGGGAGTCCTTGTCCAAACAATAATGGGCTGTGAAGGTATGAACCGAGGCCCATGTGGCTGCTCGACAGATCTGGTCGATGGACACAGAATATAGATGAGCCATAGAAGTTGCCATGGCCCTCACATTATGAGCTGTGACATGGCCCTCCAGAGAAAGGTTCTTACTCTGGTAGGCAAAATAAATACACTGGCAATCCAAGTGGACAGTGTCCTTTTAGAGACTGGAAGTCCTAAATGAGAAGGATCAAAAGCAACAAAGAGTTGGGAAGACCTTCTATGTTGCTGAGTCCTTTGCAAGTAAAAGGCAAGGGCCCTTTTACAATCCAGGGTATGAAGATTCCTTTCTGCACTTGATGCATGAGGACCTGGAAAGAAGACAGGTAAATACACCTCTTGGTTCAGATGAAAAGGTGAGACCACTTTAGGCATAAAGTGTGGATTGGTCCTGAGGACTACCTTATGATGAAACCTTGTATAAGGAGGATTAGCCACCAAGGCCTGTAGCTCACTGATGCGGCGAGCTGATGTGACTGCAATGAGGAAAATAACCTTCCAGGAAAGAAATTTCAAGGAGGTGGTGGCTAAGGGTTCAAAAGGTGGCTTCATAAGCTGACCAAGAACCAGATTTAAGTCCCATGCCACCGGAGGAGGCCTAATGGGAGGTTTAGTTAAAGTTAGGCCTCTCATGAATCTTGCAATAAGAGGATGAGAGGAAATAGGCTGTCCATTGAGAGGCTTAAGGGATGCTGCAATAGCACTCAAATGGACTCTTACTGAATTTGTCTTAAGGCCTGCATTGGAGAGATGCAGGAGATATTCCAATAGAAAATTCAAAAGGTAGTGCTAGAGGGTCAAGACCCTTCTCAGCACACCAAATGGAAAACCTTTTCCATTTAAAAGCATAGGAACGTCTAGTAGAAGGTTTTCTGGAAGCATGGAGGATATCCTTCACCTGCTGAGAAAGATTCCAATCTTGAAGGTCTAAGCCTTCAGCAACCAAGCCCTGAGGTGAAGGGACTTGGGGTTTGGGTGCCACAAGGTTCCCTCCCCTCCTGGGACAGGAGGTCTGGAGCAGCTCCCAAGTCTAGGGAGGGAGCTTGAGAGAGATGCAGAAGTAGAGGGTACCACACTTGGCGTGGCCAGCGTGGAGCTATGAGGATCATAGATCCTTGATCCCTCTGGAGCTTGAATAGAGTCTTGGGAATTAAGGGAATGGGTGGAAAGGCATACAGGAAGTCTTGACCCCAGTGAAGGAGGAAGGCATCCCTGGCCTGAACTCCCTGACACTGAATTCTGGAACAGAACCGGGGAAGTTTGGCATTCCACGGACTTGCAAAGAGGTCTATGTCCAGGGTTCCCCACTCTTGAAAGATTCTGAGTACCTGGTCCATGTGCAGGGACCATTCTTGTGGAAGCAGAACTCGACTGAGTCTGTCTGCCCAAGAGGTTTGGATTCCTGGAAGGTATACGGCCAGGAGATGGATTTGATGCTCTCTGGCGAAGGCCCACAATCTTAAAGCTTCGTTGCAAAGCGACAGAGAGCCAGTTCCTCCTTGCTTGTTTATGTAAAACATGGCCACCTGATTGTCCGTATGAATGAGGACTGTCTTGTAGCTGAGCAGGGTATGAAAGACCTTGAGAGCTAGGAAAACTGCTCGGAGCTCCAAGTGGTTGATATGTAGAGAGGTCTCCTGTGGAGACCAAGTGCCCTGAGTGGAGAGGTCTTGTAGATGAGCTCCCCAACCTGTTGGGGAGGCATCTGTTGTGAGGGTTGCTTGGGGCAACAACTGTTGGAAGGGGGACCCCAGCAACAGATTTTGGGTGGACTTCCACCACTGCAGAGACCAAAAGAGGCGCCTGGAGGTTGCTATTTTGTCTGTCAAACCCCCTGAAGCTTGAGTCCACTGGGTGGACAAAGTCCATTGAGCCGCTCTCATGTGAAGGCGAGCATAGGGGACCACATGCACTGTGGATGCCATGTGGCCTAGTAGTTGTAGCATCTCGCGGGCAGTTAAATGGCTCTTTGACTGAATCTGGGAGGCTAACTGCACTAGGCGTAGGCAATGGGCCTGAGGAAGATAGGCCCTTGCAGTGGTAGTATCTAGCCAGGCCCCTATGAACTCTAGGGACTGAGTAGGGGTGAGCTGGGACTTTGGGAGATTTACCACAAGTCCCAGATACTGCAGAATGCGCCTTGTGCAGTCCAGGGCAGTCTGGGCCTCTGACTGAGATGGAGCTCGGATGAGCCAATCGTCCAGGTATGGGAATACAAATATCCCCAGAGTGCGTAGAAATGCAGCTACTACTGCCATGCATTTGGTGAACACTCTTGGAGCAGAGGCCAGACCGAAAGGAAGCACCCTGTATTGGTAATGCTTCCCTTGGAAAAGGAAACGGAGGAACCTTCTGTGAGATGGATGGATGAGAACATGGGTGTACGCATCCTTGAGATCTAGAGAACAAAGCCAATCCTGACTCTGAAGGTATGGAAGGAGAGTGCCCAGAGAAAGCATCTTGAATTTCTCCTTGCATAGAAATTTGTTCAATTCTCTGAGATCTAATATGGGTCTGTAGCCCCCTGTTTTCTTTGGGATCAGAAAGTAGGGGGAGTAAAATCCTGACCCTTGTTGAAGAAGGGGCACTTCTTCTATTGCCCCTTGGGCAAGAAGGGCAGCCACCTCCTGACCTAGAAGGTCGAGGAGAGATGTTGGAGAACTGAAATGTCTCACCATGGTGTGAGGAGGAAGGTTTGAGAAATGAAGTTTGTACCCCTCCCTTATGATGGAGAGGGTCCACTGCTCTGTTGTAATTTGCCCCCATCTGGGAGCAAAATGAGCTAACCTTCCTGGAATGATGAGAGGCTCTGGCTGTTTTAGAGCCAGAAAGGCTAAGTTCTCTAGCATGAAGTCAAAAGCCCTGAGGAGGCTGGGTCTGCTGAGTTGCAGCAGCCCCTGTAGGCTTAGACCTGGCTTGCTTAGGTTGCTGACGCTTAGCAGCAAAACGACCTGTAGAAGATTGCTGGCCAGAAGCAGGATGGAATCTGCCTTTCTTGAGGAAAAAAGACTTCTTGAAAGGTTTTTTCTTGGCAGGAATGGAGGTTGACTTTGAAAGTCTATACAAAGCAGAATTTTCTGCATCCATTTGAGTGGCTTTTATTTGCCAATCTTTGCCAAACAGGTTCTCTCCTGTACAGGGAAGATTTCCCAAACCATCCTGGACCCAAGATTCTAGATCAGAAGCTTGGAGCCAAGCAATTCTGCGAGCATCTATGGCAATGGCCGAAGCTCTGCTGGCACCCTCAAAGGAGTCAAAAGCTGCACGGTTGGAAAACTTTGAGATATCTTGAGTATGCTTAAGCCAAATAAGAAATTCTTCCCTTTTATCCTCTGGAAGAAAAGGGAGGAAAGTGTGCAGCTTATCTGCAACTTCTTTCAGAAACATTCCCATATAAAGACTATAGGAGTTGATTCTGGCAATGAGCATACTGGCTTGGAAGATTTTCCTACCAAAAGCATCCAAGGTCCTGCATTCTCTTCCTGGAGGAGCAGGGGAGTGTCTTTTTGCACTCTATCTTTTTCATAGCTGACTCCACCACAATAGAATGGTGAGGAAGCTGTGTTTTATGAAAACCAGGACAAGGAGGGACACGGTACATGGTGTCTAACCTACGAGAATGAGGAGAGAGAGTGAGAGGAGTCTCCCATAAGTCAATCATGTGATCATAAAGAATCTCATGAATTGGCAAGGTGACTGCCTCTTTAGGAGCCTTAGAATAACCTAAAATATCTAATTTTTTAGCTCTAGGCTCTGATTCAGAGGTTACTGAAATAGAAAGCCCTTTAGCCACTTCTCTTATGAAGTCTTGAAAGGACAAGTCTTCTGGAGGAGACATTCTTCTTTTTGGAGAAGGCGGCTCTTCAGGAAGGGCTATGGATACTTCAGCAGACTCCTCCGATGCATCAGAATCTTCGGAGGAATCAAAGTATCGACTGTCAGGGTGCTCTTTCAAAGATCGATATGCGTACCGAGCCGTATCGACATCGGGCGTTATCGGTACCGGTTCGGTACCGATGGGCATCCCTAGGCAGGGAACCGCTGCAGACGACACCATGGCCGATGTCGATGCAGTCGGTACTGGTACCGGCATTGGTGCCGGTACCTGGGCCGATACCGACAACGGAGTTTGTTGTGGTATCAGTGGCGTCGCAGCTTGAATGAAGGCCATGATAGCCTGCTGCATGGATAGAACATTCTGATCCATCGACGCCATGAATGCCTGGAATTCAGTACCGGAAGGTTGTGCCGGTACCCCAGAGCATTCTAACAGGTGATCGGTCGAGGCCGTGCCATCGATGTCAACCTGTAACCCCATAGGTGGAGCTTTGGAAGCCGGAGCTTTCCGCCGGGGTAGTTTTGCCGGTGCAGGATCCTCGAGGGCAAGCCCGGAGACATCTCGATGCTTGGAAGGAGATCTACCTTTCGAGGACCTGCTGGTTTTATGTTTGGTTACCTGAGATCCATGGGAGGAAGAAGCAGCCCTGGAAGACGTCGATGCCACTGAAGCTGCATCAGAGGGAAACAGAACATGGAGCTTGGCTGCCCGGTTCTGTAAACCTCGTTTGGACATCAAGGAGCAGGACGAACAATCCAAAATGGAGTGGTCAGGACCCAAACATTTAAGACACCATTCATGGGTGTCGGTAACAGAAATAGTACCGCTGCACTTAGTGCATTTTTTAAACCCGGAGGCTAGTTTTTCCATGAGGAAAATTTTTCGTAAGGCCTAAGGCCCAAAAGAGGAAAAACACACTAAGTGAGGGAAAAATATGTTCTGTTTTTTTTTTTAAGAAAAGAAAGAAAGACCGGCGGTACCGGTCCGACGTCGGAGAAGGCAGACGCGTGACCAAAGAAATAAAATAAAACAAAGAACTTCTTCAGTGGTGACAGGAACACGACCTGCTGGCTCCGTGGAAAAGAAGAACTGGGGAGAGGCGGTTAGGAAAGGCGGGAAGGCAGCACGCAGGCGCTGTGGGATGCTCCCAAAAGCTTTCCTTTTTGGGAAGCTGGGGAGCGTTCCCGCGCAGGCTCCGTCGGTACCGACGTACCCATATGTGAAGACTCATTCCTGCTTGTTCCTGGAGATAGATTGCGACCAGAAGGATGGTTTTTAGGGTAAGATCCTTGAGCATAGCCCATTTGAGGGGCTCGAAGGGTGCACGCGTCAGGGCACAGAGGACGAGTCCGAGTTCCCAGGCAGGAACCATCAGACAGACCGGCGGCCGGACAGTCCGAGCCCTGCAAAGGAAACATCAGACATCCCTGTGAGTTGCCAAGGGTTTTTCCCTTATGGACACTCGAAAAGCTGCTAGTGCGGCCACTTGCACTCGCAAGGAATTCCATGCTAGGCCCTTGTGTAAGCTGTCCTGCAGGAACTCCAGAATCGTGGGAATGAGGATCTGCCACAGTGAAAGGTGACGACCCTTACACCGAGTGGTAAACCGAAGCCAGACTCAGGCGTAAGTCATGGAGGTAGAGGACCACCAGGCTTTGAGCAAGGTAAAAATGACTGCTCCAGAGTAGCCCCGGTGCTTTAGTGTCTCCTCTCAAGGGCCATGCCGTAAGCGAGAATGGAGTGGTGTCCTCCATGAGGACGGGCCCCTGGTGAAGTAGCCCTGATGCGGTCCCAAGGGGAAGTGCCATACAATTCGGCATACCAGGGATGACGAGGCCAATCGGGAGCCACCAGAATAAGTAGATGGGGGTGCTGCTCGATCTGACGCAGAATCCAAGGCAGCATTCTCCATGGTGGAAAGACATACAGGAGGACATTGGAGGGCCATTCCTGGACTAACACATCTATTCCGCTGGATGTAGGTTCCCATCGGCGATTGAAAAACCAGGAAGCCTTGGTATTGTCCCGAGTTGCCATGAGATCCATATCTGGTGTTCCCCAGTGCCAGACTATGCAACTGAAGGCCCCCAGACTCAGCTCCCACTCTCCGGGGTTGATGAGGTGACGATAGTCTTCCTCAACATTCAGTTCCCCCGCTATATGTTGGGCTGAGAGAGCTTGTAGGTGTCCCTCCATCCAGGGGAACAAGGAGGGACATTTTTCATGTCACCCCACGGCATTTGGTGCCATCCTGGCGATTGATATAGTCTGTGGCAGTGGTTCTCAACCCAGTCCTCTGGGACCCCCAGGTCAGTCAGGTTTTCAGAATATCCACAATGAATATGCATGAGATAGATCTACTGCATATTCATTGTGGATATCCTGAAAACCCAACAGGACTATGGGGGTCTACGGCTATAGCATTGTCGGAGAGGACTCGTACCGACCAACAGCATAGCAGCCTCTTGAACCAGAAGATAGCTAGTCGGATGGCTCACGCTTCTAGCCGATTGATGGCACAGTGAGCCTCCATTGCTGACCACAAGTCCTGAGCAGTCTGGCCAAGACAATGGGCTCCCCAGCTGGAGAGGCTGGCGTCGGTGGTTAGAAGTGTCCAAGGAGAGGACTCGAGAGGCATCCCCTTTTAGCAGGTTCTGTTTGTCTAGCCACCAACGGAGACCGAGGTGGACTATGGCAGGCAGTGACAGTGGAACTTGATAACTAACACTGGAGACCAGCGGGAAAGGAGTGCGTGCTGGAGAGGATGCATGTGCGCCCGGGCCCAGGGCACCATGTCCAATGTTGCTGCCATCACTCCGAGCAGCTGCAGGTAATCCCAAGCTGTGGGAGTTGTCAACTGGAGGACACTGTGCAGCTGTTGCTCTAGCTTGGTGTAGTGTGACGGAGTGAGGAAGACCTTGCCTGCACGAGTGTCCAATTTTGCCCCGAGAACTCAAGTGTCTGAGAGGGCAGCAAAAGCTTTTGCTGTGGTTGATTACCCAGCCCAGCCGTTCAAGGAGTTGGATAACCCTCCATAAGGCCACCTGTGTTTCGAGAAATGACTTGTCGCGGATAAGCCAGTTGTCAAGATAGAGATGAACGCAAATCCCTTCTCTGCGCAGAGCCGCTGCTACGACCACCATTACCTTGGAGAAGGTCCGTGGAGCAGTCGCGAATGGTAGGGCTGCGACTTGATAATGAGCCCCTAACACGGCAAAACGGAGGAACTGTTATTGATCTGGGCAGATGGAAACATGCAGATAAGCCTCTGCGAGGTCCAGGGAGGCAAGAAATTCGCCAGCACGGACTACCTGAATGACTGACCTGAGGAAATGTGGAACCCGAAGGCAACGGTTGATGCCTTCTAGATCTAGGATGGGTCGGAAGGCCCCATCCTCTTGGGCACGATGAAATAGATGGAACAACAGACGTGATTGCAGTCCGTGGGCTGAACTGGGACAATGGCCCGCAACCGTATGAGATGGAGGACTGTACCGCGGAGAGTTTTTTTTGCTTTGGAGGTGCCCAGCTGTATGAAATGATAAAGTTGTCCCGGATGGGCTTGGCACAGTCGAGGACACAGCCCTGTTGAATAATATCCAGAACCTACCTGTCTGTGGTGATAAGGGCCCAATCGTGATAAAAGTGCTGCAGGCGCCCTCCCACTTGCACTGGTTCGGAATGGGCCCCCATCCCATTAACGGGAGGGATAGGCAGTAGACTTACTACCCATGTTAGTGTTTTGCGAGTAGGGCCGGCGACCTGACCAAAAGGAATTGGATGGACTGGAAGGTGCCGAAGGAGCAGAGTATTGCCTCCCAGGGCAATACTTGAATCGTGGAACTTTGGGCGCGTTGATTCCCCAGAGGGGTTTCTCTTGGAGGAATACCTGGGTCTATCCTCAGGCAAACGCTGCAGCTTTGCCTTGCCAAGGTCCTTTACTAGCTTTTCCAAGTCGGCGCCAAAAAGCAAATAGCCCTTAAAAGGTAGTCTAGCCAGGCGGCCCTTAGCAGCCACGTCGGCCGACCAAGTGTGGACTCAGAGCCAACGTCGTGCGACAGTAACAGCCACAATGCTCCGAGCGGAGAAGCAGAGCAGGTCATAAAAGGCATATGCCAGGAAGGCTGACAATGATTCCAGATGAACGGAGGCATCGTCCTCGGGTAAAAGCTGAATTCAACAGCGGAGAGCTCGGGCTCCTAAACTGCCATATGGCAACAGCTGCAGGGCGAGAGATGGAGGTGGAAAAGGCAGTCTTGAGAAGATTCTCAGTCTTATGGTCTTGAAGATCCCTGAGAGCTGTGCCGCCTTCAACAGAGATAGTGCTACGCTTTGTCATGGCGGTAATCAGCCCATCCACTTTAGGAAACCGAAGCCACTTATCCAAATCTGTGGCGGAACAAGAGTAAATCTGTCCCAAATGACGGACCTGCTTCAATGAGGCATCAGGGGAGTCCCACTCCGCTACCACCATTTGCTGAAGTTCTGCTGAGAAGGGAAAGGTCTGAGCAGGTCACAATGCCTGCTACGAAGGGATCGATGGTGGAGGAAGGCTACGGGGGGGTTCAGGTGCTTCCAGGATATGAAACTCTTTAATAATCTGAGCCATGAATCCTGGAATTTCGTCCCTTCGACAGAGATACACTACTGTGGATCAAGTATCCTCTTCTATTGGTGAAAGCTCTCCCTCTTCTGACACCGAGCGAGAGGACCCAAGTGGGGAAAGAACTCCCACCTCCCCTCCCCCCTCCTCCTTGGAGCCTTCCTCTTCCCAGCCAGGCTCCCTGAAGTCTCTAAGGGTGGTATCTCTACAGCACCACTTATGGCCCCCCGTGGACTGAGAGGATCCTGGCTGCAGAGAAGACAGGGTCTGCCCTCCCTTCCAGAGATTCCAAGCATACTGGAAGAAGAGAGAAAATTCAGAAGCAGTAGGCTCCAAAGACTGCTGTTGTGGGAGTAGGATGGGCGGAGGAGGCTCTGCTATCTGCAAGGCAGACACTGACAATGAGTCCTGGGCCTGAAGAGGGAGAGACCCCCCCCAAATGAATTGCAGCAGTAGCAATCATCGCAGTCAGCTGAGGTCCTGAAGCAGAGGAAGATTCCCCTGGGTGCATCTCACAGGTGGAACATAGCTGATTTATCAAAATGTGGCGCTTCTTCACACAAGCCAGGCATTTAGGCAGTTAGGACGGCATGGCTGGGCAATTCAAAATGGTGCCTGCAGCTGCAAATGCTCCCGGCTGAATGAAAAGGGCGCAAAAGGAAATAAATGCTGCTGGACAAGGCAATGCGGTCACCAAGAACAGGCTGGAGATGCGAATGACTTACAGTTCAGTGCACTGGCTAAGGTGCCGCTGAAAGGGTGACAGACAGCATTGTTACCAGCCATGGCAAAGCAGCTAAGTGCCCTTCTAGTGTTCCCGCCCGTTAGGGGAAGTAAACTGTGAGGGAGCAGGCCGGGGAGGGGGGGGGGGGGAGGAGGAGGAGGACTCAGAAGCCTGCAGTGTAGCTGTCAGCATGCAAGGCAGATTCAGAGAAACTGAGTTACGAAGGCTAGATTCAGAATAAACTACAAAAGAAAAGAAATAAATACAGAAAAATAAATTTAAGGCCAGAGTCCTATGGTCTCCCAAAGGGTCCTCTTGACCCAAAGTCCCTCCACGCTGTGCTGGCTCTCTTAGCCAGGAGCTACTCAAATAGTTGATCCAGCAAGTCAGGTTTCTCTTACACACCCGGAACCCCTGGCCCAGCATCCGAGATGAAATCAGAAGGCTGAAGGCCAAGCAGAAAGATGTCTAACATCTGCTGAGACAGAGAAAGTACTAAGGAGACCCCTAGCTGTGGCTGAGGTATATACCAGAGGTGAGGTCACAGTTCAGATTGGTTCTCATTACTTTCTCTGTCTCAACATCTGCTGGCAGGGGGACTTAACCCACTTGTCTGGACTGATCTAGCTGGATGATCTGGAAAGATGGATTTAACAGTTTGGCACCCATAGGAGTGGAGGGGTGGCCTAATGGTTAAAAACACTGGCTTTGGAACCCAGACACCAGGGTTCAATTCCCACTAACACTCCTTGTGGCCTTGGGCAAGTCACTTAACCCTCCATGCCTGAGAAAAATCCAAGTTATCAATGTCACTGTTTAATGTACATTACCAAGTTTAAGTTTCAATGTAAACCGCTTTGATTGAAATTTAGGAAGGCACTGAAACGGCACCTCTTTCTTCATCACTACGATGATGCAGTCTTCTCCCCACACTCACCCACTCTCACATCTCAATGCAGCACCTCAAACTCATGCACGTCACATTCCCAGACTGATCACTCGCAATCACACCTTCCCCTCCAACCACCATGAGAAACTTATGCAGTGCCGCATAACTCATTATATTGTTGCATAAAGTAGACTGTATTTATTCATCGTGTCTCCTTAAGGGACTGGTTATTTATACCCTATTTTACCTGTTATACCTGCTTAATGCATACCCAAGTTTAATTTTCCTGTTTAATGTATACCCAAGTTAATATACCTGTTTCACTGTAAGCACAAATCACGAAATTGAGATGTGCAACTCTTATGTTTATTGTAAACCGCACTGATGTCGAATAGCGCGGTATAAAAGAGACTGCAAATAAAATAAATAAATAAATAAATAAATAAAGCTGTATATAAAACCTGTTAAATAAATAAATAAGCAGGCAAAACCAGACAGCAGCTCCCAGAAAGTATGGGGAAGGAGTGTCAAAGATCCAAAAAGACTGGCAATGGCACCAGTTTTAAGCAGCACATGCATACAACTCTAAAGCACACAGGAGTGGGCTGTTCTTTGGAGTCTTCAAAATTTGGTGCCCTAGGCAATTGCTTACGATGTATATGCCTAAATCCGGGCCTGCTCTTGCCTACACCACCCTAGTTAAGGATATCTCCTAGTTGTTGACTCTTTATGCCTGCCCACTGCTGTAAGTCCCCTATATCTAATTCAGCACCCAGGATTTCCTGCCTTACTTCATTTTGTTTACCTTTTTTGTCTTGCCACATATTTTCTTGCTACTCTCTAAATCTGTCCCAAATCCACTCAGACCCAGTCCTGGTTTTGCATCTTACCATCTCTGCTGGTAGCTATTCCAGACATGCAGAAAGCATTTCCTCATATCCCTTCTGAGCCTTCCCTTCTGCCAATCCTTGGATTAGTCATGCAGTACTTAAAGATGGATAAGATGGGAAGAACACTGTAGGCTCTTGCAGCAGTCTTTTCTTAGAAAAAAAAAGCCTTACAAGACAAGGGAAAGGGGAAGGAGTGCTTGTAACTAAATTGTTTAGCTAGCAGACTTTGCTCTCCTATCTGTCAGCGGATAAGATCATCAATGGGAAACAAAGCATCCAAGAAGATTCTAACACTGGAGTGGAAGAGCAACCCCGTGTTTAGAGCAGTGGGCTGTAATCCAAGGAAGCCATTTATCTCCACTAATACTCCTTGTGACCTTGGGCAAGTCACAACCCTCTACTGCCTCAGGTCTAAACTTAAGATTATAAAACCTCTGGGGACAAGAAAACACCTATTGTACACCTCAATGTAATTCACTTTGGGCCACTACTGATAAAGCTCAAGTTAAATCCAAATCCTGTCCCTTCCACCCACCTTTTGTTGATGCAATCACCTTTGTCTCAGAAGTCTTAAGGACCAGCTTGTCTTTACAACTGCACTCTCTACACAGAAGTGTATACCGGACAGAGAGAGACTCAGCCTTTACACTCAAGCCGGAAAAGGCTTGTGGTGTGACTGGGGAAGTCTACACAACTGTTTGTCAGTTAATACAGACAAGATCTTTCAAGAAAGAAAGGACTTCCTGTCTGCTCCCCTCACCACCCACTCCCCCTGTGAAAGTTAAAAATGAAAACGAAAAATAGACATTAAAAGTCCAGAAGGTGCCACAGTGGGACTAGTCTGGATCAAAATTTACAGGGTTTCTTTCTTACAACAGCTTCCTTTACAATACAATTTGGTTATAACAAATAGGAACTTAAGTCTCTCTCGCTCAAGATATAGACCTTATATGGTATTTTTCACTCAACTAACCCATCCTTCTCAAACAAGTGTACTGAATTCCACATCATTTTTACCAAGAGAGATCAAGGTCAAATGTAGTATCAGCAAGAGACTAGTGGTCATTTAGGAATAACTTTATGACTGCACATGCATACAGAGTATAGTTTCCCCTGTGGGGACTTGGCCTGATTTTCAAAGTGAAAATTATGCATGAATTGCTGCTTTGAAAAATTACCACAGGAAAACAATGTGCTTACATTTATACCTGCTCTTTAGCTTGCACTACTTTTTTGGGGTTAGTTTGCACACTTATGCTCAAATTTTCAAAAAGTATGCATGTGAACGCAAATCCCACTCCAGGAACATATCTGCTGTTCTACCTGCAGAAATGCTCTTATCAATTACCCCCTTAGAGTGTTATAAGGGAAGGCACTCAGAAGGTTTGATAGTATAAAGGGACAGGCTGAGGCACTTCAGGTTCCTCTACAGACTTGGAGAAACTGGGAACTACAACTCCATCAGCACAATGGGATACAATCAGGACTGACTCAGCCTGCTGCTGGTTATGACATGGGAACAACTGGTCACCCGCTGGAGGCAACTGTCTGGTACAGAGGGACCATAACAGTGTCATACAAAAAGATATCCCATGTTGCTGGGGATAGAGTAGTTACTCACCTGTAACAGGTGTTCTCTGGGGACAACAGGAATCAGTCCTCACGTATGGGCGACGTCAGCGCAGACAGAGCCCTCGCAGAAGCATCCCCCTAGCTTTCAAAGTAAGTCTTTGGGAGATGCCACCACACATGCGTGGTCCCCTTCCTGCCCAAGGGTGCCATCTTGCTCAGTCAGATGACATAGCTAAAAGATGGCAAAAAAATAAAAGATGGTAAAGAAGCAACTCCCAGGGGAGGAGGGAGGGTTGTGAGGACTGATTCCCGCTGTCCCCAGAGAACACCTGTTACAGATGAGTAACTATGCTTTCTCCGGGAACAAGCAGGAAGTCAGTCCTCACATATGGGACTCCCTAGCTATAGGTTACCGAAAGCTCATAGAGAAAAAACATGGCTACCCTCAGGGGAAACCGTGAGCAACTGCAATTGAGTCCACAGATGCAGACTGCAGTAGGACCCGTGTGTCCGATGGAAGCGGCACTCCGGTAGCCTGAATATAAAAGGGTTGGAGGGTCGGAGTTGCCTAGACCTAGAAAGATTACGGAGCACGACCTTGCTGAAGGCACTGTCCTATCGGGACTCCCTTTCCAGGCAGTAACGAGCTGGAAAGGTATAGACTGAAGACCAAGTGGCAGCCCGGCAGATGTCTGCCATCAGAGGCTGCCATGGCCCTGACATGGTGTGCCGTGACCCGGCCTTCCAACGGAAGCCCAGCCTGCTCATAGGCGAGTGTGAAACAGTCCACCACCCAGGTAGACAGCATACATTTGGTCACCATCTCCCCCCCCAGCCTACTGGGGTCATATGAGACAAAAAGCTGAGAAGCTTTACGGTGGCCCTGGGTACACTGAATGTAGGACAGGGCCCCCTTACAGTCCAAGGTGTGGAGGACAGTTTCCGCCCTACTGGCATGAGGCCTTGGAAGAAGGTGGGCAGCACCACCTCCTGGTTGAGGTAAAAGGGCAATACCCACCTTCGGAAGGAATTTGGGGTGTATGCGAAGCACAACCCTGTTTTTGTAGAACCTGGTGTAAGGCACCTCTGCCACTAAGGCTTGGAGCTTGCTAACCCTCCGAGCGGAGGTGAGAGCAACCAGGAACACCACCTTCCACAAGAAGTATCGCAGGTGGCAGATAGCCAGGGGCTCAAAAGGCGGGTGAGTAAGCTGCGCCAGTACCATATTGAAGTCCCACTCGGTCGCGGGGGAGGTGCACCGAGGGTTTTGATAAAAGGAGTCCCCTCATGAAGCAGGTCACCCGAGGCTGGGTCAAGAGGGGTTTGCCATCCACCAGGTGGTGATGTGCCGCCAAGGCACTGAGGTGCACTCTGACAGAGTTCGATTCAAGCCCAGAGTGGGAGAGATGGAGAAAGTACTGCAGCACCAGCTGAACCGGGCATGAGATTGAGTTAACCCCATGCTCTGCACACCAAAGAAAAAAATCTGTGCCACTTGCTTTCTATAAAGCGTATTTCTATGTTTCTATAAAGCAAGTTCTACTACGAGGGGACATGGGATGAGGGTGAAGGGGGATAGATTCAGGAGTGATATGTGGAAATATTTCTTTACAGAACGAGTGGTGGATCCGTGGAATAGTCTCCCAGTGGAGGTGGTAGAGATGAGTACAGTATCTGACAGAGGATCTCTAAAGGAAAAAAGGGGACTGTTGTAGTTGCTGATATGGAAGGACAGACTAGATAGGCCATGTGGTCTTTTTCTGTCATCATATTTCTATATGCTTTCCTGGTAGAGGTCTTATGGGAGGCCAACAGGATCTCCTCCACTTCTCCCAAGAGGTTGAAAGGGGCTAGGGTCACCTTTTCGGCAGTCACGCTGCTATTGAGAGGGACCCCAGGTTGGGGTGCAAGAGAGAGTCCCCCTCCTGAGACAGGAGGCCTGGGGAGCTCCCCAACAGATTGGTAGTCTCCACAGACTGCCGGGGCCATCGAGGGGCTATCAGGATCAGCGAGGCCTTGTCGCAGAAGGTCCTGAATAACGTTTTGGCAATTAGTGGTGTGTGTGGGAAGGCGTATATGAGACCTTTCGACCACAAAATGAAAAAAGCATCTGCCGCCCAGTGGGCTTGCCAGAAGCAGAAGAAGGGCAACTGGTAGTTGTCCGGGCTGGCAAACAGGTTGGTGCCATAGGCAGAGCCAAAAGGCTCGAAGGGCTAGGTGTATTGCCCGCAATTCCAGGAGATTGATCTGCTAGCTGCTCTCGTCCTGCGACCAGCTGCCCTGGGTCTGAGTTCCTCACAGTGGGCTCCCCAGCCCAGCCTGGAGGGATCTGTCGTGAGAACTCTTAAGGGGCAAAGAGTCTGGAAGGGCATCCCTACCTTGAGGTACTGGGGGTTTCGCCACCAGATCAGGGTTTCTGCCAACTGACAGGTCACTAAGAATCTGTACCAGAGAAAGTCTGTGGCCTGTGTCCACTGGTCCCGAAGGCGCCACTGTGCGGTCCTCATGTGGAGGCGGGCATCCGGGGTAACATGAACCGTGGAGGCCATGTGTCCGAGTAGGCGTAGTAGAAGCTGAGCAGACACTGAGGAGCGATGTTGTATGTCCCCAGGTCAGTGCCCTGAGGTGGTCGGCTCAGTCCTCTGGAACGAAGGCCATTGCCTGGAGGGTGTCCAGTCTTGCCCCTATAAATTCCAAACACTGGGTCAAGAGGTGGTGGGACTTGGGGTAGTTTATTACAAACCCCAGATGCTGCAGGACCTGAATGGTACATGCGGTTGCCTGCTGCACATCTGAGGCCGTGCCTCCCTTTATGAGCCAATCGACCAGGTAGGGGAAAACAAATACCCCTTGGAGGAAGGTGGTCACGACTGCAAAACACTTGGTGAAGACTCTTGGGGCAGAAGCCAACCTGAAAGGGAGCACCCTGTACTGGTAATGGCTGCCCCCCACCATGAACCTCAAGTACTGCCTGTAGATAGGGTAAATGAGGATATGTGTGTGTAAGAATCCTTCAGATCCAAGGAGCATAGCCAATCTCCCTGCTGGAGGTAAGACAGCAATGTTCCAAGGGAGAGCATTTTGAACTTCTCCCTCACCAGGAATCTGTTCAGATTGTGCAGGTCGAGGATGGACCTTAGGCCCCCTGGTTCTTTTTGGTACAAAGAAGTACCTGGAGTAGAACCCCTGCCCCTGAGATGGTGGGGAACTGGTTCTACCCTCTGTTCTCGAGAAGACCTGCCAGTTCCTTCAGTAGAAGGTCCCGGTGAAGAAGAGACTGGGAGTCTCTCCTGGGAAGAAAGGGGGAGGTGTCTGGGCCAAATGCAGGAGGTAGCCCTGGAGTGCCCAAGAGTTGGTGGTGATGGCTGTCCACCTCTGGGCCTAGTGAATGAGATGTCCCCCTGTGGGCTGCTGACCTCCTTGGGTTGGAGAAGCTATGCCCAAGGAGTCAAAAGCTCCCCCCTGGCTGGGCCTGGGGCTTGGGAGCCTTCTGCTTACGAGGGCCTTGCCCATGTCCCTTAACCTGCTGCCCTTGCTGGGGCTCTGGGGAGGCCTGAAAAGGTGGGTAGTTTCTTAAGCAGCCCTTTTCCTTAGGTAGAAGGGCTTTTTAGCCAAACCCTTCTGTCGGGGAGGGGCAGCGGTCTTGTTAGAGAGTCTGGTCCTCATCATGAACTCTGTCTCCAGCTCGGCAGCCTTGTCGGTCATGGGTTTGCTAAAGAGGTTCTCTCCTTGGCATGGGATGTCGACCAACCCGTTGCTTGAGGTTGGACAACTGTAGCCAAGCCTGGCATCGGGCACCGATGCCCACCGCCACTACTTAAGCTGCTGACTTGAAGCCATTATAGGCTGCCCGAGACAAACTTGGAGCACTCACGGATGGCCTTGGCCAGCTTCTTGAACTGCTGCAGGGGTTCCTCAGAAGGACCAGCTGAGAACCCGGCAAGTTCCTTCGCCAGGTCTCTCAGGTACATGTCCATGTACAGCTGGTATGCCTGGATCCGGCGATGAGCATCAAGCCCTGATAACACTTACTGCCAAGGGCGTCCATGGTGTGTGTGTGCCTCCCTGCTAGAGGGCACCAAGGAATGTGTCTTCTGACTCTTCAGATGACGCATGGCCGACTCCACCTCCATGGAGTTGTGCGGCAGCTGTGACTTCTGGAACTCCAGGCTCCGGCAGACTCGATACATCGAATCGAGCTGCTTGCTCACCACTGGCACCGATGTTGGTGTCTTCCACATACGGAGCATTAGCCATTCCAGGATGGGTGGGAAAGGAACCGTAAGCGATTACCTCAGAGGGACCTCGTATTGGAGAATTTCTAGTTCCTCCGTCTGAGGGTCCTCCTCAGATTCCATTGGGAATGCTAGAGCCTTGGACATGTACCTGATGAAATCAAGAAACGCCATGTCCTTGGGTGGGGACCGACTCCAGAGTTCCGAAATAGGGGAGTCCAAGGGGATGTCATGGTGGAGACAAATGTCCAGCAACTCCTTACCCTCTGTTTCCCACTCGGAATAGTCCGTCGAGGACTTGAGGGAAGGATGACTCGTGGGCTCTGAGGCTGATTCCCGCCCTGCAGCTGGTGCCAAGCATACTGGCTGGGGAAGATCGTGGCCTCATGGAACGCGAACCAGATCAAGACCTCGGCCGAGGATTGACTCAAGGCCGCAAGACCTCAAGGATCAGCTCGGCCTCTGGAGTCATCCTTGAAGTCAAGGGCCCAGTGGTTTGGGCAGAGGAACCGGTAGTAACAGACAACAGCGCCTGCTGCTGGTCCATGAAGGCAGACAAACTGTGCTCCAGGGCCGCCATTCTGGACTCCAGGCCAGAAGGCTCCACAGACATCGGCACGAGCACCGAGCGAATCGGGTCAGACGCTGGTTCCCCCGAAGGGGAGTCCTCGACGAGGATGGTGTCCGGCGACTGAGGACGGTCCGAGATAGAGTCCTTCCGGGGGACCTTTGTAGACTGCTCCTTCAGACGAGTGTCTAGGACTGTGGGACCTGGCTCAGGACCTATCCAGCCCATTGGAGCAGTCCAGGGACGCCACCTTCGAGGCCTTCTTCTTCTTGAGCTCCCTCGAGGGAGACACCTTTTCCGAGAAACCACAGTATTGGTTGGGGTCCATCAGGCTGCAATGAGATTCCGCGGTTCCAGAGGAGGCTTTGGCCTTTGGAGGTACCGGGGACTCTGGGAAAAACTTATCGTGCTGCTACTGACGGCTCTTGAGGGCTTTGGTGGACATCCTTTTACAGAGGCCACATGCCGTAGGGTCATGGTCCGGTCACAGGCAGCAAAGGCAGCAGTCGTGTGTGTCGATCAGGGACATTATTTCGGCATACTGATCACACTTCTTAAAGCCACTGGTAGCCATGGGAGAAAAAAGTATCCCAGCAAGGTCGAAGACCTGCGGTGCTGCCAGCTGGAAAAAAGGTGCGAAGGCGCAAGGAGAAAGAAAGAAAACTAAAAACCCGAGATTCAATGCCAGGACAGCAGGCTCGGGCAGCAGGAAGAGTACCGGTGCACCACTGGGGGAGAGTATGAAACTCAGGTCGAGAAAATCAACTTTTTATGGGGAAGAGCAGACAGACGTCTGAAGGGCTCTGTGGAAAAAAGGAGACTGAGCAAGATGGCACCCTTGGGCGGAAAGGGGACCATGCATGCATGGTGGCATCTCCCAAAGGCTTTCTTTAAAAACTGGGGGGGATGCTTCCGCAAGGACTCCGTTGGCACCGACGTCACCCATATATGTGAGGACTGACTTCCTGCTTGTTCCCGGAGCAATAATAGTATTAGTCAGTTACATTCCAGCTCAGAATTAGCATAGTTTTGGAGTGTACAAAGGAGTACTTGATGTTGCTAAGCCACAGCTAAAATGAAAAAATAATAGCTATACATCACACAAGTGTACAAGAAGCAAAGGCTGCAAAGATCACCTGCCCTCTCAGACCTAGGAATTGTTTACATAGGCACCAAGCACTTTACAAATAGAGGCCATATTTCTGTTTAAATTCTGTCCCAAGGATGGGTGGGGATGCTGCAGGGATAGTGGTCATAGCTCCAGTGGGAAGGAGGGAGTCACAGTCATTGTTAAAAGTGACACCTGGTGATCAGATTTAGAGTCCATGATGCCAGATGGTGGAAGGAGTTCTGGTGCAGCACTCCCAACCTTGCTGTTAATTATTAAACTAAACTAATAACCAGATCTATTAAGACTGGTGGAAAAAAATCCCTAAGCAGTTGAGAAAGTGCATGGTGCCAGCCTTAATTCTCTAACAAACAAACCACTCAAAGGGCATAAAATCAACACAAACCCCTTTGTATCTAAACCCTAATCCGCTCACACAAAAATTCTAATATTTTTGTCAGAACTGTTGCCGTTAGGAAATCCTCTCGTGGCAAACCGTTCCTTTTTACTCGTTTTTACAAGCCGAATTTAACAGCTCAACATATGCACTTACAAGGGAAGTGCTCAAAGCAGGCCCCTCTCATCTTAACAAGTATCAACCACTTCACACTGATGTAACGTTTAAACTTATCTGTTAAGCACAGTTCTGATCTCCAGCTTCCATAGCTGAAAGCTCATTTTCGCCACCATCTGTTAAGCGGTTGGGCTGCTTGAAACCACTCCCATTTCTGAGCCATCCATTCACAGCACATGGATTACAATGCTACATAGCACCATGTTTCAGGCCTATTAAATCTTCTGGCCCTTCATCAGGCATTTCCCCAATTGAATGATGTCCCGGAAACCCTCTTACATTTAAATAAGGGAATTTGAAATGACGTTTCTCAATCCAAGTCCACCTCCCTAATGGACTTCATAGCACGCTCCACCAATCCAATTCTAAATTTAACCCCCGGGGCGTGACTGTCTGTAAGGTGAATATCCAGCATTGTTCCAATTGTAATTTCGCCACCTTATCTCCATCTCGAAATGAATGGGGGATCTGATCGATTATCCGCCAAGTATAGTCCAGAAAAGAATGACCCAATGTTATGCTGTGAGATACTAATGGTGCTGACATTACTTGCATATTTATGCACGATATATGTTCTTGTAGACCTATCTTCATTGGTCTTATGGTCCTACCTATATATTTCAACGAGCAAGGACAAGTCAGCATGTAAACCACGTGGGTGGACAAACAATTGGTGTTAAAGCGCGCCCGATAGGTTTTTTGACCTGTAGGGTCAATCCATTCTAGACCCGCAATCATAGAGATGCAAATAGAGTAGTTACTCACCTGTAACAGGTGTTCTCCAGGAGCAGCAGGAATCAATCAGTCCTCACATATGGGTGTCATCGGCGCCGATGAAGCCCCAGCGGAGCATTTCCCCAGCTTTCTATGAAAGCCTTTGGGAATGCAGGCACGCATGCGCGGTTCCCTTCCCGCCTAAAGGTGCCATCTTACCTCAGTCAAATGACATAGCTAAGAACAGCACACAAAAATGAAAAATAAACTATATACAACTGCAACTCCAAGGGGAGGAGGGAGGGTTGTGAGCACTGTTCCCTCTAAGCTGTGCGCGTGTGCGCGCGCACACACCTCGCCGAGCAAGCGCACATACTTTACAACAGAGCGCACAAAAATTACGGTTCTGATTCTGATAGAAAACAACACAGACGTCTTAAAATTGAAAAGTTGTTGTGTATTTCCAGTTTTCACAAGTTCTACAATATTTTCTAGTGCAATCAACGTGGTGTACATACTGTATTCTGACGTGTAGTCAAATTTTAAATTATATAACTCCGAGAGTCGTTATGTGGCGCACAAAAATTTAACCTTCCTTCAAAAGCTGCACAGCTGATATTTTATGTGCACACAGCCTACAGAAAATTAGAGGGAACATTGGTTGTGAGGACTGATTCCTGCTGCTCCTGGAGAACACCTGTTACAGGTGATTAACTACTCTTTCTCCAGGACCAAGCAGGAAGTCAGTCCTCACATATGGGTGACTCCCTAGCTCTGGGCTACCGAGGAACCCAGGCTGAACAAGAGAAATCCCTCTAGTCACAGCAGCAAAGAAAGGCTTTCCAAGGACACAACCTCCACCGGTAGCCCAACAGAGGGCAGGAGTTGCCTAAACCTCAAAGAGATTCCGGAGTACTGCTTGGCCAAAAGCACTGTCCCTATGGGACTCCCTCTCCAGACAGTAATGGGCCGCAAAAGTCTGGCTTGAAGACCAAGTTGCAGCCCTGAAGATGTCTACCAAGGGCACAGAGCGGAGATGAGCCACTGAGGCAGCCATTGCCCTGACACGGTGGGCCGTAACCCGACCCCGCAAAGGAAGGTCAGCCACCTTGTAAGCCCAGGTGATACAGTCAGCCACCCAGATGGACAAGGTACGCTTGGACACAGCCAACCCCAACTTATTGGGGTCAAAGGATACGAAGAGCTGAGTATTTATTTATTTATTTATTTATTTTTATTTTTTATATACCGCGCTATTGAGATCAGCGCGGTTTACAGTAAAACTGAACAGAGCAACAATGCATTAAATATTACAATGTGTTTACATAGAACAAGGCATAATCAAACTGGGATAACAGGGAAAACTATTCACATGGTATATATATGGAACTATTCACATGGTATATACAATTATTTACATAGAGTTAAGTATTCCAGTAAACCGTGGGCAATTATAGGTCAGGTGGGGGAGTGTGTAGATCTAGGAGAGAGGAGTACCTAGCCGTTTTCATGTTGTGTGATAGGGCAGTAAATGTGCGGTGTGAGTGTACAAGACTTATGTTTAGACTTAGAGTAGCCCTTCTATGCCCCTGCGTACGGTCAAGGTAGAAGGATAAGGCCCTCCTACAGTCCAGAGTATGCAGAACTGCTTCAGCCTGACTTGCATGAGGCCTAGGGAAGAATGTTGGAAGAACCACCTCCTGACTGAGGTGAAAAGAGGAGACAACCTTTGGAAGGAACTTTGGATGAGTCCTGAGGACCACCCTGTTCCTACCAAACACTATAGCAACATAGATATTCTCCCACCTGCTTTAGATAAAGGCTAAACAGGCTCCTGACTGCTTCAATTAAAATCCTCTCAACTCACACAGATAGCTCATATAGTTAAACCCCTTGATGATTCCACATCTAATGCCCTTTTACTCCCATATATGTGTATACCTGTATATAGTTTATTCTGTTCTGTTTTGTCTCACTTTGTTAGACTTATGACGTTCCTTATAAATTATATTCTGTTAATCATACTTATAATATGACGTTCCTTGTAAAACAAACTTGCTTTGTTAAAGCACAGTTACTTACCTGTAACAGGTGATCTCTGGGAACAGCAGGAATTAGTCCTCACATATGGGTACGTCGGTACCGACGGAGCCCGTGCGGGAAAGCTCCCCAGCTTCTTAGAATAGAAGCTTTTGGGACCTCCCACTGCACATGCGCACTGCCTTCCCGCCTTCCTGAACAGCTCTCCTCAGTTTCGAGTTTATAGCTGAGTCAACAGAGAGAGGACAGGAAGATAGATAGATAAAAGATACAACTCCTAGGGGAGGTGGGTGGGTTGTGAGGACTAATTCCTGCTGTTCCCAGAGATCACCTGTTACAGGTAAGTAACTGTGCTATCTCCAGGAACAAGCAGGAATAAGTCCTCACATATGGGGACTCCCTAGCTTAGATGCATGGGATCCCCTGTAAAGGTTCGCCATCTTCGTATGGATCTCAGGCATCCATTCTGGGAAGGTGGGCAGGAGTTGTTTAGGAATGGAACAGGTGCTTGAGGACAGCCTGGCCAAACAAGGCATCCCGGCGGGAGTCCTTGTCCAAACAGTAATGGGCTGTGAAGGTATGAACCGAGGCCCAGGTAGCGGCTCGACAGATCTGATCTATGGAAACAGAGTGCAGATGAGCCATAGAAGTTGCCATGGCCCTCACATTGTGAGCAGTGACATGGCCTTCCAGAGAAATGTTTTTGCTCTGGTAAGCAAAAGAAATACACTGAGCAATCCAATTGGAAAGTGTACGCTTGGAGACTGGAAGTCCCAAATGGGAAGGATCAAAGGCCACAAAAAGTTGAGAAGACTTTCGATGTGGCTGAGTCCTATTAAGGTAAAAAGCGAGAGCTCTTTTACAATCCAGAGTATGAAGGTTCCTCTCTGCATTGGATGCATGAGGAGCTGGAAAAAAGACAGGTAGATATACCTCTTGATTAAGATGAAAAGGCGAGACCACTTTAGGCATAAAGTGGGGATTCGTCCTAAGGACCACCTTATCATGATGAAATCTTGTGTAAGGTGGATTAGCCACTAAAGCCTGCAGCTCACTGATGCGGCGAGCCGAAGTGACTGCAATGAGGAAGATGACCTTCCAGGAAAGAAATTTCAAGGAGGTGGAAAACATTGGCTCAAAAGGTGGCTTCATAAGTTGACCGAGCACTAGATTCAAATCCCATGCGACCGGGGGTGGTCTGATGGGAGGTTTAGTGAGAGTCAGGCCTCTCATGAATCTTGCAACAAGAGGATGAGAGGAGATAGGTTGTCCATTTATATGTTTCAAGGATGCTGCAATAGCACTTAAATGGACTCTTACCGAATTCGTCTTGAGGCCTGCATTGGATAGATGCAGGAGATAATCAAGAAGAGAATTCAAAGGAAGTGCCAGAGGGTCAAGACCCTGCTGAGCACACCAAATGGAAAAACGTTTCCATTTGAAAGCATAGGAACGCCTGGTAGAGGGTTTCCTAGAGGCAGAAAGGATATCTTTCACTGGTTGGGAAAGATGAAAGTCTTGAAGGCTTAAGCCTTCAGTAACCAAGCACTGAGGTGAAGGGATTTGGGGTTTGGGTGCCACAAAGTCCCCTCCTCCTGAGACAGGAGGTCTGGCGCAGCTCCCAGATCCAAGTAGGATCCCTGGGAGAGCTGTAGAAGTAGAGGGAACCACACTTGGCGTGGCCAGCGTGGAGCTATGAGGATCATAGTTCCATGATCCCTCTGGAGTTTGAACAGAGTCTTGGGAATCAAAGGAATGGGTGGAAAGGCATATAGGAATGCCTGATTCCAATTCAGGAGAAAGGCGTCCGTAGCCTGAGCTCCCTGACACGGAGTTCTGGAACAGAACCGGGGAAGTTTGGCATTCCACGGACTTGCAAAGAGGTCTATGTCCGGGGTCCCCCATTCCTGAAAGATTCGGTTTATTTGGTCCAAATGTAGGGACCATTCGTGTGGCAGCAGAACTCGACTGAGCCTGTCTGCCCGAGAGTTTTGAACTCCTGGGAGATACACTGCTAGCAGGTGAATCTGATGCTCTCTGGCGAAGGCCCATAGTCTTAGAGCTTCGTTGCAAAGCGACAGAGAGCCCGTCCCTCCTTGTTTGTTTATGTAAAACATGGCCACCTGATTGTCCGTCTGAACTAGGACAGTGAGGTTGGCTAGGAGGGAGTGGAAGACCTTGAGGGCAAGGTAAATTGCTCGCAGTTCCAGAAGATTGATATGAAGGGTGGTCTCCTGTAGAGACCAAGTGCCCTGAGTGGAGAGAGTTTGCAGATGGGCTCCCCACCCTGTTTGGGAGGCATCTGTTGTGAGGGTTGCTTGGGGTAGCAATGGTTGAAATGGAGCCCCCAACAACAGATTCTTGGTGGAAGTCCACCAGTGGAGGGACCAAAACAGACGATCGGAGGTTTGTATTTGGTCTGAGAGCGCTCCTGACGCCTGAGTCCACTGAGTGGCCAGGGTCCATTGAGCTGCTCTCATATGAAGACGAGCATAAGGCACCACATGCACTGTGGAGGCCATATGACCCAGTAGGCGTAGCATTTCCCTGGCTGTCAAGTGAGTGCTGGACTGAGCTTGGGAGGCCAAACTCAGGAGGCGCTGGCCTCGAACATGTGGAAGGTAGGCCCTTGCAGTGATGGTGTCCAACTGGGCCCCTATGAATTCTAGAGATTGAGTAGGGATGAGTTGGGACTTGGGAAGGTTTACTACCAGTCCCAGATACTGCAAAAGGCTCCTTGTGTGGTCCAGGGAAATCTGGGCCTGTGACTGAGTTGGAGCTCGGATGAGCCAGTCGTCCAGATATGGGAAGACAAAGATTCCCATGCCTCTTAGAAATGCGGCTACGACTGCCATGCATTTTGTGAATACTCTTGGAGCAGAGGCTAGACCGAAGGGGAGTACTCTGTATTGGAAATGTTTTCCCTGAAACAGAAAGCGAAGATACTTTCTGTGGGATGGATGGATGAGTATATGTGTATACGCATCCTGTAGGTCTAGAGAACAAAGCCAGTCCTGACCCTGGAGGTAAGGAAGGAGAATGCCGAGAGACAGCATTTTGAATTTCTCCTTGAAGAGAAATTTGTTCAATTCTCTCAGATCTAGGATTGGTCTGAATCCCCCTGTCTTCTTTGGAATGAGAAAATAAGGGGAGTAGAAACCGGACCCTTGTTGAGGAAGAGGAACCTCTTCTATGGCCCCTTGGGCAAGAAGAGAGGAAACCTCTTGACCCAACAGGGTTAGGAGAGATGGGGGAGAATTGAATGGTCTCACCATATGATGGGGAGGAAGGCTGGAGAAATGAAGTTTGTAACCCTCTCGAATGATAGAGAGGGTCCATTGTTCTGTTGTGATTTGTTCCCATCTGGGAGCAAAGTGAACCAACCTTCCGGGTATGGTGAGAGGTTCTGGTTGTGTTAGAACCAGAAGTGGCAAGTTCCCTAGGAGCAAGTCAAAACCCCTGAGGGGTTGGAGCCTGCTGAGCTACAGTAGCTGCTGCAGGCTTAGCTCGTGCTTGTTTGGATTGCTGACGCTTAGCAGTATAGCGAGGTTGAGAAGACTGCTGGCCAGTATTTGAAGCAACTCTGGCCTTCTTATAGTAAGGCCTTTTAAAAGACTTTTTCTTAGTAGGAATTGAAGTGGACTTTGAAAGTCTTTCCAAGGTGGCATTTTCAGCATCCATCTGGGTGGCTTTGATTTGCCACTCTTCCCCAAATAAGTTCTCACCTGTACAGGGCAGATTCCGTAAGCCATCTAGAACCCAAGGTTCCAGATCAGAGGCCTGGAGCCAAGCAAGACGTCGGGCTGCAATAGCAATGCCCGAAGCCCTACTGGCTCCCTCAAAGGAATCATATGCTGCCCTATTAGAGAACTTAGAAACCTCTAAGAGTTGTTTCACTAGGGAAAGGAATCCCTGCTTTTTATCCTCAGGGATAAAGGGGGCAAAATGCCGCACCTTTTTGGCAAGTTCCTCCAGGAACATGCCCATATAGAGACTGTAGGAATTAATCCTGGCTATAAGCATACTAGCCTGGAAAATTTTCCTACCAAAAGAGTCCAAAGTCTTACATTCCCGTCCTGGAGGGGTGGAAGAGTGCCTTTTGGTACTCCTAATCTTCTTCATTGCAGACTTCACCACAATAGAGTGGTGGGGCAATTGAGTCTTTTGGAAACCAGGAGAAGGAGGGACCCTATACATGGTGTCCAACCTACGGGAATAAGGAGACAAAGTCAAAGGATTTTCCCAGAAATCCATCAGTTGTTCTTGAAGGATTTCATGGATAGGCAGGGTAACTGCCTCCTTAGGGGCCTTTGAGTATCCCAAAATATCCAGTTTTTTGGATCTGGGTTCCTTTTCAGAGGATGTGGTAATAGAAAGGGCTGTAGCCATATCTAAAACAAAGTCCTGGAAGGACAAATCCTCTGGAGGGGACATTCTCCTTTTAGGAGAAGAGGGCTCCTCAGGTAAGTTGAGTGAAAACTCAGCAGAATCATCAGAGGAGTGAAAATCCTCAGAGGAATCGGTGCTTTCCTCTAACGCACGATACGCGTACCGATCGGTATCGATATCGGGCGTATCGGGTATGGAACCGGTATGGAGCGAAAGCCCATACGGTACCGACTTGCGTTTAGAGGTGGACGGCCTCGATACCGGCATGGCGGACGATACCGGTATCGGGCCCGGAACCGCTGAAAGCGGAACCGATGGCGTTGCAGCTTTAATGAAAGCCATGACGGCCTGCTGCATGGACTGTACAGTATCGCCCATGGACGCCATAGCTGCCTGGATGTCGGTACCGGAGTGACCCGGTACCCCAGAGCAGGCTAACAGGTGATCTGTCGAGGCCGTAGCATCGATATCAACCTGAGACCCCTGAATTGGCGTTTTTGGAAGTTGGACTTCCCGCCGGGGTTGTTTGGCTGGGGCAGGGTCCTCAAGTTCTAAGCTAAGAGCCTCTCGATGCTTTGAAGGAGATTTGCTCTTTGAGGACTTGCCCACAGAAGGTTTGGTTACCTGAGATCCATCCGGAGAAGAAGACCTGGATGACTGTGATGCTGTATTCTCTGAAGCAAACAGCACATGGAATTTGTTGGCCCGGTTCTGCAGCCCACGTTTAGACATGTGGGAGCAAGATGGGCAGTCCGGTATGGAATGGTCAGGCCCCAAACATTTCAGACACCAGTCATGGGTGTCTGTGACTGAAATAACAGCATTACATTTGGTACACTTCTTAAATCCAGGGGCTGGCTTCTCCATGAGGAGAAATTGAGTAGGCCGAGAGGCCTCTCTGAAGTGACCAAAAAGCTAAAAAATAAGAAAAAAGAATTATAATTTTTTAAAGAAAGAAAGAAAAGACCGGCGATACCGGTATCGGTATGGGGAAGGCAGGTACGCGGTCTAAAGAAACAAATAAAATAACAATTTCTTCAGCGGTGACAGGAACACGACCTGCTGGCTCCGCGGAAAAAGAGAAACTGAGGAGAGCTGTTCAGGAAGGCGGGAAGGCAGTGCGCATGTGCAGTGGGAGGTCCCAAAAGCTTCTATTCTAAGAAGCTGGGGAGCTTTCCCGCACGGGCTCCGTCGGTACCGACGTACCCATATGTGAGGACTTATTCCTGCTTGTTCCTGGAGATTTGTTGTTCTCTGTAAACCGCAACTGAACTGTGGAAGATGCGGTATATAAATGTGTATAAAATAAAATAAATAAATAAAATAAATCCTGGTGTAAGGCCTATCACAGACTAGGGCCTGAAGCTCACTTACTCGCCTAGCCGAGGTAAGGGCTATCAGGAAGAATGTCTTCCAGGATAGGAAGCGTAGTGGACAAGTAGCCATCAGCTCAAAAGATGGGCGAGTCAGTTGCTGCAAGACCACATTCAACTCCCACTCAGGGGCAGCAGGACGGATAGGAGGCTTGAGCAAAAGCAAGCACCTGAGAAAGCGGGACACCAAGGGGTGACCTGAGAGAGAATGTCCCTCCACGAGTGAGTGGTGAGCTGCTAGAGCTAAGAGGTGGACCCGAACAGAATTGGACTTAAGTCCCTGATTGGATAAGTGCAGTAAGTACTGAAGGACTACTGGCACAGTACAGGAGAAAGGATCCTCTGTATGGAGTTGACACCACACAGAAAATCTCTTCCATTTGAGAGCATAGGTTTTCCTAGTGGACTGTTTTTTAGAGGCTAGGACAACCTCCTCAACTTCCTGAGGCAGGCCCCAGGGAGCCAAAACTACCCTTGCGGCCTCCAGGCCATCAAATTGAGAGCTTTGAGATTGGGGTGCAGAAGGGAACCCTGATCCTGAGAGAGGTCAGGTTGCAACCCCAGAGGCAGTGGGGGATCCACTGCCAGCTGAAGCAGAAATGCAAACCAAGGCTGTCTCGGCCACCTGGGAGCCACCAGCAGGACCGAGGCCTTGTCCTGAAGAATCTTGAAGAGAGTTCAGGCCACCAAAGGCGTGGGAGGAAACGCATACAGGAGGCCCTGAGACCATGGAATGAGAAAAGCATCCGCTGCTAATCTCAGAGGATGCGGTTGCCTGGAGCAGAACTTTGGCAGTTGCTTGTTGGTCGGGCTGGCAAAGAGATCTACCGAAGGGAGACCCCATTTTAGGAAGACCTTCTGAACTACTGAAGGATGCAGCTGCCACTCATGGGGCTGCAGAATCCTGCTCAATCTGTCGGCCAGGCGATTGTCCTGGCCTGGAAGGTAGACAGCCCTGAGGAGCATGTTGTGCTTTAGGGCAAAGGAACAAAGGTCTTGGGCCTCCCGACAAAGGAGCCTGGACCCAGTCCTGCCCTGTTTGTTCACATAAAACATGGCCACCTGGTTGTGTGTTTGAACCAGGACACAATGATGAGCCAGGGCAGGAGTGAAAGCTTTCAGAGCTAGGCGAATAGCCCTGAGTTCCAGGAGATTGATCTGCTGTGCCGCCTCCCAAGGAGACCATAGGCCCTGGGTGCACTTGTCTAGACAATGGGCTCCCCAGCCCTGCAGGGAGGTGTTGGTGGTCAGCACCACCGTGTGCCCAGGAATCTGAAAGGGCACTCCCTTCAGTAAGTTGGGAGGATGTAGCCACCAGCTGAGGGAGTTCAGAAATTGTCTGGACACCCTTACTTTGTCTCTGAGGCTGCCTGTGGCCTGTGACCACTGAGTCCGAAGGCACCACTGTGCAGGCCTCATATGGAGCCTGGCATTGGGGGTCACATGTACCGTCGAAGCCATGTGGCCAAGAAATCTTAGGCAGAGCCTGGCGGAGACCAGTGACCTGCTGAGAAATTGAGTTGCCAAGGCCATCAATTTGTGGGCCCTGTCTGCTGGCAAGAAAGCCTTTGCCAGCAGAGTCTCCAGCCTTGCTCCTCTGGGAGGGGAGCAAAGTGGACTTTGCGAAGTTTATGACAAACCCCAGTCTTTGAAGAAGAGTAATAGTTCTCAGGGTGGCCTGTCTGGCCTCCTGGCATGTCTGACCCCTGATGAGCCAGTCGTCCAGATAGGGGAAGACAAAGATGCCCTGATTTCTCAGGTAGGCCGCCACCACTGCTAGGCACTTTGTGAAGACTCTGGGGGCGGAGGTGAGGCCGAAAGGCAGCACTCTGTATTGATAATGGTTTCCTCCCACAATGAACCTGAGGTACTTTCTGTGGTCTGGATGAATGAGGATGTGAGTGTACGCATCCTTTAGATCCAAGGAGCATAGCCAATCTCCCTGCTGGAGGTAGGGCAGAAGTGTTCCAAGAGTAAGCATCTTGAACTTTTCTTTCTCCAGGAACTTGTTGAGGTTCCTGAGGTCCAGAATGGGTCGAAGGCCGCCGGTTCTTTTGGGCACCAGAAAATATCTGGAGTAGAAGCCGTGACCTTGTAAGGGGGGAGGCACAGGCTCCACCGCCCTGTCCACCAACAGACCTTGAAGCTCTTGCAGGAGAAGGTCTGTGTGCAGGGGAGACCTTGGAGGTTCCACTGGAAAATATGGTGGAGGCAGTTGGTGAAAATGCAGGGCATAGCCCTTGTGGACTATGTCCAACACCCAACTGTCCCCGGTGATGAGGGGCCACTGGTGGGCAAAGAGGGCGAGGCGACCTCCTGTGCAGGGTTGGGAGAGTAGGGGAGAAGAGGCTACGCTCAAGGAGTCAAAAACCCCCACCCTGCTGAGTGGTAGCAGGGGCCGGAGGCTTGGGGGTCCTCTGCCTACGGGGCCCATTACCCTGCCCCTTGGCTTGCTGACCCTGGGGGGCAGCCTGGGCAGCCTGATATTGAGGGTACTGTTTGTAGGCAGCGCCCTTCCTCGGGTAAAAGGGCTTTTTACCCGAGCCCTTCTTTTTATGAGAAGGGGCAGAGGTCTTCCTAGACAGCCTTGTCCGTGTAAAGTGCTCTGTTTCGAGCTCAGCGGCCTTCTCGGTCATGGGCTTGCCAAAAAGGTTTTCACCTCGGCAAGGGACATCGACCAACTTGTCCTGAACCCATGGCTCGAGGTCCGATGACTGCAGCCATGCCTGGCATTGAGCCGCGATGCCGGCTGCTGCAACTTGGGCCGAAGCCTCGAAGCCATCGTAGGCGGCGCGGGACAAGAACGTCGAGCAGTCCCGAATCCCGGAGGACAAGGACTTAAATCTCTGCAAGGGTTCCCCGGAGACTCCAGCAGAGAACCCAGCCAACTCCTTGGCCAGGTCCCGCAAGTACATGCCCATGTACAGCTGGTACGACTGGACACGGCAAGCAAGCATCGAGCCCTGGAAGCACTTTCTACCAACGCATCGAGGTTTCGGGCCTCCCTGCCAGGGGGCACCGCGGAGTGCATCTTCTGGCTCTTCAGACGATGCATGACCGATTCCACAACCATAGAATGGTGTGGTAGCTGCGCCTTCTGAAAGCCAGGGCTCTTTCTGAGTCGATAGATCGAGTCGACTTGCTTGCTGAGAACCGGCGCCGAGGCCGGTGCCTCCCACATACGGAAGAGGAGCCGTTCCAGCATCAGAGGAACCGGAACAGTAAAGGCCTCCTTCGGAGGAGAGTCATACTGCAGTGCCTCGAGCTCTTCAGCTCGAGGCTCTTCCTCGGGATCCGCCGGAATAGCCAAAGCAGTGGCCATATCCCGGATGAACTCCGAGAACCGGGTATCCTCCGGAAGGGATCTACTCCGGGGCTCAGACTGCGGTGAGTCCGACGGGACGCACCGAGTCTTGAACGTATCAGGAGACTTCTCGTCCTCCGTCTCCCAGGCGGACTCGTCCGAGGAGGAATCGGGGTCCGACCCCGCGGGGCCCTGGAGCACCCGCCCCGAAGCCGGAGGCACCGGCATCGACGCCCTCGGTCCCGAATGGGAGGTCGAGGGAGACCGCGACCGAGGACGACTTCGAGCCATGATGGACTCGAGTATCGGCTCGGTCTCCGGGGTCGACTTCAAAGTCGATGACCCGGTGGTCGGGGCAGATGCGCCAGACAGGCTGGCCATCAGTGCCCGCTGCTGCTCCATGAAGGCAGACAGTCTGCACTCCAAGGCTGTCATCCTGAGACTCAGCTCGAGAGACGCAGCAGCCACCGACTCGGGGCCCGACGTCGGCTCCCTGGGAGGAGAGTCCTCGAGGACTACGGGGCTTACGTGTCCAGCAGACTCCGGCTCCACGTGAGGAACTTTGGCAGGCTTCTCGTGGTCCACGGGCCCGGGGCGACGGTCGGGGGTCTTAGACCTGGCCCTCGAGGAGCCAGGGACCTCCTCCGACGATGCCCTCGCGAGCCGCTTCTTCCTCTTACGTTCCCGGTCGGGGGACCCCCTGTCCGAGGAGCTTCGATGGCGCTCGGGATCGGAATCCCGAAATGTCGAGGCCTCAGACGAGGTCCAGGCCCGGCCGGAGGCTGAGTCCGAGAAAAGCCTTTCCTTTTGCTGCTGGCGACTTCGGAGTGCCTTGGAAGACATCTTCCCACATGGCCCGCACGACTTAGGGTCGTGGTCAGGGCCGAGGCACCGGAGGCAGCAGTCGTGTGTGTCGGTGAGACATTAATTTCTTACACTGATCACACTTCTTAAAGCCACTGGAAGCCATCGGGGAAAAAAAAAAAGAGTCCCCGCGAGGTCAAAAGACCGGCCTTCCAGGGAAAAATGGAAAAAGGGCGAGAACGCCAGCCATGAAGGGCAAAAACCGAAAAAGAAGAATCGGGCTCGATACCGGTGTACCGAACCCGGCGGGAGGGGAACCGGCTTCGAACCAGGAGGAAAAAATAGCGATAATCGCTGAAAAAAAATCTACTTTTAACCGGGAGAACAGGACACACGTCCGGTGGGCTTCTCGGAAAAAAAGAGACTGAGGTAAGATGGCATGCGTGCCTGCATTCCCAAAGGCTTTCATAGAAAGCTGGGAAAATGTTCCGCTGGGGCTTCATCGGCGCCGATGACACCCATATGTGAGGACTGACTTCCTGCTTGGTCCTGGAGAACTCACACCTCCCACATGGGAGATGTCTGGATTGGCTGTATTACCAAAAAGGAGTTTGAATTTTTATACCAAGAGGATCCTGCAGTCCCTATTTTTTATATGGTTCCTAAAGTCCACACGTCTTTAACAGCTCCTCCAGGGCGACCGATAGTGTCGTGCTGTAACTCAGTACTAGAGCCCTTATCACAGTTTTGTGATTATTTTCTGCAACCCATTACTAAAACTACTCGTTCTTTCATACGTGATTCTTTTAATTTTATATCACTATTGAAAGCGAAGTCTACAGTGCTCGATCATGTTTATGGTGACTATGGATGTTACGGCTTTATACACAAATATTAACCAACAGGAGGCCCTGGAATTATTTCTTCTTTTCCTATAAATTTGCCGGTTCGTCTACCGCGTTCCTTTTTGTTTTCCTTGCTAAGGCTGGTGCTAGAACGCAGCTATTTTCAATATGATTCTCAATATTACAGGTTTTTGGAGTACCAATGGGAGCGACAGTGGCCCACCCTCAGTGGCCAAATTATATATGGCGCATTTTGAAGAACAGTATATTTATCCCTCCCACTGGTTTTCTTACATTTCCACATGGCTGCATTTTTTGGATGATGTATTTTTATTTGGTCAGGGACAGAAGCTCAATTAAAGAATTTTTTGTTTGGATTAATACTCTAAAATCAAATGTTCAATTTGTATCTTCATACCATCAATTGCAAATAAATTTTTTGGATATGATGATATATAAGCAGGATGGTCAATTGCACACCTCTTTATATAGAAAATCTGTACAACGCAACACACTGCTTCAGTATACCAGTTTTCATCCTGGCCCTTACGTAGGGGCTTACCACTGGGACAGTTTTTAAGGATACGTAAATTATGTACTACTCTGCCGGAGTTTCATAGACATGCTAAGGATTTATCTCGGCATTTAGCAGACAGAGGTTACCCAATGGTATCAAAGAGCACGGTTTAATCATCCTGAGTGGTGGAACGATGTAAATGAATCGGATGTACAATCTGAGGATGCTCCTATAGTGGGGGGTGCTACTTTAAACATATTGTTCTGCCCAGGTTAGTGCTATCCTGAAAAGACACTGGCATATTTTGAAGGTACATGCTTGTTTTCAGTGGCGACTGATGATTGCTTATCGTCGGGGCTGTAATATTGCTGACTATGTAGTACATCATAGCAATTTTGAAGTCTCGATTTCTTCTTCATGGCAACCAGTGATGGGACATCTCCCATGTGGGAGGTGAGAATTTTGCGCCTCTATGATTGCGGGTCTAGAATGGATTGACTCTACAGGTTAAAAAAACCTATCAGGGGCGCTTTAACACCAATTGTTTGTCCATCCACGTGGTTTATATACTGACTTGTCCTTGCTCGTTGAAATATATAGGTAGGACCATAAGACCAATGAAGATACGTCTACAAGAACATAGATCTCGCATAAATATGCAAGTAATGTCAGCACCATTAGTATCTCACAGCATAACATTGGGTCATTCTTTTCAGGACTATACTTGGCAGATAATCAATCAGAACCCCCATTCATTTTGAGGTGGGGCTAAGGTGGAGAAATTGCAACAATTGGAAAAACACTGGATATTCACTTTACAGACTGTCACGCCCCAGGGGTTAAATTTAGAATTGGATTGGTGGAGTGTGCTATGACTCATTAGGGAGGTGGACTTGGATTGAGAGACGTCATTTTGAATTCCCTTATTTAAATGTAAGAGGGTTTCCAGTACATCATTCAGTTGGGGAAATGCCCGATGAAGGGCCAGAAGATTTAATAGGCCTGAGAAATGGCGCTATGTAGCATTGTAATCCATGTGCTGTGAATGGATGGCTCGGAAACGGGAGTGGTTTCAAGCAGTCCAACCGTTTAATAGATGGTGGTGAAAACGAGCTTTCAGCTATGGAAGCTAGAGATCGGAACTGTGCTTAATAGATAAGTTTAAATGTTACATCAGTGTGAAGTGGTTGATACTTGTTAAGACGAGAGGGGCCAGCTTTGAGCACTTCCCTTGTTTTAAAGTGCATATGTTGAGTTCTTATATTCGGCTTGTAAAACGGAGTAAAAAGGAACAGTTTGCCATGAGAGGATTTCCTCACGGCAACAGTTCCGACCAAAATATTTGAGTTTTTGCATGAGGGGATTAGGGTTTAGATACAAAGGGGTTAAAGTGACTCTTAATTCTCTAGCTGAGCTTAACCAAAAAACAAAACAAAACCACAGAGAAAGAAGGAACTGCCAGACCAAAAAAAAAAGTGCCCTTTTCATAAACCACATTTTAAAAATGGGAAAGACAGCCTCTGAACGGATGCAAATTCAGTTTCCAATACTTTAATGAGCTACTACATTTTCCACTCATAATTACAAAATAAGAATCCATAAAAATATTTTCTTTTCATAATACGCAATTAAAATACTTGGCCAGGTGGATGTGGTTTGTTTTTGCCCCAGCAGACCCCTTCCTGGGGTTGTGGCAAAGGAAGAGGGGTCTCTAATGAGCTGAAATGTTCTGAGCTCTCCCTGCCCCCCCCCCCCCCGAGCAAGGGTAAATAAATTGAGGGTAGGAGTGGGGAGGGAGCAGGGACTGTGGACAGGGAAGGTAGCAGTCACTGACCCGCAGAGAACTGAGACAGGGATTATTTAGAGCGCATTCAATAGCTCAGGGTTGAGGAGGTATAAACCATATTAAAGCCTAGGTACATTTTAGGAAAGGGAGTGCGGGAAGAAAATGAAATTAGCCATCCTTTAAAACATAAAATAATCCTTGCCGTCAGAAACTGATACTTGGGTAATGCTGCTGCAGTCATTGAATTCAATCACCATGCACTCTGACTGGCACAATTTCGTCCAGACTGGATTATGAAGGAAGGGGGCATGGATATCCAGCTTCTCATTCTACCACTGATCATGTCTGAACATTTCCTCTAACCCCACCTCCCATGTGCTTTTCATCTGCTCCCTCACCTTTTCCCAGACTGGCCATTAGGTAACAGCAACACTGGGCTCAAGGCCAACCAATGGAAATCCTAGAGAGACTTAGATGTGGTGGGCCATTCTGTCCAGCCTCTACCTCCCAGCTATGCAGTCTATATATGCCTTAATAAAGACTCCAACAAAGGCTTTCTGGTAATGGTAGAAAACAGTGTGATAAGCGCCATGTGGAGTTCCACCTTCACATACTAGCGCATGTTGTATCAAAACCTACAAGATTCCCCAGTCCCAAGGGTGCAGCAGCAGCAGCAGAGCAGACCATGAACAATCTGACTGCCAGCATGGGAAAAAGAGACATCAGACCCCAAACTGGGTGGGAGAAAGCACAGCGCCACGATCCAAATGATGGGAGAGGTATGCCCCCCACTTGTCTCAAACAGTTTTTGGGAGGGGTAAGGAGATGCCCTAGGCACACTGCAGTTTTGTGTTCTTGATAAGAAAGCTGTGGAAGAGAGGTAGGGATAGGATTCAACAGCAAACTGTCAGTGTCCAAAGGCTGACCAAGGCTTGTATTCTCAGAGGTATTCTTGTAGAAAGTGCAGCAGCGTTATCTCATAGTGCTCGCCTGACTCTGGGCAGCGAATACTGTGCCTCTCGTTGGGATAGATCTGTGTAGAATAAAAAAAAAGAAGCATTACTTGAAGGGCAATGACTCATATCTATCCCCTGTGAAAATACTGGGGGTCCCAAAAGAGATCTTTGCACAAACTAACCATCCCATACTACAGTAATCGCCAGCTACCAGTTAGTTCACAAACAGACTGGAAGACCTCATGTATAACCTCTGCACAGCCACAGTGATAGAATGGTAGATCTCTATCTCTAATGCTCTCCATCTCCTTGCTCTAACCGAGACCTGGCTCCTCCCAGAGGACTCAGCTTTGGTCGCTGCTCTCTGTCATGGTGGCTATCAATTCTCCCACATGCCTTGTCCCACTGGCTGTGACGGTGGTGTGGGGCTTCTATTCTCTCCTTCCTGTTAATTTCAACCCCTCCTCTGCCTCAGTCCCACTGATTTCCCTCCTTTGGAGCCCACTCCATCTGGCTATTTACTCCACTTCCTCTCCGATTAGCTGTTATTCATCGACCCCCTGGCAAGTCCATCTCTACCTTTCTCTCTGACTTTGACTCATTGATTTCCTTCTTTCTGGATTCGTTTTCCCCCTCCCTTATTCTTGAGGATTTTAACATTCATGTTGATAACCCCTCTGACCCTTATGCTTTAGAACTCCTCTCCCTTACCTCATCATTCAACCTCCAGCTTTGCTCTACTGCCCCTACTCACCAGCAAGGCCACGCCCTCGACCTTATATTCTTCTCTAATTGCTGACCCGCAAACGTCTGTACCTCATTTCTTCCCTTATCGGACCATCATCTGCTAAGCTTCACTCTATAATTCGCCCGCCTCAACCTCACTCTGTCTCCTTCAACCTCTTTAGAAATCTTCATGCTATTGGCCCGTTGGCTCTCTCCTCCACTGTCTCATCACCTCTTTCCTCCACTATGTCATCCAAATCTGTTGATGAGGCAGTAGCTTTCTATAAAACACTGCACTCTCCTCTGTTGTGGATGCTCTTGCTCCGTCCACGCCACATCCTGTAAGGCGTACTGTACCTCAACCCAGGCTGTCTTCCACTACCCGCTATCTTTGTTCCTGCACTCAGATGAGCGTGCTTGGTTCAAATCCCGTACCCTTATGGACTTTCTACACTTCAAATTCATGCTTGTCTCTTTCCAGTCAGCCATAGCACTCGCCCAACAAGATGTCCATCTGACTCTCTTGTCTCTGACCCTCACCACTCTCTTTACTCTCAACTCTCTCCTCAAGGTGCCTCCACCTCCAATCTCTCCATCCCTTTCTACCTAAACCCTGGCTGACTACTTCCATAACAAAATCCACAAGATCACACTCCAATTCCCCACAAAGTCAGCTACTTCCCCTCCTCCCCCCTCTTCACTCCCAACTTTCCTCCTTTACTACACCTTCTTCCTTTTCTATGATCTCCGAGGAGAAAAACACTTCTCTTTACTCATCCAAACTCACTACCTGCTCCTCTGATCCTATTCCCACTTGTCTCCTTAGCTCCATCTCCTCCACTGTAGTCCCTTCCATCTCCCATATTCTCAAACTATCGCTTTCCACTGCAACTTTCCCTGCAGCCTTCAAGCATGTTGTGGTCACTTTCTCTCTTCAAGAAACCCTCACTAGACCCTACCTGTCCTTCTCACTATCGACCCTCTTCCCCTTAGTTTCTAAACTTCTTGAACGTTGGTTCACCGTCATCTCGACTTTCTTTCCTCTCAAGTCCTTCTAGATCCTTTACAAGCTGGCTTTTGTCTGTTACATTCTACCGAAACGGCTCTTGCCAAAGTCTCCAGTGACCTGTTCCTGTCTAAATCCAAGGGCATTTTACTCAATCCTCATCCTTCTTGACCTTTCTGCTGCTTTTCCACACATCCAACTGATAGCTAAAATCTGCCATTTCTTTCTCTACAAACAAAATTTGCCTATTCCTTTGTGAACACACTACTAAGCTATTTATCCACTCCTTAGTCACCTCCCGTATAGATTATTGCAACCTACTCCTTGCTGGTATCTCTCTGAATCATCTCTCTCCCCTTCAATCTGTTCAAAACTCTGCTGAGCAGCTAATTTTCTGCCAACCTCATCATGCTCATATTACCCCTCTTCTCAAGTCAATTCATAGGTTCCCTATCCGTTTCCATATCCAATTCAAATTTCTCCTGCTGACTTATAATGCATTCACTCTGCAACTCCTCACTACCTTTCCTCTTATCTTTCCTACACCCTTCCTCACGAACTCTGCTCTTCTGGCAAATCGCTTCTATCTGTGCCCTTCTCTTCTATTGCTAACTCCAGATTTCACTTCTTTCACCGTGTTGTTCCTTATGTCTGGAACAACCTACCTGAGTCCGTAAGTCAGGCACCTTCTCTGACCCTTTTCAAATCCAGACTGAAAACTTACCTCTTTGCTGCTGCTTTTGGATCTTGACTTATTTGATTCCCTAAGTGATTCCTTACCATTCCCCCTAGATGTATCCTATGTCTACAGGCCAACAAAGAAGCACTCTGAACACTCACAGAAACACAAGCCAACCTGTAACATGTGATCTCCGGGAACAGCAAGAATTTAGTCTTCACAAATGGGTGACGTTGGTACCGACAAAGCCCACGCGGGGACGCTTGTCAGCATCCAATAGGAAAGGTTTTGGGAGCATCCCACTGCGCCTGCGTAGCTGCCTTCCCACCTTTCCAGCTCTCCCTCAGTTGAGTTTGTAGCCAAGATAAAAGGAGAGAAAGAGAAAAAAAGAGAGAGAAACCCTACAACTCCTAGGGGAGGAGGGTGGGTTGTGAAGACTAAATTCCTGCTGTTCCCGGAGATCACCTGTTACAGGTGAGTAACTACGCTATCTCCAGAAAAAAAGCAGGAATGTAGTCTTCACATATGGGGTTCCCTAGCTAGAAGATGCCAGAGAGATGACCTCAGAATTGGCTGTGGTTTGTCCCAGGTATGCCTAAGGAGGTCATGTATCCTCTCCATGGATGTCTGGTATAGAAATCTGGGATGGAAGGCAGACATTGCTCTAAGTCTGAAAGAGATGCTGGAAAACTGCCCGGCCAAACATGGCATGCCGGCGAGAGTCCTTGTCCAGACGGTAGTGAGCAGCAAAGTATGGACCGAAGACCAAGTTGCTGCTTTGCAGATCTCGTCAATAGCTACAGATCATAGATTTGCCATTGAGGTAGCCATGGCTCGAACATTATGGGCAGTGACATGCCCCTCGAGGGAGAGTCCTGCCTTCTCATAAGCAAAAGGTGATACAGTCTGCTATCCACTTGGAGAGAGTATGTTTGGAGACTGGCAACCAGAAGTGACTAGAGTCAAAGGAGATAAATAGCCGAGAAGCTTTTTTGGTGCTTTCAAGTCCTCTGAAGATAAAAAACTAAGGCACGTTTACAATCCAGAGTGTGAAGGGTTACTTCTGCCCTAGATGAGTGTGATCTAGGGAAAAACACAGGGAGGTAGACCGAATGGTTCAAATGGAAGGGCGAGACCACCTTCAGCATGAAGTGAGGAAGAGTCCTAAAGACTACCTTATCATGGTGGAACTGTGTGTAAGGTGGGTCAGCCACTAAGGCCTGGCGCTCACTAATGCGCCTTGCTGAAATGAAGGCAATGAGGAAGATGACCTTCCATGTGAGAAACATAAGTGACGTAGTGGCTAGAATTTCAAAGGGCAGCTTCAGAAGCTGTCCTAGAACAACACTGAGGTCCCATGCCACTGGTGGTGGCTTAATGGGAGGCTTGGTTAATAGAAAAACCCTCATGAAGCGTGCTACGAGCGGCTGAGAGGAGATGGGTTGGCCATCTAAGGGCATGTGAGAGGCCGCAATTGCACTTAGGTGTACTCTTACCAAATTGGTTTTGAGTCCAGAAGAAGATAGGTGGAGGAGATACTCAAGCAGCGCCTCCACGGAGCTGAGAAGGGATTAAGATTCTTCTGAGAACACCAGAGAGGAAACCTATGCCACTTGAAAGCGTAGGACCGTCTGGTGGATGGCCTTCTAGAAGCTAAGAGGATGTCTTTTACCTCCTGGGAAAGGTTAATACCTTGGAAGTCTATGTGCCTTCAGAAGCCATGTTGTGAGATGGAGGAGACTGCAGATTGGGATGGAGCAGTATTCCCCCTTCCTGAGAGAGGAGATCTGGAATAGACCCCAGATCTATGGGTTGAGCCTGAGACAGATGCAGAAGGAGAGGATACCACAGTTGACGTGTCCAGTGTGGGGCTATGAGTATCATGAAGCCCCTGTCTGTCTGGAGTTTGAAAAGTGTCTTGGGAATTAGGGGAATGGGAGGGAAGGCATACAGGAAGCCATGTCCCCATTGGAGGTGAAAAACATCCACTTGGCTGTCCGGCGCAAGAGTTCTGGTACAGAAACGAGAGCGCTTGGCATTCTGAGGACTTGCAAAAAGGTCTATCTCTGGAGTCCCCCAGATCTGAAAAATGTAGGAGACGGTCTCTACATGAAGAGATCACTCATGGGTGAGAAGGATTCAACCAAGTATGTCTGCTAAAACATTTTGTTTGCCTGGGAAATACACTGCCTGGAAGTGAATGCAATGATGTATGGCAAATAACCAGAGATGCAGAGTCTCGCTGCAGAGGGTCCAAGAATCTGTTCCGCCTTACTTGTTCATGTGGCTACTTGATTGTCTGTTTGGACTAGGACTCTGCAGCAATGGAGATAGTCCTGGAACACTTTGAGCGCATTGAGAATAGCTACGAGCTACAGCAGATTTATATGGAGTTGTGGCTCCTACTGAGATCAGAGTCCTTGAGTGGAGAGAGACCCCAGATGGGCTCCCTAGCCCAGTCTGGATGCGTCCGTCATCAGGGTACATTGATGTGTAGGCATCTGAAAAAGTGACCCTACAAGGAGGTTTTCTGGATATCGCCACCATTGGAGAGACGAGACCAGAAGGGTAGACACTTATCTTGTCCCCTAGGCGACCTGATGCCTGAGGCCACTGGGATGCCAATGTCCATTTGACTGTGCGCATGTGTAAACGGGCATATGGAACTACATGTACTGTCGATGCCATATGATCCAGAAGTTGTAGCATTTCTCGAGCAGTCAGATATTTCTTGAGACATGCCCGAGATGCTAACTGATTGAGACGAGCACATCAGAGTTGGGGCAGAAATGCCCTTGACTGCTGAGTATTTAAGAGGGTCCCTATGAACTCTAGAGTTTGAGAAGGGATGAGATGGGATTTTGGAAGATTTATGACAAATCCCAAGTGTTGTAACACCTGCATGGTGCGTGAGAGGGACAGACTGGCCTCTTGAAAGGTGCTTGCTCTTATGAGCCAGTCGTCTAAGTAAGGGAAGACAAATAGCCATATTTTTAAGGACTCTAGGGATACTACCATCATGCATTTTGTGAAAACACCTGGGGCAGATGCGAGGCCGAAAAGCAGGACTCTGTATTGATAGTATCTTCGCTGAAACATGAAGTGCAGGAACTGTGTGTGTTCTGGATGGATAAGAATATGAGTGTATGCTTCCTCTAGATCTAGAGAACAGAGTCAATTCTGACTCTGGAGATAGGGAAGAAGGGTCCACAGGAAGAGCATCTTGATCTTCTCCCATAGGAGATGCTTGTTTAGATCCCTGAGATCTAGAATGGGCCTATATCCCCCTGTTTTCTTTGGAATAATAACGTAGGGAGAATAGAAGCCCATTCCCTGCTGGAATGTTGGAACCTCCTCTATTGCGCCCTGCAAATAGAAGGGAAGTGATCTCTTGTAACAGAGCAGTGAGAGGGGGCTGAGAATGGAATTCTCTTGGTGAAGTCGGGAGGGGGGGATAGGCTTTGTAGATTAAGTCTGTATCCCTCCCGTACTATTGTTAATGTCCACTGCTCTAAGATGATAAGATGCCATCTGTGGGCATAATGGCAGAGTCTGCCGGGAATGGGGATAGAGTCGGGATCCTCCAAAGGCAGGACAGCTATGATCTCTAGAAAGGAGTCAAAAACCCAGAGCAGCCCGAGTCTGCTGAGGTGGCTGAGACTTGGGAGTCTGAGCCTTCTTTTGCTGTTTTGGAGATTATTGTCCCTTCTGAGGAGCATGATGCCGACTTTGACATTGAAGGATAATATTACTTCTTTTTAATGAAGAAGGCTTTCTTAGCTGGGTTGGTAGTAGATCTAGAGCACCTATTTAGGGCGTGTTCTCAGACTTCAACTGAGACGCCTTGTTTTGCCAATTCTTGCCAAAAAGGTTTTCACCAGTGCAAGAGATATTACCCAGCTTATCTTAATTTTTTTTTAAATTTATTTAACAGGTCTTCTATACCGCCTTATCATTTACATTCAAAGCGGATTACAATTAACAGTTACATCAACAAGCTTTACATTGAACAGGGTTATTCAACTTGGATGGTTACATTGGGGTAAAACATGCAATTGTCAGCTGCTAACTATATCTTGAATCCATTGTTAAAGATCTGATGCTTGGAGCCAAGCAATCCTGCGTGCACCGATGCAGATGGATGAAGTTCTGCTGATGCACTAAAAGCAAAAGTTGCTCTATTAACAAATTTTGAGACATTCTGAGCATGATTTACAAGGGTGAGATAATCTGCCCTTTGGTCATCAGGAAGAGAAGCCATTAACTCCAAATCTTTAGCTACCTCTTTGAGGAACATACCCATATAGAGTATGTAGGAACTAATTCTGGCCGACAGCATGGAGGCTTGAAAGCAACGTCGACCAAAAGTGTCGAGGGTTCTCGATTCCCTACCCAGAGGGATGGAGGAATATGTTTTCGTGCTCTTGACTTGATGCATTGCCGATTCCACTACCATGGAATAGTGCGGCAATTGTGTCTTTTGAAAACCAGGACACTCTGGTATCCGGTACATGGTATCGAGCCAACGGGTATGGGGAGAAATAGTCAGAAGTGTCTCCCACATACGAAGCATGAGGTCGTGAAGTATCCGATGGATAGGGAGCATAGCCGCCTCTTTTGGAGCCATCGGGTATTTCCAATTCTTCAACCCTAAGCTCTTTCTCTAATGTTACTGTTAAGGACAGGCCCCTAGCAACATAGAAACATAAAAACATGATGACAGAAAAAGACCACAAGGCCCATCTAGTCTGTCCTTCCATAACTACAACAGTCCACTTTTTACCTTTAGAGATCCTCTGTGTTGGTCCCATGCTTTTTTGAATTCAGTTACTGTCCTCATCTCTACCACCTCCACTGGGAGACTATTCCACAGATCCACTACTCTTTCCGTAAAGAAATATTTCCGCATATCACTCCTGAATCTATCTCCCTTCACCCTCATCCCATGTCCCCTCGTAGCAGAACTTGCTTTCAATTGAAAGAGGCTCTCTCCCTGAACATTTATGCCACGGAGGTATTTAAACATCTCAATCATATCACCTCTATCCCGCCTTTCCTCTAAGGTGTACATATTAAGATCCTTAAGTCTGTCCTCATATGCTTTATAATGAAGCCCATTAATCATTTTAGTAGCAACCCTCTGCACAGACTCCATCCTGTTCACATCCTTTTGAAGGTGCGGTCTCCAGAATTGCACACCATACTCCAAATGAGGTCGCACCAAAGACTTATACAGAGGCATTATCACCTCCTTTTTTCTGCTAGCCATTCCTCTCCGTATGCACCCAAGCATCCTTCTAGCTTTTGCTGTCGCCTTTTCTACCTGTTTAGCTACTTTAAGAGCATCAGACACAACCACGCCTAGGTCCCGCTCTTCTTTAGTGGACAAAAGTACTTCACCTCCTATACTGTATTGCTCCCTTGGATTGCTGCAGCCCAAATGCATGACCTTACATTTTTTAACATTAAATCCCAGCTGCCAAATTCTAGACCATTCTTCAAGCTTAGCTAGATCCCTCCTCATGTTATCTACACCTTCCTGGGTGTCTACTCTATTGCAGATTTTGGTATCATCCGCAAAGAGGCAAACCTTACCCGACAGCCCTTCCGCTATATCACTAACAAAGATGTTAAAAAGAATCGGACCAAGGACAGATCCCTGGGGCACACCACTGGTAACATCCTTCTCCTCAGAGTGAGCTCCATTTACTTGTACTCTTTGTCGCCTCCCACCCAACCAATTTCTAACCCAAGCAGTAACTTTAGGGTCCATCCCTAGGGTGCTCAGTTTGTTTATAAGTCGCCTGTGAGGAACAGTGTCAAAGGCTTTACTGAAATCTAAATACACCACATCTAGAGCTCTCCCTCGGTCCAACTCCCTGGTCACCCAGTCAAAGAAATCAATCAGATTTGTCTGACAAGACCTGCCTCTGGTGAATCCATGCTGCCTCGGATCCTGTAATCCGCCGGACTCCAGAAACCTCACTATTTTCTCTTTCAGCAGCGTTTCCAATAATTTACTCACCACCGAAGTTAAACTAACCGGCCTGTAGTTTTCAACCAAATCCTTACTTCCGCTTTTGTGTAAAGGCACCACATGAGCCTCTCTCCAGTCCTTTGGCACCACTCCCGACTCCAACGAGGCATTGAAAAGGTCAGTCAGTGGAGTTGCTAGAACGTCCCCAAGTTCCCTCAGTATTCTAGGGTGTATCCCATCCGGTCCCATCGCTTTGTCTACTTTAAGTTGAGCTAGTTTCTCATGAACACAGTCTTCTGAAAATTGTTCAAGATGTCCCTCGCTTCTGTTCTTATTTGTGGGTGTTTTCTGAGGTCCTGCTCCTGGTTCTTCATCTGTGAACACAGAACAAAAATATTTGTTAAGCAATTCCGCTTTATCCTTATCAGCTTCTACATATTCCCCCCCCTGCACCCTTGAGTCTGACAATACCACTTTTGCCCTTCCTCTTCTCACTAATATATCTGAAAAATGTCTTATCCCCCATTTTATTGCATTGGCTATTTCCTCCTCTTTTTGAATCTTTGCCTTCTTGACTACTTTGCTAGCTTCTCTAAGTTTTTCCAAATACAGATGCCTGTCTTCCTCTCTCTGTGATCTCTTGTATTTCATGAAGGCCTCCCTCTTTTTCTTCACTTTTTCAGCTACTTCCTTCGAAAACCATAGCGGTCTCCTGTTCCTTTTGCCTTTATTTACCATTTTAACAAAAAGGTTGGTTGCCTTTAAAATACCCCCTTTCAGTTTTGCCCACTGTTTTTCTACATCCCCCAGCTGTTCCCATCCCACTAATGACTCCCTGAGGTATTGGCCCATCTTCGCAAAGTTAGTCTTCCTAAAGTCTAAGATCTTCACCTTGGAATGGATTCTAACAGCCCTAGTCCTAATACTGAACCACACCATCTGGTGATCACTGGATGCAAAATGATCTCCCACTACAACATCAGAAACACTTTCACCATTGGTAAGCACCAAGTCCAGTATGGCCCCTTCACGTGTGGGGTCTGTTACCAATTGCCTGAATAGTTCTCCCTGTAGAGAATCCAGGATCTCCTTACTTCTAGATGATACTGCAGCAGGAATGTGCCAATCAACATCTGGCATATTGAAATCTCCTAGCAGTAGCACTTCCCCTTTCCTAGCAATGCTGCATATGTCTTCAATTAACTCTCTGTCCACCTCTTCCTCTTGTGAGGGAGGTCTATATATCACACCAATGCAAATAGATTTCTCTTTCCCTCTTTCTAGTTTAACCCACAATGCCTCCTCTCTCCCTTTTAAGCTCTGTAATTCCAAAGCTTTAATAGTAGTTTTTACATATAGTGCCACTCCTCCTCCCCTTCTTCCTACCCTGTCCTTTCTGAATAAAGTATAGCCAGGTATAGTTACATCCCAGTCATGGTTTTTCTGTGAACCATGTTTCTGTAACTGCTACTAAATCCAAGTCAGCCACTCCCACCAAAGCTTCAACTTCAGGGATCTTATTTCCCATGCTACGGGCATTAATACACACTGCTTTCCATATGTTACCCCTGTTACCCATTTCCATAAAGGTATTTAATGTATCACCTACCTAGGGGCTTTCACTTACCTGGGGGCTTCACGAATAAAGTCTTGGAAAGACATGTGCTCTGGTGGGGACATGCGACGTTGTGGAGGTGGAGATGGAGATGGGTCCTCCGGGAGAGTTTGCATGTCTCGAGTATCAACCGATTCATCGTCCGAAGAATCGGAATCCGAAGGAAGTATTGCCGGGCAGGGTGTTCCCGCTCTGTATGAACTCTGTACCAGTTGAAGCCGGTACCTGGGAATCTCTGTAGTCTGAACTTCGGTACTGGAAACGGATTCGAGGGCCAGCATGGGCGGTAGCATGGAAAGCGGCAAAAAAGTCTATGCAGCCTGTATCGGTACAGACGCCTGCGGAACAGACTAAGGGTTTCACTGGAACAGAGGCCGCCAGTAAGGCTGCTAAGCTTTGCTCGATGGCAAGGATGCTTGGATATCAGTACTGGAATTGCGGGCCATGATCCCTGAGCATGGCACCAGGAGCTCTCCAGAGGTGGAAGCCTCAGGAGCATCCTGGGACCCCACTAAGGCTTTGGAGGAAAGGTCCTCCCGCCGGGGTTGTTTGGCCGGTGTGTCCCCCTCCAGGGCAACGCCCGAAGCATCTTGATGCTTAGGAGATCTACTCTTGGGAGGCCAGCCAGCCTGCCTTTGATGAAAACTTAGGTTTCAATACCTGAGATCCTTGGGAGGAAGATGAAGCTCTTGATGATGTAGATGCTAAAGAGATGGTGTCGTTGGAGAAGAGGGTGCCCAGCTTTGCAGCTCGATTCTGTAGGCCTCTCTTCGTCATATTTCGACAGAGGATATTCTGATGGCTGAGGATCAGGGCCCTAGGCATTTTAGACACCAGTCATGGGTGTCTGTGGTCGAGATGGTACCGCCACACTTAGAACACTTCTTAAAACCACTGGATGGTTTCTCCATTTTATCAGAGACAAATGGAAGGCCTAGGCCTAAGATGGCATCAATGCACCTGAAGAAAGGAAAACCTTCCTCCTCATTTTTTTTTTTAAAGAAAGAAAAAGAGGAAAGAAACCACCACCAGAGGTCGGTACCAGCGTCAAACGGGAAAGCAGACGCAAACCACAAAAATATGAAAAACGTATTTTCAGCGGTGACAGGATTTGCTTCCTGTCAGCTCCATGAAAAATGAAGAACTGAGGAGGGAGAGCTGGAAAGGCGGGAAGGCAGCTATGCAGGCGCAGTGGGATGCTCCCAAAAGCTTTCCTATTGGATGCTGGGGAGCATTCCCACGTGGGCTCTGTCGATACCGATGCCACCCATATGTGAAGACTACATTCCTACTTGTTACTGGAGATAGAAATGGTTCAAACACTTTATTCAGCGGTACAGTGTAGCCACACCTGACACAGCCATGTTTCGGCACGTGCCTCCCTGAGGGGTGTATTGGCACGGATGCAGCAGCACTCCAATTTCTAAACTTGTATGAACAAGTCTTTTTAAATGCTCTTCGAAAATTGTACGCCGGTAGCTTATAATGTGACGGCATCCAGAGTGAATTTAAAAAGACTTCGATCTGAGGAAGGCAAGTGCCGAAATACGGCCGTGTGTGGTGTGGCTACACTGTACCCCTGAATAAAGCGTTTGAACCGTTCTTTACCGACTCGCTCATGTCTGTTGTCCCATGTCTGCAGCTACTGTGCTGTCTGTCTTGACTAGATTGTAAGCTCTGATGAGAAGGGACTATCTTTTACATGTGTCTGTGCAGTGCTGCGTACACCTTGCAGTTCTATACAAATGTTCAGTAGTCAGTAGCAAATGCTCTTCAGGTCACTGTGTTTGACCAGTCCAGCCAAGCAGGATTGTCCCTCCCCTTCCCCGCCATCAGCAGATAATGGAGAGAGAGAGACTAGAAGCTTCCAGTGGCATCACCATTGATATAAAGAATTGGTGCAACTAGGGGCACCCTTCAGTATTTCTCCATCTCAAGCAGATGGTGTTTGCTGGACTGGTAATGTGATTTTTTTTCCCTCAAATGGTCTTTTTTTTTGTCATTGGGGCTCCCTCAGGACGGGCTGCACAGGTCGCCTCTCCAGTTGAGCCCTGGTTTTCGGTGCCAGGGTGTAGCTGCAGATACCCCATTGATTGCATATGCTTGGGAAATTCCAGGCTCCACATTGGCCTATGCTAGCCGTTTGAGACTGAGGGGGGCACAGGTGGGCTTGCCTTGGAAGGGCTCAGGCTTTCTGGCCACTCTCTCTCCTCCCCTTCCCCACTAAGAGAGCATTTAGAGGGATTGTTTGGCACAGTGATTTTCCTGGGGATGGGGATGGGGAACATGCCAATTCTCACACAGCAGATCAGCTCAAGCTGAGCAAATTGGCCTGATTTCTCATGAGTCTCAAGAGCCAGCCAGCTGTGGTGCTGGAGGGGGAGGGGGAGGGACAGCCACAGGCTAGTGTGAAACAGTTGCTCTTTGGTCAGGGCCTTGCCAGTTTGCACTACCAGAGGCCTTGTTGGAATGAGAAATCTTTGTGGGAAGGGATGCTTTAAGGCTGTTTTGGAACTAGAGCTGCATCAAGCATGTCGGGTCATAGCAACTGCTGCCCGCATGAAGACAGAATGCCTGTGCGCTGCCTGTGAGGCAGACCCAGGGGAGTCAAGGGGGGCACAGGAGTTTGCCTAACCTCGCACCAGTGCAGCTGGGGCTGGAGAGGAAAGCAATTTCAGTCTTCTCTGTAGTGGCAGGAACCACAGCCATAATGGGAGACTGATGTCTGTGTCCTGGCAGGATCACTCCCCAAGGTATAACATGCTCAATAGGGCTGTGGTTCTTGCCATCTGACTCTACAGAGAGAATCAGTCCTGGTGTCTGAAGAAAGGGGGGGAGGCGGAGCCCTTCCCTCACGGAGCCTGCTTGGACCTTTTACCCCTCCATTTTATGCATCAGGCTTTTTGCCTGTAGCAAAACTCCTCTCAGACCCCAGTTGAGAGGGGGGTGGGGTCCTTCTGTTTGGGAGCTGCCCCAAGATGGCTCCAGTGGCAGCCTCTTTTGGGGGCCCTCCACAAAAGTGGTCTCACCTCTCCGTTGACAATAACACAGTTTCCTCTCTCTAGAGGTGGGACAACCTTCAAAAGAGGCTTTGGAGCAACACAGTTTGTGTGTGTGTGGGGGGGGGGGGGTGGAAGGCCAGACAGTCCAGGCAACAGCAGGAACCTGGAAGAGGGTGAGCTCTCACCTGCATAGCATGAAAACTCCTTAGACATCCACCTGTTCAGGCGTGAAGAGTTATCCTCTCAGACTATCAAGATTTCCTCTACGCTCTGCACTGCAGATGTCACCATTGAGGAGAAATGAGATGCTGACCCCATTTTGGAGTGATTGCAGAGGCCTTCTAAAGATTTCCCTTTCCACAGGCAGTCCAGTGCATGATCCTGTTGAACGGAAGCCCCAAATGGCCTACTGTGGGGGGGGGGGGGGGAGGGGAATAAAAAGATTGGCCTTTTGTACCCCCTTCCTCAGGGGTTTCCAAAGGTGCTTACAGGCTGTGCTTACTAGGCACACTACTATCCGCTTGGAAGGTGGCACCACTCTCTGGTATCAACAGGACCGCAAGGTGGAGATGCTTCTCAGGACAGTCTTCACTGCTTCATATTGGCCTGCAGGTCTCTGTCTGCAGCAGCTTGGTGGCTCCCCCACTGCATCCAACAATTGCCAGAGGAATCCAATGCGACCTACCTGGAGTCTGCGACCACCTTTCTAGCTGACTCCAATCTTACATTTCTTCTCTCAGCTTAGACGATCACAGCCACTACTACTGTCAGGCACTGGCTGTGGTATAGACACTGGTCAGCAGATATAACTTCCAAATCCTGTTTGACAAAACTTCCCTTTAGGAGCTGGCTTCTCTTAGGGAGGACCAGAAGCCTGTCAAGGATTGGGGCGGGGGGGGGGGGGGAGATCTAAGCCTCATCAGTTGCCTGAGGATAAGCCCAAGGACTCTTTTCTCGTCAACTCTGTCCCGGCTTAGAGAATCACAGAGATATTTGTCCAGGGAAGCAGTCGGATTACTTGGCAAATCTCAGCCCTTTCGGGGGGCCTGGAGGCCAAAAGAAGCTCATCCTCCAGAGATGGTGCCTCCCGTCCCAGTCAATGACAGGCAGTGGGCCCATTCTGAAGTGCCTCTGGTAGACAGGTGTCTACATCTTACAAGGAATGAGCCCAAATCACCACAGATTGCTGGGTTCTCAACATTGTTAGGCTCTGCACACTCCAAGACATAAGAATGCCGCTCAGATACCTCCGTGATCTCTGTGCAGTTCTCCAATCAAGAAAGTGGTGGTCAAGGCCACTCTGGAAAGGCTTCCCCAACTTTAGGCTGTTGTGCCTGTGCCTCCTCTCGAGCATGGCAAGAGACAGTATGCCATTTACTTTGTGGTTCCAAAAGAAAATGGGCCCTTCTGACCAATTCTTGACCTCAAAATAGTCATCACCTGCCTGAGGATGTCTCGCTTCTGAATAGAGATCCTATGTTCAGTCATCCAGCCAGTTAGAAAGAGGGAGCTTCTGGCATCTGTGGAGAAAGCCAAAGCATATTTCCATATTTTCATTCAAGAGGATCAGAAGATGTTTTTGCAATTTGACATCCTGGGCAAGCATGTCCAGTTTCGGGCCTTGCCCTTTTGTCTGGCAATGGCCTCCAGGACCTTTTCCAAGGTCCTGGTGCTGATGGCTCTCTACCACAAAAGGGATCCAGGTCCACCTGAATCTCAACAACTAGCTCATCAGGGCCAAGTTTGAACCAGACTGACAAGTGGTTATGATCCATGTGCTGCAGCTTCTGGAAAGCTTGGTCTGGGTAGTAAACCATGCCAAGAGTTATCGGGTGCCATTTATAGTTGCTGGAGTATCTCAGGATGCAGTTCTATACATGTTCGGGCAAGACGTTCATGCCTAACAAGAGGCAGACCAAGCTCTTTAGCCAGCTCACTGTGTTACTGCAGCCCCCAGGGCCTGATATTAAGCATAGTTACTCACCTGTAACAGGTGTTCACCAGGACAGCAGGAATCAGTCTTCATATATGGGTGATGTTGGCACAGACGGAGCTCTCGCAGAAGCATCCCCCCCAGCTTTCAAAGAAAGCCTTTGGGAGATGCCACCATGCATGCGTGGTCCCCTCCCCACCCAAGGGTGCCATTTTGCTCAGTCAGATGATATAGCTAAAAGACGGAAAAAAGAAAAGATGGTAAAGAAGCAACTCCAAGGGGAGGAGGGAGGGTTGCGAGGACTGATTCCTGCTGTCCCCAGAGAATACCTGTTACAGGTGAGTAACTACGCTTTCTCCAGGAACAAGCAGAAAGTTTGTCCCTCACATATGGGACTCCCCAGCTACAGGCTACCGAAAGCCAATAGTGAAAAAATACAGTCGCCCTCAAGGGGAGCTGTGAGCAGCAGCAATTGAGTCCATGGCTACAGACTACAGTAGGACCCCTGTGTCCGATGGAAACCAGCACTCCGGTAGCCTAAACACAGAAGGGTCGGAGGTTAGGAGTTACCTAAACCCCGAAAAGGTTACGGAGCACAGCCTGGCCGAAAGCACTGACCCATCGGGACTCTTTCCAGGCAGTAATGGGCTGCGAAGGTATGGACTGAAGACCAGGTGGCGGCCCGGCAGATGTCCAACTACGGGATGGAGTGTAGACTTACCACCGAGGCCGCCATGGCCCTGACACAGCTTTCAAGCAGGAGCCCCGCCTGCTCATAAGCGAGGGCGATACAATCTGCCATCCAGGCAGACAGTGTACATTTGGTCACCGCCTCCCCCAGACAACCAGAGTCGTAGGAGACTAAAAGCTGAACAGCTTTGCGGTGGCCCTGAGTAAGTTGGATGTAGAAGGACAAGGTCCTCTTACAGTCCAGAGTGTGAAGGACCATCTCACCCCTAATGGTGTGAGGTTTTGAGAAGAAGGTGGGAAGTACCACCTCCTGGTTGAGGTGGAAGGCTGATACCACCTTCAGAAGGAATTTAGGATGTCTGCGGAGCACCACCCTATTCTTGTAGAACCTGGTATACGGTGCCTCCGCCACTAAGGCCTGAAGCTCGCTGACTATGCGAGCGGAGGTGAGCGCAACCAGGAACGCCACCTTCCACAAGAGATATCGCAGGTAGCCAGAGGCTCAAAGGGCGGGTGAGTGAGCGGCCCCAACATCATATTGAGGTCCCACTCAGTCGCCAGAGGGCGAACCGGGGGCTTCAATAAGAGCAGACCCCTTAGGAAGCAGGGTCATAAGTGGCTGGACTGTGTGGTTTGCCATCCACCGGGTGGAGGTGCACCACTAGGGCACTGAGGTGCACCCTGACGAAAATAGAAGCTTGGATTGTAAGAGGTGGAGAAGGTACTGTAGAACCGGTCGGTCACATGCTCTACACACCAAATCAAAAACCTGCGCCATTTGAGAGCGTAAGCTTTCCTAGTGAAAGTCTTATGAGAGGCCAGCAGGATCTCCTCTACCTCACCCGAGAGGTTGAAAGGGGCTAGGGTCACTCTTTCAGCAGCCATGCCATCAGTGACAGGGACCCCAAGTTGGGGTGCAGAATAGAGCCCCCTCCTGAGACAGGAGCTCTGGAGAGTTCCCCAATGGGATGGGGGTCTCCACTGATAGCCGGAGGAGTAGTGGGAACCATGGTTGCCTGGGCTATCAGGATGAGCACAGCCTTGTCAAGGAGGGTCCTGAACAGTGTCTTGGCAATTAGCGGCATGGGAAGGAATGTGTACATGAGGCCCTCAGACCACGAGACGAGGAATGTGTCCACCACCACCCTGAAGGGATGGGCCTGCCAGGAGCAGAAGCGGGGCAACTGGTAGTTGTCTGGGCTGGTGAACAGGTCCATCACCTGTTCTCCCCCAGAGCTGGAAGAGCCAGTCGGCCACACTAGGGTCCAGCTGCAACTCGTGCGGCTGGAGAACCCACCTCAATCTGTCGGCCGGTATACTGCCCACAAGAGTATACCCTGATGGACTGCGTAGGAGCAGAGGACCACTGCCTCTCAGCAGAGGGCACGAGACTCCATGCCCCCCTGCTTGTTCATAGAGAACATCGCCATCTTGTTGTCCACCTGGACCAACACCGGCTGGTGATGTAGGCGGTGGGAAAAAGCTTGGAGGGCTAAGTATATCGCCCATAGTTCCAGAAGGTTGATCTGCTGGTTGCTCTCATCCTGTGACCAGCTGCCCTGGGTGCGGAGTTCCTCACAGTGGGCTCCCCAGCCGAGCAGGGAAGCATCCATGGTGAGGACCCTCAAGGGGCTCAGGGCTTGAAAGGGCATCCCCGCCTCGAAGTACTGGGGAGTCTCCAACCAAATCAGAGAGTCTGCTGACTGGCAGGTCACTGGACTTTGTCCCAGAGGTGCCCCGTGGCCTGTGTCCACTGGTCCCAGAGGCACCACTGCGTGGCCCTCATGTGGAGGTGGGCATCTGGGGTGACGTGGACCGTGGAGGCCATGTGCCCGAGTTGGCACAGGAGGAGCCGGGCAGGCACCAAGGAGCAGTGCTGTACATCAAGGCCAGGGCCCTGAGATGGTCAGTTCGGTCTCCGGGCAGGAAGGCTTTTGCCTGGAGGGTTCCAGACATTGTGTTGGAAGGAAGTGGGACTTGGGGTAGTTTATCACAAACCCCAAGTGTTGCAGGACCTGGATGGTGCGCACAGTCACGTGCTGCACCTCTGAGGCCGTGCCTCCCTTTAAGAGCCAAATGTCCAGGTAGAGGAAGACAAAGACCCCCTGGAGGCGAAGGAAGGAGCCTATGATTGCCAGGCATTTTGTGAAGACCCTCGGGGCGGAGGCCAAGCTAAAAGTACCCTGTACTGTTAGTGTCCGCCCCCCACCATGAACCACGGGTACTGCCTGTGGTTGGGGTGAATGAAGATGTGGATATTGGCTATACTCCTTGGATCTGAAGGATGCCTATCTTCTTTCTGGAGGTAAGGCAGCAATGTTCCAAGGGAGAGCATCTTGAACTTCTCCCTCACCAGGAACTTGTTAAGGTTGCACAGGTTGAGGATGGGCCTTAGGCCTCCTGTCCTTTTTGGCACGAGGAAGTACCCGGAGGAGAACTCCTTGCCCTGAGATGGTGGGGGCACTGGTTCCACCGCTTTGTCCTCGAGAAGACCTGCAAGCTCCTTCAGTAGAAGGTCCCGGTGAAGGGGAGACCTGAGGGGCTCTCCCGGAAAATAAGAGGGAGGTCTCAGTCAGAAAGTAGTCCTCCTTGACCACCCAAAGTGCCCAGGAATCTGTGGTGATAGATAGCCACCTTTGGGCATATTGAATCAGAAGTCCCCCTGTGGGCTGCTGACCTTGGGGTAGAGAGGCTATGCCCAAGGAGTCAAAAACTTCCACCTGGATGGGCCAGAGCAGACGCCTGGGGTCTGGAAGCCTTCTGCTTACAAAGGCATGCCAACATCCCTTGGCCTGCTGACCCTGCTGGAGAGTCAAGGAGGCTTGAAAAGGTGGATAATTTCTGTAAGCAGCCCCTTTTCTCGGGTAGAAGGGCTTTTTATCTGAGCTCTTCTGTCGGGAAGGGACAACAGTCTTTTTAGAGAGCCTGGTCCTCGTCATGAACTCAGTCTCCAGCTCGGTAGTTTGTCGGTCATGGGCTTGCCAAAGAGGTTCTCTCCTTGGCATGGGACATAGACCAATTTGTCCTGAACCCATTGCTCGAGGTTGGACAACTGTAGCCAAGCCTGGCATCGGGCACCGATGCCTGCCACAGCTACCCGAGGCGCTGACTCAAATCCATCATAGGCTGCCCGAGACACAAACTTGGAGCACTCACGGATGGCCTTGGCCAGTTTCTTGAACCGCTGCAGGGGTTCCTCAGACCAGCTCAGAACCAGACGAGTTCCTTCGCCAGGTCTCTCAGGTATATGCCCATGTACAGCTGGTATGCCTGGATGCCCTAGTAACACTTTCTGCCAAGGGCATCCAAGGTGCGTGCCTTCCTGCCAGGGGGCACCGAGGAATGCTTTTTCTGACTCTTCAGTCTATGCATGGCTGACTCCACCACCATGGAGTTGTGCAGCAGCTGTGACTTTTGGAAGCCCAGGATTCGGCATACTCGATACACTGAGTCGAGCCGCTGATGTTTCCTCACATACAAAGCATAAGCTATTCCAGGATGGACGTGATGGGCACTATGAGCAATTCCCTCGGAGGGGCCTCGTACTGGAGAATTTCCAACTCAGCCACCCAAGGGTCCTCCTCTGAATCGGTCAGGAACACCAGGGCCTTGAACATGTCCTTCACAAAGTCAAGGAACCCCATGTCCTCTGGTGGAGATCGCCACCGGGGCTCTGAGGCGGGAGAGTCTGAGGGGACATTGCAATGGCGATAGGTGTCAGGCGACTCCTCATCATCCCACTGACTGGGGATGATCGTGGCCCCGTCGAGTGGGAACCAGATCGAGACTTCAGCCGAGGATCAACTCGAGGCCTAAGGACCTTGAGGATCGACTTGGTCTCTGGAGATGTCTTTGATGTCGAGAGCCCAGTGGTTGGGGCGGATGAACCAGAAGTACCGGACATCAGTGCTCGCTGCTGGTCCATGAAGGCAGACAAATTGCACTCCAGGGTCACCAATTCAGGCCAGAAGGCTCTGCAGCTATCGGCGCAGGCACCGAGGGACTCGGGCCCGACGCCAATTCCCCCGAAAGGGATTCCTCAACAAGGATGGTGTCCGGTGACAGAGGCCGGTCAGAGGTTGAGCCCTTTCGGGGGACCTTTGCAGGCTGCTCCCTCTCCAATCCCTCAGACGAGCATCTCGGACTGTGGGACCTGGCTCAGGACATCCCCAGCTTGTTGGATCTGTCTAAGGATGCCGCCTTCAAGGTTTTCTTCTTCTTGGGTTCCCTCGAGGGAGACCCCCTCTCTGAAGAACCATGGTGCTGCTCAAGCTTGGAGGGGCCCGCCCGAGATGCCATGGCTTCAGATGAGGCCCTGGCCTTCGGAGGTACTGGGGACTCGGGGGAAAAACTTATTGTGCTGCTGCTGGCGGCTCTTGAGGGCCTAGGTGGACATCTTTTGGCAGAGACCACATGCTGTAGGATCATGGTCCGTCCCAAGGCAGCAAAGGCAGCAGTCGTGTGTGTCGGTCAAAGATATAATTTTGGTACACAGATCACACTTCTTGAAGCCACTGTAAGCCATGGGGGAAAAACTTACTCCATCAAGGTCGAAGACCTACCTGGCTGCCAGTCAGAAAAAAGGCGTGAAAATGCCAAAAATGAAAAACTACAAAAAGGGTTCTGAGCTCGATGCCGAGACAGCAAGGTTGGGTGGCGGGAAGAGTACTGGTGCAGTACCGGAGGCGAGTATAAAACTCAGGCAGAAAAATCAACTTTTTCTGGGGACAAGCCAGACAGATGTCTGAAGGGCTCCACAGAAAAAAAGGAGACTGAGCAAGATGGCACCCTTGGGCGGGATTGGGACCATGCATGTGTGGTGGCATCTCCCAAAGATCTTCTTTGAAAGCTGGGGGGATGCTTCCGTGAGGGCTCCATCAGTGCCGACATCACCCATATTTGACTTCCTGCTTGTTCCCGGAGAACCTGCAGCTACTGGGTTCGACGGTGGCCATGCTGGATCTGATCCCTTGGATGGAGGGCACACATGCACTCACTCCAGAGGGCATTCCTTTCATGTTGATTCTTCTGTCACAGGACTACAAAATTAGTCTCCCCTTGTTCCTGTTTGTGGAGAAGAGACTTCTGTGGTGGTCTTGGCCAACAAATCTGGCAAGAGTGGCCCCAGAGAATCTGCAATGTGGGAGATCCTGACAACAGATGCCAATCTCTTGGGTTGGGAAGGCTCACTGTTTGGGCCAGACAGTTCAGGGGCGGTGGTTGCTTTACAAGGTGGTCTGGCCAAACAGACTAGAGATACAGGCCATCCAATTAGATTTACTCTGCTTTGTCCTCTCGTCCAGGGGACAGGCAGTCCAGGTATTCTTGGACAATGCGATGGCTGTTGCATATGTCAGCCAACAAGGGGGCATCAGAAGCAAGATGGTGGCTCACAACATGAAGTTATTATCCCCCTCAGGAAGCAGAGGAGCTGGAACTGTGGGCATTTTCACAGGTTTTCAACTGTTGGGGCCATCCAACCGTGGACTTGATGGCAACACAAGCAAACACCAAAATGGAGGCCTTCTTCAGCGAGGCCTTCTTCAGCCGGCAGAGAGAGTTTGCCTCCAGTGGCATGGACGCTTGTGCAGCCATGGCGTGGAGGTCTTTCCTGTATGTCTTTCAGACATAGATCTTGATTAGCTGTGTGCTGCGGAGGAGAGAGATCATCCAAGTCCAGTGATCTTAGTGGCTCCAGACTGATCCTGAAGGATCATGGATCTGATACAGCTGCTAATAGGATGATCCTTTCCCTTTACTGGGGGGAGGGGGTGCCTTCTGCTTCAGGGGCCCATCCTTTTGGACAGCCTGGGTCAATTCTCGCTTATGGCTTGGCCATTGAAAAGGTACTGCCAGAAGCAGAAAGAATACTCTATGGTAATTTCAACACTGCTAAAAGTGCACCACAGGTTTACTTCTCTAGCCTATGTTTGGCTCTGGTGACTGTTTAAGGCGTGACATCAGAATCAGGGCATGTTACCCTGGGGAGCTACCTTACAAAGTGCCTCTTGGTGTTCCTCCAGGATAGCTTGGAGAAAAGGCTTGCATTGAACTCTTTGCATTTGCCTGTTTCCAGGGGCTGATTGCTGGGTGCCTGGCTTCACACCTCAATGTGCCATTTTTCTCTGGGCATGCAACACCTATGCCCTCCCATCTAATCCATTATTATACCCTGGGATCTTGGCCTGGTGCTTCAGGCCTTAATGGGCCCTCCCTTTGAGCCACTGAGGCAAGCTACACTGAAGGATATTTCTCTCAAGCCGGTTTTCTTGGTGTCAATTTGCTCAGCCTGGCGCATTTCAGAGTTAGTGTAGTTACCCACCAGTAACAGGTGTCCTCCAGAGACAGCAGGAAAGCACAGTTACTTACCTGTAACAGATGATCTCTGGGAACAGCAGGAATACGTCTTCACATATGGGTATCGTCGGTACCGACGGAGCCTGCGCGGGAACGCTCCCCAGCGTCCAGTAAGAAAGCTTTTGGGAGCATCCCACAGCGCCTGCGCTGCCTTCCCGCCTTTCCCAACCGCCTCTCTCCAGTTCGAGTTTTAAAGCTGAGACAAAGAGAGAGAGAGGAAAGGAAAGATAGATAGAGAGATACAACTCCTAGGGGAGGTGGGTGGGATGTGAAGACTTATTCCTGCTGTTCCCAGAGATCACCTGTTACAGGTAAGTAACTGTGCTATCTCCAGGAACAAGCAGGAATGAGTCTTCACATATGGGGACTCCCTAGCTGCAGATGCCAGGGAGAGACCCCATGGTTGTGTGCCCTTGCAGAGGGCTCCACTTCCCCCCATGGATCTCTGGCATCCAACCAGGGTAGGTGGGTAGGAGTTGATTAGGAATGGAACAGGTGTTTGAGGACAGCCTGACCAAACAAGGCATCCCGGCGGGAGTCCTTGTCCAAACAGTAATGGGCTGTGAAGGTATGAACCGAGGCCCAGGTGGCCGCTCGACAGATTTGGTCGATGGACACAGAGTTTAGATGAGCCATTGAGGCTGCCATGGCTCTCACATTGTGAGCTGTGACATGGCCCTCCAGAGAAATGTTCCTACTCTGGTAGGCGAAAGAAATACACTGAGCAATCCAGTTGGACAGTGTTCTCTTAGAAACTGGAAGTCCTAAATGAGAAGGATCAAAACAACAAAGAGTTGAGAAGACTTTCTATGTTGCTGTGTTCTTTGTAAGTAGAAAGCGAGAGCTCTCTTACAATCCGAGGTATGAAGATTCCTCTCTGCATTTGATGCATGAGGTCCTGGAAAAAAAGACAGGTAAATATACCTCCTGGTTCAGATGAAAAGGCGAGACCACTTTAGGCATAAAGTGTGGATTGGTCCTGAGCACTACCTTATCATGATGGAACCTTGTATAAGGTGGATTGGCCACCAAAGCTTGCAACTCACTTTTGCGGCGTGCTGAGGTAACTGCAATGAGAAAAACAACTTTCCAAGAAAGAAGTTTCAAGGAGGTGGTGGCTAAAGGTTCAAAGGGTGGCTTCATAAGCTGGCCAAGAACAAGGTTTAAAGTCCCATGCCACTGGAGGTGGTCGAATGGGAGGTTTAGTTAAAAGAAGGCCTCTCATGAATCTTGCTATAAGAGGGTGAGAGGAAATAGGTTGTCCATTGAGAGGCTTGAGGGACGCTGCAATAGCACTCAAATGGACTCTTACTGAATTTGTTTTGAGGCCTGCATGGGATAGATGCAGAAGATACTCTAGTAAAGAATTCAGAGGTATTGCAAGAGGGTTTAGACCCTTCTCTGAACACCAAATGGTAAATCTTTTCCATTTGAAAGCATAGGAACGCCTAGTAGAAGGCTTTCTAGAGGCATGAATAACATCTCTGACCTGCTGAGAGAGATGAAAATCTTGAAGGTCTAGGCCCTCAGCAACCAAGCCCTGAGATGGAGCGACTGGGGGTTTGGGTGCCACAATGTTCCCCCTTCCTGGGACAGAAGGTCTGGTACAGAGCCCAAGTCCAGGGAAGGAGCTTGAGAGAGATGCAGAAGTAGAGGGTACCACACTTGGCGTGGCCAATGTGGAGCTATGAGGATCATGGTCCCTCGATCTCTCTGAAGCTTGAATAGTGTTTTGGGAATTAGGGGAATTGGTGGAAAGGCATAAAGGAAGTCTTGACCCCAGTGAAGGAGGAAGGCATCCTTGGCCTGAACTCCCTGACACGGAATTCTGGAACAGAACCGGGGAAGTTTGGCATTCCACGGACTTGCAAAGAGGTCTATGTCCGGGGTTCCCCAAATTCGAAAAATCCTGGCTACCTGGTCCATGTGGAGGGACCACTCGTGTGGGAGCAGAACTCGACTGAGTCTGTCCGCCCAAGAGTTTTGAATGCCTGGAAGATATACTGCCAGAAGATGGATGTGATGCTCTCTGGCGAAGGCCCACAGTCGCAAAGCTTCGTTGCAAAGCGACAGAGAGCCAGTCCCGCCCTGCTTGTTTACATAGAACATGGCTACTTGGTTGTCCGTATGGATGAGGGCTGTCTTGTAGCTGAGCAGGGAATGGAATACTACGAGAGCTAAGAATATTGCTCTGAGTTCCAAGAGATTGATATGCAGAGAAGTCTCCCGTGGAGACCAGATGCCCTGGGTGGAGAGATCCTGCAGATGAGCTCCCCAACCCATTGGAGAAGCATCTGTTGTCAGAGTTGCTTAGCGACTGCTGAAACGGGGAACCCAACAACAGATTTGAAGGGGACTTCCACCACTGGAGAGACCAAAATAGGCGACTGGAGTTTGCTATGTTGTTGAACAGGCAACCTGATGCCTGAGTCCATTGGGTGGACAAAGTCCATTGAGCTGCCCTCATGTGAAGGCGAGCATATGGAACCACATGCACGGTGGATGCCATGTGGCCTAATAGTTGTAACATCTCTCGAGCAGTTAAATGGGACTTTAACTGTATCTGGGAGGCTAACTGCACCAAGCGTAGGCAACAGGCCTGAGGAAGATAGGCCCTTGCAGTTATGGTATCCAACAAGGCCCCTATAAACTCCAGAGACTGAGTAGGGGTGAGATGGGATTTTGGGATGTTTATTACCAGTCCCAAATACTGAAGGACATGCATTGTGCAGGTTAGAGAAATCTGGGCCTCTGACTGGGATGAAGCTCGAATGAGCCAGTCGTCCAGATATGGGAAAACGAATATTCCTAGAGTGCGTAGAAATGCAGCTACTACTGCCATGCATTTCGTGAACACCCTTGGTGCAGAGGCCAGACCGAAAGGAAGCACCCTGTATTGGTAGTGCTTTCCTTGAAAAAGGAACCGAAGGAACCTTCTGTGTGTTGGATGGATGAGGACATGGGTGTACTGTGATGCAGCAGACCAGCAGGGCATAGAAGAAAATGTTTTAAACTTGAAAAAAGACGTGTACAAGCTGCAGTATTTGCAGGAGCCTGATAGGGGGAGCAAGAGGGATCTCTGGAAGACCGAGGATCCACGCCCTACAGGGTGTAACCTGAAACCAGCCAGCCTCCAATCCAGGAAGACAGGAACTCCTTTTAAAGGAAGTCAGGAAGACTGGAGGGAGAGGAGGAGGAGCAGGGAGAACAGGGAATACAGGAGGAGCAGTAGGAGCAGTGAGAGCTCTGGAAGAAGTGCTGTGCCGAGCAGAAGTGACTGGACAGGCAGAAGTAGCCTTAAAGCCAGAAGCAGCAGAGAAGGCCACAGAGAAGCCGAAGGAGCGGCAGGAGCTGCAGAAGCTACAGACACTGCTGGAGTGCAGGAAAGAGGTACAAGCCAAAGAAACCTGAATGGGCAGAGACTACAGAAGGGTCCAAGAGATTCAGGTACGCAAAAGCTGCATTGTGATTGCTGTGGGCAGAACCCAAGCCATATTGCTGGAGCAAGGCAGAATCTCCCTAGGAGTAGGCCACAAGCCTCATCCTCAGGAAAGCAGCAAGAGTTACAAGGTAAACCATATTGTATTGGAAACAGCCTATGGAAAGGGCAAGAGACAGAAGCTCCCTGTACATGTCCCACTGCTCAAAAGAAAAGGTATGAAAAGTTTTTATTGAATAAGAAACTTTTAAGTAAGCCAGGATTGCAGGAAGTGCATGTAAACCCTTGGAAGAAAGAGAGAGATTCACACTGTAAAAATGCTCATGGCCGACGCCCCACGCTAAACTCCAAACACTGGGAGGTCATACAGCATTTGGGTGAGAAACCTAACTATAGCTTGCCGGGAACTGTTGACTGTCTCAGATACTTTGCTGGAGGAACCGATGCAAGTGGAAGAGGTAGAATCCCTTTCAGAGGAAGACATGGATTGCAGCTATTGCATCACGGGAAGCGTAGAATGCTTGTGTAACCAGTGAGCACTAAAACCGGTGTAAATAGGAATACCTGCTTTTGTAACCTTTCTGTGAAAAGAACAGTTTTTGTTTAGAATCTGAGTTGTGATTTTTATAACCTGATGTAAGGAGATTTCTGTTGGTGTTTGAAGCCGATCCTTTGAACCTTTGTGCAAACCAGGGGAAATAAAGCCTTATTTTTCCCTACACTCGATGACCTTTTGTTCTCTGGGTATTTTTGGTAATACAGGATGCTACCGAGGCTATACAACCTTGGGCCCTAGAAAGAGAAACATACCAAACCCAACTTTACTTTTATTTATGTCCGACCTGCCTTGGCCACCTTTAACCACCAGGGCGGCATTGTGACAGTACGCATCCTTGAGATCTAGAGAACAAAGCTAGTCCTGACTCTGAAGGTATGGCAGCAGAGTACCGAGAGAAATCATCTTGAATTTCTCTTTGAATAGAAACTTGTTCAATTCTCTGAGATCTAAAATGGGTCTGTAGCCCCCTGTTTTCTTTGGAATAAGAAAATAAGGGGAGTAGAACCCTGAGCCCTGTTGAAGAAGGGGTACTTCTTCTATTGCCCCTTGGGCAAGAAGGGTAGCAATCTTCTGACCCAGATGGTTGAGGAGAGATGTTGGAGAATTGAACTGTTTCACCATGGTGTGGGGAGGAAGGTTTAAGAAATGAAGCTTGTACCCTTCCTTTATAATGGAGAGGGTCCATTGCTCTGCTGTGATTTGCTCCCATCTGGGAGCAAAGTAAGCTAACCTTCCTGGAATGGTGAGGGGGGCTCTGGTTCTTCCAGAGCCAGAAAGGCTAAGTTCTCTAGTTGCAAGTCAAAGGCCTTGAGGAGGCTGAGGCTGCTGGGCCGTGGGAGGCCTGGCAGCCTTTGACTTGGCCTGTTTAGGTGGTTGCTGACGCTTTGCAGCAAAACGACCTGCAGAAGATGCCTGCTGACCATAAGCAGGATAGTATCTTCTCTTTTTAGAAAAAGGTGTCTTTTTGAACAATCTTTTCTTAGCAGGAGCAGAGGTAGACTTTGAAAGTCGATCCAAAGCAGAGTTCTCAACATCCATCTGAGTGGCCTTTGCTTTCCAATCCCTGCCAAAAAGGTTTTCATCTGTACAAGGAAGATTTCCCTATTCATCTTGGACCCAGAGTTCCAAATCAGATGCTTGTAACCAAGCAATTCTGCGTGCACCTATGGCAATAGCCGAGGCTCTACTTACACACTCAAAAGAGTCAAAGGCTGCATGGTTGGAAAATTTGGAAACATCTTGGGCATGTTTAAGCCAAGTGAGAAATTCCTGCCTTTTATCTTCTGAAATAAAAGGGGCTGAAGTCTGCAGATGATCTGTGACTTCTTTTAGAAACATCCCCATATAGAGACTATAGGAGTTGATTCTGGCAGCAAGCATATTAGCTTGGAAAACCCTTCTGCCAAAAGCATCAAGGGTTCTGCATTCACGTCCTGGAGGATTAGATGAGTGTCTCTTTGCACTCTTTATTTTCCTCATGGCAGACTCTACCACAATAGAGTGGTGAGGAAGCTGAGACTTATGAAAGCCAGGACAAGGAGGGACACGGTACATGGTGTCTAACCTACGAGAATGAGGAGAGGTAGTAAGAGGAGTCTCCCACATGCTCAACAAGAGGTCATAGAGAATCTCATGAATAGGTAAGGTGGCTGCTTCTTTAGGAGCCTTAGGGTATTGCAAAATATCTAATTGCTTGGCTCTAGGCTCTGACTCAGGGGCCACTGTAATGGAGAGGCCCCTAGCCACTTCCCTAATGAAGTGTTGAAAAGACAAGTCTTCTGGAGGAGACATTCTTCGTTTTGGAGGGTCAGACTCCTGAGGAAGAAGTACCGGTGCCTCGACAGAAGCCTCCGACTCATCAGAGTCTTCGGAGGAATCGAAGTATCGCCTGCCTGGATGCTCCTGTAAAGCCCGATACGCGTACCGAGTGGGATTGACATCGGGAGTAAGCGGTACCAGTTCGGTACCGATGGGCATCATAGGACAGGGTACCATTGCAGTCGACACCGAAGCCAATGTCGATGTCGATGCAATCGGTACTGGCACCGGAAACGATGCCGGTGCCGGAACCGGCAACGGAGATTGTTGCGGTACCGAAGGCGTCGAAGCCTGCATAAACGCCGTTAGGGTGCGTTGCATGGACAGAATCTTCTGATCCATCGACGCCACCAGAGTCTGGATGTCGGTACCGGTGGAGGCCACCGGTACCCCAGAACACGGCAACAGGTGATCGGTTGAGGCCAAGCCATCGATGTCAACCTGTAACCCCATAGATAATGCTTTGGAAGCCGGAACTTCCCGCCGGGGTAATTTTGCCGGTGCGGATTCCTCGAGGACAAGCCCGGAGACATCTCGATGCTTAGAGGGGGATTTGCCCTTCGAGGACCGGCTAGATTTATGTTTGGTTACCTGAGATCCATGGGAGGAAGAAGCAACCCTGGAAGACGTCGATGCCACCGAGGCTGCATCAGAGGGAAACAGGGTACTGAGCTTGGCTGCTCGGTTCTGCCGACCTCTTTTAGACATCATGGTACAGGACACACAATCCGTGATGGAATGGTCAGGACCCAAACATTTTAGACACCAATCATGGGTGTCAGTGACAGAAATAGTACCGCCACACTTTGTACACTTTTTAAACCTGGAAGCGGGCTTCTCCATGAGGAGAAAAATGTTCAGGCCTAAGGCCCAAACCGCAAATGCACAGTTGAAGAAAGAAAAGGGTTTTTTTTTTTGGTTTTTTTTAAGAAAGAAAAGAAAAGACCGGCGGTACTGGTCTGACGTCGAAGAAGGCAGACGCGACACAGAAAAATAAAGAAAAAAATAAAGAATTCTTCTGCGGTGACAGGAACACGACCTGCTGGCTCCGCGGAAAAGAAGAACTGGAGAGAGGCAGATGGGAAAGGCGGGAAGGCAGCGCGCAGGCGCTGTGGGATGCTCCCAAAAGTTTTCTTACTGGACGCGGGGGAGCGTTCCCGCGCAGGCTCCGTCGGTACCGACGATACCCATATGTGAAGACTCATTCCTGCTTGTTCCTGGAGATTAAGTCCTCACATATGGGTGATGGTGGCACCAACAGAGCCCTCATGGAAGCATCTCCCCAACTTTTAAAGAAAGCCTTTGGGAGATGCCACCACGCATGCATGATCCCCCTTCTCGCCCAAGGGTGCCATCCTGCTCAGTCAGATGACATAGCTAGAGCCAACAAAGTAAGATAGCAAAATTAGTACAGCAACTCCAAGGGGAGGAGGGAGGGTTGTGAGGACTGATTCCTGCTGTCCCTGGAGAACACCTGTTACAGGTGAGTAAGGTTAAATTAGACTTACCTGCTAATTGTAGTTCCTGGAGTAGATCCAGTCTAGTCCCGGAACAGTAGAGTTGTGTACCTCCTCCCGCAGCCAGGAGACTGAGCATGTCCATTTCTTAAGTGAACCCAGTACAAGTAGCTCAGGGACCGCCCCCAGCCCCAGTTTACCACTGTCAAAGCCGACTCACCAGAGCAAAGAAAGAATCATATCAATCCCAACCGGGAAGCAAAACTGAACTATAACGCCAACCCTAAAGTTATGGCTGGTAGAAGAGCCGCCCCTCTGCCCACGCCCCTCAAAGAGGCAAAATATTCTTCGCGCAGCTGATGGCTCCACCGCCCGTTATCCAGACCCGCCAGGCACTGCCACTGCTCACAATCAATGCCACCTCCCCACCAGTGCTCAGGCCACCTCTCGGCAGGCATCCACCGGGTGGGAAGCGGGACTAGACTGGATCTACTCCAGGAACTACAATTAGCAGGCAAGTCTAATTTAACCTTCCTTATCGTAGCTCCAGTCTAGTCCCGGAACAGTAGAGATGTAGCAGAGCAGTGAACAATCTCAACGGGAGGGACCTGCCAGACCAGCCTGAAGCACTGCTGATCCAAACCCCGCGTCCCCCGCCGCCTGCACATCAATACGATAATGCTTGACAAAGGAGTGCAATGATGACCAAGTCGCAGCCTTACAAATCTCCACCAACGGCACCAAGCCAAACTCCGCCCAGGATGCCGTCTGCGACCTAGTAGAGCGGGCTCTCAAACCCTGCGGTACCACTCTGCCCTTCAGTAGATATGCCGACGCAATCGCCTCCTTAATCCACCTGGCAATGGAAGCCTTAGACGCAGGCTCACCCTTACGCGCGTTCCCAAACAGAACAAACAGCCGGTCCGACCTACGCCACGCCACTGTCCGCTGTAAATACACCTTTAGAACCCTGCCTACATCCAATCTATGCAACCTACTCGCCGTCCCCTCATCACTCGCCCGTTTGAAAACCGGGAGAGACACCACCTGATTGACATGGAAGGCAGAAACCACCTTAGGCAGAAAGGACGGCACCGTCCGCAGCACAACCTTTTCCCTCGAGAAGGACAAAAAGGGCTCCCTACAAGACAGGGCCTGCAACTCCGAGATCCGCCGCGCAGAGGTGATCGCCACCAAAAACACCACCTTTAGAGTGAGATCCTTCAAGGTCGCCATGGTCAATGGTTCAAAAGGCTCCCGCACCAACGCCTCCAACACAATATTGAGATCCCAACCTGGAACCCCTTTCCTGCAGGGGGGCCGCAACAAAGAAGCCGCCCTCAAGAACCGCTTGATATCACGATGAGCTCCCAGCGTCTGTCCTTGCACTTTACCCCGGTAGCAGGCGAGCGCCGCCAAGCCCTTATCCAAGCCATCCTGCAAAAAAGCCAACACCTGTGCCACCGTAGACCGCAAGGCACTCAGCTGTCTCTCCTCACACCACGCTTCAAACAAGCACCACACCCTCACATAAGCCAAGGACGTGGAGCGCCGTCGGGACTTTAACAGCGTAGAAATTACCGCTGGCGAATAACCTTTACTCCTCAACCTTGCCCTTTCAAGAGCCAAGCCGTAAGCGAGAACCAATGCACCTGAGGCATGCTTAACGGACCCTGCACCAACAGGTTCCCCCTGTCCGGCAGCTTCCATGGACGTCCCACCAGCAGACGCTGCAAGTCCGCATACCAGGACCGCCCCGGCCAATCCGGCGCTACTAGCAGCACGAACCCCTTGTGCCTCTCTATGCACTGGAGAACCCTGCCGATAAGCACCCACGGCGGAAACACGTACAGAAGACCGTCCTCCGGCCACCGTTGAATCAGAGCATCCAGTCCTTCCGACATACGCTCCCTCCGTCTGCTGAAAAACCTGCCGACCTGAGCCGACTCGAACGTAGCCATCATATCCATCACGGGCAGACCCCAACGCCGCACCAACTCCGCGAAGACCTCCGGATGCAGAGTCCACTCCCCCGGATCAACTCGCACGCGACTTAGGAAGTCCGCCGCCACATTGTCCACCCCGGCCACATGCGCCGCTGACAATGCCTCCAGATGAGCCTCGGCCCATGCCAGCAGACCGTCCGCCTCGGCCTCCAACTGCACACTGCTTGTGCCGCCCTGCCGATTTATGTATGCAACCGCCGTGGCATTGTCCGAGAACACCCTGACCGCTGACCCCTGCAGGAGAGCCTGCAAGGCCCTCAGCGCCAGGAATACCGCCCTCAACTCTAGTCGGTTGATGGACCATTCCTTCTCCTGGAGGGACCACTGACCCTGGGCAAACCGCCCCTCGAAGTGCGCCCCCCAGCCGAAGAGACTCGCGTCGGTCGTTAATGCTTTCCACGCCGGCACTTCCAGCGGCATGCCTCTCTCCAGGTTGCCCGGACGCAGCCACCACCGCAGCGACCGCCGAGCCTCCGTCAGACACACCAAGGGCTTGGACAACAGATATGCTTGATGGGACCACCGCCGCAACAATGACCTCTGTAAGGGCCACATATGAGCCCTGGCCCACGGCACTACCTCTATTGTGGCCGCCATCATACCCAGCAGTTGCAGATATCGCCATGCCGAGGGCAGCCGGGTCGCCCGAAACTCCCGCACGAGCCTCCGCAACTTCTGAACCCGTCCCACCGGCAGGAACACTCTGCCCCTGCGCGTATCGAAACGAGCTCCCAAATACTCCAGATCCTGAGTCGGAGTCAACTTGCTCTTTGCCTCGTTGACCACCCAACCCAAAGACTGCAGAAAGGACACCACCCGCGCGGTCGCCCGCTGACTCTCCTCCAAGGACTTCGCCCGAATCAACCAGTCGTCCAGATACGGGTGCACCAACACCCCTTCGCTTCGCAACGCCGCCGCCACCACCACCATTATCTTGGTGAACGTTCGCGGCGCCATCGCAAGCCCGAAGGGCATCGCCTGGAACTGAAAATGACCCATAGGCACCGCGAAAAGAAGAAACCGCTGGTGCTCCCTCCGGATGGGAACGTGCAGATAAGCTTCCGAGAGATCCAAGGACGTGAGATACTCCTCCTCTCGCACCTCTACCATAACCGACTGCAAGGTCTCCATCCGAAAATGCGACCCCCGGAGACACCGGTTTACGCGCTTGAGATCCAGGATAGGGCGCAGAGTACCATCCTTTTTTGGCACCACAAAATAAATCGAGTACCGACCGCAGCCTTGTTCCGCCGGCGGCACCGGCACCATCGCCCCGAGAGCCAACAACCTCCCCAGCGTGGCGCTGACCGCCGCTCTCTTGGAAGACATCCTGCACGGAGACTGCACAAACGCGTCCTTCACCGGGTGCTGGAACTCTAGCGCATAACCCCTCTGCACGATTTCCAACACCCAGCGATCCGAAGTAATGTGGGCCCAGGCAGGAGCGAAATCGCGCAAGCGACCTCCGACCGACACTGCCCCTGCCTGAACCCCCCTCACTTCATTGAGGCTTCTTGGCTCCCGGGGAGCCGGAGACTGCAAAGCCCCTTTCTGTCCCCCGAAACCCCCGAAAGCCTTGAGAGCGGTAGGGAAATCTCCCTCTCTGCGCTGGAACGAACCTGGAGGGCCGAAAACGCCGGAACTCTCTCAACTGACTCCTAGAAGGACCCACGGTCTGAGACGGTTTCGGCTTGTCCTCGGGCAAACGACCACCCTTGGACTCCCCCAAATCCTTAACAAGCTTCTCCAAATCCTCTCCAAAGAGGAGCTTACCTTGAAAGGGAGCTTAGCCAACCGCGACTTGGAAGCGCCGTACGCCGCCCAGTTCCGCAGCCACAGATAACGCCTCGCCGCCACTACCGATGCCATACTCTTGGCTAAGCCCCTGATCAAGTCATACTGGCTATCCGCGAGATACGCCGACCCCGATTCAATCCGGGCTGCCTCCTCCACCGCGTCCTCCGCCTGAGTCCCTTTCCACTTCTGGGACCAGCGTAGACATGCCCTTGCCACCCACGCCCCACAAATGGAGGCTTGCAATGAAAGGGCACTGATCTCAAACACCTGTCGCAACAAGGAATCAATCCGCCTGTCCTGCGCATCCTTAAGAGCTGCACTCCCCTCAACAGGGATGGTAGTCTTCTTAGTTACCGCGGACACAACCGCATCCACCTTTGGCGACTTAAATATATCCTTATCCGGCTCCACCAGAGGATACAGCCTAGCCATGATCCTGGCCCCCTTGAGGGCCGCCTCTGGAGTATCCCATTCCTCCTGGATCATCTCCTTAAAAATCTGATGAATAGGGAAGGACCTCTGGGATTTCCGCACTGCCTGCAAAAGCGGATCCTCCAGCGCAGGATCCGCTGCAGAGCCCAAGACCGGAACATTCAAGGCCTTAAGGGTTTCTGAAATCAAGGCGGGCAGCTCTTCCTTACGAAACACTCTAACAATGCGAGATTGCTCCTCAGGTTCCAGCAGCTCACCTTCCTCTAAATCCTGTTCTCCATCAGAGTCCTCCAATACCTCAGACTCCCCCAAGTCCTGCTCTTCACCCTCCAAGCGGAGCTTGGGCCGCTTGCCAGCACTGCTCTCTACGACATCCTCCAACCGAGACCCTTGTCTCTTACCTGTCCAGGCCGCTGCCCCCGAGAGCCCAGTCCCCCCTGAACCAGGCCTCCCAAGAGCCTGCTGTAAAAGAGACAAAATATTTTGTGAAAAAATCGCCCCCAGGCCCCCCTGCAAAGGGTCTTGAGGGCAGGGACCATCAGGTGCCGACGAAAGCCCCGGCAAGGGCTCCGTAGCCAACACCGGGGGCTCTGAAGAATCCTTCAATACTGTCCCCTCGGTGGACAGGGCCCCCTCTAACTCCTTATCAGTCATAGAGGACTCAAGGGCACAGCCTCTGCACAAACCAACCTCTGATACAGAGCTCTTACGTGCCCCACACAAGAGGCACCTAGCTTTCCCAGGCATGCAGCGCGTGCTCCTAAAAGCGCCTACCCATAAGAAGCCAGAAGCCAACTCTGGGTGAACTGCAAAACGGCACCAAAAACCAACACTGAACCCTGTCACAGCTCCTGCGCCCGTTACTTGGCTTTATCCTTTTTTTTTTTTTTCTTAAACACAAGGCACGCACCCCGAAGAGGCTAACCAGGCCCGCCCGCAGAAGCTGCCGTTCCCGCGCTTTTCCACGCAGCCAGAAGCGCGCCCAGAGCTCCCCTGCCGGCTGTCCCAGCTCTCCGCGGCCCTCTGCAAATCGCCGCTTTCACTGCCGCCGACACCAGGGCAAGGTAAGGCAAGGCAGGGCAAAACACTTACCCCGTGCTGCTCCTGCCGCCACGTGCCGTCCACGCCGCCGGGCCGCCTTCAGACTCTCACAACGGAGGCGCACTATCGCGGCACTACCCTCTAAGGCCCTTTTCCCACCTCGGGGAAAACGTAGCCAGAGGCCCCTGCACGACTCCCACACACACCTCTAGCCGCCCACCGTGCCAGAGAGAGGGGGGAGGCTCACCAGCCCAAAATCTAGCGATTTAGCAGCGCAGCACTCCAGCCGCAAAATTAAAGGGCCAGAGCCCTGCAAACCAGAACTTAAAGAATTCAGCACTTTACCAATATACAAGTACTTCCTTTTATCTTAATTCTCTTTTTTTTTTTTTTTTTTTATCTGAAAAGCCTAGATTAGCTTCCCCTTTGCTCCAGTGAGTCCCGGATCCACAACCTCCCGCTGCATGAAGACTGAGCAAAACTGGGGCTGGGGGCGGTCCCTGAGCTACTTGTACTGGGTTCACTTAAGAAATGGACATGCTCAGTCTCCTGGCTGCGGGAGGAGGTACACAACTCTACTGTTCCGGGACTAGACTGGAGCTACGATAAGGAACTATGCTTTCTCCAGGAACAAGCAGGAAGTCAGTCCTCACATACAGGACTCCCTAGCTACAGGCTACCAGAAACCTGTAGAAGAAAACACGATCCAGACATGAGCAGCCGTAAGCGAATCTGAAGACAGACTCTGAGGACCCCAGTGTCCAGGGAGAACCATGGCTCCAGCAGCCTGAACAAGAAAGGTCAGAGGGCAGGAGTTGTCTAAACTACAAACAGATTATGGAGTACAGCCTGGCTGAAGGCACTGTCCCTTTGGGACTCCCTCTGCAGGCAGTAGTGAGCTGGAAAAATGTGAATGGAAAACCAGGTAGCAGCATGGTAGATGTCCGCCAAGGGATGGCGCATAGGCTTGCAAAGGAATTTGCCATAGCTCTGACATTGTGCGCCATGACTCGGCGCTCCAATGGCAGCCCAGCCCAGTTGTGGGCGAAGGCAATGCAGTCTGCCACCCAAATGGACAGGGTGCACTTAGCGACAGCCTCTCCCAGACAACTGGGGTCGTAAGAAATGAAAAGCTGCGAGGCTTTGTGGTGGCCCTGCGTACGCTGTTAGGTAGAAGGACGGGGCCCTTTTGCAATCCAGAGTATGCAGAACAACTGCCGCCTTGTTGGCGTGCAGCCATGGGAAGTACCCCACGAGCAGCACCTCTTGGTTGAGGTGAAAGGCGGACCACCTACCTTTGGAAAGAATTTAGGATGGGTGCGAATCACGATCCTATTCTTGTAGAAACTGGTATAGGGTGGTTCGGCAGAGGTGAGCGCCACCAGAAAGACAACCTTCCAAGATAGATATTGCAGATGGCAAGTAGCCAAGGGTTCGAAAGGCGGCTTGATAAGCTGCATCATAACCACATTGAGGTCCCATTCTGCCGGGGGCAGCCGGCTTAGAGAGCAGCAGGCCCTGTATGAAGCAGGTGATGAGGGGCTGGACAGAAATAGGTTTTCCCTCTATGGCGTAATGATGCACAGAAAGCGTGCTCAGGTATACTCTAATGGAATTGGACTTGTCCGGCCTGTGAGAGGTGAAGCAAGTATTGTAGCACCATGTGTACCTGGCAAGAGAACAGGTCAAGCCACTGCTCCACGCACCGGACTGAAAACCTGCGCCACTTGAAGGCGTAAGCTCGTCTCGTAGAGTCTTTATGGGAGGCTAGGCGGACTTTCTCCACCTCTATGAGGAGGGTTGAAGGGCGCTAAGGCGACCTGTTCAGACGCCACACTGTGAGCGATAGGGAACTCCACAGAGGGACCAGGAGCTCCGTCGAGAGGCGGAGCAAGAGAGGGAACCAGGGTTGTCTGGGCCACCATGGAAGCCCTGTCCTACTGGACCTTGAATGGGGTGCGTCCGATGAGTGGAAGGCACACACCAGGTCCTCCGACCATGAGACAAGGAAGGCGTCTGCCGCTACCCAGCCTGAGTGCAGTTGGTGACAGCAGAAATGGGGTACTGAGCGTTGGCTGGGTTGGCAAAGAGGTCCAGACTTGGGGTTCCTCATTGTCAGAACTGCCACTGTGCCACTTTGAGGTCTAGGTGCCTTTCGTGTGGCTGGAGGACCCTGCTCAGCCTGTCCACAAGGGCACTGTTCTGGCTCAGAAGGTAAACTGATCATGTACAAGCAGAGGGCTACAGCCTCCTGGCAGAGGCATTGTGACCTTGTGTCTCCTTGTTTGTTCAGGCAGATCACCACAGCCTGGTTGTCCGTCTGGACTAGCACCAACTGGTGCTGCAGACGGTGTCTGAAAACCCTGAGCACCAGAAAGATGGCTCTTAGTTCCAAGCAGGTTGATCTGCTACTGGCTTTCCTTGAGAGACCAAATGCCCTGCGTGTGCAGTTCTTCGCAATGGGCACCCCAGCCCTGCAGGGAGGCATCTGTCATGAGGATCCTCTGGGGTTTTGGCTGTTGAAAGGGCATACACCTCAGCAGGTAGTATGTGTTCTGCCACCAATTGTGTGACTCCGCTAGTTGACGGGACACAGAGACCCTGTCCTGGAGCATGCCCGTGGCCCGAGTCCTCAGAGCGGAGGCACCACTGAGCTGCCTGCATGTGGAGGAGGGCGTTGGGGACCACATGAACTGTGGAGGCCATGTGGCTGAGCAGGCGTAGCATGGACCACACCGATAGGGTGTGATGGTGCTTTGCCTCGGTCACTAGAGTCCCGAGATGATCCGCCCTTTTCAAGGTGAGGAAGGCCTTGGCTTGGAGGGTGTCCAGGCGAGCCCCTATGAGCTCCAGGTCTTGTGCTGGAGTGAGGTGGGATTTGGGGTGGTTTAACACCTCAATGGTGCAAGCAATGGCCTGCTGCACCTCTGAAGCAGTGTTTCCTTTTATGAGCCAGTCATCCAGGTATGGAAAGACGAAGGCCCCTTGAAGACAGAGGCAGGCAGCCACCACTGCCAGGCATTTGGTGAAAACTTGGGTACGGAGGCTAGGCTGAAGAGAAGTACTCTGTACTGGTAGTGATCACTCCCGACCATGAACCTGAGGTACTGTCTGTGACTGGGATGGATAAGGATGTGGGTATAGGCATCCTTTAGGTCCAAGGAGCATAGACCTCTGCTGGAGGTAGGGCAGCAAGGTTCCAAGGGAGAGCATTTTGAACTTTTCCCGCACCAGGAATTTGTTCAGGTTTCTCAAGTCCAAGATAGGCCTTAGGCCCCCTGTTCTTTTTGGGACCAGAAAGTACCTGGATTAGAATCCCTTCCCCCTTGAATGGGGCGGTACAGGCTCGATAGCCCTGTCCCTGAGAAGGCCTGTGTGTTCCTGCAGGAGCAGGGCCTGGTGCAGAAGAATCCGAGGGGGCTTTCCTAAGAAAGGAGGAGCGGGTTTCTGGTCCAGGTGAAGGAGATAAACCTCCCTGACCACCTGGAGTGCTCAGGAGGTGTTGGCTATGGTAGCCCACCAGCGGGCATAAAGGGACAGGCACCCTCCTGTTGGTAGCTGATCCCCCCCCCCCCTGGGTAGAGAGGCTATGCTTTGACAGTCAAAACCCTGACCCAGTTTGGGCTGGGGCTGGTGTCTGGGCTTGGAGGCCTTGGGCTTACATGGGTCCTGGCCTGTTCCCTTGCCCTGTTACCCTGTGGAGGGTTCTGGGTGGCTGGGTAAGGGGGATATAGTCCCAGTAAGGCTGGCCCTTTCTGTGGAAGGGAGGCCTCTTCCCGGGTGTTTTCTTTCTGGGAAGAGCAGAGGTTTTCCTCAAGAGCAGAATTCTGGTGGCATACTCTGTCTTGATTTCGGTCGCCTTGTCCTCCATCGGCTTGCCGAAGAGGTTTACCCCAAGGCAAGGGACGTCGAGGAGTTTCTCCTGGACACATTGCTCAAGGTCCAATGCCTGGAGCCAGGCCTGGCGTCTGGCACCGATGCCCACGGCAGCCACCCTTGAGCTGGACTCAAAGCCATCGTAGGCTGCTAGAGACAGGTACTGCGAGCAATCACCAATGGATCTCACGAGGGTCTGGAAGCGCTGGAGGTGCTCCCCGTAGAGGCCCACAGCGAAGCCTCAGAGTGCCTTGGTGAGGTCTTGGAGGAGCATGCCCATATACAGTTGATATGTTTGTATGCGGCATGCTAGCATCGAGCCCTGGTAACATTTTCGTCCAAGGGCATCGAGTGTGCAAGACTCACTATCAGGGGGCACCAATGAGTGGGTCTTTGGGCTCTTCTGTCGGCGCATGGCCGACTCGACCACCATGGAGGTGTGAGGGAGTTTCACCTTCCGGATCCCTGGACTCATTGGACCCAGTACATGGTATCCAGGCATCGGCTGATGATCAGCACCAATGTCGGCGTCTCCCACATCCGGAGAAGGAATTGACTGAGGATGGGGGGGGAGGGGGGGGGAGAACAGGGACCATGAGAGCCTCCTTAGATGGGGGTCTCGTACTGGAGGATTTCAAGTTCCTCCATTCAAGGGTCCTCCTCTGACTCTGTTCTGAGGGAGAGCCTTCACCATATCCCAGACGAACTTGAGGAACGAGGTGTCCTTAGGTGAGGACCAACACCTTGAGGCCATCGGAGATGGGTCCGAGGGGAGATCTGGGTGGGCCCGGGTGTCCGAGGAGGTCTTGACATCAGACTCCTAGTCGGAGTAGTCCATCGATGACTCAAGACCTGATTGCTCTAGCGGCGCCAGAGGGTCTGATCTTTGCCTTGGGGCCGGTGCTTGGCTGGAGCCAGAGGCACTCGCCTGCGAGGACCTTGCTCCTGAAGACTGGAATCGAGAACACCACCCTCACAGAGGATCCACACAAAGCATGTGGCTCTCGGGGTTCGCTTTGGCAACCCAGGGAGTCCTTGGCATCGAGGTCCCTGCGGTCTCGGGGCATGTACCAGTGGAGCCGGGCAGTGATGTCTGCTGTGAGGCAAGGAACGCAGAAATGCTGTGTTCCAGCACTACCATTCTGGTATCCACTCAGGGGTTGCAGCCTTTGACACCAATGCCGGGGTGGACCGAGTTGGGTGTCAAGAAGGAGAGGGGGCCTCAACGGGACGGGCCTTGGGAGTCCAGGGTCCATCTCGGGATGCCTCGACATCTATCCTGGGTACCTTCGCTGGTTGTCCCGCTCCGACTCCTTGGATGCCTGTCGAAGGCTGAGGGACCATGCACGGGACTTGCTATGCTTGTCCGCCTCCCAGGATGAGGTCATTGAGGCCACCTTCTTTTTACGCTCCCGCTCCGGGGATCCTTGCTCGGAGTGTCTGCGTGCCCACTCGGGAACTACGGGTGCCCTAAGCAACTCCAAGGATCTATGTGGGGCCTTAGAGCGCAAGGCTACCAGGGTCGAGTCTGCCCTATGGAAGATGTTGTCCTGCTTCTGCCGGCAACTCTGGACAGCTTTTACGGACATCTCTTTACATAGTGAGCATTCCTCTGGAGGCAATAATCATGTTTGTCTGTGAGAGACATGTTTTTGGAGCACCGATCACACTTCTTGAATCCAGTGGCTATTGGGGCAAAAAGGACCCCAGCGAGGTCGAAGACCTTCGACGCAGCCAGCAGCTGAAAAAGGTGTGAAAGGCGTTAGATGGAAAAGAGCCTAACAACAAGGTTTTGAGGCCCTATGCCAGGGCAGCGGGGCTCGAAGGTGGGAAAGGAACTGGCACTAGCCGGAAAAAAGCACAAAGTGCACGAACAAATCAATTTTTTTCCGAGGGGGGACAAGACTAACATCTATAGGGCTCCATGGAAAAATGGAGACTGAGCAAGATGGCACCCTTGAGCAGGAACGGGACTATGCATGCGTGGTAGCATTCTCAAAGGCTTTCTGTGAAACTTGGGGAAAAGCACCACATGGGCTTCATTGGTGTTGACATCACCCATATGTGAGGACCGATTCCTGCTGTTCCCGGAGGTAACTACGCTTTACGTATATGCCGCAGCGCCTTTTTCAATTTGCCTTCTGCCACAGAGCTGCAGGTGCTACCTGTGTTGAATTTATGCCATTGCTTTCCTGGAATTTTCCTAGACCAGTCCAGGCCCCATCCTGTGGAAGTTCACAGCTGCATCTTCGATTCTCAGAGTTGGTGTATAAATAGAAATTACACTTACCTGGTAATTGTAGTTCCTGGAGGGTCCAGTTTAGTCCTCCACATCCGGGTAGTGCACCTCCTCCTGCAGCCTGGAGACTGGACCAATCAAAATCTTCCTCTGGTTGTAGGTATTCTGTCGGAGCTCCCATCAGCCCCCAGTGAACTAGTAACAAAGCAGACTCAGAGAAGCAACACATGAGATTAGCATAAATACAGAAGATAAAGAGAAAGTACCCCCTTTTGAAAACAGCGACTCCCTCCCCAAACGAGGAAGCCAGAACTCTGCCCATGCCCCGCTCGAAAAGCGAAGCAAAAACTGTCTGAATCCGATCCTGAAGTCGACAAGAATACAAGAACCGGAAAACATCAAGAATGTAGAAGACGGCATAGAAAGACGGAACGCGAATAAAAGAGTCACTGATGCAGTTCCGTACCGTTCTGAGATCGCGCGCCGTATCAAACAACAAGGAATCCTGACACCTGGGCGGGAAGGAGGACTAAACTGGACCCTCCAGGAACTACAATTACCAGGTAAGTGTAATTTCTATTTCCTGAGCGGTCCTCCAGTTTAGTCCTCCACATCCGGGATGTAACAGAGCAGTCAACACCGGGCGGGCACCTTCGAACCGGCGCGCAGTACTGCCGAACCAAAGCAAGAATCCTGAGCGGCTAGCACATCCAACCGATAATGCTTATTGAAGGTATGCAGAGACGACCAGGTAGCCGCCCTACAAATCTCTACGGGCGGAACAAGGCTATGCTCCACCCAAGAGGTCGCCTGAGCCCTTGTAGAGTGCGCCCGTAGACCCACCGGTACCGGTCGACCCTGGAGAATATAAGCTGAAGCAATCGCTTCCTTAATCCAGCGAGCGATCGAAGCCTTCGCTGCCGCCTCACCCCGCCGAGCTCCACCAAAAAGCACGAACAACCGGTCGGTCTTGCGAAACGATTCCGACACCTTGGAGGTAGCGACGAAGGACTCGCCGGACATCCAGGAAATGTAGGTCAGCGTCCGAGGTACCTGCCGAACCCGAGGAAAGAACCGGCAGAAAAACAGCCTGATTCAGGTGAAAGGGCGAAACCACCTTAGGCAAAAAGGATGGAACCGGCCGAAGCACCACTCGATCCCGAGAAATAGACAAGAACGGCTCTCTACACGAGAGCGCCTCTACAAATGCCAGACTCCGCCACAGCTCCCCTACGCGAGCCACAGATGACACACTGCGGTCGCGAAGCCATACAGTAAAAAGAGGCACCCTAGGGAGCAGACACCCCTGAGGATCAGGAAGTGAATCAAATAAACAAATAAATAAATAAATAAATATTTTTTTTTTTTTTTTTTTTTTTTTTAGAGAAATAGGAGGGATGGGGGGGATACTCCCAAACAAAAACGCCATGCCAAAAACGTAGAAAAACCCGTGCCGTGCTGTTTAAAACGCACGGGAAAAGAAAACAGAACCAGAAAATGGCCGCCGGCACATTTTCGTCGGCGACAAAAACGGCGCGAAAACAGCCCGAGGAAACTAATAAGAAAGAAGGCAAAGCCCTGAAGGGAAAAGAAAGGCCCCCCGAATGAAACACTCACCACAGTGTCCTCTGATCGCCGGCAGACGGCCCGCCGCCCGAATCTAGAGCGGGAGCACGTTGCCGAGCTGGGCTGTCAATCAGCAGCCAAAGCGTCGGATCGGAAGGAGAGAGGCAGCAGAAGAATGCAGATTGCCCGGGAGGAACAGAGTGCTGGCTAAAGGCAGATCTCTCCTCCGTACAGTCCAGGAGAGATCAAAACCCCCTGACTGCAACCAACTCCTGCCTGAGAGGGAGAAGGTCAGTATAGCCCGGGTCCTCCTCTGCCCTGCTGTTTGCCTGTGCAGAAAGGAATTAAAGAGACAGCTACCTAAAAAAAAATTAATTAAGGTAAAGGAGATAGGGGGAAAAGAAAAATCCTAACAAAAAGCTCTCTAGTGTTGCTTCCAAGCGTCCCTAAGTGCGCCACACCAGGCACACACGTCCTCCAGCTGCAAGGAGACTGGACACACTGGGGGCTGATGGGAGCTCCGACAGAATACCTACAACCAGAGGAAGATTTTGATTGGTCCAGTCTCCAGGAGGAGGTGCACTACCCGGATGTGAAGGACTAAACTGGAGGACCGCTCAGGAAAGTTCAGTAGTTTGAAGAGTACTTGCCCTTCCTTCAGAGGTTTGAGTTTGAGCCTCCTGGAGTTGTTCTCCTTGGGGTTCTCAGCATAAAGGTTTATCATGCAAACACTGGTGCCCCTAACTACACCAATCCTTATATCAGTGATGTTGTCATTGGACGTTTCTAGTCTCTATCTCCATCAACTGGCAGGGATGGCAATAGCCCATTTGTCTGGACTGGTCCAGCAAGATTCCAGAAAAGGAAATTATCAGATAAGTAAAATTTCACCACTTATCAATATAACATCCTCTCCTCCCCAGTGAACCATTAAGTTACCCTGTTTCTCTGGTCTGTCTTCTGAAAATGAGATTAGCGAGGAGAAACCACTAGTTGATGTTTTAGAGCACCCCATTAGCACCTCAACTGCAGGACAAGTTTAAAGAGCACCAATAAGACATCCATTAACCCCAGTTTACAAAACCTGAGCCTCCTACCTGCAGCTGATAAGGTTTTCCAGCCCTGATCAATTGGGAGACCAAGAAGTTGGTGTGAAAAAAGTGCACATTTTCATCCAGAAATCCATGGAGGATAAGCAAGCGGTTTGGCCTGCACAGGAGAGAGAGAAAGCAGTAAGGTTCACAACATTTCAAAAGTACTGCCATGCCTGACTACTGTATGCAGAAACTCCTACCCACTGTTATTGTTCAAGTCTCTAAGTTACTGGCACCAGATACTAAGAGATGGAAGGCAGCAAGGCCTCACACATCAACATTAATCCATTGAAATCTTTTTTCTATAACCTGGCAGCATGCACAGAGAATCAAGGCAAGGCAGTTGGTGGTAACCTAACATCCACTAGCCCAAGCAGGTACAGAAGATGTTTGGCTAAGACAGTGATCTGCATTTAAAAGGGTAGTACTTCAAGATACCCTGAGCAAAACATATTGATAACTTCAGGACACACAATGATACGTTAACATTCTACTTCAAAACCCAAATTGCTAAGACACAAGATGTGTTAAAAGAAGCATCTACAGAATATATTTTAATTCAGTACTCAGAGAACACTCAATTGACTTCCTTCTCATAAGTTGAGAGCTGTCCAACATTAGGAACAAACCCCCTCAATGGCTGCAGGTCAGGTTGAAATCTAATGGTCACAGAAAAGCATTTCCACTGTTTCAGCACTCACTCATTGGGCAGTTTATCTACATGCAATGCCACTGAGCCAGCCTCGTAGCCTTGCTGGTTGTTTTCTGGAACATCCATGTACCGTTCAGTGTACCCAGTGTCGTAGGCCATCCACACAGTCACAGGAGCACCAGCAATAGCAACCTGCCAGTCAAAGGGAAAGACTATTACTACTTTAACAATCCCCCTTCCCACTATCACCCAGCAAACAGATGAAGACAGCAAATCGGAAAGCAGATTCTGGAAGCCAGCACCTAGCCCACACCTATGCAACTCCCATCACAAGAACACTTGAATTAATTTAATTCCTGGAACAAGATACTTTTGCACAAACAGAATGGAGTAGAGGATCCATTGGGCATGGCACTGCAAAGCCCCGTATTACAACAGGATAAGGCAAAATGCAAACTGAGAAAGCAAGACTAATACAGCAATATACTGGTTAAGAGTAGCAGTCCTAAGCAGTGAGAAGGTGGAAAGATTTATGGTAGTCTACCTTAAAAACACTGGGTTTGTGAATGAGCCCCATAAGAGAGAGGAAGCCTCCATACGACCAGCCATGTATCGCCACACGGTTCAAATCTACAAACCCGTATTTCTCTGCTACAAAATGTAAACCTTCTACCTGGTCCTCAATTTCCACTTGACCCTGCACAGAATGAACAAAACAATGATCAATTATCCTCTGTCCAACGAAAAGGAGGCACAGCATAAAGAATGAATATAGAGAGATGTGGCTAGAGAAGGAGAGTAAAGATAAAATAGCAAAGTTACCATTTGGTTTTTAAGTGCGCCTTCAAATGTAAGTCCTCGCTGGCATGATCCCCTGCCGTCTATCACTACCACTGCATAGCCAAGATGTGCTAACGTGTTCAGCCTCAGATACTTGATGCCTTTAAAGGAATTATTTACTAACTGGACCTGCAAAGGGAAATAGGAACATGAGGTGGTTTCTCCTTCAAAAACTTCTGCTGAAGAACTAGCTCAGGTAGCCTTGCATAACATCTGTTAGGCAAGTCTCATAGGGTGGAGGTGGGGGGCAGGCAAGAGACTTAAGGTTTACCTAGGGTGACAATACCTTGAACCAACTCTGGGGTCAGCCTTGTCTATGAGGCAAGTGGCAGGGATAAAGAAGAACATGAAGGCAGGTGCTATACAGTGAATGGAATGACTGGAAAAACCGTTGTTGCACTTAATGAGCATCCACCATGTGACTGGAGTATAATTTCAAATCTAAAAACATAATTCAAAATGGTAATAGGCAAAAGGAGAAAGTTTAAAAAAGGAAAAGGTTAAGCATCCTTTCTGCACAGGAAGAAAATAAGGTGTGGTCATCCTTAAATGTTTCCCCTACCTGGGGTCCTCCATATACGAAGAGCACCGTGGGATGTTTCCTGCCAGGAAGGACATTGTGGGGTTTGTAAACCATCCCATAGAGCTTTACGTCAGATTGTGTGCGAAAATCAAAGACTTCAGGGGGAACGTAGTATGGGGGGCAACCTGGAAATGAAGAGATTGTCAGAACAAATTCCCAAAGCAGAATGTGTAAGGCCCTTCCAACCTAATAAAAATTAAAACATATCTGATAAACAAAAGAGAATCAGGAATGAAACATAATTTGACAGCAACAGCATCAGTATCTGGAAACAGAAGAGAGGAGACAGTTTTGAACCAGTTTGCTCTGCTCATATGAAGTGCAATTGGGCCTAAACATAACAGTAAATCTTCACAGTTCACTGGTACTGTCTCATTCCTGTGGAACATGGGTTTCTACCATTATAAGAAAACAACATCCATAGTGGAGAGGCCTCAGAGTATGAAAGAAGGCAGAGGAAGCTGCAGTGTAGGAAGAGATGCCAGTATGTTTGGGAGCATCCAGGTATTACAAGATGACAGAAATCCAAGACTAAGATTTGAAAGCAAAAAGTGGATCTCTTCATGAATTCCTCAAACTTTGTGGATGTAGTTCTAGCCAATGTCACTGGATCTCTCGCTCTGCTCAGCAGTTTGTAATGCACAACACTCTTCCCCCTTCTTCCCTAGTTTAATGCCTGCTCTTGGAAGAAAGGACACTAACCAGCTGCCTCCATCATGCTGGCCCAAAACTCAGGCTGCTTATGCAGTGGGTCGTCATCTGAACCGCTCAGCTTGTAGACGTGCACGCAGGGAGGAGCGCTGACACTGCTGTAGTGACTGATGAACATATCAAAGTTCTGTGGGCATAAGACAAAGTAATTAAACCCAGACCAGATTTTTGAATGAAGTGGTCCTGCCTGTACAGAAAGAAAATGAAAGTCAGAAAACTCTGCTCCCCTTACACTTGCTATGGCCCCAAAGTGTGTATCACACAAAGGAGATGTTATCTCTGACAAAGACTCTCATTTAGTTTTAGGATACTGACACAGGTCCATACTTTCCCTATCCGATTATAGAAACACCACAATATCCATATGCATCAATTGCTTGGGTTGTTTACTTCAGAAATAACTCCCATTATGATCTCTGTGCAGGCAGAAGTTGGAGAGTGAGAGAGTGAGAGAGAGAGAGAGAGAGAGAACCGTGGCTTCTCTGAGGAGGTTCAGAATAAAAAAAAGATTCCTCCAAGGCCAAACAGGTGGGAAGCAGGAATGTAAGAGAGGCTTAAAATCTGCTCTTAGCTATGGGAGATCCAGGCAACTCAGACTCAGTCAGAGGCTTCATCTTCAAAATGTGCCTGCATCCTTCTGCTTGTCTCTGGAGAAAGCACAGTTACTTACCTGTAACAGGTGATCTCTGGGAACAGCAGGAATAAGTCTTCACATATGGGTACGTCGGTACCGACGGAGTCTGCGCGGGAACGCTTCCCAGCATCCAATCAGAAAGCCTTTGGAAGCATCCCAACATGCCTGCGCGCTGCCTTCCCGCCTTCCCAACTGCCTCTCCTCAGTTAAGTTTGAAAGCTGAGACAAAGAGAGAGAGAGAGCAAGGAAGGGAAAGATAGAGATAGAGAAAAAGCAACTCCTAGGGGAGGTGGGTGGGTTGTGAAGACTTATTCCTGCTGTTCCCAGAGATCACCTGTTACAGGTAAGTAACTGTGCTATCTCCAGGAACAAGCAGGAATGAGTCTTCACATATGGGGACTCCCAAGCTCAGATGCCCAGAGGGAGTCCTAGCATGTTGCAAGTCTAGAACGAGCCATGCTATTCCTCAGGACCTCAGGCATCCTGGGGATGGAGGGTAGGAGTTGAATACAGAAAAGGAGCTGTGGAACAGCTGGCTAGAACAGGGCTTCAAAAGGGGAAGACCCTGTATAGAGGGCATTTAGTAGTATAATATTGTAATCTGGGCCTCCCTTGTTGGCACCGCACAAGTCCACTGAGCTACATATGGATCTGTTAGAAGAGCCAGTGAATGTGCTCAAGGGGTACCTCACTGAGAAGTAGAGGTAATAAAGTAGAACAAAAACAAGTGGAGGTCAGAACCCTTCAGGGTGAGAAATAGCCCCAGGGGAAAAGCTGGGGTAGTATAAGAGGTAGAGCTTCAGCGGAGACGCAGAAGGTACTATGAAAGAAAGCTTAAGCTGTTTTGGTCCAAAAACAGTACAAACCTTGGACCAAGAGAAAAAATGAGTCTGACCCAACTGGACTGGGGTTGGAATCAGTCCATGTAGGGGAGAAAGAGTATGGAGACCCTTGTATCTGATAAGAAAGTAAGGACAGACTCAGGAGCGCTAAGCTTTAGAGTAAATGAAGCTCCGCAATGTCTTTCCTAAATGGGGTCAAGTAGGAAAGAAAAAAAGGGTACATGGAGGGCTTCAGGAGTACCTGACCTTAAAAGGTTATGGTAAGGAAAAAGTTTGTTAATTACCACAGGAAGTGGTTATAAGTGTAGCCCCCTAAGTATGCTGGCACAGCATTGATAGGGGTAGTGCCCATTTGTCAGGATCATATAGGAATGTAAGGATATCTGAACCTAACAGACAGATAGATCTGTATCCATCTACTTATCTATCTAAAACTATATCTCACTATATATATATATATATATATCTCTCACTATATATGTGTATATATATATATATATATATATATATATACACACATATATACACACATATAGGTTATATATGCATATATCTATAAAGAGATATGGATGGGCAGAAGACACACAGATAGATATAGATAAGTATCTATATACAGCAAGAAGGTTGATACCTGCTTGAATAAATATATAGAGAATCCTCTTTTCCTGGTTATGACTGGGAGAGTCAGAGGAAAGGTCTCCTTGACAAGAAGAAGTCTGAAGTTTTTGCAGAATTTGAGCTCTTGAATAACCAGGATGGCCTACGTGAAAATTGCAGAGGATAACTTCGGTCTGCAGACAGGAAGTCCAGATTTCTCCAGAATTGCAATATGGAGAATGGATAGAGGACGCCCCTGGAGGAAGATACCCTAGTGACCCGCTTATGAGGGCAAGATGGGTATTAGGCGTCCTCTAGCTGCCATTGAAGAAAGTTATCTCTGATGAGAAGACTCAAGGAGATATGGGCCAAGCTAGGGAATTGGCCCTCCTTTAGGTTTTCACGTAATGAAAGGCCTGAGGCTTATGCCTCAAAAGAGATTTAAGATGAGATGGTAAGGGTAGGGAATACCTGCCAGACATGGAACATGACTGGGGGAACCCCTCCTAACCATCTGGGGTTATCTGCTAGGCAAGATACTGATGCTCTCTAGCAAGGGCCCATAGTGTAAAGCTACTCTGTAGAGATGCAGAGAGCATGCTGAAGGTTGGTTAAAAGAAAAAACTGGCTGTGGAAAGCCAGCAGATAACCAGCTATTCTGCCAAGGACAAGGGGGCAAAGAATAGAAGTTAACCAACCAGACTGTGATAACAGGGTTCCCCAAACGAGGTTGATAACCAGTTTGGGACTTAGCACTGAGGCTAGGAGGATTGCTAGTGGAGGGGAATCCCTGGTTGTGTAGTGAACAAAACCAGTGGTTAACCACTAGGAATTGCTGTATCTGCAGCAACTACCAGGGCAGCGTGAAAAATTTATTTTCCCTCTTTCCTTTTTTAGATTGGGAAAAAGAACAACAGACATAGTAGGAGTTCCTATTGTCTGATGAGCTGCCCTAAGGTAACAAGGGGGGGAGACAACTCCAGAAGGGAGAATCCCCCAGTAGAACAGGTAGAGGACCATAGGGGCTTACCAGTGTAAAAGGGCCACTCTTACAAACCAAATGTTGTAGTAAGAGGGAGGTAAGACAGAGTTGCAAGAGACCAACTATGGAGGAAGTCTCTGAGAGGTGAGATGATACAGGCCAGTAGAGGGAAACAACTGTCTATTGATAGTTGTTACCTCTGTTTCCTTCAAGAGGAAGAGGAAACTTAAGTATAGGCATGAGCATCATAAAGACACTTAGAAAAAAGATGTCTCATGAAGAGATATCTAGATAGGTTATGATAAATTTAGTGCAGATACTGCCAGTGAAGGAAGCAGACTGCCACCCTAACCACCAACCAAGAGGGACAATGATCTATTTGAAACCCTGCGACTGCTGGGATTGTTGACCCTGTTGAGGTTGTGGATTCTTCAGATCAGGGCGATGTTTCCCTTGTTTGGGAACATCTGTATGATGGGCAGATGATGGGTAAATCCTTCTCCCCCTAGGGGAAGAAAGTTTGGTAGGACATTTCCTACCTACTGGGAAAGAAGGCGGCGTAGAACAGCCTCTGGAAAAAGGAAAGTCAGTGGATAACTGAGTAACCTGGAGTAAAGACTCCTTGTTGAAGAGATTTTCTCCAGTGCAAGGAGTATTTCCCAGTCTTTCTTGTGCCCATTTGTCCAAGTCTGAAGCCAGGCTCTACGTTGTGCCACTATAGCTAGAGCAGAAGTCCTGCTAACAGACTCAAAGGAGTCTAGGGTAGCACGAGTAAGAAACCTAGAGATATTTTGAGTATGACTAACCAGTGAGGAATAGTCTTTACTCCTGGGCTCTTGAAGAAAAGGAGTCAAAAGATGTAATTTCCTTGTGACCTCCTCAAGAGATAGACCCAAATAAAAAATTTATGAGAGAATTCTTGCTGAAAGCATGGATGTCTGGAAGGTTTGATGTCCAAAGGTATCTAGTGTCTTAGACTCACGACCTGGCGGACAAGAAGAGTGCTTTTTATTACTCTTCACTCGCCTCATTGCTGATTCTACCACAATGGAATGATGAGGAAGTTGAGTCCTTTGAAACCCTGGAGAGGGGGGCACCTGATATAGGAGATCAGTTGCTCTGGAAGGTGGGGGTACCTTTAAAGGAGCTTCCCACATTCGTAGGAGGAGATCCTGCAAAGAATGATGCAAAGGAAGCATTATATTCTCCTTTGCTTTGCTAGGAACAGAGAGGTATTCTGTATTCCCTTGTGTAGGATCTTGTCCAGGAATAGGAATGACAAGTGATTTTGCCATATCCAGGAGGAAAGTCTGGAAAGAAGGATCCCCAGAGGGAACTTCCCTTGGATAGGCTAGATCTGATGAAGAACTAGCGTTGGCACCGAGGGATCTATTCCAGTATATAGGAATAGAAGATCCTGAATGGTGCAGTATGGGATCCTTAGATGGTGGTCGCTGGTACTGCAGGTCAGAACCAGCGACAGTCGGTAACAGATCATCCATGCTAGGGATCGATTCCAAACTCAGCATCGAGGGAAGCGAGCCTGACGAGAGAAGCATGGAAGGTACCGACAGCAATGGTACTGTGGATATCGGTATTGATCTCGGTACCGTATCTGATACAGGTGGAAGACGACCAGCAGGTGGCAACTCTAATGGTATCGGAGGAACCGAGAGCTGTGGATCCGAATTATCGGAACCGAGCCTTTGGTACCGACGGGAGTCGGTACCAAGGCAAGTCGGTACCCAGTCCTCCAGACTGGAGACCGAGTCCAGACTCGGCATCGAAGTAAGCGAGTCTATCGATGCACGTCTGGAGGGTACCGACGTCGGTACTAGTATCGGTACCGATACTGGAAGGTCGATCTGAAGCGTATCCACCGGCCCCGCAGGTACCGAGGACGCCAGACGGCGATCCTTGGGGACGAATGTTTCATCCAACACCAGTGCCGATGCCGGGGTATCAGTACCGCTCGAAGCGGATGCCACCACCGGGCATGGCTCAGGTATGTTCTGTGAGGGGTGAACCTCAGGAACAACCTGAAACCCCACACAGGCTTTGGAGGCCGAAGACTCCCACCGGGGTTTTGAAGCCAGTGGATTCGAGGACAAGGCCATAGGCATCTCTATGCTGTGCATGAGAAGTGCCGCTCGAGGACTGGCTAGTCTTAACAGACTGTTTTTGGGTTACCTGATCCTGTGTAGAAGAAGATATGGTCAGTGCCCTGAAGTTGGAGGGGGACCGCGTGTCGAGGGGAACTTGATGTTGAAAACTTCTTCTCACAATACTATTGCCCGAGGGCTCCGGAGGAAAATGGTCAGGACCCAAGCAGGTTAGACACCAATTGTGAGTGTCTAAAAATAAAGTACCGCCACAGTTTGTATATTTCTTGGGGAAAGTGGCTGGTGGTTCCATGAAGGAAAATGGAGAGGCTTAGAAGGCCTGAGAACCGTGAGACACTAAGGAAGAAAAATATATTCCTTAAAAAGGAAAAACATTTACAAGAAAAGAAAAAAGAAACACCGGCGGTACCGGTGGCGTCGGGGAAGGCAGCCGCGACCACAAGAAAACTAAAAAATAAAAGAAGAATTTTCTGCGGTGACAGGAGGTCCTGCCGGCTCGGCGGAAAAACGAAAACTGAGGAGAGGCAGTTGGGAAGGCGGGAAGGCAGCACGCAGGCGTGTTGGGATGCTTCCAAAGGCTTTCTGATTGGACGCTGGGAAGCATTCCCGCGCAGACTCCGTCGGTACCGACATACCCATATGTGAAGACTCATTCCTGCTTGTTCCTGGAGATACAATACACATTAGTAAATCTAACCCTCAACTACTACTAATACTGATTGTTTGTATAGTGCTACATGTCGTAGCAGCGCTGAACAGATACATGTAAAAGACAGTTCCTGCTCATCAGTCAACACAAACTGTTGAGGACTAGGAAATGTCAAGGGGAATGGTAAGGAAACACATAAGAGTAGAAGCAGATCAGGATCCAAAAGCTGCCTGGAAGAGGTGAGTTTTTAGCCTGGATTTGAAAAGGGACAGAAATGAAGCCTGACGCACAGAATCAGGTAGTTTGTTCCAGGCATAAGGAGCAGCAAGGTGGAAGAATTGAAGTCTGGAGTTGTCAACAGTAGAAAAGGACACAGAAAGAAAGGATCTGCCAGAATAGCGGAGGTCCCAAGGAGGGGTATAGGGAGAGATAAGAGATAAAGGTAGTGAGCAGCAGCAGAATGAGTGCACTTATAGGTTTGTAGAAGTTTGAAATGGATACGGAAACGGATAGGGAGTCACTGAAGTGACTTGAAGAGAGTGGTTATATGAGCATAACGAGGCTGGTGGAAGATTAGCCATGCAGCTGAGTTTTGAACAGACTGAAGGAAAGAGATGATTCAAGGGAGACCAGCAAGGAGGGGATTGCAGTAGTCTAGACGGGAAGTGATTAAAGAGTGGATAAGGGTCTTATAGTAGCTTGTGAAGAAAGGAAGGGATGAATTCTGCCAATGTTATAGAGAAAGAATCGAAGTTTTTAGCTATCTATTGGATGTGTGGAGAGAGAGAGAAGAGTCAAAGATTGTTGCGAGCTGAGGACACAGGAAGGAATGTAATGTTATCCACAGAAATAGAGAAGGAAGGAAGGAAGGGAGGAGGTGGGAAGGAACTACCTACTGTAAAATCCACACACTGACCTGGCTCATGGAGCAGCTGTGAGAAAATCCAGGTGTGGTGAGCCTCACCATCTCCCCAGGAGACTCATAACTTGTCACGTAAAGGTGATGCTCCAGTGGTGTATCCTTGGTGCCTTGGAAATATGCCAGCTTTGTTTTCTCGTTCACCCAGATCTTTAAAAAAAAAAATTATATATATATATATAATAAGGATATCTCTCAACACATTTTTCAGGGCCAAGGACAACAATGTTAGGTATGAAATCCTCATTGAGAGGTTTTCTTTTGCTGTTATTGAATCACCTCCAGTTTTTTGGAGAATAACTAATTTTAAGATACTGTAAACCATGGCCATATTATGAATGATAACAACTGTACTGAACACACTTGTACTTATGATTCTAGCACAGTTAACGTGCGCTTGGTTGCCTTATTAGTTCAATATGAATGCACAAAGATCAGAATGCACAAAGATCAGAATATACAAGGTGATATTTATTGGAGTAACTTCATACATTTCTTCACTAATGTTAATGAATTCACACACTCTTCCTTAGTTGCAAAGAGAATGAGTATATGACTGATGTATACCTGAAAAAAGAACTTCCTGAAGCAATACGCTGTAACAAGTTAAAAACAAATTTAAATATACAGAATAAAAGGGACAGTAGCTTTCTACACCTATGCTTCTCCTGCCTGCATTTAAGAAAGTAGTGTGGAATAAGTGTAGTTACTCACTTGTAACAGGCGTTCTCCAGGGACAGCAGGAATCAGACCTCACTTATGGGTGAAGTCGGCACCGACAGAGCCCGCGTGGAGCAATTCCCCAGCTTTCAAAGAAAGCCTTTAGGATTGCTGCCTCTTCCCACCAAAAGGTGCCATCTTGCTCAGTCAGGTCCCCTAGCTTGATCCCTACTAAGCAGGTGACAAGGACAAAAATAGCAACTCTTCAAGAGAGGTGGGAGGGTAGTGAGGACTGATTCCTACTGTCCCTGGAGAATACATGTTCCAGGTGAGTAACTACGCTTTCTCCAGGAACAAGCAAGAAGTCAGTCCTCACTTAATGGGACTCCCCAGCTACAAGCTACCGGGCCTGTAATCCAAAAACGCCTCCACGAGGCTGTGAGCAGAAGTCGATGCCCGAAGGAGCCCAAGTCTTCGGGTCCCCGGGGCAAAGCTCTCGGTAGCCGTCGAAGAAGAGTCGGAGGGCAGGAGTTGCTTATACCCCAAACAGATTACAGAGTACAGCCTGGTCAAAGGCGCTGTCCCAGCGGGACGCCCTCTCCTGGCAGTAGTGGACAGCAAAAATGTTCGCTGAAGTCCAGGTCACAGTCTGGTAGATGTCCGTTAGAAGCAATGAGCACAGCGAAGCCACCGACGCCACCTTGGCTTGGACGCCGTGCGCAGTGACCTGCTGATCCAGCGGGGCACCCGCCTTTGCTTGGGCAAAGGCAATGCAGTCCGCCACCCAAATGGAGATGGTGTGCTTGGTGACTGCCTGCCCCAGGCAATTGGGGTTGTAGGCGACAAAGAGCCGATCGGACTTGCGATGAACCTGGGTGTGCTGCAGGTAGAAGGCAACAGCCCTCTTGCAGTCGAGTGTATGCAACACCACCGATGCCTGGTCAGCTTGCGGTCTTGGGAAGGAGGTCGGTAGGACTATCTCCTGGATGAGATGAAAGTCAGAGACCATCTTCGGTAGGAACTTGGGATGGGTGCGGAGGACCATCCTGTTCCCGTAGAACCTGGTGTATGGAGCCTCAGCCATGAGGGCCTGAAGTTCGCTGACTCGGTGAGCCAAAGTCAAAGCCACCAGGAAGACCACCTTCCAGGAGAGATGCTGAAGTGAGCACATCGCCATCGGCTTGAAGGCTGCTCGCATGAGCTGCATCAGCACCACACTGAGGTCCCACTCCGCTGGCGGAGGCTGGATGGGAGGCTTGGAAAGAAAGAAACCTCGCATGAAGCGAGAGACCAAGTGCTGCCCCGAGAGGGGTTTTCCCTCGACGGGGAGGTGGTTCGCCGAAATGGCACTCAGATGTACCCTGACCGAACTGGATTTCAACCCTGCCTTCGAGAGGTGGAGGAGGTACTGGAGGTTCCACCGGGTAGAGCAGGAAGTCGATTTGAAGCTCGGAGCACCAGATCAAGAAACGTCGCCACTTAAAGACATACGCCTATCTTGAGTCCTTCCTCGACACATGGAGAATCTCCTCGACAGCCTCTGGGAGGCGCAGCGGAGCTAAGGTGACCGGTTCAGCCGCCGGGCTGTAAGGGAAAGCGAGGCCAGGTTTGGGTGGAACACCTGACCCTCCTCCTGTGTCAACAGGCCCGGGGCACAGCCCAGGGGAACTGGGGGCTCAGACGAGAGCCAGAGCAGAAGTGGGAACCAAGGCTGTCGAGGCCTCGAGGATCACCGAAGCTCGGTCCCGCTGAGCCTTATGGAGGGTCCTCACAATCAGAGGGAACGTGTAAAGAAGGCCGGAGGTCCACTTCAAGAGGAACGCATCCGGGGCCACCCTGCTCAGGTGCAGAACAGGGCAGCAGAAGCTGGGAAGCTGCGTGTTCACCGGACTGGCAAACAGGTCCATGGATGGGGTCCCCCACCGATGGAACAAGATACCAGCGACCTCTGGATCCAAGCACCCCTCGTGTGGGTGGAGGATCCTGCTGAGTTTGTCTGCGAAGACATTCTCCTGGCCTGGGAGGTAGACTGCTCGCAGGGTCATCCCCTGGCGAGATGCAAAGGAGGATCGCCTCTCGGCAGAGGAGGCATGATCCTGTTCCCCCCTCCTTGTTGATGTAAAACATGGCTACCCTGTTGTCGGTCTGCATGAGCACCAACTTCCCCCTCAGATAGCTCTCGAAGGCTCTCAGAGCCCATCAATCCGCTCAAGCTTCGGGCAGTCCGATCTGCTGCCAAGACTCCTCATGCGACCACTGCCCCTGGGTGAACAATGCGCCGCCGTGGGCTCCCCACCCCAGCAGGGAAGCATCCATCGTTAGGACGAGCTCATGTTGTGGGGTCTGAAAGGGCATTCCCCGAAGGAGACTTCAGGGGTCCCGCCACCAACCCAGGGAGTTGTGGAGACTGCGGGAGACGTGGATAGGGTCTCTGAGGTGGCCAAAGGCCTAGCTCCATTGTGCCCTGAGGCACCACTGGGCTGTCCACATGTGCATGCGGGCGTGGGGGACCACATGGATGGTGGAGGCCATGTGTCCTAGGAGGTGCAGCATGACCCGTGTCGTAACCAAAGCCCTGCTCTGGAGCTGGGCCACCACGGCCTGGAGGCATTCCGCCCAGTCCGTGGGTAGGAACACGGTCGCTCGCTCCATGTCAAGGTGGGCACCAATGAATTCCAGGGTTCGCACCAGTTCGAGGTGGAACTTAGGGTAGTTGACCAAGAAGCCAAGGCGTTTGAGGAGGAGGATCATTCGCGATGCCGTCAGGAGGGCTTCGTCGATCGAGGTCCCGGTGACGATCCAATCGTCGAGGTAAGAGAAGACAGGTATGCCCCGCCGCCTGATGAAGGCGGCAACTATGGAGAGACACTTTGTGAAAATCTGCCGTGCAGACGCGAGCCCAAAGGGGAGCACCCTGTACTGGTAGTGTTCCCCTTGCACCCTGAAGCACAGGTATTTCCTGTGTTGGGGGTGGATTAGGATGGGGGCGCAAGCGTCCTTGAGGTCCAAAGAGCATAGCCAATCGTCCTGCTGAAGGAAGGGCAGCAGGACGCAAAGCGCTAACATTTTGAACTTCTCCCGCACCAGGAACTTGTTTAGGTTCTGGAGGTCAAGGATGGGGCGTAAGCCCCCCCCCCCCCCGTCTTTTTCAGAATGAGAAAGTAGCGGGAGTAGAACCCAGTGCAGTGATACCTTCTCGACCGCTTGTTGGGTGAGGAGGTTGGACAGCTCCTGCTGCAAAAAGGTTAGGTGCAAAAAGAACCGAGTAGGCTCCGCTGGAGAGAAGGGAGGAGGGCACCTGTCCAGATGGAGATGATATCCATCCCAGATCACTCGGAGGACCAAGGTGTCAGACGTGATCAAAGCCCACTGCCTGGCAAAGAGGAACAGGCATCCCCCTACTGACAGAAGTGCTGCCGGGGGTGCGAGAGGCTATGCTGTTGGTGTCAAAAGCCCTGCATGGGTTGGGATGGCACCGGCTGCCGGGCCTTAGGACCTTTAGGCTTGCGGTGGCTATGCGCACCTCCCTTCCCCTGTGTGCCAGGAGCCGGCGCGGGGGTGGGCAGGAAAGGAAGGTAACCCCGGTAGGGGAGTCCCTTCCTTTCGAAGAATGGCTTCTTTGTTTGCTGTTTCTTCCGAGGGAGAGAGGAGGTCTTACGTGAGAGACTGGTTCGGGTGATGAACTCCATTTCGATCCCAGTGGCCTTATCCTCCATAGGTTTACCAAACAGCTGCTTGCCGCGGTAGGGACGTCCAGGAGCTTCTCCTGGACCCACTGCATCAGGTCCAAGGACTGGAGCCACGCCTGGCATCGGGCCCCGATGCGAGCTGTTGCCACTCGGACTGAGGACTCAAATCCGTTATGTGCAAACTGGGAGAGGTACTTTGAGCACTCCCACGATGGATCTTAGGAAGGTTTGGAACCGGAGAAGGGGTCCACCCCCAAGGCCTGCGGAGAACCCGCCGAGCTCTTTGGCGAGGTCACGTAGAAACATGCCCATATACAATTGGTAAGCCTGGATGCAACATGTGAGCATGGACCCTTGATAGGCCTTGCGCCCAAGGGCGTCGAGAGTTTTCGACTCCCTGCCCGGGGGACAGAAGAGTGCAACTTCAGGCTATTTTGCTTTCACATCGCCGATTCCACTACCATGGAGGTGTGTAGGAGTTGGATCTTCCTGAACCCCTGGTCCCATTGGACCCTGTACATAGCGTCGTGATGCTTGCTCACTAAGGGGACTGAAGCAGGTGTCTCCCACATGCGGAGGAGCAGCCTCGACAAAATGGGAGGAACTGGAACAGTAAGACTCCCGAGGTGGGAACTCATACTGTAGAATATCGAGCTCTTCAGCTCTCGGCTCCTCTTTGGCCTGCATAGCCAGGCTGAGGGCCCGTGCCATGTCCCACATGAACACTAGAAATGATGTGTCCTTGGGTGGAGATGGGTCTGAAGGGAGGTCCCTGTGGGCATGGGTCTCCAGGGAGGTATCCCCGTCCAACTCCCAGTCCGAGAGGTCCAAGGAGACTGACTCGGGCTGGTCGCACCGTCCAGAGGTTGAGGCCCGCTTGGAGCCAGTCTTGGAGGATCTCGCTCCCAAGGACCGGGAAGGCGAGCGAGACTGACACCGAGGACCCTCACGAGGCCCATGGCTCTCGGGGGTTTCCAGGACGGGTTTCGGTGTCCCTCTCAAGGAAACCTTGGTCTCTAGGCCTGGGCCAGCCGTGCTGGGCAGCTAAGAAGGCAGAAACACTGCGCTTTAGTTCCAGCATATGGGTATCCCACGCAGATGTGGGTCCCTGCGACATTGACAGTGGGGTTACTGGGTCTGGCATGGAGGAGGAGAGGGGGGTCCTCACCGGGACAGCCCTCAGGAGACCAGGCTCCATCGCTGGAGGCCTCCGTATCTGTCCGAGGTACTTTACGAGGCCGCTCCTTGTCAGACTCTCGGGAACGCCGAGGGGGGCCGAGCGGCCGAGCGCTCGTGCTTGTCTGGGGCCCCTGACAGCGACTTCAAGGTCATCTTCTTACACCTCTCCACTTCAGGGGACTTCTGGTTGGAGTGCCACCAAGAGCGCGGGACCGAGGTGAGGGATCCCACCAGCGGAGGGACGACCGAAGGTGCCACCGGGGATTCCAGGGCTACCTTCCAGAAAATGTAATCAGACTTCTGCTTAGCAGTGCCTCGGAGAACATTTTCTTGCACAGAGAGCAGAGCTCCGGGTTATGGTCGGCCCCAAGTCACCGAAGACAGCAGTCATGGGTGTCCATGAGCGACATGTTTTTGATCATCTGTCACATTTCTTAAACCCGGTGCCCATTGGGGCAAAAAGGGCCCCCGCTAGTTCGAAGACCTTTGCAGCTAGCGGTTGGGGAAAGCACAGTTACTTACCTGTAACAGGTGATCTCCGGAACAGCAGGAATTAGTCTTCACACATGGGAGACGTTGCCGACGGAGCCCGCACGGGAATGCTCCCCAGCATCCAATCAGAAAGCCTTTGGGAGCATACCCCGCGCCTGCGCGGTGGCTTCCCGCCGTTCCTACTGCCTCTCCCCAGTTGAGTTTCATAGCTGAGCCAGAAGGAGAGGAGAGGAAAGAATAGAAAAAATAGAGATACAACTCCTAGGGGAGGTGGGCGGGTTGTGAAGACTAATTCCTGCTGTTCCGGAGATCACCTGTTACAGGTAAGTAACTGTGCTATCTCCAGGAACAAGCAGGAATGAGTCTTCACACGTGGGGACTCCCTAGCTAAGGATGCCCAGGGAGATCCCATAAGCGCAGCCCAGGACGGGATGGCATTTGCCCAGCCTGAATCCCCGGCATCCCCTGAGGGATGGAGGGCAGGAGTTGAATAGAGGAACAGCGAATCTAAAGACTATAGAGGGAAGTCTTTAGAGTGCAGAACAGGTATCATTAAGATACAGCAAAAAAAAACCCAGGCTACAGGAAGAGTAGTCAGAGGGATGCATAAATAGTATCAGTAAGCATTTAATGAGTAAATGACCTAGTACCATATAGAGCTTACCGGCCATTAGGTTTTAATGAATTAATGGTGTGGAACCCTGTAGAGCTTACCTACCGGGTTGCCGGAAGCAGACCTGTGATGAAGGCACCGTAGACGCAGTAGCGAAGTCGTCAAGGAAACTTCGCCGCAGCGAGGAGGAAGTTCCAAATCCGGAAGGCTAGGAGATCCAGGCGTCAGCTGGGTCAGGAGAAGGACGGCAGGTCTTCCAGGAGGCTTAGTGCAAAGCTGAGCACTCCCTTAGGAGTAGAGTCCAGAACTCAGAGGACTAACAGTAGAAGACTGGCCGAACCAGAGAGCCCATTCCGGAGAAGAGTAGGGGTGTACCCCGGAGCAGAAGGAGTACACGGGCTACCCTAGCGAGAGATAGGGAGACAAGGGTCCGAACCCCCGGGAGGAGGACCTAACTGAAAAGGGAGCTGTAGACTTCACAGCGGTAGAGTACCACCAGTCCGCGGCCCGATCGAGGAATAGGCAGGCGGACTGGCTGGACCCCGGGGGGGAGGGGGGCGTGAGTACCGGCCATAGGGAAATTAGGCGGTAGAACACAGGTACTGCGGGCATCCCCCCAATATGCGCCTATCGCGCAGGTGATATCTAGTATATCTAAGCCGGTGGGCATGAGGACGCCCACTCCGGTACTAACGCAGGTATGCCGAGGGGCCTACCTCCCTGAGCATCACCCTGGTAAGGCGGATCTGCCATTGATCCACAGAACGTCCACCTGGGAAGGTGGCAGCAAGATCCGTCAGTAGAGGGATCTATTCCGGAGGACAAGGGCAGATCGGAGAACCAACAGCGCGGTAGCGTGGGGGACGGAGGATAGCATCAGTCCGGTAGAACGCCACAGGGGCTGGAGGCCCTATATGTGTCCCCAGGACCTGCACGCAGAAAACTCGCCCCCCGCACAGACAGGGGACAGGAGGGTATAGTCCTGGCAAGCATTGGGGGACTATAGCGGCTGGAGGGGAATTCCGGTACGGAAGCAATCAGCAGGGGGATACTGGCTGAGAAGGGTTCGGAGACGTACCGAAGGGTAATTAAGTTGGCTGTGGGCCATAGCTATCACGGAATAGAGGTGGTCTCCCTTCCAAACGGAAGGAGAATACCTGAACCCCTAGATAAGCCTCCGAACCATTTGTCAACTGAACGAGCCCCAGAGTAGAGCACAATTTTTAAACTTCCGATAAGAGGGTTAAGTGCAGGCAGCCGCCCGCCTGAGCTTAAAAATGCTTAGTATGAGAGTCCTGGCGCGGGCCCGGGGGCATCAACCCGGGGTGAGAGGTCCCTTGCTTGGGCGCGCCTGGAGGGTGGGCGGAGGGCTGATATTTCCTCTTCCTAGGGAAGGGGGGTCTGGAAAGGCGTTTACCACTGCCGGGGGGCCGGGCCCTAGGCTGGCTGCTAACTCTGGGAAGGTTAGCGAAGCACTGTGCGACCTGACGCAAGGCTTCGCTATTGAAGAGGTGATCTCCATCGCAGGGAGAATTACCCAGGTTGTGCTGTGCCCGTCTACACAACTCGGACGCCTGCAACCATGCTGTACGGCGTGCTCTAATGTCAACAGCAGAGGCTCTGCTGACCAACTGGAAGGAGTCCAGCGAAGCACGAGAAAGGAACCTGGAGATATTCCTGCAGTGATAAAGGAGCAGGGAATATTCAAAGGCCTTGGTTGCAGATACGAAGAGGGATAACCGAGACAATCTCTCGGTGACCTCCCGGAGCGACAGACTCATATAAAATATATATGAAATAATTCTGGCCGTCAGCTTAGACGTCTGGAAGGCTTGACGTCCTAGAGCATCTAGCGTCTTTGAGGCGCGGCCTGGGGGGCGAGAAGCATGCTTCTCCTTGCTTCCAGCCTTCCTCAGCGCCGATTCCACCACAATGGACCGATGTGGAAGCTGATGCTGCTGAAAACCCGGGGATGGAGGCACCTGGTACAGAGCCTGCATCGCAGTCGACGGTTCCGGAACACTCAAAGGCGACCGCCAAGCCCCCAGCAGGAGATCTTGCAGGGAGGGATGCAGAGGAAGCATCACGGCTGCCTGTTCCGCAGAGCCCGGGCTCGGGTCCAGGGTAGGGATGGCCAGCAAGTCCGCCATGTCAAGGAGGAAATCCTGAAAAGGTGGCTCTGCCGGAGGAGTTATGGCGGGGGAGGCTGCCAGGGCACACAGAGGCCGCTCGGGCCGATGCCCGTTGGGCAGAGGAGGGGACCAACCGACCCGGATCGGGGCAGTCCCCATGGCGTCGTCGGCTCCTGGGATTGATTCCAAGCTAGGTATCGAAGGGGTCGATGGCACCGACGGCGCCGCAGGAATCGGCCTCGGCCCCAAACCCAGGGGTGGCGCTGCTCCCGGCGATCGAAGCGGTTCCGCGGCCGCCGGAGGGCAGGGGCCAGCGGTCTCTGCTCTGCATCGCGGGAGGAGACAGGGACCGACCCCGAGATGTGTAGTGTCCAGGCTTTCAAGGCTGGATACCGACTCCAGGCTGGGCATCGAACCGAGCGAGGAGATTGACTCCCTTCTAGAGGGCCCCGGCGGGGGCAACTGCGCCGGTGGTGGAGATCCCAGAGCGCGGATCGGAACCGCGCTGATCGGTGCCGCGAGCATCAGGGGTCCCCGAGGGCGGAGCTCGGTGGAGAGGGGGTCATCTGACGCCGGCACCGATGTCGATCGGCGGGCACTGCCCGATACCGGGCTCCCTCTCGAACCCGTCCGACCCGGAGAGAAATCCTTCCGGGGCATACGGCCCGTCCCCGAGGTGACCCCGGTCACCCGACGACGAGTCCCTGCGGGGGGGGGGGGGGAGTGCAAAGCCCCTGTGCCGATGTCGGGGTACCGTTGCGGGGCGGCGCACATCCAGATTGGGTCGAAGCGGTTGAAGACCCCGAGGCCCCTTCTCTAGAAAAGGGCAGGGCCCTCGACTGCAGCGTCGATGCCGGGGAGTCGCCCGTGCGCTGGCTGACATACCCCGAGGTCCCCGGGGAAGGTCGATGGCGGTCCCTCATGCTCGACGCCCCTGCCGTCGCCGGCGGAGCGGCGCCGCTCGAACCCGGTACCACCCTTGTGCAGGGCTGGGATACCGGCGACCCGGCACGGGTCGAAGCGAGCGGCCCCAAGGGGAGGGAGGCCAGATGACCATCCCAGGCACAGGGAGGAACCACCGACGCCCGCGCGCTCGAAGCGGGTACTACCTCCGTGCATGACCTGAACGTAGGGCCGTCAGACAGTGTCGAGTCGATCGGCCCCCGAGGTGCTGAGGGCAGCGGCTGGCGATCCCCGGTGGGGAGCGGGTCACTCGACACCGATGCCGACGGGTCGGCACCGCCCAAAGCGGATACCACCCCCGTAGGAACGCCATACCGGCACGAGTTGGTCGGCCCCGGAGGCGCCGAGGACCGCAGCCGCCAATCCCTGGTGAGGAGCGGAACGCTCAACGCCGATGCCGAGGGGTCGGTACCGCCCGAAGCGGGTACCGCCCACACGCATGGCAGGGATGGAGGAATGCCAGGCTGGACCGAGTCGTTCGGCCCCGGAGGCGCCGAGGACAGCAGCCGATTATCCTTGGTGAGGAGCGGAGCGCTCGACACCGACGCCGGGGGCTCAGTACCGCCCGGAGCGGCTACCACGCCCGAGCATGGCTTGGATGTAGGAAGGTCAGACCCGGTCGAGTCGATTGGCCCCGAAGGCGCTGAGGACACCGGCTGACGATCCCTGGCGAAGAGTGGAACACTCGACGCCGACACCGGGGAATCGGCACCGCTTGAAGCGGGTACCTCCCTCGGGCATGGCTCGGGAATGTTCTGTGAGGAGCGAACCTCAGGAACATCCCGAAACCCCGTAAATGCTTTGGAGCCCGAGGACTCCCGCCGGGGTATATCAGCCAAGGAGGACTTGAGGGGTTGGCCAGAGCCGTCGCCATGCCGCACATGAGACTCGCCCCTCAAGACTCGGCTAGTCTTAAACTGTTGTGTGGTTACCTGATCCTGGAGAGAAGAACAACCCGACGACCGTGCCTTGGGCGCGAAGACGTCGTCGAGGGATACCCGAAAGAGGGAGGGTCTTCTCCCGACACTGTAGCCCGGGGAATCCGGGAAAAAAGGGGTCAGGCCCCAAACAGGAGAGGCACCAGGCATTGGAGTCCACGTGGAAAATTAAGTCCCCGCCGTGAGGCTGGGGGGAAGAAGGCTCCATGCTGCAAGCCCGGTCCTCAGCGCCCGGAGGGGGCGACGAAAATTAAATGAAAAATAATTAAAAGAAGAAAGAAAAGGGGAGCACGGAGGTGCCACCGTCGGCGGGAAAGCCGCGATCCCAAAGGCTTTCTGATTGGATGCTGGGGAGCATTCCCGTGCGGGCTCCGTCGGCGACGTCTCCCACGTGTGAAGACTCATTCCTGCTTGTTCCTGGAGATAAAAAGGACGCGAAGCTCACAAATGAAAAACCTTTTTTCCAGAAAAAGACATCCCCTCGCTCAAGGGAAACAGAGCAGGGGAGGACGGGTAGAGGACCGGTGCTACCGGAAAAACCACAGGCTAGAGGCCAAAAACGAAACACTTTTTCTGAGGGACGAGGACATGCGTCTGAAGGGTTCCACGGAAAAAGGGAAACTCAGCAAGATGGCACCTTTGGGCGGGAAGAGGACCACACATGTGTGGCAGCAATCCCAAAGGCTTTCTTTGAAAGCTGGGGACTTGCTCCGTGCGGGCTCCGTCGGTGCCAATGTCACCCATAAGTGAAGACTGACTTCCTGCTTGTTCCTGGAGAATTTTGCTTCCAGGGTAGCATCCGGTGTCACATCCAGAGGATGTAGTAAAAGCTGTTAATGTTGCTGGCTTTAAGAGAGGTTTGGACAAGTTCCTGGAGGAAAAGTCCATAAACCATTATTAAATTGGGCTGGGGAAATCCACTGCTTACACCTGGGATAAGCAGCATGGAATCTGTCTACCTTTTGAAAATATGACAGGTACTTGTGACCTGGATTGGTCACTGTTGCAAACAGGATACTGGGCTTGATGGACCTTTGGTTTGACTAAGTATGACATCTCCTATGGTCTTATCTTCCTTTGATAACCAAAGTTGTTTTGCCATCTCAGAGCTGTGATTTTCAACTGCCATGGATGAAAATTAACAAAACAAATGTGCAAATGAAGCCTCCTAGCAGTGAACAGTAGCCGACACTGATCCATGACCTGAAGGGTGCATTACCCAACTGAAGCGACTAAAGGACAGTGGGTACCTTTGACCCATGCCGCGCCAAAACTTCCCATTCACCACTGGTCAGTGCGATCTCCTCCATGATGGGACATTTGAAATCATCTGGAAGAGAAGAGAAGAGGAGGAAATGAGGAGGGATGAAAGATTAGCTAGGTGAGGGAATATGAAATGAACCAATGACAGCAAGGACAGTACGAGTCTCACCTTCCCCAGGAAGGTATGCTTGTGTCCAGTCATAACCACCCTTCTTTAAGACAGCTGTGATGAGGTAAAGATGGCAGAAGCCAGTTTTACATTCATTGGCTTTGATAAAACGTATCTCCTCATTCTCCCCCTCGGGTTGGACAAAGGGATAAAAAATGTCATGAACCTATACAAAAAGACAAGTACCATCAGAAAAGATAGACAGGAGAGGAAAGAGTGAGCTAAGAGAGATGGGCCATTCAAATCACACTGTGCCTACAAAACAATCTTCTTCCTCCTTACATTTATCCATACATCAGTAATTTCTTCATATATGATGTGTGGCTGGACATCTTCTGGCACAGCTTTTGTGAATTCCAGGCGCTGCTCCTCATTATCTGGAACTGGGATAAAGAGTGCTGGAGGAAGGAGGACAAGCTGCATCCGCTGCTGAGGTCGATCAAGGAACATGGCCCAGGCACTGGGAAAAGGTAGCACACAGGCTGTGAAACACCACACACAACATACCTGCCACCCCACAAATGGGCAAGTACCACATCAGTCATCCAGAACCAGGAGATAAGGGATCCTAAGTTTCATACACCAATTATCTCTGCACAATTTAAAAGTAGCCACCCAAGTTTCTGATAGAGTAGTTACTCACCTGTAACAGGTGTTCTCCAGGAGCAGCAGGAATCAGTCCTCACATATGGGTATCATCAGCGCCGATGAAGCCCCAGCGGAGCATTTCCCCAGCTTTCTATGAAAGCCTTTGGGAATGCCGGCACGCATGCGCGGTTCCTTTCCCGCCTAAAGGTGCCATCTTACCTCAGTCAAATGACATAGCTAAGAACAGCACACAAAAATGTAAAAATAAACTATGTACAACTGCAACTCCAAGGGGAGGAGGGAGGGTTGTGAGGACTGATTCCTGCTGCTCCTGGAGAACACCTGTTACAGGTGAGTAACTACTCTTTCTCCAGGACCAAGCAGGAAGTCAGTCCTCACATATGGGTGACTCCCTAACCCAGGCTGAACAAGAGAACTCCCTCTAGTCTCAGCAGCAAAGAAAGACTTTTCAAGGACACAACCTCCACCGGTAGCCCAACAGAGGGCAGGAGTTGCCTAAACCTCAAAGAGATTCCGGAGTACTGTCTGGCCAAAAGCACTGTCCCTATGGGACTCCCTCTCCAGGCAGTAATGGGCTGCAAAAGTCTAGCTTGAAGACCAAGTTGCAGCCTTGCAGATGTCTACCAAGGGCACAGAGCGGAGATGAGCCACTGAGGAAGCCATTGCCCTGACACGACGGGCCGTGACCCTACCCTGCAAAGGAAGGTCAGCCGCCTTGTTAGCCCAGGTGATACAGTCAGCCACCCAGATGGACAAGGTACAATGGACACAGCCAACCCCGACTTATTGGGGTCAAAAGATACGAAGAGCTGAGTAGCCCTTCTATGCCCCTGCGTACGGTCAAGGTAGAAGGATAAGGCCCTCCTACAGTCCAGGGTATGCAGAACTGCTTCAGCCTGGCTAGCATGAGGCCTAGGGAAGAATGTTGGAAGAACCACCTCCTGATTGAGGTGGAAAGAGGAGACAACCTTAGGGAGGAACTTTGGATGAGTCCTGAGGACTACCCTGTTCCTGTAAATCCTGGTGTAAGGCCTGTCACAGACCAGGGCCTGAAGCTCACTCACTCGCCTAGCCGAGGTAAGGGCTATCAGGAAGAGTGTCTTCCAGGAGAGGAAGTGTAGTGGACAAGTAGCCATCGGCACAAAAGGTGGGCGAGTCAGTTGCTGCAAGACCACATTCAGCTCTCACTCAGGGGCAGGATGACGGATGGGAGGCTTGAGCAAAAGCAAGCCCCTGAGAAAACGGGACTCCAAGGGGTGACCAGACAGAGATTGTCCCTCTACCAATGAGTGGTGAGCTGCTAGAGCTGAGAGGTAGACCCGAACAGAATTGGACTTAAGTCCCTGATTGGATAAGTGCAGTAAGTATTGAAGAACTACTGGCACAGTACAGGAGAAAGGATCCTCTGTACGTAGGTGACACCACACAGAAAACCTCTTCCACTTGAGAGCATAGGTTTTCCTAGTGAACTGTTTCCTAGAGGCTAGGACAACCTCTTCAACTTCCTGAGGTAGGCCCCAGGGAGCCAAAACTACCCTTGCAGCCTCCAGGCCATCAAATTGAAAGACTTGAGATTGGGGTGCAGAAGGGAACCCTGGTCCTGTGTGAGAAGGTCGGGTTGCAACCCCAGAGGCAGTGGAGGATCCACCGCCAGTTGAAGCAGAAGAGGAAACCAAGGCTGTCGGGGCCATCTGGGAGCTACCAGCAGGACCGAGGCCTTGTCCTGGAGAATCTTGAATAGGGTTCGGGCCACCAAGGGCGTGGGAGGAAACGCATAAAGGAGGCCCTGAGACCAAGATATCAGAAAGCATCCGCTGCTATCCGCAGAGGATATGGTTGCTTGGAGCAGAACTTCGGCAGTTGCTTGTTCATAGGGCTGGCAAAGAGATCCATCAAGAGGAGACCCTATTTCAGGAAGATCTTCTGAACTACTGAAGGATGCAGCTGCCACTCGTGGGGCTGCAGTATTCTGCTTAATCTGTCTGCCAGGTAGTTGTCCTGGCCTGGAAGGTACCCAGCCCTGAGGAGCATGCTGTGCTTGAGGGCAAAAGAACAAAGGTCCTGAGCTTCCCGACAAAGGATCCTGGACCCAGTTCCGCCCTGTTTGTTCACATAAAACATGACAACTTGGTTGTCTGTCTGAATTAGGACAGACTGTTGAGCCAGGGTAGGAGTGAAAGCTTTGAGTGCTAATCGAATAGCTCCGAGTTCGAGGAGATTGATCTGCTGTGCAGCTTCCCAGGGAGACCAGAGGCCCTGGGTGCACTTGCCCAGACAATGCGCTCCCCCAGCCTTGTAGGGAGGCATCTGTTGTGAGAATCACAACGTAATCTGGAATATGAAAGGGCACCCCTTTCAGCAGATTGGGTGGGTGTAGCCACCAGTTGAGGGAGTGCAGAAATGGTCTGGACACCCTTATCCTGTCTCTGAGGCTGCCAGTGGCCTGTGACCACTGAGTCCGAAGGCACCACTGTGCAGGCCTCATATGGAGTCTGGCATTGGGGGTCACATGTACTGTGGAAGCCATGTGGCCCAGAAGTCGCAGACAGAGTCTGGCGGAGACCAGGGACCTGCTGAGAAACTAATTTGCCAAGGCCATCAACCTTCGTGCTCTGTTTTCTGGCAAGAATGCCTTTGCCAGGACAGAGTCCAACCTGGCCCCTATGAACTCCAAGTTCTGGGAAGGGAGCAAAGTGGACTCCAGGCGTTGTAGAAGAGCAATGGTTCTGAGGGTGGCTTGATTGGCCTCCTGACCTGTCTGACCCCTGATGAGCCAGTCGTCCAGATAGGGGAAGACAAAGATGCCCTGATTTCTCAGGTAGGCCGCCACCACTGCTAAGCACTTTGTAAAGACTCTGGGGGCGGAGGTGAGGCCGAAAGGCAGCACTCTGTACTGATAATGGTTTCCTCCCACAATGAACCTGAGGTACTTTCTGTGGTCTGGATGAAGGAGGATGTGAGTGTACGCATCCTTTAGATCTAAGGAGCATAGCCAATCTCCCTGCTGGAGGTAGGGCAGAAGGGTTCCAAGAGTAAGGATCTTAAACTTTTTCTTCACTAGGAACTTGTTTAGGTTCCTGAGGTCCAAAATGGGACGAAGGCCACCGGTTCTTTTGGGCACCAGGAAATACCTGGAGTAGAATCCGTGACCTTGCAAGTGAGGAGGCACAGGCTCTACCGCCCTGTCCACCAACAGACCCTGAAGCTCCTGACGGAGAAGGTCTGTGTGCAGAGGAAGCCTTGGAGGCTCCCCTGGAAAATATGGGGGTGGCAGTTGGTGGAAATGGAGGGCATATCCCCTGTGGATGATGTTCAGCACCCAACTGTCCCCGGTGATAAGGGGCCACTGGTGGGCAAAGAGGGCGAGACGACCTCCTGTGCAGGGTTGGGAGAGCAGTGGAGGAGAGGCTATGCTCAAGGAGTCAAAACCCCCCCACTCTGCTGTGAGGTAGCAGGGGCCTGAGGCTTGGGGGTCCTCTGCCTACGGGGTCGATTACCCTGGCCCTTGACGTGCTGACCCTGGGGGGCAGCTTGGGCAGCCTGATATTGTGGGTACTGTTTGTAGGCAGTGCCCTTCCTCTGGTAAAAGGGCTTTTTACCCGAGCCCTTCTTTTTATGAGAAGGGGCAGAGGTCTTCCTCGACAGCCTTGTCCGGGTGAGGTGCTCTGTCTCGAACTGAGCGGCCTTCTCGGTTATGGGATTGCCAAACAGGTTTTCACCTCGTCAAGGGACATCGACCAACTTGTCCTGAACCCATGGCTCGAGGTCCGATGACTGCAGCCATGCCTGGCGTCGAGCCGCGATGCCGGCTGCTGCAACTCGGGCCGAAGCCTCGAAGCCATCGTAGGCGGCGCGGGACATGAACTTCGAGCAGTCCCGAATCCCCGAGGACAAGGACTTAAATCTCTGCAAGGGTTCCCCGGAGAGACCAGCAGAGAATCCGGCCAACTCCTTGGCCAGATCCCGCAAGTCAATGTTCCCTCTAATTTTCTGTATGCTGTGTGCGCATAAAATATCAGCTGTGCAGCTTTTGAAGGAAGGTTAAATTTTTGTGCGCCACATAACGACACTCGGAGCTATATACTTTAAAATGTGACTACACGTCAGAATACAGTACGTACACCACTTAGATTTTAATCAAATTAATTGAAAATAGACGATTACTAAATGAAGCGGGAAATTTCTAGTAATTACAATCATAACTTTTAAATTTTAAGACGTCTGTGTTGTTTTCTCTCAGAATCAGAGCCGTAATTTTTGTGCGCTCTGTTGTAAAGTATGCGCGCTCTCTCGGCGAGGTGTGTGCGCGCGCACACGTGCACAGCTTAGAGGGAACAGTGCCGCAAGTACATGCCCATGTACAGCTGGTAAGACTGGACACGGCAAGCAAGCATCGAGCCCTGAAAACACTTTCCACCGACGCCATCGAGGTTTCGGGCCTCCCCGCCAGGAGGCACCGCGGAGTGCATCTTCTGACTCTTCAGACGATGCATGGCCGATTCCACAACCATGGAATGGTGTGGTAGCTGTGCCTTTTGAAACCCAGGGCTCTTCCGGAGTCGAAAGATGGAATCGACTCGCTTGCTAAGAACTGGCGCCGAGGCCGGTGCCTCCCACATACAGAAGAGGAGCCGTTCCAGCATCGGAGGAACCGGGACAGTAAAGGCCTTCTTCGGAGGAGAGTCATACTGTAGGGCCTCGAGCTCTTCAGCTCGGCTCTTCCTTGGGATCCGCCGGAATAGCCAAGGCAGTGGCCATATCCCGGACGAACTCCGAGAACCGGGTGTCCTCCGGAGGGGACCTACTCCGGGATACAGACTGCGGTGAGTCCGAAGGGACGCACCGAGTCTTAAAGGTATCGGGAAACTCCTCTTCCTCCGTCTCCCAAGCTGACTCGTCCGAGGAAGAGTCGGGGTCCGACCCCACGGAGACCTGGAGCACCCGTCCCGACGCCAGAAGCACCGGCGTCGACGCCCTCGGTCCTGAACGGGAGGTCAAGGGAGACCGTGACCGAGGTCGACTCCGAGCCACGATGGACTCGAGTATCGGCTCGGCCTCTGGGGTCGACTTTGACGTCGATGTCCCGGTGGTCAGGGCAGATGCGCTAGACAGGCTGGCCATCAGTGCCCGCTGCTGCTCCATGAAGGCAGACATTCTGCTCTCCAAGGCTGTCATCCTGAGACTCAGCTCGGGAAACGCAGCAGCCACCGACTCGGGCCCTGGCGGTGCCGGGCCCGACGTCGGCTCCCTTGGAGGAGAGTCCACGAGGACTACGGGGCTTACGTGTCCAGCAGACTCCGGCTCCACACGAGGAACTTTGGCAGGCTTCTCCGGTTCCACAGGCCCGGGGCAACGATCGGGGGTCTTAGACCTGGCCCCTCGAGGAGCCAGGGACCTCTTCCGACGACGCCCTCGCGAGCCGCTTCTTCCTCTTGCGTTCCCGGTCAGGGGACCCTCTGTCCGAGGAGCTTCGATGGTGCTTGGGATCGGAATCCCGAGATGTCGAGGCCTCAGACGAGGTCCAGGCCCGGCCGGAGGCTGAGTCCGAGAAAAGCCTTTCCTTTTGCTGCTGTCGACTTCGTAGTGCCTTGGAAGACATTTTTCCACAGGCCCCGCATGACTTAGGATCGTGGTCGGGGCCGAGGCACCGAAGGCAGCAGTCGTGTGTGTCGGTGAGAGACATTAGTTTCTTACACCGATCACACTTCTTAAAGCCACTGGAAGCCATCGGGGGAAAAAAAGAGTCCCCGTGAGGTCAAAGGACCGGCCTTCCAGGGAAAAAGAGAAAAAAGGGAGCGAACGCCAGCCACGAAGGGCAAAAACCGAAAAAGAAGAATCAGGCTCGATACCGGTGTACCAAACCCGGCGGGAGAGGGACCGGCGTCGAACCGGTAGAAAAAAGGAGCAAAAAATTGCTAAAAATCTGATTTTAACCGGGAAAACGTGACAAACGTCCGACGGGCTTCACGGAAAAAAAGAGACTGAGGTAAGATGGCACCTTTAGGCGGGAAGGGAACCGTGAATGCGTGCCTGCATTCCCAAAGGCTTTCATAGAAAGCTGGGGAAATGCTCCACTGGGGCTTCATCGGCGCCGATGACACCCATATGTGAGGACTGACTTCCTGCTTGGTCCTGGAGAAATCTTCCTTACTCTACTTCTGGGAGCCCACAGTAAACATAGATGAAGGTCATAATGGAGAGATGCCAGAGGCACAGAAAGAAAAAAATAGGATCCGAGTTGGTGCCAAAAGAGTGACGTTTGTATGGAACCTTTTTCTAGTGAATTAAGATAACTTATCAACATAGCAATTAGCAAAACATCTAGGATCCAGACCCACCTGAGCTCCTTTATAAAACACATTTTGGCTTGATAAAGAGTGGGTTATGGTCCATCAGGACTCAGACCTGACAACTTAAGCACACAGAGAGGTTTCCACAGCACATGCAAATGATTAAGGAAGATAGTCACTTACTATTTGCCATCCCATGTCCAGCCGGCTCGTGCAATGTACTCCACAGTGGGGAAGAGTGTGGTGAAGGGCAGCACTAGCTCCTTATCCTGAGTATACACAATCTACACAAAAAATAAAAATCAGTAGCAATCAAATGGTAGTATCAGGGCAGCAAGCAATATGAACACTCACAACAATGATTGTATAAGACCCAACCTAACATCTGCACCCACCAGAGAGACTGCAACGTTCATAAAAGCCATGGAGTCATTAAGATATTGCCAGACGATCACCTCTCCAACGCACCAGCATGGTACAACCCTGGACATGGTCTTTATGCCAGTACAATTAGTGGAACAGAACAAGACCACAAAACCAACAATCACACCAGTACCTTGGTCAGACCACCATGTGATTGAATTCACCATGACCCTGAATAACCCCATCCAACGCAAAGATGATGAAAGAGCAACCAGACGGTTTAAAACATTTGACAGAGACTCATTCATAAACAAAATCACTCCACAACTTCAACAAGAATACGACACCCTTGACCTAAACACAGAAAAATGGAACACTATCATATCTAACGCAGCAACCTCCCCCTGCGAGCACAGAACCACAAACACGCAAGAGATCCAATGCCCCATAGTACTCAAATGAAATCAGAATTGCAAAGCGCACACTCAGAAGACTGGAAAGAAAATGGAGACGGAACAAATCACACAACCTCCTAACCCAATACAGAGACAAGCAACTGGAATATAATAATCTAATAAATGAGCGTAGACAGCAGCACCATACCAACCTAATTATGAAATCTACTAATAGACCAAGAGAACTCTTTAGCATCGTCCAAAAACTCACCAAGGACAACACACAACAAAGTACACACCACCTTGACCCACAAAAATATGCAGATTACATGATGTCTAAAAACACTAACCAAACATGCTCCAATATACCACAAACGATTACTTGATAAAAAGAGCATGGGAGAGCTTCAGCATACCAACGAAGCAGCAAGTAGAAGACATTATATCTGAACTAAACAACAACTTCACCAACAGACCCATGCCCAGTGGCGTGGCTCAAAGCTACAAAAAGCCAACTCTCCCATCACATTCAAAAAATTGTCAAAGAATCACTCCAACAAGGATACATGCCGCAACCTATAAAGCATGCAATGATATGACCAATACTCAAAAATAGCAATCTGAGCCCATCCGAACCAAAATCATACCGTCCCATCTCCAGCCTGCCATTCCTTTCTAAAATCATATAAAAGGCAGTGCAAAGACAACTTCAAGACCATATTGACAAACACCCCACTAGACATCCATCAGCACGGATTCAAGCCCCAACATGGCATGAAAACTCTACTCACCTCCCTCTTTGACAATCTCCTAAGAGGCATTGACAACATAAAAAACGGCTTCTTGCTAGTGTTTATGGATATTTCAGTGGCCTTTGACACTGTGTCCCACACTAAGCTACTGCATCACTTACAACAGATAGGACTATGTAAGAACACCCTGAATTGGTTCACATCATACTTGGAAGGGCGAACACAAGTCAAATGCAACCAAAAGAAATCACTATAATTCCCAGTCATGCAAGGAATACCACAAGGCTCAGCCCTATCGTCAATGCTCTTTAACATCTACATCCAGCCATATACATCATCATGCACCATAAACTACACTATCACATTTATGCTGACGACATCATGATATACGCTTCAATCAACCTACTAGCACTAAATACCACAACAATAACCAAATGCCTCGAAGACATAAATGACTGGCTCATAACCAACAACCTAACGGTCAACTATGATAAAACCGAGGCAATGTTAGTCACCAGGAACCCCACCTTCATACCTCCACAAACTATCAGCATCTTAGACAAACATATAGTAGTCAAAGAAGTTGTTAAGTATCTAGGCATCACATTGGACAGAGCGCTGAACCTGAAATCTCACATCACCAAAACCGCAAACAAGGCCTACCAACGTTTGAGGACCATCAGACAAATCAAACCAATACTCCGTCAGGACCACTTCCGCACAGTGTGCCAAGCACTCATCACACCACTGCTTGACTATGAAAACTCACTATACCAAGGCCTCCGTCAGCAGACACTACACCCACTACAAATGGTGCAAAACACCACAGCACGCATCATTACAGACACTCCAAGGACAGAACACATCACCCCTGTCTTACCGCAACTACACTGGCTCCCAATGCTGGCAAGAGCTAAATACAAAACACTCATGATCATCTTCAAAATCATTCACCAACTCTCAGCAGATGTACTCCAAGACGTTATAACAAGAGATATCAACAATAGACCAAGAAGAACCAATACCGACAACATGATTGGCACACCTGCAGGCTATCACAAAACTAAGCAAACAACTTCAAAAAGAGCTCCATCACTACTGGCGTCCACACTATGGAACTCCCTCCCAATGAGCCTGAGGGCAATGGAGGACATCACAGACTTCCACAGAGACCTCAAAACATTCTTATTTATAGTATCATATGGACATTTAGACAACAGCCCATACTCAAACAGAAACAACCACCTCCACCAACTAGGCACGCACTCATCCTACATACACACTCAAGATTAATATATATGTTATTAAACACCCTCTTGTTAAATGTTACCCTTCAATTCTACTGTCTAAATGATGTTAAGTAATTGTTCTGTCTAAATGTTGACAAATACCCTAATGTTAAATGTAACCCTCCAATTGTGATGTGAAGTGACCACCTTGATTGAAGGATAAGGTGGAATACAAATATGTCTAAATAAATAAATCCTTCCCCTGGCTCTGAAGAAACTCCACTGCAGGAAGCAGTGCTGCACCCAAGTTCTCAGCTAACAAAAAAAAAGTTCTTTCCCCAGCAACAAGTATGAACGTTTTGCATCACAGAAACAAAAATGGAAGAGAGGAGGCAGTTTGCCAGACCCATCCAGTCTTCACATTTTCTCTACATCCTGGAGCCATCTTTTGCCAAGCAGTTGCTAAACTGAGAGAATAAATAAATACTACAAACCAACTTTGATCATCAATTTTACCCTCACTTTCCTGTTCCTGAAGGCTCATTGCAGGCCTTTTTCAATTCAGGTACTATTTTCTCCTTATCACTTTCACTACAGGACCTCATTGGTTCCATAACATACTCTGCTCTCAAAGAGGAATTTTACTTAATTGATAATTTCTTTTCTGGAGTCCTGTTAGATTGGTCTGGACAAGCATGTTACATTTCCCTGCCAGTAGATGATGGAGACAGAGAATACCAGAACTTCCCAGCAATATCATCAAAGTATAAAGAGAGGTGCAACTAGAGGCACTCTTCAGTATACAGTATAAGTAACCAAACAACTAAAGAAACAGTAACACTAAAAACATTATACTCCCCAGGAAGAAAAAAAACAAAACACCACCACGGTCAACTCTGGTGGGAACAGAGCTGGAAGGCCCCCCACTAGGTCCCCCTTCAACAATGCCATCTTCTTGAAGAGCATGCTCCCTCCCCACTCCCCCAGGAGGAGAGCTGAAACAGAGAGCCAGAAAAGGAGCAGCTATAGACTTCCCCAAGAGGATCCTGGACTGGTCTAGCAGGACTAAAGGAAAGCAAAGTATCAGATAAGTAAAATTTCTCCTTCCTTATGGTGTTAGACCAGTTCAGTTAAGCAGGAAGAGCCTAAGCTTTGTCCTAGTCCAAGAAAGAGGAAGACACTACTGCTCTAAGGACTTCTGCACCAGAGGCAGAATCCCCTTTAGTGTGCACTAGTCAATAATGCTTCACAAAGGAATTCAAAGATAAGTACATGAGAAATGACATACTGGCTCAGACCAAGGTTCATCGAGGCCTGTATCCTTTTTCCAACAGTGGCCAATCCAGGTCACAAGTACCTGGCAGGTTCCCAAAGGCCACAGGTTCCACAATGCTCGTCCTATAGTAAGCGGTGGATTTCCTAGGTCCTCTTTAATAATGGTTTATGGACCTTTCCTCCAGGAAGCACGAGAAAGAAACCAAGAAATATTCTGGATATGCTTAAGCAGTGAAGAATAGTCTTTACTCCTAGAATCTGGAAGGAAAGGAGTCAAAAGATGTAACTGCTTTGTGACCTCCTCAAGAGAAAGACTCATATAAAAAATATATGAGAGAATTCTTGCAGAAAGCATAGATGTCTGGAAGGTTTGACGTCCAAAGGCATCTAGTGTCTTAGACTCACGACCTGGCGGATAAGAAGAGTGCTTTTTCTTACTCTTTACCCGCCTCATTGCCGATTCCACTACTATGGAATGATGAGGAAGTTGAGTCTTTTGAAACCCTGGAGAGGGGGGCACCTGATATAAAAGATCAGTTGCCCTGGGAGGTGTGGGTACCCTTAAAAGGTGTTTCCCACATTCCTAGAAGGAGATCCTGCAAGGAATGATGCAAAGGAAGCATTATGTTGTCCTTTGCTTTGGCAGAAACAGAGCTTTGTGCAGGATCATGTCCTGGAATAGGAATGGCAAGAGATCTTGCTATATCCAGGAGGAAACTCTGAAAAGAAGGATCCCAGACAGGAATCTCCCCTGGACAGGGTAGATCTAAAGAACTAGCCTGAGCATCCACAGAGTTATCCAAATATATAGGAATAGAAGATCCTGCAGAGTGCAGTGTGGAATGCTTAAAAGATGGTTGCTGGTACTGGCTGTCAGGAGCAGCCCCATCCTTACCACATCGTCCATGCCAGGTATCGACTCCAAGCTTGGTATAGAATGGAGTGATCCTGTTGAAAAAAGCATGGCAGGAATTGGCGACGATGCTACTGTGGGTACCGGTACCGATGCTGATACCGGTACCGATGTCAGAGTCGAACCCGACAAAGACATCGGAGCAGTCATCGGTGACAGTTCAATCGGTACCGAGGTAACCGAAAACCTCCGGCCGCTATCCTCAGTACCGAAGCACCGGTATCGATCGGTGTCGGTACCAAAATCTATTGGTACCCAGTTTTCTAGACTAGAGATCGATTCCAAACTCGGCATCGAGGGCAAAGAGCCTGATAAGCAAAGCATTGAAGGCACCGACCGTGAAGGTAATGAGGACATCGGTACCAACTTCGGTACCGTGTCTGATACCAGTGAAGGAAGGGCAACCAGTGGCAACTCAATCGGCGTCGGGGGAACCGAGAGTTGCGGATCCGAATCATCAGAACCGAGTCTTCCGTACCGTCGAGAGCCAGTACCAAGGCGAGTCGGTACCCAGTCCTCCAGACTGGAGATCGAATCCAGACTCGGCATCGAAGGAAGCGAGGCTATCGATGCACATCTGGAGGGTACGGACGTCGGTTGGAGTATCGGTGTTGGTACCGATAATGGAAAGTCAATCTGGAGGGTATCCAGCAGTCCCGAAGGTACCGAGGACGCCAGATGACGATCCCTGGTGAGGAGTGTTTCATCCAACACCAGTGCCGATGACGGGATATCGGTACCGCTCGAAGCGGATGCCACCACCGTACACGGCTTAGGTATGTTCTGTGGGGGGTGAACCCCAGGAACAACCTGAAACCCCTTATAGGCTTTGGAGACCGAAGACTCCCACCGGGGTTTTGAAGCCAGTGGGCCCTCGAGGGCAAGGCCGGAGCCGTCTACATGTTGCGCATGAGACCTACCACTCGAGGACTGGCTAGTCTTAACAGACTGTTTGTGGGTTACCTGATCCTGTGTGGACGAAGAAGGGGACGGTGCCCCGAAGTTGGAGGGCAACCGTGTATCGAGGGAGCCTCGATGTTGAAAACCTCTTTGTACCAAACTGTTGTCAGGACCCAAGCAGGTTAGACACCGACTTTGAGGGTCTAAAAATAAAGTTGTACCGCCACAGTCTGAACATTTCTTGGAGAAAGTGTCTGGCGGTTCCATGAAGGAAAAAGAAGAGGCCTAAAAGGCCTAAGAGACCTGGGACACTATGAAGAAAAAATATCCCGTGGAAAAGGAACATTTTTCAAGAAAATAAAATAAAACACCAGTGGTACCGGTGGCGTCGGGAAGACAGCCGCGACCACAAGAAAACTAAAAAATAAAAACAAGAATTTTCTGCGGTGACAGGAGAACGCCCTGCCAGCTCCGCGGAAAAACGAAAACCGAGGAGAGGCAGTCGGGAAAGGCGGGAAGGCAGCACGCAGGCGTGCTGGGATGCTTCCAAAAGCTCTTGATTGGACGCTGGGAAGCGTTCCCACGCAGACTCAGTCGGTACCGACGTACCCATATGTGAAGACTCATTCCTGCTTGTTCCTGGAGATAAAGATTTATGTGTCATCATGGATAATACACTGAAACCCTCCACCCAGTTTGCAGCGGCAGCCAAGAAAGCAAATAGAATGCTAGGAATCATAAGGAAAGGAATGGAAAATAAAACAAAGGATATTATAAAGCCTCTGTATCGTTCCATGGTATGACCACACCTTAAATATTGTGTGCAATTCTGGTTGCCTTATCTTAAAAAGGATATAGCGGAATTAAAAAAAGTACAGAGAAGAGCCACCAAAATGGTAAAGGGAACAGGAAGATACCCCCTATGAGGAGAGGCTAAAAAGGTTAGGACTCTTCAACCTGGAAAAGAGATGGCTGAGGGGAGATATGATAGAGATCTATAAATGAATGGAGTAAAACGAGTAAACGTAGATTGATTGTTTACGCCATCAAAATATAGAAAGACTAGGGGACATGCAATGAAGATACAGTGTAACCCGTTTAAAACTAATAAGAGAAAATAGTTTTTCCACTCAACGCATAATTAAACTCTGGAATTCGTTATCAGAGGATGTAGTAAAAGCTGTTAATGTAGCTGGATTTAAAAAAGGTTTGGACAAGCTCTTGGAGGAAACATCTACAAACCATTATTAAAGAGGACCCGGGAAATCCACTGCTTGTCCCAATACAAGCATTGTGGAACCTGTGTGTCTTTTGGGAAAACAGCTAGGTACTTGTGACCTACATTGGCCACTGATGGAAATAGGATACTGGGCTTGATGGACCTTCATCTGACCCAGTATGGCATATCTTATGTTCTTATAGGCTGGTCAAGTTAAACTTGGACCACACTGACACCTGAAGCCAGTGTCCGGAACCACAGGAGGGGTTCCTCGGAGAGACCAGCCGGGAACCTGGCGAGTTCCTTCGCCAGGTCCCTCAGGTACATGCCCATGTACAGCTGGTATCCCTGGATTCAGCCAATAAGCATCGAGCCTCGGTAGCACTTCCTGCCCAGGGCATCCACAGTGCAGGCCTCCCTACCCGGAAGCAACGAGGAGAGCGTCTTTTGGCTTTTGAGCTGACACATTACCGACTCCACCACCACGGAGTTGTGTGGCAGCTGTGCTTTTTGGAAGCCAGGGTTCTGGTGGACCCCCTACATCGAGTCCAGCCATCTGCTCAATATGGGCACCGACATGGAGGTCTCCCATAGGAAGAGAAGCAGCCATTCCAGGATCGGGGGAATGGGCACTGTGAGTGCCTCCTTCGGAGAGGCCTCGTACTGAGGAGTTCCTCGGTCCAAGGGTCCTCCTCAGACTTGGTGTCGAAGGCTAGTGCTTTGGGGCCATGCCCCACATGAAGACAAGGAAAGCTGTATCCTTGGGTGGAGACAGACACCAGGTCTCGGGGGAGAGAAAGGTCGGACGGCACATCCCAGTAATGATAGGTGTCTGGGGATTCCTTGTCCTCGGTCTCCCAGTCCAACTCAAAGTTAGTGGAGGTGTCAAGGGCAGTCCGGGCTCCAGGGTCAGGTCCCAAAGCCTGACAGCCCCTGTCCACTAGAGGCCCTGTGGTCAGCCACGGGCACTCATCGGGGATGACCTCAGTCTTGAGGACTGGGACGAGGATTGGGACTGGTGTCCAAGAACATCTCGTGGCTGGTGGCGCTAGAGGATCGGCTCAACGTCCAGGAAAGTCCTCGAGGTTGAGGGCCAGTAGTTGGGAGTGATGACTCAGACATGCCAGTTTTCAGAGCCCGCTGCTGGGCCATGAAAGCAGACAAACTGTGCTCCAAAGCTGCCATCCTGGTCTCGAGGCAAGATGGCTCCGCATCCTTCGGCACGGGCACCGAGGGCCTCTAGCATGGCGCCGGCTCCATTGAGGGGGAGTCCGAGGCCGGCCTCCTGATTCCAACAATTCCCGTCAGAGTATTTTGGTTGGCTGCTCCCGCTCCTTCCCCTCGGGACGGAGACTGCGAGTCCAGGGCCTGTGGGACTTGCTCACTTTCACAGATTCATCAGCTGATGCGGTCTTTGAGGGTTTCCAGCTCTTCTTGGTCTCTTCCTCAGGGGTGTTCTAGCTGGAGAATTCGTGGCCTCAGGGCACTGAGGCAGCATGATCTCCTGGGGTTCTAGAGGGGGCCCTGGAATGCGGTGTCGCCGGAGAATCTGGTACAAAGTCATTCTTGTGAAAGGAGGACTCTCGCTGCTGTTGATTGCTCTTGATGGTCTTGGTGGTCATCTTCTTGCAAAGATCACAGTCCAAGGTGTCATGGTCCGGCCCAAGGCAGTGGAGGCATGCTATAGGCACATTGGGCTCAGGTAGGGAAAAAGGTCTGACGCCAGTTGAGATAAACTAAAAAAAAAAAACCGAACAAAATGGACCCGAGAGGTGATGCCAAGGCAAGCGAGCTCAGGAGCAGGAAAGGGAACCGGTACACGACCAGATAAATATAAAAATTCAAGAGAAAAAATTAACACTTTTTCCGGGGAAAACAGACACACGTCCGATGGGCTCTGCAGAAAAAAGGAGACTGAGGAAAGATGGCACCCTTGGACAGGAAGGGGACCATGCATGTGTAGTGCATCTCCCAAAGGCTTTCTTTGAAAGCTGGAGAGAAGCTTCCATGCAGGATCTGTCGGTGCAGATGTCACCCATATTTGAAGACTGACTTCCTACTTATTTATTTATTTATTTATTTATTTAACAGTTCTTCTATACCGCTCTATTTTAGATCAGAGCGGTTTACATTCAACATCAACCATACAACACAGGAACCCTGAGTTGTATTTACAATAAACAGGAGATCAACTTGAAGTAACTGGAAGTAACTTGTCCCCAGAGAAAAGAATTCCACTGAACACTGACCAGAATCCAAGGACCCTTTGTCACTTCTTGCTACTCCATCTGTAGAGAGCATCCTCACAACCATAATGTCAATCTGCAGTAGTAAGAAAGGTGCGGTGAAGGGGAGGGTCCCAGACTATGAGCAGAGACATATGTCATGAAGACCCCTTCCGAGTGTCCAATTCTGCAGCCATTACTCAGGTTAGTGCTATTTTCCGCCCTACATAAGTCCCGGTTTTTCTGGATTACCCAGCTCTACCTCTGTGGACTTGTGCTTAGCCTGGTCCTTGCTTTTATGGCGTACATCCCAGTCCACTGGGGTTGGCGTCCTTCTCCTGCTTCTGTAGCACCTAGTGGCTCTTCAGCACGCTGCCCGTCAAACCTGATCCCATGCAGCTGCTTGAGAGCCTTGTCTCGACAACACTCTACCTTATCCAGGCCACTTTCTGTTGCTTCTACTCTGACGCTTAGCCTGGCTCTGCTTACTTGCCGTTCTCTCCAGGCTAAACCTCTGTTGGTTCAGGACCTCATTCACCAACACTCATTTGACTTGTGCTTTCTCACTGAAACTTGGCTCAAGGAAGGTGACGGCCCTGTCTTGTCCAGCTCCCTCCCCTCTGGCTACTCAGCTCTCTCATCCCCCAGGCTGGGCAGAGGGGGAGGTGGGGTGACCCTCCTTTATCGCTCCTCTGTTGTCATCAAGGAGATCTTTGCTCCTTTTGTTTCATTCTCTGAATCCCTCTTTCTCCATCTTCGGTCCTCACCCCCACTTTATTTTCTCTTACTTTACCTTCCCCCCTCCCTCGCTGTTGCACATTGGGAGGCAGCCTTACAAACCCTCTCAGAGACGGTTCCCTAACCTTATTATCTTGGGTGATTTTAATGTCCATGTAGATACTCCCCGCAGGCAAAAGGATAGGGTTTTCCTGAATCTCCTGAATGATATCTCCCTTCACCAACATGTCTCTGGCCCTACTCATATAGCAGGCCATACCAGACTTAGTTCTCACACCTCCCACACTGCAGCCTTCGATCTCTGCTCCCACTACCCATTGTATTCCATGGTCAGATCACGTTTGTGTTTCTCTCTCCGTTTCCTGCTCGCTCTCAAATACTGCTGATCTGCCAAAGCCCCAGTCTCCTCCCTGTTTGCGGCGTCGCATTACTCCTGCAACACTTAATGCCTTCCCAGCCGCTCACTCCTTTTCCTTCAGATTTTGCATTACGCTCACCCGACACCCAGGTCTCGCTCTGGAATTCCATTCTCACCAATGCCCTCGATAACTTAGCACCCCTCCACCCCGCTACCAGGCCCTACCATCTGACCAATTCTCCCTGGTACCACCCCAGATTGCGTCTCCAGTGTACCCAACTCCGGCAAGCAGAGCGTCGTTGGTCCAAATGCCCCACACCCGAGACACTCTCCCGGTTTCAAGCAACCATACTCTGATTACCACATGGCAGTACAATCTGCCAAGTGTTCTTTTTACATCACAGAAATTTCCGAGGTTGCAAATTCCTCAAGGCAGTTATTCACAATTCTGCGTAAGCTCTCCTCTATCACCCCTACTCTTAACTTACCAAGCAAAACTCCAGCTCCTCCCAAACTCTAATTATTACATACAATGCTAATAGAACAACCAAAGGAAACATTTTTAAGGCATAACATACCTCATATGCCTATGCATCTGCTACAACATGAGGGTCTAGCCCCTTAAGAAATACTTCTAACGATCCTACATCCATAAACACATAGTTAGTATTCCCCGATGTGACCAGGCATTTGCAAGGAAATTTCAAGAAAAAGGTTGCGCCAGAAGCGAGAACCCGTGATGTGGACTAAGCTTGTTTTCTTACTATTCTTGTGATAAATTATTTTGCCTGTGTATGACATTTTGTATAACCTCAATAAAAAAAAAAAAAAACACTCCAGCTCCTCAGATGCTGGCTACCTTCTTCTCAGAAAAAATTTCAAACTTACGCTCCTCCTTCTCTAGCCCCCCTCCTTCACCGTTGCTGTCCTCACCCTCTTCTCCTTCATCTCCTGTTCCTCCTGGAGAGTTGACTATCTCTGGGCAGGTGAAGCTGCCCTCTTCCCCTTCCAATCGAGCATTAGCTCATACCTGGTCTTCCTTTTGTCCTATTACTTCTGCAGAACTATTACAAGTGCTTTCTAAGTCCAGGAAGACAACCTGTCGGCTGGACCCAATCCCATCTCACTGGCTGGCCAAGCCTTCCTTACAATACCCATCATGGTCTCTATCATTAACACTAGTCTATCTTCTGGCCACTTCCCTTCCCTGTGGAAATCTACTATGGTCTATCCTCTCTTGAAACAACCTTCCCTCGACCCCTCTGTGCTTTCCCACTGGCGTCCTGTTTCGAACCTCCCTTTTTTGGCTAAAATACGGGAACGTTTTGCTTTTTCACAACTAAACTCACATGTAGAAGCCACAAATACCCTTCACCCCCGTCAAGCCAGTTTTCGACCGGGGCACAGTACAGAAACCGTCCTTCTGGCCCTCTTGAATGAAATCCACATCGCCCATGATCGGGGAGATCTTACCCTCATTGTTTCTCTCAACCTTTCTGCAGCATTTGATTTGATTGACCATCAGACTCTTCTCTCTCGCCTCTATGATTTTGGGTTACGCGGCACTGTTGGGCAGTGGTTCCGCTCTTTTCTCACAGCTCGCTCCTTTACTGTCCATTCTAACAATCAGTCCTCCTCCGCTCTCCCTCTCGCCTGTGGTGTGCCCCAGGGTTCTGTTCTCTCTCCTCTGTTATTTAATATTTTCCTCTCTCCCCTGCCTCTCTTGATCCAACAGTACCCAGTCTCGTCTTACATTTATGCTGATGACATTGTCCTCCTGGTTTCACACTTCTCCGATAAACTTGGACATCTCTCAGCTTAACCGTTGTCTCTCTCACATTGCCTCCTGGCTCTCTCAGAATTTTCTTCATTTGAATCCCTCCAAGTCCACGGCAATGTAGGTTTCCTTGGGCGGTCCTTACCCAACTGTTGCACCCCAGATTGACCTCTTTCCGATTCCTCTCGCCCCCTCTTTCCATTACTTGGGGGTAATTTTGGACTCTTCGCTCTCATTTCATAGTCACATATCCACCCTTACTCGCCATTCTTTTGCAGCTCTGCGGCAGATCAGGGCTGTCCGCGCCCTTCTCCCCTCTAGTTCACTGATCACCTTGGTTCTAGCCCTGGTCACCAGTAGACTTGACTATTGCAATGTGTTCCTAGCCAACTTACCAGCCTATCAGCTTCAACGTTTAAAGCTCATACAAAACACTGCAGCCCGTCTTATCACATTCGCCCAATGATTTGATCATGTCACTCCCATCCTTTTTCGCCTACACTGGTTGCCTCTTCGCTTCAGATTCCATTATAAATTTCTCATTCTGACACAGAGCCATTTATACATCTAATCCTCTCTACTTAGCTAATCTTATTTCTCTTCACACACTATCGCCAGCTTCGCTCATTGCATGCCAACCGCTTGTCCTTACCCTCCCCTTCTCAGGCACATTTAGAACAGACTCGTCACGCGGCCTTCTTTTTTCTCAGCCCCTCACTCTGGAATGCTCTACCAACCTCCCTCCATCTGGAACCTTCATACCCTAAGTTCAAAGAATTATTGAAAACTCACTTGTTCCAACAGGCCTTTGACCTCCCTTCTGACATCCCTCCCGGAGTATTTTTTGGTTTGTGTTTTTGTTTAGTTACGGTGTTTGATCTTGCACGGATTCTCCCTCTTTCCTATTTTTTATGGTGTTCTTTTTCCGTAATTTAGCAGCGTAGACCTTTTTACTGTAAACCGCTCTAATGTCCCGACAAGAGCGGTATATAAAATGGAAAGATAAAGATAAAGATCCTTTGATGGCAAGGTATGAAGGTTCTACTGGCCCTCCCAAATTCTTTGCACAGCGCCCACACAGGGATTCCATTGGCTAACACGACACTTGCAACAAGCCAAGCAGCATTTATTAGTGGCTGACATGTTCTGATGCTGTAAGCACTACTGACCCATGGCCAACAGTGCTATTCACACATGCAGGTAACCAACGTAGCCTGCATGCACAAGCTTTGCGTATGCCGAGTACATGTGCCACCAACAAACACAGAAACAACTGTGCGGCTCAGTCTACTCAAGTAGATAGCACGCGCATACGATCATGGAAAGTAGTAATGGTAGAAAAAGCGTAGTTACTCACCTGTAACAGGTGTTCTCTGGGGACAGCAGGAATCAGTCCTCACATATGGGTGACGTCGGTGCCGACGGAGCCCTTGGGCGGAGCAAATCCCCAGCTTTTAGAGAAAGCCTTTTGGAATTGCATCATGCATGCGCGGTCCTCTTTCCGCCCAAGGGTGCCATCTTGCTCAGTCAAATGACATAGCTAAAAAGACGGCAAAAGAATAAAAAATAATAGGACTGTAACTCCAAGGGGAGGAGGGAGGGTCATGAGGACTGATTCCTGCTGTCCCCGGAGAACACCTATTATAGGTGAGTAACTACGCTTTCTCCAGGAACAAGCAGGAAGTCAGTCCTCACATATGGGACTCCCCAGCTATAGGCTACCAAGAACCCACAGCTGAAAAATAGGCTTCCTCTACGAGAGCCGCAAGCAGCCACAATAGGAATCTAACTAATAGAGTAGCATTCCGGTAGCCTGACACAGAAGGGTAGGAGGGCAGGAGTTGCCTAGACCTTGAAAAGGTTACGGAGTACTGTCTGGCCGAAAGCACTGTCCCGTTGGGACTCCCTATCCAGGCAGTAATGGGTTGCGGAAATCTGACCCGAAGACCAGGTGGCGGCCCGGCAGATGTCTGCCAGTGGAACAGAGCAGAAATGAGCCACTGATGCTGCCATGGCCCTGACCCGATGGGCCGTGACACAACCCTCCAACGGAAGCTTGGCTGCCCTGTATGCCCAGGCAATACAGTCTGCTAACCAGGTGGACAGTGTGTGCTTGGAAACAGCCATCCCCAGCTTACTGGGGTCACAGGATACAAAGAGCTGAGAAGACCTTCTATGGCCCTGTGTGCGCTGAATATAAAAGGCTAACGCCCTCTTACAGTCCAGGGCATGCAGTACTGTCTCTGCCTGACTGGCATGTGGCCTGAGAAAGAAGGTAGACAGCATCACCTCCTGGTTGAGGTGGAACGAGGAGACCACTTTTGGAAGGAACTTGGGGTGTATGCGAAGCACCACCCGGTTCCTACAGAACCTGGTGTAAGGCCCGTCAGACACGAGGGCCTGAAGCTCACTCACCCGCCAAGCCGGTGTGAGTGCCATCAAGAAAGGTAGCACAGATGGCAAGTTGCCATCGGCTCAAATGGCCGAGTAAGCTGCCCTAAAACCACATTGAGATCCCACTTGGTCGCCAGTGGGCGAACCGAAGACTTCAGAAGAAGCAGGCCTTTCAAGAATCGAGAAACCAAGGAGTGGGCAGAGAGAGGCTTCTCTTCCACCAGGAAGTGGTTTGCTGCAAGAGCGCTAAGGTGCACCCTGACGGAGTTGGACTTGAGGCCCAAATCCGAAAGGTGGAGAAGGTACTGTAGAACCACCTCAACCTGGCAGGAGAAGGGATCCACACCCTGCCCCTCACAACACAATACAAACCTACGCCACTTCAAGGCATAGGTCCTCCTAGTCGAGGGCCTCCTTGAGGCTAGCAAGACCTCCTCAACGTCCTTTGGAAGAAGGAGAGGGGCAAGGATTACCTTCTCAGCAGCCATGCCATTAGGTTGAGGGAACTGAGGTTGGGATGCAGGACAGTGCTGCCCCTCCTGGGACAGGAGGCTTGGGGAGAACCCCAGAGAGATGGGAGCCTCCACCACTAGCTGAAGTAGAAGTGGAAATCAGGGTCACCACGGCCACCTTGGGGCTACCAGAATGACCGAGGCCTTGTCCTGGAAGATCCTGAAAAGAGTCGGCCACCAGAGGCGTCGGAGGGAACGCATACAGGAGGCCCACTGACCATGATATCATCGGCAGCCACCCTGTCTGGGTGGGGCTGCCTGGAGCAGAAGCGGGGCAAATGGTGATTGACCAGACTCACAAACAAATCCATCACTGGCTGCCCCAAGGCCTGGAAAAGCCAAAGGGCTACTCCCCGGTCCAGCTGCCACTCATGGGGCTGGAGAATCCTGCTTAATCTGTTGGCCAAGCAGTTGTCCTGGCCTAGCAGATAGATGGCTCGCAGATGCATGCTATGCCAGGCTGCAAACGAGCACAGATCCATGTTTTCCTGAAATAGGATACGGGACCCCATGCCACCCTGCTTGTTCACATAGAACATGGCCACCTGGTTGTCTGTCTGTATCAAGACAGGTTCGTGGTCCAGCACCCGCCAGAATACTCACAGAGCCAGGCATATGGCACGGAGCTTCAAGAAATTGATCTGTTGTGTTCTCTTGTTTGGGGACCAGACTCCCTGAGTACAGAACCACTGGCAATGGGCTCCCCAGCCCAGCAGGGAGGCATCCGTGGTTAGGATCCTTGTGTGCAGAGGAGTCTGGAAAGGCATCCCCGCTCCAAGTGGAGTGGCTGAAGCCACCATTCCAGGGACTGTACTAGCTGCCTGGACACTGTGATTTTGTCTCTGAGACAACCTGTGGCACCACTGAGCAGTTCGTATGTGGAAGCGGGCATCTGGTGTCACATGGACCGTGGAAGCCATGTGCCCGAGGAGGAGCTGACACTGCAGGTCTGCGACTCACCTGACGTGCCATTGCCAGAAGCCTGCTTGCCCTTTCTGCCGGCAGGTAGGCCCTTGCCTGAAGAGTGTCGAGTCTGGCCCCAATGAACTCTAGTTGTTGAGTGGGAGCAAGGCTGGACTTGGGGTAATTGATTACAAACCCCAGATGCTGGAGCACCTGGATGGTGCGAGATGTGGCCTGGTGGGTCTCTCTGGCTGAAGAGCCTCTGATGAGCCAGTCGTCTCGGTAGGGGACGACAAAGACCCCTTGGAGTCTGAGAAAGGTGGCCACCACTGCCAGGTACTTTGTGAACACCCTGGGGGCCGAGGCCAGGCCAAAGGGTAGTACCCTGTACTGGTAGTAGTTGCTCCCTACAACAAAGTGCAGATACTGCCTGTGGTCTGGGTGTATTAGGATGTGTGTATACGCATCTTTTAGGTCTAAGGAGCATAGCCAGTCTCCCTGGTGGAGGTAAGGCAGCAATATTCCAAGGGAGAGCATCTTGAACTTCTCCCTCACCAGGAACTTGTTTAAGTTGCGCAGGTCGAGGATGGGTCTGAGGCCTCCTGTTCTCTTTAGCACCAGAAAGTACCTGAAATAGAAGCCCGCCTGATCCTTGAGAAGACCCGTCAACTCCTTCAGAAGAAGGTTCCGGTGAAGATGAGACCTGAGGGGCTCTCCCAGGCAGTAAGGAGGGGGCACTTGGGCCAGGTGAAGGAGATAGCCCTCTTGGACTATCTGCAAAACCCAGGCATCGGTGGTAATGGCTGTCCATCTGTGGGCATACAGGGCAAGCCTGCCTGCCATGCTGTGAGAGTCAAAAGCCACTGCCAGGCTGGGCCGGGTCCGGGGCCTGGGGGCTTTCTGCTTATGCGGGCCATGCCCCTGTCCCTTGGCCTGCTGCCCCTGTTGGGGAGCCTGGGAGGCCTGAAAATAGGGGTAGCTTCGGTAAGCAGCACCCTTCCTCGGGTAAAAGGACTTCTTACCCGAGCCCTTCTTGGAGAGCCGTGTCCTCGTCATGTACTCTGTCTCCAATTCTGCAGCCTTGTCGGTCATGGGTTTGCCAAAGAGGTTCTCCCCTTGTCATGGGACATCGACCAATTTCCTACCCTCAAACCAAGTTCTATGTAAAAGGTCTACATCTGTTCCATGTAACATGTTTTTTGGTTCCCTGTAAACCGCCCCTGATCTCTGGAAGGGGCAGTATAGAAATGTAACAAATAAATAAAATAAATAAAAAACAAACAAACTTGTCTTGAACCCATTGCTCGAGGTCCGGCGACTGTAGCCATGCCTGGCAGCGTGCACCAATGCCCGCCGTGGCTACCCAGGCCGCTGACTCGAACCCGTCATAGGCTGCTTGAGACAAACTTCGAGCACTCACGGACTGCGGTGGACAGGCTCCTGAAGTGCTGCAAAGGCCCCTTGGAGAGACCAGCTGAGAACCCGGCGAGTTCCTTCGCCAGGTCCCTCAGGTACATGCCCATGTACAGCTGGTAGGCCTGGACCCGACAAATCAGCATTGAACCCTGGAAGTACTTCCTGCTGAGGACATCCAAGTTGTGAGCCTCCCTGCCAGGAGGCACCGAGGAGTGCGTCTTCTGGCTCTTCAGCCTGCGCATGGCCGATTCCACAACCATAGAATTGTGTGGCAGCTGCAACTTTTGAAAGCCAGGGCTCCGGCGGACTCGATACATCGAGTCGATCTGCTTGCTGATAACTGGCGCCGACGCCAGTGTCTCCCACATGCGGAGCATCAGTCGTTCCAGGATCAGAGGCACGGATACAGTAAGGGCCTCCCGAGGGAGGGGGCCTCATACTGCAGGATCTCGAGGTCGTCGGCTCAAGGATCCTCCTCAGACTCTGTGGGGAACGCCAAAGCCTTGGACATATCCCTCACGAAGTCCAAGAACCTTGTGTACTCCAGACGGGACCTTCTCCGAGGTTCGGACACCGTGGAATCGGACGGAATATCCCTGTGCCAACAGGTGTCCAGGGACTCCTCCTCCTCCGTTTCCCACCTCGATGCCTCCGAGGAGGAATCAATGGACTCCAGCATCGAGGGCCCCAGCATCAACCGCCCTGACGCCAAGAAGCTCGGTGGTGATGACCTCATCCCGAACAGGAGGCCGAGAGGAACCTCGGCCGAGGATCAACTCGAGCCCGAATGACCTCGAGGATCGACACGGCCTCCGGGGTAGACTTCAACGTCGATGGCCCGGAGGTCAGGACGGAAGAGCCGCACAGACCGGCAATCAGTGCCTGCTGCTGCTCCATGAAGGCAGAAAACTGCGCTCCAAGGCCAGCATTCTGAACTCGAGTCCAGAAGGCTCCACAGCCACCGGGTCGGGCCCGACGCTGATTCCCCTGGAGGGGAGTCCTCAACGAGGACAGTTGTTACCTGCCTCGGCTGATCCGTCTCCCGGCGAGGAACCTTTGCCGGGCGGTCCGTCTCCGAGGATCCCGGATGGCGCTCGGGGCTCTGCAACAGGCCCAAGGAGGGGCCAGGCCGTTCAAAGCATTCCAACGACGCCACCTTCAAGGACTTCTTCCTTGGGTGTTCCCGTGAGGGAGACCCCCTCTCCGAGGAATCCCGACGACGCTCGGGCTCAGAATGCTCCCCCCCGAGACGTCGAGGCCTCAGATGAGGTCCGGGCTTGCGAAGGCATCGACTCAGGAAAAATCCTATCATGCTGCTGCTGGTGGCTCTTCAAGGCCTTAAAGGACATTTTTCTACACGGACCACAGACTGTTGGGTTGTGGTCGGGCCTGAGGCACCAGAGACAGCAGTCATACGTATCGGTGAGGGACACGAGTTTTGCACACCAATCGCATTTTTTAAACCCGCTGGCAGCCATCGGGGGAAAAAGGGCCCCTGCGAGGTCGAAGACCCGGGCTGCCAGTGAAAAAGAAAAAGGGCATGAATACCAGTCACGAATGACAAAAACCAAAAAATACTAATTGGACTCAATACCAGTGTACTGAGCCAAAGGCGGGAAGAGGAACCGGTGTCGATCCAGTAAAAGAAAGAATTCTTAACAGTTTTAGGACTTTTTTCATGGGGACACTTGAACAATGTCCGGAGGGCTCCGCGGAAAAAAAGGAGACTGAGCAAGATGGCACCCTTGGGCAGGAAGAGGACCGCGCATGCGTGATGCAATTCCCAAAGGCTTTCTCTGAAAGCTGGGGATTTGCTACGCACGAGGGCTCCGTCGGCGCAGACGTCACCCATATGTGAGGACTGACTTCCTGCTTGTTTCCGGAGAACAACAAGTACGCCTGCCAAACCCGATGATTGACCCTTGCCTCAGACAATGTTGGGCCACCCCATGGCAGAAAATGAAGCAATAGAAGCAGTACTCACTCTTGGAGAGCCCAAGACAATCTTAATAGTCTAGGCTACAGACCATCCCCTGTGATCAAGTCTTCTGGCACAAAACCACCTTTTGGGAAAATCTTCTCTTTTCAATCAAGCTGTCGTGAGGGCAGGGACTGTGGGGAAGGTTGAAGCACTTGAAGTTGTGTGAAAACAAGAGCCTTCATCAGATCAAATCCAGATTTTTCAACCAGTCTACAATCCTGACCGGGAGCAGATCCTTCTCTCCCCCACCCCCCATCCCCTTGCAGGATTATTCCAACAGGTATCCAAGATATCCCTGAAAACAATCCACTGTCATGCTCTACTTGGAAGACCTTTTTAAAAACAGCTGTCCGGGAACTATTTTGAAATAGAACTGAATCAGAAAATGGAAATTACAATAACCTGGTAATTGTAGTTCCTGGAGGGTCCAGTTTAGTCCTCCACAATCGGGTAGACTGGAGACTGGACCAATCAAGTCTTCTGTAGTATATATGCAGACGGAGCTCTCAGAAGCCCCCAGTGTACTAGTAAAGCGTAGTTACTCACCTGTAACAGGTGTTCTCCAGGAGCAGCAGGAATCAGTCCTCACATATGGGTGACGTCGGCGCCGACGGAGCCCTCGCGGAGCAATTTTCCCCAGCTTTCAAAGAAAGCCTTTGGGAATTGCAGCGCGCATGCAATGCGGTCCTCTTCCCGCCCAAGGGTGCCATCTTAGCCAGTCAGATGACATAGCTAAAAAACAGCATAAAAATTTGCAAAAAAACTAAAGCAGATGATTGCAACTCCACGGGGAGGAGGGAGGGTTGTGAGGACTGATTCCTGCTGCTCCTGGAGAACACCTGTTACAGGTGAGTAACTACGCTTTCTCCAGGACCAAGCAGGAAGTCAGTCCTCACATATGGGACTCCCAAGCTTAAGGCTACCGGAGACCCTAAGCATAAAAATGAGCTCCCTCAAGCTCAGCAGCACAGAAGGAAGGAATCTTCACAGAATTATTACCCACCGGTAGCCCAACATCCGGGATGGAGGGTAGGAGTTGCTCAAACCTCAAAGAGATTTCGGAGTACTGCCTGTCCGAAAGCACTGTCCCTGCGGGACTCCCTCTCGAGGCAGTAATGGACCGCAAAAGTCTGGCTCGAAGACCAAGTAGCGGCCCGGCAGATGTCTGCCAATGGAACAGAGCGGAGGTAAGCCACTGACGTAGCCTTCGCCCGAACACAATGAGCCGTGACCCGATTTTCTAACGAGAGTCCGGCTGCTCCATAAGCCCAAGCGATACAGTCAGCAACCCAGATGGACAGAGTGCGCTTGGAGACAGGGAGCCCCAATTTATTGGGGTCAAAAGACACGAAGAGCTGAGCAGCTTTGAGGTGCTCCCGCGTACGGTCAAGGTAGAAGTTCAACGCCCTTCTACAGTCCAGGGTATGCAGGACCATTTCAGCTCGGCTGGAGTGTGGCCTGGGAAAGAAGGTCGGAAGTACCACCTCCTGATTGATGTGAAAAGGGGAGACCACTTTTGGAAGAAATTTAGGGTGAGTCCGTAGGACTACCCTATTTTTGTAGAACCGAGTGTAAGGGGGATCAGACACGAGGGCCTGTAGTTCACTTACGCGTCTAGCGGAAGTGAGGGCTATCAGGAATAAGGTTTTCCAAGAAAGAAAACGGAGAGGACAGGTAGCCATAGGTTCAAAAGGCGGACAGGTGATCCGCTGCAAAACCACATTCAGATCCCAGTCAGGCGCTGGCGGGCGCAGAGGTGGTTTAAGGAGAAGGAGACCTCGGAGAAACCTGGCCACGAGAGGGTCGTTGGAAAGAGGTCTGCCGTCCACCGGCACATGATGTGCTGAAAGAGCACCGAGGTGAACCTTGACGGAGTTGGACTTAAGTCCAAGATTAGAGAGGTAGAGCAAGTACTGCAAGACCACCGACACCGAGCAGGAGAAGGGATCCAGAGACTGCTGGGTACACCAAACGGAAAAACGACGCCATTTAAGGGCGTAGCATTTGCGGGTAGAAGGTCACCGGGAAGCTAGGACGACCTCTTCCACTTCTGCCGGCAGTAGAAGGGGAGCAAGGACTACCCTTTCAGCAGCCAGGCCATCAGATGTAGAGATCTGAGGTTGGGGTGTAGCAGGGACCCGTGATCCTGTGTTAGGAGATCTGGTTGAAATCCCAGAGGGAATGGAGCCTCCACCGCCAGTTGCAGCAGGAGTGGAAACCACGGCTGTCTGGGCCACCGAGGAGCTATCAGGATCATGGAAGCTTTGTCTCGGAGAACCTTGAAAAGAGTTCGAGAGATTAGCGGTATGGGAGGAAAGGCATACAGAAGGCTTTTCGACCATGAGAGCAGAAAAGCATCCGCCGCTATTCGGAGGGGATGCGGCTGCCGAGAGCAGAAACGAGGGAGTTGCCGGTTGATAGGACTGGCAAAAAGATCCAGCGTGGGGAGGCCCCACTTCATAAAAAGTTTCTGAACTACCAAGGGATCCAGGCGCCACTCGTGCGGCTGGAGGATTCTGCTGAGTTTGTCCGCCAGGCAATTTTCTTGGCCTGGGAGATAAACTGCCTGGAGAACGCCGTGGTTGACGGCCCAAGAGCAGAGCCTCTGCGCTTCTCGGCAGAGAAGGAAGGAGCCCGTGCCTCCCTGTTTGTTCACGTAGAACATGGCAACTTGATTGTCCGTCTGGACAAGGATGGACCGGCGAGAAGTCAGGTGGGAGAAAGCCTTGAGAGCCAGACGGATTGCTCTGAGCTCCAGGAAGTTGATCTGCTGCGCAGACTCCCACGCGGTCCAAAGACCTTGAGTACATGCTCCTTGGCAATGTGCTCCCCATCCCAGGAGAGAAGCATCGGTCGTCAGTACTTGAGCAGGCGGAGGAGATTGAAAAGGCATTCCGAGTACTAGGTTGGGCTGATGAAGCCACCACTGCAGAGAAGAGGCCAGCGGATCGGAGATCTGCACTAAGTCGGCGAGGCCGCCCGTGGCCTGTTGCCACTGCTTGCGAAGGCACCACTGAGCAGGCCGCATATTCAGGCAGGCGTTGGGGGTCACGTGGACGGTGGAAGCCATATGGCCGAGTAGTCTCAGAAAGCGCCTGGCGGAGACCAGGGACTGGCTGCGAAAACGGCTGGCTAGGTCCATGAGCCGCTGAGCTCTGTCGAGAGGCAGGAAAGCTCGCGCCTGAAGAGTGTGCAATCTTGCGCCGATGAACTCGAGATCTTGCAAGGGGAGCAAAGTGGACTTTGCGAAGTTTACGACAAAGCCCAAGTACTGGAGAAGAGTCACAGTGCGTTGCGTGGCTTGTGTGACTTCTTGAGAGGACGATGCTCTGATGAGCCAATCGTCTAGGTAAGGAAAGACATAGAGGCCCTGAAGCCGGAGATAAGCCGCTACCACCGCGAGACATTTTGTGAAGACTCGTGGTGTGGAGGATAGGCCAAAGGGCAGTACTCTGTACTGGTAATGATTTCCTGCCACCACAAACCTTAGGTATTGGCGGTGGCTTGGGTGGATGAGGATGTGCGTGTAGGCATCCTTTAGATCCAAGGAGCATAGCCAATCTCCCTGCTGGAGGTAGGGCAGAAGGATTCCAAGGGTAAGCATCTTCAACTTCTCTCGCACGAGGAACTTGTTGAGGTTGCGCAAGTCCAGGATGGGTCGGAGGCCTCCTGTTCTTTTTGGTATTAGGAAATACCTGGAATAAAAGCCTTGACCTCTCAGGTGGTGGGGCACCGGTTCCACAGCCTGTTCCTGAAGAAGACTTGCTAACTCCTGAAGGAGTAAGTCCCTATGCAGAGGGAGTCGTGGAGGCTCTCCCGGAAAATAGGAGGGAGGGACCTGGTGGAAGTGGAGAAGATAGCCTTCTCGCACAACATGAAGCACCCAGGCATCTGATGTGATGTTGGACCACCTGTGGGCAAAGTGGACCAGCCGGCCTCCTGTGCTGGGAGAAACCAGCTGAGGGGGAGAGGCTATGCCGATGAAGTCAAAAACCCCCACCCTGCTGAGCAGGGGCCGATGATGCAGGCTTGGGGGCTTGCTGCCTACGGGACCCGTTACCCCGTCCCTTGGCCTGCTGACCCTGTTGGGGAGCTGAGGAGGCCTGATACTGAGGGTAGTGTTTATAGGCAGCCGCCTTCCTCGGGTAAAAGGACTTTTTTCCCGAGCCCTTCTTCTTTTGGGAAGGGGCAGAGGTCTTTCTAGAGAGCCTTGTTCTGGTGAGAGTCTCCGTCTCGATTTGCGCAGCCTTCTCAGCCATGGGCTTGCCAAATAGGTTCTCACCTCGGCAGGGGACATCGACCAACTTGTCCTGCACCCAGGGTTCAAGGTCAGACGACTGAAGCCAAGCCTGTCGGCGGGCACCGATGCCGGCTGCGGCCACTCGAGCCGATGCTTCAAAGCCATCATAGGCTGCTCGAGAAATGAATTTGGAGCATTCTCGAATTCCAGTGGACAAGGCTAGGAACCTCCGCAAAGGTTCCTCGGAAAGTCCAGCAGAGAATCCGGCTATCTCCTTAGCCAGGTCTCTAAGGTACATGCCTATGTAGAGCTGGTAGGTCTGGACCCGACAAGCAAGCATAGAGCCTTGGAAACACTTCTTACCGAGGCCATCCAGGTTGCGGGCCTCCCTGCCAGGAGGCACCGAGGAGTGCATCTTCTGGCTCTTGAGCCGATGCATGGCCGATTCCACCACCATGGAATGGTGCGGTAGCTGTGCTTTTTGGAAGCCCGGGCTCTTGCGGACTCGATAGATGGAATCGACCCGCTTGCTTAATACCGGCGACGATGCCGGACTCTCCCACATGCGGAAGAGTAGTCGTTCCAGCATGGGAGGAACCGGTACAGTAAAGTGCTCCTTCGCTGGAGAGTCATACTGGAGGGCGTCGAGCTCCTCGGCTCGAGGCTCCTCCTCGGGATCCGCAGGGAAGGCCAAAGCCTTGGCCATATCCCTGACGAAGTCCGAGAACCGGGCATCCTCCGGGGGGGGACTGCTTCCGAGGTTCGGACTCAGGGGAGTCCGAGGGGACACACCGAGTCCGAAAGGAATCAGGTGACTCTTCCACTTCAGATTCCCAGGCCGACTCCGAGGAGGAATCGGTGGGGTCGGTTCGGGCGGGCGTAGGCGTCGGCCGCCCCGACGCCGAGGGAGTCGGCGTCGACGACATCGGTCCCGAACGGGAGGCCGAGGGAGACCTCGACCGAGGATCGACTCGAGCCCGCATGGACTCGAGGATCGGCTCGGTCTCTGGGGTCGACTTAGACGTCGACGTCCCAGCGGCCAGGGCAGAGGCGCCAGCGAGGCTAGCGATCAGTGCCCGCTGCTTGTCCATGAAGGCAGCCAGGCTGCTCTCCAAGGCCGTCAACCTGAGTCCGACCTCAGGTGACCCAGCAGCCCCCGACCCGGGCCCTGACGGCGTCGGACCCCTCGGAGGCGAGTCCAGGAGGAGTACAGGACTTACCCGAGCAGGCAATTCCGATTCCAGACGATGTCGCTTCGTGAGACGTTCCTGCTCCAAAGACCCGGGACGGCTATCGGGGCTATGCGACCTGGCCCTCGCGGAACCAGGAGCGTCCACCGACGCCGCCCTCGCGGGTTTCGCCTTCCGATGATGATCCCCGGAGGGAGAACCTCTGTCGGAGGAACTCCGGCGATGCTCAGAGCTGGAGCCTCTGGACGCCGAGGCCTCCGACGAGGTCCGGGTACGGGTGGGATCTGCGAAGATTCTTTCCCGCTGATGCCGCCGACTCCGTAAAGCTTTGGAGGACATTTTGCTGCAGGCCCCACAGATCAGTTCCTCGTGATCTGGGCCGAGGCAGCGGAGGCAATGATCGTGTGTGTCAGTGAGAGACATATTTCTGTCACACTGAACACACCTTTTGAAGCCACTGGCAGCCATCGGGGGAAAAAGGGCCCCTGCAAGGTCAAAGGACCGGGCTGCCAGCAAAAAACCGAAAAACGAAACTGACAAGAAAAATCAGAAAAACCGAAAAATAAGAGAAGGACTCGCAACGGCGTCGCGAGTCCGGGCAGGAAAGAGACCGGCGTCGAACCGAAGAAAAAATAGAAAATAAATGAAGAAAAATCAACTTTTTCTGCGGGGACTGGAAGACCACGTCTGTAGGGCTCCGCAGAAAAAAGAAGACTGGCTAAGATGGCATCCTTGGGCGGGAAGGGGACCGCGCATGCACGCTGCAATTCCCAAAGGCTTTCTTTGAAAGCTGGGGAAAATTGCTCCGCGAGGGCTCCGTCGGCGCCGACGTCACCCATATGTGAGGACTGACTTCCTGCTTGGTCCTGGAGAACAAAGCATACTTAACGAAGCAACACATTAGATTAATATACAAAATGACATAATTAAAGAACAATTTGTACCCCCCAATAAATATCCAACCCCCTCCCCAAACGAGGAAATCAGAACACTGCATTGCGCCGGTACCGACGCCCCGGTAATCAAAACACAGCTCACCATCAGAAATCTCAGGAGCTGACTGAACACCTGAGAAAAGGAAGAGCCATAGCAAAAAACGCGGCTGTAAAGAAAAAAGGTCCGAACGGAAAAGAGGAACCGTCTTATGATCAACCGTTCGGAAAAGCGCGCCGCATTATTATAGCAGATAGTCGGGAGGGAAGGAGGACTAAACTGGACCCTCCAGGAACTACAATTACCAGGTTAGTGTAATTTCCATTTCCTGTTCGGTAATCCAGTTTAGTCCTCCACAATCGGGATGTAACAGAGCAGTCAAGACCGGGCGGGACCTTGCCATCCGGCACGCAGAACCGCCGAACCAAAACAGGAATCCCGAGCCGCTGACACATCTAAGCGATAGTGTTTACTGAAAGCATGCAGACGACGACCAAGTGGCCGCCTTACAGATATCTGCTGGCGGAACTAGGCTATACTCCGCCCAAGAGGTCGCCTGAGCCCTAGTGGAATGAGCCCGTAGCCCCTCCGGAACAGACCGCTGCTGCAACAGATACGCAGACGCGATCGCTTCCTTGAGCCATCTTGCAATGGAGGCTTTAGCCGCCGCTTCCCCTTTACGCGCACCCCCGAAGAGCACGAAAAGACGGTCAGTTTTCCGAAAAGTCTCGGTAGCCATCAGATAACGATGAAGCGTACGACCCACATCGAGCCGGTGAAGACCTTTGTCCGCCGAACCGACAGAGTGCGAAGAAAGCACCGGAAGGAACACTGCCTGATTCATGTGAAAAGGAGACACTACCTTTGGCAAAAAGGAAGGGACCGGACGGAGGACGATCCGAACCGCGGAAAAAGACAAAAAAGGTTCTCGGCAGGACAATGCATGCAGATCAGAAATGCGCCGTGCCGAACAGATGGCAACAAGAAAAAATGTCTTCAGCGTGAGATCTTTCAGGGACGCCCTACTCAGGGGCTCAAAAGGTTCACGAACCAGGGCCCGCAGCACTAAATTCAAGTCCCACGGAGGAACGAAAATCCTGCGGGAGGGCCGCAAATGAAAAACAGCCGTAAGGAAACGACGTACATCCGGATGAGCCCCGAGAAGACGGCCCAAAACCTTGCCTCGATAACACGAGATAGCCGCCAACTGGACTTTCAGGGAACTAGCCGCAAGGCCCTTATCGAAACCATCCTGAAGAAAACTTAAAACGACGGGCACGGAAAACCGTCGCCGCCCGGACTCCCCGCCGGGAGCACCAGTCCTCAAAGATCCTCCAAATCCGAACGTAAGTAAGAGAAGTGGACGTTTTCCTCGCCCGCAGAAGGGTAGAAATCACCGCGGGGGAGTAGCCCTTCTTTTTCAGCCGAGCCCTCTCAATGGCCAAACCGTAAGCGAGAATCGATCCACTTGGGGCATCTGCAAGGGACCCTGAAGAAGAAGATCCGGCAGCGCGGGCAGGAGCCATGGAACGCCGTCGCGCAGCCGGACCAGATCGGCATACCAGGGCCTCCGGGGCCAATCCGGGGCCACCAGTAACACTCGACCCCGATGGCTCTCGATGCGTTGCACGACCCGGCCGATCAGAGCCCACGGAGGAAAGACATAAAGAAGACCGGACGTTGGCCACGGCTGAATGAGAGCGTCGATCCCCTCGGACATGCGCTCCCTTCGTCTGCTGAAGAAGCGCCCTGTCTTGGCCGATTGAAAAGTCGCCATGAGATCCATGATGGGCGGACCCCACCGCCGGACTATTTGCGCGTAAACCTGTGGGTTGAGCTCCCACTCTCCGGGGTCTACCCGCACTCTGCTGAGAAAATCGGCCTGGACATTGTCTGCGCCTGCAATGTGTGCTGCCGAGATTGCCGGAAGACGAGTCTGCACCCAATTGAACAAGGCCGTCGCTTCTGCTTCCAAGGACACGCTGCCGGTGCCCCCTTGGCGATTGATGTAAGCTACTGTGGTCGCATTGTCCAACAGGACTCGCACCGGTCGGCCAATGACTAGAGTCTCCAGGGCCAACAGGGCTAGCTGTACTGCCCGTAATTCGAGACGGTTGATCGACCAAGAAGCCTCCCGGGGAGACCATTCCCCCTGAGCGAAGCGGGTCTCGCAGTGAGCCCCCCAGCCGGTTAAGCTCGCATCCGTTGTGAACGGAACCCAAAGTGGAGGCTCCAAGGGAATCCCCCGCGTCAGGTTCTCGGAGGAGAGCCACCACCGTAGTGATCGGCGAACCGCCCTTGGGCAAGGCAATCTCTTGTTCAATGAGTCGAACTGGTTGGACCAACGGCGCAGAAGAGCACTCTGCAGCGGACGTATGTGGAAGCGCGCCCAAGGCACCACCTCCAAGGTCGCTGCCATCGTTCCGAGGAGCCGCAGGTACCACCACGCCGACGGAGCGGGCATCCCTCGGAAGAGTCGGACAAGAGCCCGCAACGCCAGAAAGCGGCGCTCCGGAAGGCACACCAAGCCCCATGCTGTGTCGAAGCGAACCCCCAGGTACTCGAGATCCTGCGTTGGACACAGACAACTCTTGCATTCGTTCACCACCCAGCCGAGGGACCGCAGCAGAGCCACCACCCTGCTCGTGACTTGCCCACACTCCCGACTGGACTTTGCTCGAATCAACCAGTCGTCGAGATACGGATGGACCAGGATGCCCTCCTTGCGCAAGGCCGCCGCGACGACAACCATTACCTTTGTGAAGGTGCGGGGAGCCGTGGCGAGTCCGAACGGCATGGCCCGGAATTGGAAGTGGCCCCACGGAAGCGCGAAGCGGAGAAACCGTTGATGAGAGGGTCGGATGGGAATGTGTAAATAGGCCTCGGTGAGATCGAGGGACGTCAAAAACTCCCCCTGACGCACTGCTACGATGACTGACCGCAGGGTCTCCATATGGAAGTGCGGCACTCTGAGAGCGCGATTCACGCCTTTGAGATCCAAGATCGGACGAAGAGAGCCGCCCTTTTTGGGAACCACAAAATAGATGGAGTAGCGACCTGCGCCTCTTTCCAAAGGAGGAACCGGAACCACTGCCCCCAGTGAAAGCAGCCGATCCAGGGTCACGCGGATGTCCCGCGTCCTTTGAGCTCCCTTGCTGGGTGACAGAACAAAGGAATCTAGAAGTGGGTACGCAAACTCCAGGGCATAACCTTCTTCTATAATCTGCAGCACCCACCGATCTGACGTAATTTGGGCCCAAGAAGGAAGAAAGTCGTGCAAACAACCCCCGATAACCGGGCCTCCCTCTAGAGCCCGCCTCGTTTCATTGTGGCTTGCGATTAAAGGAAGAGGCCGAGGAAGAGGCGGCTCCGGAGAAGCCTCTTCCCGCTCCCCTGAAACCACGAAATCCTTGATGACGGGTTCCAAAACGACCGCGCTGCGATGTCCACAGTCGGGAGGAACGAAACCTGCGAAAATCCCGAAACTGACCGCGTGCCGAGGTGGACGATCTATTGAGCTTAGGCTTATCTTCCGGAAGCCATCCACCCTTAGACTCACCGAGATCCTTCACCAACTTATCGAGAGCCTCACCAAATAATCTGCCCTTAAAGGGCAGCTTACTGAGGCGAGACTTGGAAGAACCGTCAGCCGCCCAGTTGCGCAACCAGATGGACCGGCGCGCCGCTACCACGGAGGCCATACTATTCGCTAAGGAGCGGATTAAATCATAAAACAGATCCGCCAAGTAGGCCGATCCCGACTCCATGCGGGTAACATCCAGCAGACCCTGCTGGTCTAGACCGGAACCCGAGCGCAGATGCTGTGACCACCGCAAACAAGCCCGAGCTACCCACGCCCCACAAATAGAGGCTTGCAAAGACAAGGCATTGGTGTCGAAGGCTTGCTTCAACAAATTATCAACCTTCTTGTCCTGAACATCCTTCAGGGCCGCAGCCCCTTCAACCGGGATGGTGGTTTTCTTGGTCACTGCCGAAACTGCAGCATCCACTCGTGGAGACTTAAACAAGTCCCTGTCCTTGTCGGCAAGGGGGTAAAGATGATTCATGGTCCGAATCCCTTTCAAACCGGATTCCGGCTGCTCCCACTCCGCATGGATCATCTGCTCAACCACGCGGTGCATGGGGAAAACTACCTGGGCATCCCTGACCGCCTGAATGAGAGGATCCTCAAGACCCTCCTCCTCCAGGGGCCGCACCGCAGATAGGTTAAGCGCTTGCAGAGACTCCGTGACCAAAGGGATCAGCTCGTCCCTTCGAAACACCCGAATGATCCGAGCCTGATCTTCCGGCTCAGGGATCTCCCCGTCCTCTAACTCCTCAGCCTCAGTCTCAGGATCAGCCTCCGCGTCGGAACCCGGGAGACAAAGAGTGACCTGATCCTGGTCCACCAACTTGAGCCGCTTAACCACGGGCTGAGAAGACCGCTGAACCTCCCCTGCGGGTCCTGAGGGGAGAGAGGCGGGCCAAGCCTCCGGCAACTGACCGGACCGGCTCAAGCGGAAAGCCTGATGCATGAGGAGAACGAAATCAGGGGAAAAGTCCATAGGCGGCGCTACTATAGCCGCATGTTGGAGCTCAGGTACCGAATCATTGGACGGTGGGACCGATCCAGAAGGGGGGACGCTCGTTGAAGGGACACTGTCCCCCAAAAGAGAGGTGTCCCCGGGGATAAGCTGTTCCTTAACTTCAAGAGGACGCTCCAGGTCTGAAGAAACTGAAGCACAGCCCCTGCAGATGCCAGAGTCAGTCACTGCACCTCTGCGGGACCCACAAATCATGCATTGGGGTTTGGCAGCCATGCTAAGGCAACCTCTGCTCAGCGGGAAAGAAGGGAACAGAAACAGGGAAGCCCACACCAAAGGGACCAACCCTATGCAAATCAGTACAGACTTAAATTTAAAACGTTTTTTTTTTTGTTTTTTGTTTTTTGTTTTTTTTACAGAAAATAAAACACTCCCCAGAATCCCAGGGGTGCCCTGAGCAAAATCGCCAGCATAAGAAACCCCAAAAATGCCAGGGGAACCCGTGCACAAGTGTTAAAAAATGCCCCTAAAAAGCACTCTTTAGAAATTCAAAATGGCCGCCGCACTTTTTCACCCGCGGTAAAAAACGGCGCAAAAATACAAAGGCAACCAAATAACATGGAAAAGAAAGAAAACGACCCTCAAATACAGGGCAAGCGAAAAAATTCAGGAAAAAATGCAAATCGTGAGGCAGGGGAACTGACAGACCCTCTGACAAAGCAAACAGGAGGGAGCAGCAGTGCCCGAGAAAGGTAAGGAAATGAAAACTCCTACCAGCTCAGGAAACAGCCAGGAACTCAGCCAGCTTCTCCAGGTAACAGAAAATGCTGTAGCAGGTATGGCTCGTCACCGTACAGCCTAGGGGAGAGCTCAACCCAGGCTTCAGAAATCCCCAGGCAGGAAGGCAGGAGCCCAATGCAGGTCTGGCTTCCCCCAGGATGTCCCCTGTGGTAATGGATTTTTTTTTTTTTTTTTTTAAAGATACAGCTACCTAGCAAAGAAATGGTAAATAAAGGACCAAAAACAAAACCCCAAAAGAACTAACTAACTAGTGTTGCTCCTTCAAGTGTCACTTAGTGTGCCCAGAAAGGGCACAGCAGTCCTCAAGCTGCAAGGAGACTGGACACACTGGGGGCTTCTGGGAGCTCCGTCTGCATATATACTACAGAAGACTTGATTGGTCCAGTCTCCAGGCTGCAGGAGGAGGGGCACTACCCGATTGTGGAGGACTAAACTGGATTACCGAACAGGAACAGCATCCACGATCTGCGAGAGGCAGAGATATTGAAATGTTCCCTTAGCTTCATCAGCATTAGCAGCAGTGATGTCACTGAAATTTTCTAGTTCTTTGTCCGAATCCACATCTGCTGGTAGCTGAATAAAACCCATTTGTCTGGACTGGTCTAGCAGGATGATCTGGAATAACGTTTTTTTTCCCACCTTAGCACTGCTTGCCACACTCGTAAATGCCATGTGCTTCAGCAGGGGCTCCATAGGCCATGCCAGGGAAGCATGCTCCTAGGGGGCTTCCTGGGATGATGTAGATCTGCAGCACAAATCACACACATCTGCCCTGCAGTATCTGCAGCAAGCTGGCCCCTGCAGGCCACATAGCAGCAGCCACAGTCCAGGATGACTATGCAAACCACAAATACAGCACCACAATGGAGCCCCAACAGTCCTCCCAAGTCTTGGCTCCCAGTTGACACTTTCTCCCACAGCCGAGAATCAATCACAAAGCTCCAACAGCCCGGTAAACACAGACTGTCTTTTTCTTTCTCAATTAAAAAAAACCCCAAAACAAACACTTTTAAGCCAGTCCCAAACAGATTAGGCGACAGAAAGGAAAGAAACTATGGGGCAAAGTGCTAGGAAGCCCCACTTATACTGAACATACTAGGGTGGACATCACCTGGAGGGGCAACCAGATGCTATAAGGTCCTCTGAGAGGCTAACACCCACAAACTGCCCAGTCAACCAGCACGACAGCTAAAGCTGTGCTATGAGAACTAGCATGACCCCATTTCAACAGAGAAGGTGACCAGCAGGCCGGCACCCTGGGAGTCCACAGATTCAGTTTGACTGGGGAAAACAGCCTGCAGACCATGGCCCAAAGAGTCCACCATTTAAGATTCTACTACACCAGTCCAGCAACTGCCATCTGCTGGAGACAGAAAAACTGAATAATGCCTCTAGCTGGATCTCGCCCTATATCGGTGATGTCACTAGAAAGCTCTGGTATTCTCTGTCTCTATCATCTGCTGACAGTGGAACAAAACTCAATTGTCTGGACTGGGCCTATCAAGATAAGGAAGTTACATTTAAGTCTTCAGCTCCCTAGGCCCCATTATAGGGCTGTTCACTCACCATCCCCTGGCTATCCTCTTGAAGTTCTGCTAGTTTTAAGGTGATCTTAGGATTCTTGCTACCTGCAGAGTAAAGAACAAAAAGAGAATGAGCAAGACACTGCACATATATGAAGGGTGAAGAAGTGTAAAGGCAGAAGTGTCTACAGGAATAGTCATTGACCTTAACAGACATGATTGGGCTTACTGCCAGTCCATCCAACATCCTGGGCAGACTTGGATTGGAGGTGATTGGAAAGGGAGGGAAGAGGTCCCCCCCCCAATATTCCTGCCAACATGCATGGGGGAGGGGGTGGGGTCCACCTCTAATAAAACAAATACCTAGGTCTTGCTATGGTGACCAGTCCAGTGAGTTGCATCAGTTCTGAGAAGGTCTTACTACTATTTTAATAGCATTAGTGACCGGAAGTGCTGACATCTTGCATATCAAGGTGGGAATTTGATAAAGTCTGATAGACATTGCTCTTATTTTATGACCCAGTACATACAGATGATGGACCAGAAATAGGGCCACTGGAAGGTGAGATGGGCAACCATCTGAGGTGTCAGGCCAGGGCGCACCAAGGCATCTTATCAGGGTTGGGATGTCGGCACTTCAAGTCACTAACGCTTAAAAAAAAAAAATAAATTACACATACACACACACACAAAAATATGATGAAGTATTATTTTCCACACAAGGAACACATCTTTTGAAGTCTAATACACTACTACTACTGAGCATTTGTATAGCGCTACAAGTCGTACGCAGCGCTGCACGGACAAATAAGAGACAGTCCCTGCTCATCAGAGCTTACAATCTAGTCAAGACAAACACTGAAGGTGTAGGCAGGGATAAAACAAGGGAAGGAAAAAGGAGATCCGGAGAGTCAAGATCCAAAAGCAGCAGCGAAGAGGTGAGTTTTCAGCCTGGATTTGAAGAGGGTTAGGGAAGGTGCCTGGCGTACAGACACAGGTAGTTTGTTCCAGGTGTACGATGCAGCAAGATGAAAGGAGCGAAGTTTGGAGTTAGCAGTAGAAGAGAAGGGCACAGATAGGAGCAGTTTGCTGGAAGAGCGGAGTTCCCGAAAGGGGTTGTAAGGAGAGATAAGAGAAGAAAGGTAGTGAGGAGCCGCAGAGTGAATGCATTTATAGGTCAGCAGGAGAAGTTTGAACTGGATGCGGAAACGGATAGGGAGCCAATGAAGTGACTTGAGAAGTAATATGGGCATGAAGAGGCTGGCAGAAGATTAGCCACGCAGCAGAATATAACCAGTAGAAACTGGAAAATAAATATTTTTTCCAGCAGAAAATGAGTTTGCTTTATTTTTGACTCCTAGGGGCTAGATTTAAATCCATGGAGCTAGCTTGCAGGCATGCAAACCAATTTTCACAAGGAAACTTCTTGGATATTTCCCTAAGAAAATTCAAGGCTGAACGTGTTATCAGTACTTTCCTATCTGCACACTTTACATCTGACCAGTAGCAGATGCAAGGGTGGCAATGCAAACCATACACAGGGATTTTAACATGAAATCACTGTGTGCTGTCTGCTAGCATCATCCTTCCTTCACCTTGTCCCCACCCTTTTGCAGCTTGAGCATGACAGTCATTTTCAACTGAAGATTTTGTCTAGTAACTGCTTAGTCACCCAGCTAAAATAGTTTGAAAAAGTGTGCTCTCCATGGTGTATCCCTACAACAGCTTACTAATTCATCAGTGTGAAATGGCACATCATACTGAAGATCTCTAGATCATGGTCATATTTATAATGGCCATGTCTCCAAGCTGAATATGGAGTTCAGAAATTTTCTTTAAAAGGTAACATTTTACTTACCAGATAATGTCCATTCCTCGAATCCTGCTAGACCAGGCCAGACAAGTGGGTTGTGTCCCCTACCAGCAGATGTGGAGACAAACATTCCAGAAGCTTATGATATCATCTTGCATGAACAGCCAGAACCCCTAGGGGCATATTTCAGTCTCCTCAAAGGACAGTCCCTCCAAAATAATACCTGCAGCTCAGAGATGTCTTGATGAACAGATCGCAACCAAAAAAACTGTCTTAAAGGGTCAGATCTTAAGAGTGGCCCGCTTCAAGGGCTCAAAGGACTCCGACATCAGGGCCCAAAGCACCAGGCAGAGATCCCATGAATGAATGCCATATTTTCCAAAGGAAACGAGACACGTCCAGATGTGAGCAGTGGTGGGATTCGGAGCAAGTAGGAACCAGTTCGGCCCACGGAAGGAAGCAGTCGGTTCGTGACATTACCTGTGTTTGCTGAACCGGTGCCTATGGGCTCTAACCTGGCGGCAGCAGCACTTGCGGTCGGCAAAACCCCCAAAGATATGCTGCAATCCTCTGAATGCCCTCAACATACTTTTGGGAGGCTTTGCTTCTGATCAGTGCCGCTGCTGCTGGGACAGAGCTGTCCACACTGGTTCGGCAAATGCGAGGAAATGTAAGGAACCGGTTTGCATAAACCAGTATGAACCATCTGGATCCCACCACTGGGTGCGAGGCTAAAGACCACCCCACCACTAGTCTCGTGAAGCATGATAAGGCTGCCATCTGAACCTTCAGGGAACTAAGGGAAAGGCCCTTGTCTAGGCCATCCTGAAGAAAGGCAAGTAAGGAAGTCATGTCTGTTGTATTAGGATTAATATGATACTCACAATACCAACACTCAAAGAGGCACCAGATGCACATGTAGGAAAGGTTGGTAGAACCTCTTCTCACCTTGAGGAGCATGAAAACCACAGCAGGAAAATCTCTCTTCCAAGCTAACGCCTCTCAAGAGCCGAGACAAAAGCAAAAAGAAAACCAGGTCACCCAGAACTGGTCCCTGCTACAACAGCCCCAGGGCAAGTCACAGAGGAGGTTCTCTGCAGTAGCTGCATCAAGTTCCCAAACCAGCAATACCACAGTACCACCCAGTCCACATCTCGCTCTATGCAGCAAAGCACACGTTCCACAAGTGGCCACAGAGAAAACATACAGCAGGCACTGCTTTGGCCAGGGCTGGACTAGGGCATTGACAAACTCAGAGTCTGCCTCCCTGCAACAATTTTAGAATCTGCGGGCTCTGGCATTGGATCAAAACCCCATTGGATCCATATCATGACGACTCCAAAGGCACAAAATCTGCCAAAACACAGACAGACTTAGTTCCCACCCCCCGAAATCAAGAGAGTAGCAATTGAGGAAGTCTGCCTCCACGTTGTCAACTCCCGCAGTGTGTTCCACTGAAAGAGCCAGCAGATTCCTTTTCACCCAGGAAAGTCATTCTCTAGGGTCACTCTGGCACTCTTCGTGCCCCCTTGCCAATTGACATATGCCACCACCGTGGCATTGTCCAATAATAGCCAGACCACTTTGCCCCAGACTAGGGACCGGAAGTGCAAAAGGGCCAAAGAAATAACTCATCTCGAGGCAGTTGATGGGCCATGCCAACTCCCAGCTGCTCCAACAGCCCTGAGCTTCTCGGTTCTCATAATGGGTTTCACAGCCAAGCAGGCTGGCATCTGTCGACAGGAGAAGTCATGAATGATCATCTAATGGCATGCCCCTCCTCTGATGCTGGGGCTGCCTCCATCAATGCAAGTTGGACACCATCTCTGGCTGGAGGGGAAGCCTGGTCTCAAAATCCTGAGAGCTTAGAGAACCATGAGACAGCAAGGACCTCTGTAACGGTCTCATATAAGCTAATGCCCAAAGCACTATTTGATTGATGCTGCCATGAAGCGGAGAAGCTGCAGCTAATTCCAAACACTGGGAGCCTGCTGAGCCTGGAAGGCTGCCAGTTGGAACAACGTTTTCCACCTTCTCCTCGGGTTGGAAGACCCTGCATACCCAAGTGTCGAACTGTGCTCTCAGGTATTCCAGTGATTGAGAAGGCTCCAAGTGATTCTCCCCCCTGACTGGACACCCAGCCGAGACTCTCCAGGAACTGCACCACACAAGTGAACACCCAAGACACATCTAACTGCAACCTGGCTTGAATAAGCCAATCGTCCAGCTATGGGTGAACACAGATCCCTTGGTATCAGTGCTGCAGCTGCCACCACCATGATCTTCGAGAACGTCCTTGGGGCAGTGGAGAGACCAAAGGGAAAGGCGGCAAATTGAAAATCAGAGCCAAGCACAGCAAAACAGCAAAAGCGCTGTTGATCCTCGTGGACAGTAATGTGGAAATAAGCTTCAGCTGAATCCAGAGATGTAAGGAACTCCCCGCACCACCTGAATTCACTGAACACAGTCGTCTCATACGGAAATGTAGAATTCGCAGGTGGGCACAGACTCCCTTGTGGTAGAGGATTGGCCAAAAGAAACCGTCTTTCTTTGGTACCACAAGTAGATGGCATACTAGTCCTTGCCCTGTTTGGCAGGAGTAACTGGGGTCACTGCCCACAGATGGAGCAACCTTTCCAGTGTGACCTGAAAGGCATCTCTCTTGGCCGCAGAGCCACATAGGGAGACAATGAAGGCATCCAGAATAAGCTCCCTGAATTCCAGAGCATAGCCATACTAAATGGTGTCGAGCACCCCAGCTATCCTTGGTACCAGAGTCCACTCCTGGTAGAAAAAGGCACAGCTTCCACCTCCTAGAGTTATCCCAGAATGGGTCCCAAAGCACTCATTGCATCGGACAGCTGGTGGCACTTCTGGAGGTGGTAGGCTCCCGGAGTCCGTGAGCCAACACAAAAGGCCTGAGCCAGAGACCAAAAACCAGAAGAGGAAGAGAAGGTGGGCTTTCTGGGACAATACCTACAGAGGACCTGGGAACTCTGGAATTCCAAGTATGAGGAACAAGGAAAACAGGCAAACACAGAGAAAGAGGACACACCCGTTCACTTCCCAGGGCCTTTTGACTTATCTTATGGGAGGCAATGAAGGTGGACTTACCCAAATCCTTAACTAGCTGCTCATACATAGCACCCAACAGAAAGGCCATGGCATCCAGGAGGACTGCAGTATCCTTTAGAGCAGGAGACTGAATCCACTGAAGCAGAGTTCGAGGAGTCAGACCCATACCCACACACACAGCCAACTGGAGGATAACAGAGGAAGCTGAGAACAGATTCCTCAGGAGAGATTCCATCTTATGATCCAAGTGATCTTTTAAGGTGCACCATCCTCCAGTGTAATAGTGGTCTGCTTCTTGACAGCCACAACATGCACATCCACCCAAGGTGTGCTTAACCACACCATGTAGTCCTCCTGTAGCAGGGCATAAAGCTTCTTAAGGACTCTCAGCCCCTTAATCGAGGAGTTGGGTAAGTCCCCCTCTGAGCAGACCATGCTCTTAATAATTCCTCTGGAAAAGGAAAGGCCCTCAGACGTCTGAACCCCCTGCAGAAGGGGGTGTACTTGCGGCACCTGTTTTATCGCCAGAGGGTCAGCCAAACACAGAGAGGAAGACTCTTAAGCAGAGCTGCCAGTTCCTTCTTCCTGAACAGACAGATAATACCAGAATCGCTGTGATCCTCTGAAGCAAAAGACATGCTGCCCTCAAGGTTGGAAGTATCGCCCAAGATGTCAACTCCAGGCCTCGGCCAAAGAAAAGGCAATCTGAATCTCCACATTCCAATCTCTGCCAAGATCAACTGGGAGGCGGTGCCCAGGCTGGGATTCAACTCGCCACTATCCCTTCTTCCAAGCAAGCTGAAAGAGAGAGTGAGAGGACCCTGAGGCCCCAGTGTCTGAGTTGCCATAGCAGAAGGACCAAGCTTGCTGCAGAAAGTAGAAGAATTCTGGGGAAGACAACCCAAAAAACAGAAACTCTCTGACAGGAACAGAGTTCCCACCCATTGACTAAAGACTGATCATCGTACCCTTAAGGGAAGGGGAGCAGCCAGTATACCAAGCACTCAAGTCCAACACCTGGAGAACATCCTTCACCATCTCATCTGCTGCCTCCTGCAGTGAAGATGAGGAAGTTAGAGCACTCATCCCTTTGCTGCGAGAGGGGAGATGGGCCTTTGATGGGCATTTGAAAGCTTCCATGCAAGAATCTCAGAAACCAGAATCTAGTGGCACAGCTCTCCACTTTCCGCAGATCAGGCAAAGTTTTTTTTAGAAGCAGGCATGTGTCTGTGCCAACAACGTGAATCTTAGACACTGCTAACAGTCCAGCTTCACGGCCTTAGGGCACACTGAAAGGCATGCTGCAGCGAGCACTATGGCTGCGCAGGCACTAACATGCACTATGGCTGCACAAAGACTAAGGTAAAATTAGGCCTTACCTGCTAACTGGCTTTCCTCAAGTACCTCCAGTCCAGTCCCAACCTGTGCATCTTCAACCCCCACCAGCAGCTTGGAGACTGAGCATGTCAATTTTAATGACATCATGATACATAAGCAGATGGCACCACCCACCAGCCTTCAGTATCCTACTGACAAAGCCGACTCACAGGAGCAACAAATAAGATTAGTGCCACTTATTAAAAACTATATTACAGATCTCTTAAATAGGAACCAAACAAAAATGCAGACCGACATACCCAAAATCTACACACATCATTGAAAGTTGCTTACCACAATCCTCTCAAACCATACGACGACTGCTTGAAGCTAAAATCTTCCTCTCCTCCTTTCGCAAAATTATTCTCATGCTGTTTCCTTCACTCTGCACCAACAGAACAAGGAACAAAAAAACATCCAGAACCCCTCTGGGAACTCCTTCACTCAGAACCCCGGACAGCCACTCAAAAATGTTCTTTTTCAGACCTGGGATCGCCAATGCACACTGCTTCTTTTAACTCCAGGAAGAGTCCGGAACTGAACTGGAGATACTCAAGGAAAGCCAATTAGCAGGTAAGGCCTAATTTTACCTTCCTTATCGTCTCTCCAGTGCAGTCCCGACCTGTGGGATGTACCATAGCAGTTCTATCGAAAGGAGGGACCCGCGAGCCCGGCTTGCAGCACTGCCAAACCGAACCATGCATCTCCCGCCACTTGCACATCTAGCCGATAATGCTTCCCAAAGGTATGGAATGAGGACCGAGTAGTTGCTTTACAGATTTCCACAGGCAGGATTAAACTAGTCTTTGCCTACGAGGCCGCTTGTGCCCTGGCTGAATGCGCTCTCAAGCCACTGGGCACTGGTATCCAGTGCAGCAAATAGGCCGAGGAGATACTGCAGCCTCTCGTACCCATCAGAAATGGATGCTTTGTAAGCTGCATCCCCCTTCTGGGGGCCTCCAAACAGAACAAACAGCCGATCCAGCTTACGAACCGGCTCTGTAGCCCTCAGGTAATGCCATAGTACTTGACACACATCCAGGAGACACAGAAGGGGGTCATCCATCCACCCCTCCGCTCCCAAAAAAACAGGCAGAATAACTGGGTGATTTTAGTGAAACCCCGAGAAAACCTTGAGTAAAGAGGACCGTACAGGGCACAGTACCACCTTCTCCTTTGTGACAGAGAGAAAAGGCTCCTGACACCACAATGCCTGAAGCTCCGAAATTCTTCTCGCCCAACAAACTGCCACCAAAAAGAGAGTCTTCAACATCAAGTCCTTTAGAGTGCATGCCTGCAGGGGTTCGAACGGTGCCTCTGTCAGCACCGACAGTAACAGATTAAGGTCCAGTGGCAGAACCACCGACCTCACTGGGGACTTAACATGCTTCACTGCCCACAGGAAGTGCACCACATCCAGATGGACTCCGATGGACATCTCTTGGACCCGACAGTGGTAACAGGTGATCACGGCTACCTGCACCCAAAGCAAACTGCAGGCAAACCCCTTCTCCAAACCTGCCTGTAGAAAAGCCAAAATGTCCGGCACTGCTGCCGATAGAACCCGACACCCATTCTCTGTGCACCAGGCTTCAAAGACTCTCCACACATGACATATGACAGGGAAGTGGATTGTTTACATACCTTTAACAAGGTAGCAATGACCTTGGCTCAAAAGCCTCTCTTCTTCAACTAAGCCCTCTCAAAAGCCAGGCTGTAAACGCGAACCGATCCACCTGAGGCATCCAGATCAGACCTTGTGTCAGCAGGGCAGACCACACTGGCAGGCGCCGTGGAGCAGCCGCTGTTAGCCTTACCACAGTCTCAGAGGCCAGTTGGGAGCAATCAGGACTACTAACCCCCGATGGGCCTCAATTTGTTGCACTATGTGCCCTATCAATGCTCACGGCAGAAAGACAGAGCAAGCCATCCTCGGACTAGGCCCTCTGACATCTGTTCTCTTCTCCTGCTGTAGAAACGAGGGGCCTTTGCAGACTCAAATGTTACCATAAGATCCAGAATGGAGGAGCCCCCACCGTCTTTCCAGGTGCATAACACTGCTGCGTTGTGTCTACTCTCCGGGATCCACGCAAACTCAGCTGAGGTAGTCCGTCTCCACATTCTCCTTCCTGGCCACATGGGCTGCCAAGATGGTCAGCAAATGGTCTTTTGCCCATTCCAGTAACTGCACCGCCTCGCTTTCCAGGTGAACACTGCTCATGCCCCCCTAATAACTGATGTAAACTAAAGTCAAACTGTTGTCTGAGAACACTCTTACAGCCTTTCCCGTGAGGAACACACTGAACTTCTGAAGTGCCAAGAACACCGCCCACATCTCCAAGCGGTTGATAGACTACATGCTCTCCTCTGGCGTCCAGAGGCCCTGTACTATCTGGGTCTTGCAATGAGCCCCCCAGCCTGAAAGACTGGCATCTGTCGTCAACGGCACCCAATGGTAAGTCTCCAGAGGCATCCCTGCCAAAACCTTCTGCAGCCACAACCACCAACGCAGGGCCTTCTTGACCCCCGCTGGACAGAGTAGCTGCAAGGAAAGCGGTTTCATTGCGCCAACCATCTCCTCAACGGGGCTCTCTGCAACGGTCTCATGTAGGCTCGCGTCCACAGCACTAGGTCGATAGCCGCTGCCATGGACCCCAGAATTTGCAGATAATGCCACGCTGTTGGAATGCAGAAATTGACGTTTCTGACTCTGGAGAGTATGTATCTTGTCCACTGGCAAGAATATCCTGCCCTCAGCTGTCTGAAACAGATCACCTAAATATACTAGATCTTGAGATGGCTGTAGCCAACGCTCGGCATAATTGAACCAGTCCAGGCTCTGCAAGAACTATCACCCTGGCTGTGGCCCCATTGGCTCTCTTCTTTGGACTTTGTCCTAATGAGACAGGTGTCCAAGTAGGGATGCAAAAGAATTCCTTCCTAAGTGCAGCAGCGACCACTACCATGACCTTGGTGAAAGTTCGGGGAGCAGTGGCAAGAACGAATGGCAATGCCCGGAACAAAATGCCCCATGGGTACTGCAAAATGCAGAAACATCTGGTGGCCCTGCCGAATGGGAATGTGCAAGTACGCCTCTGCAAGGTCTAATGAAGTCAGGAACTCTCCCTTCCTTACAGCTATGATGACTGACCGAAATGTCTCCATGTAAAAATGGGGGACCTTCAGGCAGCAATTTACCTGCTTTAAATCCAAACTTGGTCTGTAGGATCCCTCCTTTTTGGGCACTGCAAATAAATGGAGTATCGACCCAAACCGCACTGGTCTTGTGGCACCTCCTCCATGGCTTTTAAGCCACAGCAGTGCGTTGCGTACCACCTTGACTTTGCTGGGCACCTTGCAGAGCGACCTCACGAAGACCTCCACCAGAGGTCAAGCAAACTCTAGCACGAACCCCTTTCTGATGACCTCCAGCACCCAGCGGTCGGAAGTAAATCTGAGCTCAAGTGGGGTAGAAGTCCTGAAGCAGGACCACTACTGCATGGGCCTCCCTCTCTTCACTGTGACTTTTTGGAAGCGGAGGAGGCAGCTTAAAAACCTCTTCCCATTCCCTTGAAATCCATAAAATGCCTGTCTCCTAGAAGTGAAATGGCCCCTCTGGTAGGGTGCAAACCATACCACACGGAACTGCCGGAAATCTTGTGACTTGTCCCTGAGCCAGCGCCGATGGATGCACAGATTTCTGTTCATCTTCAGGCAACCTACTGCCCTTTGTTTCCCCTAGATCTTTTACTAACTCGTCCAGCGCCTCCCCGAACAAGAGCTTAGCCTTGAATGGGAGTCTGCTTAAATGGGACTTAGAGGAAACATTGGCTGACCAGTCGCACAGCCACAGATACCGTTCAGGCAGCTACCACAGAGGCCATGCTCTTGGACAAGCACTAATCAAGTCCTAGAAGGCTTCTGCCAGATAAGCTACCCCTGATTCCAGTTTTGCCACCTCCGGAGGCAAAGTAACTGGATACCTCATGGCCTCTAGAATACCTTGTGCCCATCGCAAGCACGACCTAGCTATAAAAGCACCACAGATGGACGCTTACAAAGAGAGGGCATGGATATTGAACGCTTGCTTCAGCAGCATCTCCAACTTTCTATCCTGCACATCCTTCAGGATCGTACTACCCTCCACCAGAATCATGATCTTCTTGGTAATGGCCGACACTGCTGCATCCACTTTGGGAAAGCGAAACAGCTCCTTATCATGATCTGGAAGCGGATAAAGGCATTCTATAGCCCCTGTGCCCTTCAGCATGGCTTCTGGAACGTCCCATTCGTCCTGGATCATCTGCTTGATCACCCTGTGTAGAAAAAAAAAACACTAATCACCATGAAGAGGGGATCCTCCTCTACGGGCCTCCCTGCTGCCATATTATGCATCTTCAAGGAATGGGCAATGGTGACAGCTCTTCTCGGCGGAAGACCTGCACTCCTCCCCTTGTGAAGTCTTGCCTTCCTGAAACTCGGCAGAGTCCAGTCCTACATCTGCCTCTGCTTCCAGTTCCTCATCTCGCCCGAGTGAATGGAGCTGGTTTCTTCCCAAAGATCACATTCGAGTCACCAGGAGCTGACCCCAGGCTCATCCTCAGCCTTTGCCTATCCTCTCTTTACCAGTCTCTCCTGGGCCCCCAAGGACTCTTCTTTCCCTTTTTGCTTTATGCAGAAGGCCTTATGCATGACCAAACACAAACTTGGGAGGAAATCCCCCAGTATACCCACTTGTCTGGACTAGTCTAGCAGGACAATATGGAAAGCGTAGTTATTTACCTGTAATAGGTGTTTTCCGGGGACAGCAGAAATCAGTCCTCACATATGGGTGACATCTGCACCGACGGAGCACTCACAGAAGCATCCTCCCAGCTTTCAAAAAAATCCTTTGGGAGATGCCACCACACATGCGTGGTCCCTTCCCGCCCAAGGGTGCCATCTTGCTCAGTCAGATGACATAGCTAAAAGACGGAAAAAAATAAAAGATGGTAAAGGGGCAACTCCAAGGGGAGGAGGGAGGGTTGTGAGGACCAATTCCTGTTACAGATGAGTAACTATGCTTTCTCCGGGAACAAGCAGGAAGTCAGTTCTCACATATGGGACTCCCTAGCAACAGGCTACCGAAAGCCCAGAGCAAAAACAGGGCTCCCTCATGGGGAGCCGCAAGCAGCAGCAATGTCCGTGTCCACAGGCCACAGTAGGACCCCTTTGTCTGATGAAACCAGCACTCCGGTAGCCTGAACACAGAAGGGTCAGAAGGTAGGAGTTGCCTAAACCCCAAAAAGGTTATGGAGCACAGTATGGCCGAAGGCACTGTCCCATCGGGACTCTCTTTCCAGGCAGCAATGGGCTGCGAAGGTATGGACTGAAGACCAGGTGGCAGCCCAGCAGATGTCCCCCAACAGGACAGAGTACAAGTTTGCCACCAAGGCCCCGACATGGTGCGCCATGATGCAGCCTTCCAGCAGGAGCTTTGTCTGCTCATAAGCGAGGGTGATACAGTCCACCACCCATGTGGACAGCGTGCGCTTGGTCACCGCCTCCCCCAGCCTACTGGGGTCATAGGAGACGAAAAGCTGAGCAGCTTTGCGGTGGCCATTAGTGCATTGGATATAAAAGGACAAGGCCCTCTTACAGTCCAAGGTGTTAAGGACCATCTCTGCCCGACTGGACTGAGGTCTTGGGAAGAAGGTAGGGAGCACCACTTCCTGGTTGAGATGGAAAGGCGACACTACCTGCGACAGGAATTTGGGGTACGTGCGAAGCACCACTCTGTTATTCTAGAATCTAGTATAAGGCGCCTCTGCCACAAGGGCCTGGAGCTTGCTAACTCTGCAAGTAGAAGTGAGCGCAACCAGGAAAACCACCTTCCAAGAGAGGTAGCGAAGGTGGCAGTAGCCAGAGGCTTGAAAAGCAGGCAAGTGAGCTGCCCCAGCACTACATTGAGGTCCCATTCGGTTGCTGGAGGGCAAACCGGGGATTTCGATAAGAGCAGGCCCTGAAGGAAACAGGTTACCAACGGTTGGACTGAGAGGGGTTTACCATCCACCGGATGGTGGTGCACCGCCAGGGTACTAAGGTGCACTTGGACAAAGTTAAACTTGAGCCCGGACTGAGAAAGGTGGAAAAGGTAATTTAACACCAGAGCCACCGGGCAGGAGAAAGGATCAGCTCTGTGTTCGGCGCATCATACAGAGAACCTGCACCATTTGAGGGAGTAAGCCTTCCTAGTAGAGGCCTTGCAGAACATCCTCTACCTCAGCCGGAAGGTTGAAAGGGGCCAGAATCACACTCTCAGCAGCCACGCTGCAGCGACAGGGACCCCAGGTTGGCGTGTAGGAGAGCGCCTCCCTCCTGAGATAAGAGTCCCAGGGCGGTCTCCAAGGGAATGGGGGCCTCCACCGTCAACTGTAGAAGCAGCGGGAACCAAAGCTGCCTGGGCCACTGAGGAGCTATCAGGATGAGCGAGACCCTGTCGCGAAGGGTCTGGAACAAGGTTTTGGCGATCAGCAGCGTCAGAGGGAAGATGTACATGAGGTCTTCCGATCATGAAACTAGGAACGCGTCCACCGCACCCTGGAGGGGTGGGCCTGCCGGGAGCAGAATGGGGCAACTGAAAGATGTCCAGGCTGACAAAGAGGTCCATCTCAGGCTCCCCCGAGAGCTGGAAAAGCCAACTGGCTGCCACTCGTGCACCTCTGCTGAGTCTGTCTGCCAGCAGGTTGTCCTGGCCTGGCAGGTACACTGCCCACAGGAAGATACCCTGTTGGATTGCGTACGAGCAGAGGACAAGTGCCTCCTGACAGAGTACAGGACCCCGTGCCCCCCCCCCCCCGTTTGTTCACATAGAACATCGCCACCTAGTTGTCCGTCTGGACCAGCACCGGCTGGTGACACAGGTGGTGACAGAAGATACTCAGGGCTAGGTGTATGGCTTGGAGCTCCAGGAGGTTGATCTGCTGGATGCTCTCGCCTGGCGACCAGTTGCCCTGAGTGCAGAGATTTCCGCAGTGGCCTCCCCAGCCGAGCAGGGAGGCATCCATGGTGAGAACCCTCGAGTGGCTTGGGGCCTGATAGGGCATGCCCACCTTGAGATGCTGGGGTGACTGCCACCAGACCAGGGAGTCTGCCAATTGGTGGGTCACTAAAACTCTCTCCTGGAGGTGGCCTGTGGCCTGCGACCACTGGTCCCGGAGACACCTCATGTGGAGGCGAGCGTCTGGGATGACATGGACCGTGGAGGCCATGTGCCCGAGGAGGCGCAGGAGAAGCCGGGAGGGCACAGAAGGTCGGTACTGTACGTCCCGAGCTAGAGACCTGAGACGATCGGCTCAGTCCCAGGGCAAGAAAGCCTTCCACTGGAGAGTGTCGATCTTTGCCCCGATAAACTCCAGGCACTGTGTCGGGAGGAGGTGAGACTCGGGGTAGTTTATGACAAAGCCCAAGTGTTGCAGAACCTGGATGGTATGTGCAGTGGCCTGCTGCACCTCAGGCTGTGCCTCCCTTTATGAGCCAGTCGTCCAGGTAGGGAAAGACGAAGACCCCCTGGAGCCAGAGGAAGGTGGCCACGACAGGAATTTGTTGAGGTGTGCAGGTCGAGGATTGTCCTTAGGCCCCCTGTCCTCTTTGGCATGAGGAAGTATCTGGAGTAGAACCCCTTGCCCTTGAGGTAGTGGGGCTTTGTCCTCGAGAAGACCCGCCAACTCCTTCAGAAGGTGGTCCCGGTGGAGGGGAAACCTGAGGGGCTCTCTCTGGAAATGAGGGGGAGATGTCCGAGTCAGGTGGAGGAGGTAACCCTCCCTGACTACCCTTACTGCCCAGGAATCGGTGGCGATAGTCACCCACCTCTGGGCAAAGAGAGCCAGACGTCCTCCTGTGGGCTGCTGATCTCCTTGGGGTAGAGAGGCTATGCCCAAGGAGTCAAAAACTCCCCCCTGGCTGGGCGGGAGCTGGTGCCTGGGGTTTTTGAGCCTTCTGCTTATGCGGGCCATGCCCCTGTCCCTTGGCGTACTGACCCTGCTGAGGAGCCAGGAAGGCCTGATAAGGTGGGTAGTTTAGGTAAGCAGCTCCCTTCCTCGAGTAAAGGACTTTTTACCTGAGCCCTTCCATCAGAGAGGGGCAGCGATCTTCTTAGAGAGCCTGGTCCTAGTAATGAACTCTGTCTCCAGCTCAGCCTTGTTGATCATGGGTTTGCCAAAGAAGTTCTCTCCTTGGCATGGGACATTGACCAATTTGTCCTGAACCCACTGCTCGAGGTCAAATGACTGAAGTCATGCTTGGCAGCATACACTGATACCCGGTGCAGCAACCTGGGCCACCGACTCAAACCCGTCATAGGCTGCTCAAGGCAAAATTTGGAGCACTCACGGATGGCCTTGGCCAGGTTCTTGAACCGCTGCAAGGGTTCCTCAGGGAGGCCAGCCGAGAACCCGGCGAGTTCCTTCGCCAGGTCTCTCAGGTACATGCCCATGTACAGCTGGTAGGCCTGAATGCGGCAGATGAGCATTGAGCCCTGGTAGCAGTCTGCCAAGGGCGTTCAAGGTGTGGGCCTCCCTGCTGGGGGGCACCGAGGAGTGCGTCTTCTGGCTTTTCAGCCGACGCATGGCCAACTCCTCCACCATGGAGTTATGTGGCAGCTGTGACTTCTGGAAGCCCGGGCTCCGGCGGACTCGATACATCGAGTCGAGCCGTTTGCCCATCACCGGCAGCAAAGATGCTGTCTCCCACATTCGGAGCATGAGCCGTTACAGAATTGAAGGAATGGGCACTGTGAGCAATTCCCTTGGAGGGGCCTTGTACTGGAGGATTTCCAACTTATCCACCCGAGGATCCTCCTCCGACTCAGCCGAGAATGCCAGGGCCTTGGACATGTCCCGGACAAAATCCGGAAAACCCATGTCCTCAGGTTGAGACTGCCGCCGAGGCTCCGAGATGGGAGAGTCAGATGGGATGTCGCGGTGATGACTGATATCGGGCGACTCCTCATCCTCCATCTCCCACTCAAAGTAGTCCGTTGAGGACTCGTAGGAGGGCTGCTCTGCGGGCCTCGGGGCCCCTGATGCCCTGCGGCCGGTACCTGGCAAACTTTAGACCGTGGTCCCATTGAGTGTTACTCAGAGCACGACCTCAGCTGAGGATCGACTTGGCCTCTGGGGACGTCTTGGATGTTGAGGGCCCAGTGGTCAGGGCGGATGAACCGGTCATGCCGGACAACTGTGCCTGCTGCTGGTCCATGAAGGCAGACAAACTGCACTCCAAGGCCACCATTCTGGACTCCAGACCAGAAGGCTCCGCAGCCTTCAGCGCAGGCACCGAGGGACTCGGGCCCAACACCGGCTCCCCTGAAGGGGAATCCTTGATGAGGATAGTGTCTGGGGACTGAGGCCGGTCTGCGGTCGGATCCTTCCGGGGGACCTTCGCAGGCTGCTCCTTCTCCGATGCCTCGGACGAGTGCCTCGGACTGTGGTATCAGGCCCAGGGAGCACCCGGCCAGTCAGAACCATCCAAGGACGCCACCTTAGAGGGCTTCTTTACTTCATGGATTCCCTTGAGGGGGACCCCCTTTCTGAGGACCCACGACTAGGCTCGGGTTCGGAGAGTTCCGTCCTAGATGTCGGGGCCTCAAACAAGGCCCTGGCCTTCGGAGGCATCCGGGATTCGGGGATAAACTTGTTGTGCTGCTGCTGGCGGCTCTTGAGGACCTTGCTGGACCATCCTCTTGCAGAAGCCGCAGGGTCATGGTCCGGCTCAAGGCAGCGAAGACAGCAATCGTGTGTGTCGGTCAAAGGCATGATTTTAGAGTACCAATCACACTTCTTAAAGCCACTGGCAGTCATGGGGGAATAAAGTACCCTGCGAGGTCTGAGACTCTCCGGGCTGCCAGCAGGAGAAAAAAGGCGCAAAGACGCCAGAAAGAAAAATAACAAAGATTAGAAAAGAAAATTAAGCCAAACCCGATGCCGAAGCACCGAGGTCGGTAGGCGGGAAGAATACTGGTGCAAAACCGGAGACGAGTATGAAACTCGGAGAGAGAAAAATCAACTTCTTCTGGGGACAGGTCAGACGTCTGAAGGGCTCTGCAGAAAAAAAGGAGACTGAGCAAGATGGCACCCTTGGGTGGGAAGAGGACCACGCATGCATGGTGGCATTTCCCAAAGGCTTTCTTTGAAAGCTGGAGGGATGCTTCCGCGAGGGCTCTGTCGGTGCCGACATCACCCATATGTGAGGACTGATTTCCTGCTTGTTCCTGGAGAAACATGGTTATCTAAACCAGCAATCTTCCACTTAACCTTCTTCCTTCATTTCCCAAGTTCTACTGGGTTTTTAGCAATCATACTCACAGTTCGAAGAGCATCTGGTAAAAACGGACAATGGCCAGTAAAGCAGTCTCACTCAGCATGATATAGCCAGGAGAAAACTCACTACTGCATCCAATTAGGAATCCTATTGGCAAGTCTTTCATTTAGAAATTCTTTAAACAGATTCCCTACAATTCCTTTGGGGGCAGTCATATTCATAACTAGGCGGGTACTCTAGTCCTCAAGGTCTTCAAACTGACCAGGTTTTCCAGATAACCCTAATTAATATGAATTATACATATTTGCACCTACTGCCTGAGATATGTGTAAATCTCATGTATATTCATTAGGATTGCCCAGAAAACCCATACCGTTGTTAGCCCTCAAGAACCAGAGTATTCCCCTCTTTGTTCACAACAATGGCCCCGATTACTTCACTTAGAGCAGGACCTCAGTGGGTCAGTCCTGTGCATCAGATGAATCGCAGCACGTATAGACCAACCAAATCCAGAAGTAGCCACCTAAAGTTAGAACACTGGCCAGGGAACCAAGAGACCAGGGTTCAATTCAGACTAGCACTCCTTGTAGCAAGTCACTTAACCCTCCATTGCCTCAGAAGAATCCAAGTTATCAATGTCCCTGTTCAATGCACATTACCAAGTTTAAGTTACAATGTAAACTGCTTTGATTGAAAATAATGATAAAGCAGTATAAAAAAAACCCTGTTAAATAAATAAAATAGATAATAAGAACAGAAATATTTGTCAAGCAATTCCGCTTTATCCTCATCAGCTTCTACATATTCCTCCCCCCCTTCACCCTTGAATATGACAATATCATTTTTGCACTTCCTTCTCTCACTAACATATCCGAAAAATGTCGTATCCTCCCATTTTATTGCAATGGTTATTTCTTCTTCTTTTTGTATCTTTCCTTTCCAGACTACTTTGTTAGCTTCTCTAAGTTTTTCAAAATATAGATGCTTGTCTTCCTCTCTCTGATTTCTCATAAAATACAAGAAATCACAGAAAGAGGAAGACAAGCATCTATATTTGGAAAGAGAAATTAGCAAAGTAGTCAGGAAAGCAAAGATACAAAAAGAAGAAGAAATCGCCAGTGCAATAAAATGGAGGAAGTGCAAAGGTGGTATCGTCAGACTCAAGAGTGAAGGGGAGGAATATGTAGAAGCTGAAGAGGATAAAGCGGAATATTTCTGTTGTGTTCACAGATGAAGGGCCAGGAGCAGGACCTCAGAAAACACCCACAAATAGGAACACAAGTGATAGGGATCTTGAATGATTTTCAGAAAATTGTGTTCACGAGGAACTAGCTAAACTAAACGTAAACAAAGCGATGGGACCAGATGGGATATATCTGAGAATACTAAAGGAACTTCGGGACGTTCTAGCAGCTCCACTGGCCGACCTTTTCAATGCTTCTTTAGTCGAGAGCAGTCCCAGTAGGCTGGAGAAAGGTACATGTGGTCCCTTTACACAAAAGCAGAAGCAAGGATGAGTTTGAAAACTACAGGCCAGTTAGTCTAATTATGAGTAAATTATTGGAAATGATGTTAAAAGGGAGGATAGTGAGGGTTTCTGGAGTCCAATGGACTGCCGGATCCGAGGCAGCATGGGTTTACCAGAGGCAGGTCTTGTCAGACAAATCTGATTGATTTCTTTGACTGGGTGACCATGGAGTTGGATCAAGGGAGAGCCCTAGATGTGGTGTACTTAGATGTCAGTAAAACCTTTGACACTGTTCTGCACAGGCAACTTATAAATAAATTGAGCACCCTAAGGATGGTCCCTAAAGTGTCTGACTGAGTTAGAAATTGGTTAAGTGGGAGATGGCAAAGGGTACAGATAAATGGAGCCAACTCTGAGGAGGAGGTAGTTACCAGTGGTGTGCTGCAGGGATCTGTCCTTGGTCCGATTCTTTTTAACATCTTTGTTACTAATATTGTGGAAGGGCTGTCGGGTAAGGTTTGCCTCTTTGCGGATGACACCAAAATCTGCAATCGAGTAGACATCCAGGAAGGAGTAGATAACATGAGGAGGGATCTAGCTCAGCTTGAAGAATGGTCAAGAATTTGGCAGCCAAGATTTAATATTAAAAAATGCAGGGTCATGCATTTGGGCTGCAAAAATCCAAGGGAGCGGTACAGTGTAGGGGAAAGGTATTTCTGTCCACAAAAAGAAGAGCGGGACCTGGGTGTGATTGTTTCTGATGATCCTAAGGTGGCGAGACAGGTAGAAAAAGCGACTGTGAAAGCCAGAAGGATGCTTGTGTATATAGGGAGAGGAATGGCTAGTATAAAAAAGGAGGTGATAGTGCCTCTGTATAATGTCAGTCTCTGGTATGATCTCATTTGGCGTATTGTGTGCAATTTTGGAGACCACACCTCAAAAGGACATAAACAAGATGGATTCAGTGCAGAGAATGGCTACTAAAATGGTTATTGGTCTTCATTATAAAGCATGAGGACAGACTTAAAGATCTCAATATGCATATGTTAGAGGAAATGCGGGATAGAGGAGATATGATAGACATTTAAATGTCTCCATGGCATAAATGCACAAGAGGAGAGCCTCTCAACTGAAAGCAAGCTCTGCTATAAGAGGACATAGGATGAGGGTGAAAGAGGATAGACTCAGAAGTAATATGCGGAAATTTCTTTACGGAAAGAGTGGTAGATGCATGGAACAGTCTCCCAGTGAGATAGTAGAGACGAGGACAGTATCTGAATTCAAAAAAGCATGGGACAAACACAGAAGACCTCTAAAAAAAAAAGAAGGGAATTTAGTATTTGATATGGAAGGGCTAGACTAGATAGGCCATTGTTCTTTTTCTGCCGTCATGTTTCTACCTTGCTGCTCCCAAGGGACAGTTTAAAGAATTTTAAAGAAATGATTTAGCACAAGTTACCCATCGCCACGCAGTCATTAGTATCAGATGAGAAGAGAGATGGCATCGGCACTAGAAAGTACCATCATGTATCCTTCGCTGGGCATTTCACTCACCTGTCCTCGGATAGCGATAGGAATCCGTTTTTCTCTCCTCCAGGGCTGGCGAAGGAACATGAATCACCTCTACCTCTGATTCATCCACTTCTTCGTACAAGATTCTCAGCGTCCGCCACCCATTGGAGCCTGCAAAGAAAAAAAAAAAAACAAACAGGCTGGCTCACTATCACACATGCTGATCTAGTGCATTCTGTGAACTGTAAAACCTTGTATGTGTGGCTTTTGTTAGTATCCTGCTTGCTTAAGAGCTGGGGCTATGTTTAATGGTTTGTTTGTGGCATAGCTGTTATTCTGGTTATTGGGGCTGGTGTGCACAGATGATTTTAATTGTTGGCATTTTGAGATTTGTGAGGAACCTAAAAAGGGGAGGAAAGCGTAGTTACTCACCTGCAACATGTGATCTCTGGGAAAAGCAGAAATCACGTTGGCACCAGCATCCAACAGGAAAATCTTTGGGAGAACTCCACTGCGCCTGCATGCCTGCCTTCCCAACTCATCTCCTCAATTGAATTTGCAGCTGAGAGGAAGAGAAAAAAAATAAACAAACCCTACAACTTTTAGGGGAGGAGGGCGGATTGTGAAGACCGATTCCTGCTGTTCCCAGAGATCACCTGTTACAGGTGAGTAAAGTGTACTCACTTACCTCTAACAGGTGTTCTCCAGGGACAGCAGGGATCAGTCCTCACATATGGATGATGTTGATGCCAAAGGAGCCCTCATGGAACCATCTCCCCAGTTTTCAAAGAAAAGCCTTTGGGAGATGCCACCACGCATGTGTGGCCCCCCTTCCCGCCCAAGGATGCCATCTTGCTCAGTCAGGTGTCATAGCTAGAACCCAACCAAGAAGATGGTCAAAAATGAACAGCAACTTCAAGGGGAGGAGGGATGGTTGTGAGGACTGATTCCTGCTGTCCCTGGAGAACACCTGTTACAGGTGAGTAACTACACTTTCTCCAGAAACAAGCAGGAAGTCAGTCCTCACATATGGGACTCCCTAGCTCCGGGCTACCGAGGACCGGTATGAAAAAGGCATGGCCCGGCTGTGAGCAGCCACAGGCGAATCCACTGATAGACTCAGAGGACCCCAGTGTCCAGGGAGAACCATAGCCCCGGTAGCCTGAACAATAAAGGTCGGAGGGTAGGAGTTGCCTAAACCCCGAAGAGGTTACGGAATACAGCCTGGCTGAAGGCACTGTCCCGTTGGGACTCTCTCCAGGCAGTAGTAGACTGCAAAAGTGTGAATGGAGGACCAGGTGGCAGTCCAGCAGATGTCTGCCATGGGAACCGATCGGAGACTTGCGATCAAGGTCGCCATCGCCCAGACATTGTGCGCCATGACTCGGCGCTCCAGAGGAATGTCAGCTCAACTGTGGGCGAAGGCAATGCAGTCCAGCACCCAGATGGATATGGTCCACTTGGTGACAGCCTGCTCCAGATGGCTGCAGTCAAAGGAGATGAAAAGCTGTGCGACTTTACAGTGGCCCGAGTCCGCAGCAGGTAGAAGGACAGGGCTTGTTTGCAGTCCAGGATATGAAGGACAGCCAACGCCATTGGTGTGAGGCCACAGAAAGAACGTAGAGAGCACCACCTCCTGATTGAGGTGGAAGTCGTAGACCACCTTCGGGAGAAACTTAGAGCAAGTGCGGAGCACGACCCTGTTCTTGTAGAATCTGATGTAGGGTGGCTCAGCCACCAGGGCTTGGAGCTCACTGATTCTGTGGGCAGAGGTGAGAGCCACTAGAAAGGCAACCTTCCAAGACAGGTAGCGTAAGAAACAGGTAGCCAAGGGCTCGAAGGACTGCTTGGTAAGTTGTGCCAGAATCACACTGAGATCCCATTCTGCTGGGGGCGGCCGAATGGGGGATTTGGAGAGCAACAAGCCCCTCATAAGCCTGGTGATGAGGGACTGCAGATAGGTGTTTGCCCTCCACAGGGTGGTGGTTTGCGGAGAGTGTGCTCAGATGTACCCTGATGGAGTTAGATTTAAGTCCAGACTGCGAGAGGTGGAGGAGATATTGAAGGACCGAATGCACTGCCAAGAAAATGGATTGATTCGGTGCTCCATGCACCACATGGAGAACTGGCACCATTTGAAGACATAGGCCTGTCTCGTGGAGTCCTTACGAGAGACCAGAAGGATATCCTCCACCTCCCTGGAGAGGTTGAGGGGGGCTAGGGCAACCCGTTCAGCTGCCATGCCGCGAGAGATAGGTATCCCAGGTTAGGCTGGAGGATCGAGCCCCCCTCCTGTGTCAACAGTCCCAGGGAACTCCCGAGGGGGACTGGAGACTCCGTCAAGAGAGAGTAGCAAGGGGAACCAAAGTTGCCTGGGCTACCGCGGGGCTATGACTATTACAGATGCCTCATCTCGCTGGACCTTGAAGAGGTTCAGAGCTATCAAGGGCGTGGGAGGGATGGCATAAGGTAGGCCCCTCGATCACGAGATGAGGAAGGCATCAGCAACCAACCGGGATGGGTGGGGTTGGGGGGGGGGGTCGCAAAAACGGGGCAGCAGAGCATTGATCGGGCTGGCAAAGAGGTCCAGGCTGGGGAGGCCCCATAGCCAGAAAAATCACTCGTGTAGTTGGAGGACCCTGCTCAGCCTGCCCGCTGAGGCATTGTCCTGGCTCGGTAGGTAGACCGCCCTGAGGAGCATCCCATGGCTGGTCATGAAGGAACAGAGGGCCATGGCCTCCTGGCAGAGGCAGTAGAAACCCGTGCCAATCTGCTTGTTCACATAGAACATCGTGACTTGACTGTCCATCTGGATGAGCACCGACTGGTGCTGTAAGCGGTGCTTGAAAACTTTCAGAGCAAGGAAGGCTGCTCTGAGCTTGAGCAGATTGATCTGCTGCTGGTTCTCCTCAAAGGACCAAGCCCACTGGGTGCAAAGATCCTCGCAATGGGTGCCCCAGCCCATCAGGGAGGAATCCGTTGTGAGAACCCTCTGGAGGTTCGGGAACTGAAACGGCATGCCCGCTTGCAGGTGTTGAGGGTTGCCATCAGGTGAGGGACTCTGCCAGTTGCCGAGTCACCATGATTCTGTCCCAGAGTCAGCCCGTGGCCTGGGTTCACTGGGAATGGAGGCACCACTGAGCCACGCGCATGTGGAGGTGTGCATTGGAAACCACATGGACCATGGAGGCCATGTGGCCCAAGAGGCAAAGCAGCGATCGGGCCAACACAGCGCAGTGCCACTGTACTTCAGCCGCAAGGGCCACGAGACAATCTGCCCTGTCCAGGGGGAGAATAGCCCTGGCCTGGAGAGTGTCCAGGCTGGCCCCGATAAACTCCAGTGCCTGAGTCGGGATGAGGTGGGATTTAACACAAAGCCCAGGTGCTGCAAGACCTGAATGGTGCAGCCAGTGGCTTACCTGGCCTCTGAGGCCATGTCCCCTTTAACCAACCAGTCACTGAGGTAAGGGAAGATGAAGGCCCCTTGGAGGCGGAGATAAGTCGCCACTACTGCCAGACACTTAGTGAAGACCCCTGGGAGGAAGCGAGACCAAAGGGAAGCACACTGTACTGGTAGTGGTCGCCCCCAACCACGAATCTCAGGTATTTTCAGTGACTTGGATGGATAAGAATGTGGGTGTAAGTGTCCTTTAAATCCAAGGAGCATAGCTTATCTCCATGCTGGAGGTAGGGCAGCAGTGTTCCAAGGGAGGGCATTTTGAACTTCTCCCGCACGGGGAACTTGTTGAGGTTTCTCAGATCCAAGATGGGCCTCATGCTTCCTGTCCTTTTTGGGACCAGGAAGTACTTGGAGTAGAAACCTCCACACAGTCTTGTCCTTGAGAAGGCCTGCGAGTTCTTGTAGCAGCAGGGCTTGATGCAGGAGGGACCGAGGAGGCTCCCCGGGGAAGAAGGGTGGAAGTGCCTGGTCCAGGTGGTAGCCCTCCACCTGAAGGGCCCAGGAGTCGGTGGTGATGGAGGTCCACTGATGGGCAAAGTGGACCAGGTGTTCCCCTGTGGTAAGCTGATCCTCCAGTGGAAGAGGGGCTAGCTGATGGCATCAAAACCCCAACCCAAGCTGGGCTGAGGCCAGCATCTGGGATTTCTGGCCCTTGGGTTTGCGCGGGCCCTGGCTAGTTCCCTTGCTCCGAGGACCCTGCTGCGGGGTCTGAACAGCAGCCCCGGTAGGGCTGACTTTTCTGGAGGAAAAGAGGCTTCTACCCCTGCGGCTTCTTTCTGGGAAGAGTAGAGGTCTTCCTCAAGAGCTGAGTCCGAGAGACATACTTGGTCTCAATTTTGGCCGCCTTGTCCTCCATCGGTTTGCCGAAGAGCTGTTTGCCAAGGCACAGGACATCAAGAAGCTGCACCCATTGCTCAAGATCCAACAACTGGGGCCAAGTTTGGCATCGATGCCGGCCACCCTCACAATGGATTCGAAGCCGTCGTAAGCAGCTCGGGACAAATATTTGGAGCACTCTGCAGCAGATTTTGAAAAACCCTGGAAACTCCGGAGGTGGTCTCCATCGAGGCTAGCGGCGAACCCCTCAAGCTCCTTGGCAAGATCCCGAAGGAACATGCCAATGTAGAGTTGGTAAGTCTGTATACGGCATGCCAGCATCGAGCTCTGGTAGCATTTTCATGCAAGGGCATCAAGGGCACGAGATGCCCTGCCCAGGAACACCGAGGAGTGCGTCTTCTGGCTTTTTTGCCGGCACATGGCTGACTTAACCACCATGGAGGTATGGGGAAGTTGCACCTTGCAAAAGCCTGGCCCCCGCTGGACCCGGTGCATCGTGTCAAGTCGCCGACTCACGATGGGCACCAAGGCCGGGGTCTCCCACATCCGAAGGGGCAGCCGAGTGAGGATAGGGGGAACGGGGACCATCAAGGTCTCCCTTTGGTGGTGCCTTGTACTGGAGGATGTCAAGTTCCTCCATACGAGGGTCTTCTTACAATTCCGTCATGAGGGAGAGCACCTGTGCCATGCCCTGACGATCTCGATGAAAGAGGTGTCCTTGGGAGGGGATTGGCACTTGGCAGCCAGTGGAGGTGGGTCCAAGAGAAGGTCTCGGTGGGCCCGAGTCTCTGGGGATGTCTCGACTTCTGACTCCCAATCGGAGTAATCCGAGGAGGATTCAAGGTCCTCTGGCTACAAAGAGCTAGTAGATCCGGTCTTAGATCCTTCGAGGCTAGGGCATGGCCAGAGCCATAGGCGCTTGCCTGTGAAGACCTTGTTCCTGAGGACCAGGAGCGAGAGTGAGACCCTTGCCAGGGATCTGCCTGAAGCGTCTGGCTCTCAGCAATCGCTTCGGCAGCCCGGGGAGTCCTCAATGTCGAGGTCTCGGTGGGGCTAGGGGTCGGCACCCACTGGGAGGCAAGGAACACAGAAACGCTGTGCTCTAAGGCCAACATACGAGCTTCTCACTCGGGGGTAGCAGCCATGGACACTGATACCGGGGTGACCAGGTCAGGTGTTGAGGAGGAGAGGAGGTGCTCTACGGGACAGGCCTCAGGAGACCATATTCCGTCACCGAAGGCCACAACATTGGTCCTGGGCACTTTCCAAGGACACACCTGCTCCATTTCCTCAGGGACTCTTCGGGGACTGAGGGACTGGGCACGGGACCTCCCATGCTTGTCCACCTCTCCAGATGTGGCCCTTGAGGTCGTCATCTTCTTCTTATGCTCACACTCTGGGGGACCCTTGCTTGGAGTGTCTGCGAGTCCGCAGAGAGGCCATGTGGGTCTTATGTGAGTCTGAGGATCTGTGCGGGGCCTTTGAGCGTGAGGCTACAAGGGAAACTGTGGTTGAGTCTGCCTTGTGGAAGATGTCGTCCTGCTTAAGCCAATGGCTCTGTATGGCCTTAGTGGTCATTTTCTTGCACAGGGAACATTCCTCCGGATCGTGGTCAGCACCCAGACACCAGAGGCAACAATCATGAGCGTTTGAGAGAGATATGTTTTTTGAGCACCGATCAGATTTTTTTTTTAAAGCTGGTGGCCACTGGGGCAAAAAGGACCCCCACAAGGTCAAAGACCCTCAATGCAGCCAGTGGTTGAGAAAGGCACGAAAGCGCTGCGATGGAAAAGATCAAAACAAAAAAGGTTTTCTGAGGCCCGGTGCAACAGAAACAGGTCTCAGGTGGGAAAGGAGCTGGCGCAAGCCAGAAAAAGTACAAACATTGTACAAAGAAAGGGAGACTGAGCAAGATGGCACCCTTTTTGCTTCTTCCTAGAGAACTACACTATCTCCAGGAACAAGCAGGAATGCAGTCTTCACATACTGAACTCACTAGCTCCTAGGTAATAGAATGGTAAGGGGGGGGGGGGAAGAGCAGTGATCCCTGAGGTCAAACGCTTGCAGCAGAAGAGTCTGTAAGAGTTGTGGGCCATTGGACTCAATTACAAGAGGCGATACTCCCCCAACGATAGTCTGGTCTTTTGTAGAAGTCCGAGACAGAGGGTAGGAGTTGAGTTTAAGTCCCAAAGAGGTGCTGGAGTACAGCTTGGCCGATGGGAGTCTCTGTCCAGACAATAGTGTGCAACAAAAGTATGAATGGAGGACCAGGTAGCTGCCTGACAGATCTCCTCATTGGATACTGAACGGCGATTGGCTACAGAGGTTGCCATAGCCTGCACATTATAAGCGGTGGCATGACCCTCCAAAGAGTCCTGCCTGTGCACAAGCAAAAGAAATGCAATCTGCTATCCATTTGGATAGAATAGGTTTCATCACCAATAGGCCTAGACGACTAGGATTAAAGGAAATGAATGATTGAGAAGATCTGTGATCCATAGTTCTAGCCAAGTAGTAAGCCAGCACTCGCTTGCATTCTAAGGTGTGTAGCGCTGCTTCAGCCCGAGATGCACGTGGTCTATGGGAAGAAAATCAGGAAGATTACTGACTGATTTAGATGGAAGAGGGGTAGGTACGCAGAACCACCTTATCATGGTGAAACTGGGTATAGGGCAGATCCGCCACCAGAGCCTGTGGCAAGATGATGTGAGGGCAATGAGGAAGATTACTTTCCAAGTTAGAAATGTCAGTGAAGTGGTGATTAAAGACTCGAAAGGAGGTTTTAGAAGTTGAGCGAGAACCACATTGAGATCCCAGGACAATAGAGGTGACTTAATGGGTGGCTTGGACAGCAGCAGACCTTGCATGAAGTGCGCTACTAAGGGGTGTGAGGAGACAGGCTGTCCATCCAGTAGTTTGTGAGAGGCTGCAATGGCACTAAGGTGAATTCTCACTGAGTTAGTTTTAAGACCTATTAAGGATAAGTGGAGAAGAGACTCCACCGGGCAAGAAAAGGGGTCAATGTCCTTTGGGGAGCCCCAGATGGCAAACTTACACCACCTGAAGGCATAAGACCACCTGGTGGAATCTTTGCATATGCAAGGAGGACATCTTTGATTACCTGTGGCAGGTCAAGGTCAGTGAGCACTATCCCTTCAGCAGCCATTCTGTAAGGCATAGGGAGTGAAGATTGGGATGGAGGAGCATCCTGTGGTCCTGAGAGAAGAGTTTGGGTGTAAATCCCAGTCAGAGGTTGAGTCTGCACAAGGCGAAGAAGCAGAGGAAACCATAGTTGACAGGGCCAAAAAGGAGCTAGGAGAATAATCGAGCCCTTGTCGGCCTATAGTTTGAAAAGTGTTTTGGGTATCAAGGGGATGGGTGGGAATGCATAGAGCAGTCCTTGTCCACAAAATAGAAGGAAGGCATCCGGGGTCTGTCAGTGCAATGATGAAACCCTGGAGCAAAAGAGTGGAAGCTGTGTGTTTTGTAGAGTGGGAAATGGGGTTCCCCATGTTCGGAAGATCCAAGCAGCTGTCTCCCGATGCAGGGTCCATTTGTGTGGATGAAGGATATGGCTTGGCTTGGCTTGTCTGCAAGGACATTGAGTTAGTCTCGGTGGTAAACCGCTCTGAGGTGACTGTAGTGTGAGATGGCAAAAGACCACAGGCGAAGCGCTTCCTCACAGAGAGGATGGGATGGGATAGACCCCCCCCCCCCATTTGTTCACACAGAACATGGAAACTTGGTTGTCCGTCCAGACTAGAACAGGTTGCCCCGAAAGTTGGGTTTGAAAAACCCGAAGAGCATTTGTCAGTGCCTGTAGTTCTAGGAGGTTGATCTGTGTGGTTAGGTCATTCAGATGTGCTCCCCAATCCAGTTTGGAAGCAACCTTTGTCAGGGTACATCAAGGTGGAGGCATCTGAAAAGGTGATCCGATGAGTAGGTTCCATGGAGAACACCACCACCACTCTAAAGGACTTGATCAGTTGAGGGGTGATGTGGATCTAGACTCTGAGACATCCCTTTACTTGTGTCCATTGAGAAGACAAAATCCATTGTGCTTGTCGCATGTGTAATTGGAGCATAGGGGATGACATGGACCGTAGAGGCTGTGTGTCCTAATAGCGGTAGAATCTCTCGAACTGTTACTCAGCTTTGCTTTTGCATTCCCTTTGCCAGCTAGATAAGGTGAGCACAGTGATCCTGTGGAAGGAAAGCTCAGGCCTGATGAGTGTCTTAGAGCACTCTGATGAACTCCAGTTGTTGGAATGGAGCAAGGTGAGACTTTGGGAAGTTTATGACAAAGCCCAGATGTTGGAGCACTGTGATGGTGCGATGAAGGGAGAGTCTTACCTCTTGGGGAGAATCTCCCCTGATCAGCCAGTCGTCTAAGTAAGGGAAGACGAATACCACCAAGGTGTGTAAGTAGGCAGCGACTACTGCCATGCATTTTGTGAAGACTCTTCTTGGGGCAGAGGCTAGACTGAAGGAGAGAAGCCAATACAGATATTGGTCTCCTTGAAATATGAAGGGCAGATACTGTCTGTGCGAGGGATGGATCAGTAAATGGTGTATGCCTCTTAAGTCTAGAGAACATAGCCAACCGTGTCTCTGGAGGTATGGTAGAAGAGTTCCTAGAGAAATTATTTTGAATATTTCTCAGACCATGAATTTGTTTAAGTCTCAGATCCAAAATGGGCTTGAATCCTCCTGTAAGAAAATAAGATCATAAGATATGCCATACTGGGTCAGACCAAGGTCCATCAAGCCCAGTACTCTGTTTCCAACAGTGGCCAATCTAGGTCATATGTACCTAGCAGTTTCCCCAAGGGACACAGGTTCCACAGTGCTTGTATTGGTTCAAGCATTGATATCCTGGGTCCCTTCTTAATAATGGTTTATGGACCTTTCCTCCAGGAACTTGTCCAAAACTTTTTTAAGCCCAGCTACACTAACAGCCTTTACTACATCCTCCGGTAACAAATTCCAGAGTTTGATTACACGTTGAGTGAAAAAATATTTTCTTTTATTAGTCTTAAATAGTTTACCCTGTAGCTTCATTGCATGTCCCCTAGTCTTTCTATATTCTGATAAGGTAACAATCGATCTACGCTTACCCGTTCCACTCCGTTCATTAATTTATAGACTTCTATCATATCTCCCCTCAGCCATCTCTTTTCCAGGTTAAAGAGCCCTAACCTTTTTAGCCTTTCTTCATAGGAGTATCCTTCCATCCCCTTTACCATTTTGGTGGCTCTTCTCTGAACCTTTTCTAAAATCGCTATATCCTTTTTAAGATACGGCGACCAGAATTGCACACAATATTCAAGGTGCGGTCTCACCATGGAACGATATAGAGGCATTATAATATCTTTTGTTTTATTTTCCATTCCTTTCCTTATCATACCTAGCATTCTATTTGCTCTCTTGGCCGCCGCTGCACACTGGGCCGAGGGTTTTAACATGGTATCCACAATGACGCCTAAATCTTTTTCCTGGGTGGTGGTTCCTAATGTGGAACCTTGCATCGTGTAACCATAGTTTGGGTTGTTCTTCCCTAGGTGAATGCAGACTGCTGAAACTCTGCTTGTTGATTTGAAGGCAGCGAAAAAGGCTCTGGTAAGAAACATAGAAGTATTTTGGCCTTGCTTGATGAGTGTCGGGAATGCACTCCGCTTATCCTCAGGAAGCATGGGATTGAAAGTCTCCAGATACCTGGTGACATCCTTCAGAAATATACCCATGATAATCAGAGCGAAGCATTTAAAGATGCAACAAATGATTGGGAAGAAATCCTTAAATGAAATCGAGTATTGATCCCCTTGAAGAACCCAGTTTGGAGAAACGCCAAAGCGCTTGAATCGTTAAGGCGTCGGGGTTGTTTCACTAAAGTTGGATAAAGAAATTTATAAGAATTTTATACCACATCAGATAAGTGGCTTTGCATTAGAATTTTTAGAATTATATGCAACAGTAAAAAGAAAAAAAGCCGAAGGTCATTGATGTGAACGGACCCTAAATTGGGGAGTATTTCTTACCCATGAAAAGAGTGTCAAAATTACCGTTTATCTGAGACCTGTAGGCAAAATATTTTAAAAAAATCTTAAAGAAATATTTGAACACATTTATAGAGTGAATTTTTTTTGGTGATAGTTGATTGTTGTTCACTCAGGATAGAGACCTTTTTTCATTTTTGTGCAATCCCATTAAGCCATGACATGTTCAGCAATTTTGTTCTTTATGATGGTTTCTACCATTTTTCCCGGTACTGATGTCAGGCTCAGCGGTCTGTAGTTTCCGAAACACCCCTCGGCCATCCTCCAATCTTCAGGTATTACAGATGATTTTAATAATAGTTCACAGATTACTAATAGCAGGTCTGCAATCTCATATTTCAGTTCTTTCAACACCCTTGGATGTATATCATCCGGCCCAGGTGATTTGCTACTCTTCAGTTTATCTAATAGTTGTAATACATCTTCCCGATGTATCAATATTTCCTTCAATTCTTCCGCACCTTTAAATACCACTTCAGTCATGGGTAACATCCCTACACCTTCCTCAGTAAAGACCGAAGCAAAGAATTCATTCAGTCTCTCCGCTATCGCCTTGTCGCCTCTTAGCGCACCTTTAACCCCTCTATCATCTAATGGACCAACTGACTCTCTAATAGGTTTTTTGGTACGAATGTACTTGAAAAAGTCTTTATTTCGCGTTTTTGCTTCCGCAGCAAGCTTTTTCTTAAATTCTCCCTTTGCCTGCCTTATCAATGCCTTGCATTTAACTTGCCAGTGCTTGTGCTGTTTCCAGGTTTCGTCATTTGGCTCTTTTTTCCATTTCCTTAAAGATGCTTTTTTGGCAACAACAGCCTCCCTGACCTCACCTTTAAACCATGCTGGCAGCTTTTTGGACTTCCTTCCACTTTTCTTAAAGCGTGGAATACAGCTAGTCTGGGTTTCCAAGATAGTATTTTTCAACAACACCCAAGCTTGATGTAAGTCTTTAACCTTTGCAACTGCTCCATTTAGTTTTTTCTTAACTATTTTCCTCATTTTATCATAGTCTCCCTTTCGAAAGTTAAAAGGTAGTACTGTGGATTTCCTTACTATCCCTCCTCCACTAATTAAATCAAAGGCGATCATGCTGATCATGCTATGATCACTATTGCCAAGTGGCCCCAACACCCTTATCTCTTGCTCCGGATCTGGTGTTCCACTAAGGACTAGGTTCAATGTGGCTTCCCCTCTGGTCGGTTCATGAACCAGCAGCTCCAAGCAGCAGTCATTTATTTCATCTAGGAACTTTATCTCCCTAGCATGTCCTGCCGTGACACTGACCCAGTCGATACCGGGGTAATTGAAATCACCCATTATTATTACTGTGCTGTAACTTTTGTTAGTTTCCTTGATTTCTTTGAGCATTTCATCATCCATTTATTCATTCTGGCCAGGCGATCGATAGTACACCCCCACTGCCATCGCCTTCCCCTTTTTACATGGAATTTCAATCCATAGAGATTCTACAGCAAATTTTGTTTCCTGCCAAACTTTAATCCTTTCTGACTCAATGCCCTCTCTAACAGAGCGCAACCCCTCCACCAATTTGATCAGCTCTATTAGTACAATATAGTTTGTACCCAGGTATCACAGTATCCCACTGGTTGTCCACCATGTCTCTGAGATTCCATTCATATCTAACCTCTCATTTAGTGCTATATATTCTAACCCTCCCATCTTATTTTTTAGACTTCTAGCATTTGCATACAAGCATTTTAGAGACTGTATTTTATTCCTATTAATCTGGCCATTGGTAGGCATGGGTAATTTGGGATCTTTAAGCTCTGTCTGCTCCATACTCGAGTGCATGTGGGCTACTTTACTCTTTTGGAACCTCTCTGCTTTTGGTAGCATCCTTCAAGGATACAGTCTTCCGAACCATGCACTCTTGTGCAACTGTCGGCTTTCCCCTGTTATCTAGTTTAAAAGCTGCTCTATCTCCTTTTTAAAGGTTAATGCCAGCAGCCTGGTTCCATCACAGTGGCTTCTGGATACTTTCAAGTAATTGATCATCCACCATTTCCAAGGGTTCTGACTGAGGCACATCAGCAATATGCAATGTCGCAAATGTGTGAGAAATTAGGGAGAGCAGCTCATCCCTATTAAAGATCTACACCACAAACTGGATCCTCCCCCACAGAGAGCATACCCTCCAAATCCTCCTGGGGTTGCTCCTCGAAGAGGTCCAAGGGATCCTCCAGAGGAGCAAAATGTCCAGCAATCCATGGAGGTGACATCCTTATCATTCAACCTCTCCATGTGAGGGCACTTCACTGCTGCAGGGATACCCTGTACCCTGGGCAAGGGGGCTGTTACCAAGGCCGAGAAACCCTCTCTCAAACCCTGCTTCCAGCAGAAAGCCTGATAAAATAAAAGCACAAACTCCAGAGTGAAAGGAGAGCTCCCCCTTCCATCCATCCCAGCCTCAGACCCGGAAGTCAGCGATTGCATTGGCTGCAGCACTGGCAGCTCTGACCACTCCAGAGAAGAAATACTTGCAGCACCTAAAGCGCAGTTGCTTACCTGTAACAGGTGTTCTCCAGGGACAGCAGGGATCAGTCCTCACATATGGGTGACGTCAGTGCCGATGGAGCCCGTGCATCTCCCCAGCTTTTAAAGAAAGCCTTTGGGAGATACCACCAAGCATGCATGGTCCCCTTCTCGCCCAAGGGTGCCATCTTGCTCAGTCAGATGACACAGCTAAGACAGCAAAACACAAATTGGTATAGTTAAGGCAACTCTACAGGGAGGAGGGAGGGCTGTAAGGACCGATTCCTGCTGTCCCTGGAGAACACCTGTTACAGGTGAGTAACTACACTTTCTCCAGGAACATGCAAGAAGTCAGTCCTCACATATGGGACTCCCAACTACAGGTTACCGAGAACCTGTAGAAAAAACACGGTCAAGACGTGAGAAGGAGCCAGTGAGTCCGAAGGACAGCCTCTGAAAGGACACCGGTAGCCAGGGAGAGCAATCACTCCGGTAGCTTGAACACAGAAGGGTCGGAGAGTCGGAGATGCCTAAACTCCGAAACAATTACAGAGTACGGCCTGGCTAAAGGCACTGTCCCATTGTGACTCCCTCTCCAGGCAGTAGTGAGCTGCGAAGGTGTGAACAAGACCAAGTGGCGGCCTGGCAGATGTCTCATCAGGACAGAGCGCAAGTTTGCAACAAAGGTCGCCACAGACCTGATGCTGTGAGCCATGACCTGGCACTCCAGTAGAAGCTCAGCCTGTTCGTAGGCGAGGGCAATGCAGTCCATGATCCAGGCGGACAGGGACCACTTGGTCACCGCCTCCCCCAGCCGGCTGGGGTCATAGGAGACAAAAAGCTGAGAGGCTTTGCGGTAGCCTTGGGTAGGCTGCAGGTAGAAGGACAGGGCCCTCTTACAGTCCAGAGTACGAAGTATCGCCTCCGCGTTGCTGGCGTGAAGCCATGGGAAGAAGGTGGGGAGCACCACCACCTGATTAAAGTGGAAAGAGAAGACTACCTTTGGCAGAAATTTGGGGTGTGTGCGAAGCACGGCCCTGTTCCTTATAGAACCTTGCATATGGCGGTTCCGCTACCAGAGCCTGGGAGTTGAGGTGAGTGCCACCAAAAAGGCAAACTTCCAGGAGAGATACCACAGATGGTAGGTGGCTAGGAGCTCAAATGGCAGTCGGGTGAGCCGCATCAGCACTACGTTAAGGTCCCATTCCACTGGGGGAGGGCGGATTGGGGGCTTGAAGAGCAGTAGGCCCCACAGGAAGTGAGTGATGAGGGGCTGAGCCGAGAGAGGCTTGCCCTCGATAAGATGGTGATGGGCTGAAAGGGCACATAGATGCACCCAGAGTTGGACTTGTCTGGCATGGGAGAGATGCAGCAGGTATTGCAGGACTAGCTGCACCGTGCAGGAGAAGGGGTCTGCCCATTTCTCCGACCACCACACAGAAAATCTCCACCACCTGAAGGCATAAGCAGGTTACACAATGCAAGGTTCCACATTGGGAACCACCACCCAGGAAAAAGATTTAGGAGTCATCGTGGATAACATGTTAAAACCCTCGGCCCAGTGTGCAGCGGCGGTCAAGAAAGCAAATAGAATGCTAGGTATCATAAGGAAAGGAATGGAAAATAAAACAAAGGATATTATAATGCCTCTGTATCGTTCCATGGTACGACCACACCTTGAATATTGTGTGCAATTCTGGTCGCCCTATCTTAAAAAGGATATAGCGTTATTAGAAAAGGTACAGAGAAGAGCCAACAAAATGGTAAAGGGGATGGAAGGCTACTCCTATGAAGAGAGGCTACAAAGCTTAGGGCTCTTCAACCTGGAAAAGAGACGGCTGAGGGGGGTTATGATAGAGGTCTATAAATTAATGAATGGAGTGGAACAGGTAAACGTAGATCGATTGTTTATGCTATCAGAATATAGAAAGACTAGGGGACATGTAATGAAGCTACAGGGTAAACTATTTAAGACAAATAAGAGAAAATATTTTTTCACTCAACGTGTAATCAAACTCTGGAATTTGTTACCGGAGGATGTAGTAAGAGCTGTTAGTGTAGCTGGTTTTAAAAAAGGTTTGGACAAGTTCCTGGAGGAAAAGTCCATAAACCATTATTAAGGGACCCAGGATATCAATGCTTGACCCAATACAAGCATTGTGGAACCTGTCTCTTTTGGGGATACTGCTAGGTACGTATGACCTAGATTGGCTACTGTTGGAAACAGGATACTGGGCTTGATGGACCTTGGTCTGACCCAGTATGGTATCTCTTATGTTCTTAAGCACATATTGTGGAAGGCTTGCAGGCAGCCAAGCAGGAAGACGTTAAAAGGAGCCAAGGCTACCCATACAGCAGCCATGCTGTTAACGCCAGAGACTCCAAGTTGGGATGAAGGAGGGAGTTCTCCTGAGTTAGCAGCCCAGGGGAATCCCGAGAGGGATCGGGGGTTCCATCACTAGGCAGAGCAGCTGTGGGAACCACGGCTGCCTGGGCCACCGGGGGACTACCAGGATTAACAATGCTCTGCCCTGAAGGGCATTGAATAGGATCTTGACAACCAGTGGTGTGGGTGGGAAGGCATACAGAAGACCTTCCAACCATGAGATTAGAAAAGCGTCCGCTCTACCCAGGATGGGTGAGGTTGGTGGGAGCAAAAGCGGGTCAGCTGGGCCTTGGCCAGGCTGGTGAAGAGGTCCATCTGGATGGACCCCCAGAGCCAGAATAGCCTGTGGACTACTCTGGGGTTTAGATGCCATTTGTGTGGTTGCAGGACTCCGCTTAGCCTATATGCAAGGACATTGTCTTGGCCTGGCAGGTAGACCACTCTCAAGAACATCCCCTGGCTGATTGCAAACGATCAGAGGGCTACAGCCTCCTGGCAGAGGGCATAGGAGCCTGTGCCTCCCTGTTTGTTCACACAGAACATCGCCATTTGATTGACTGTCTGGATGATCACCGGCCAGTGCTAGACGGTGGCGGAAGGCCTTGAGCGCTAGGAATATTGCCCTGAGCTCCAGGAAGTTAATCTGTTGGTGGGCTTCAGCTCCGGACAAGGTGCCCTGTGTGCAGAGGTTCCCGCAGTGGGCTCCCCCTCCAGCATGAGGCATCCATGGTGAGGACCTGCTGAAGGGTGGGGGATTGGAAAGGCATGACTGCCCTCAGGTGTTGCTCTGCTGATGGCAGACCACGCAACTCTGCCAGAGGGCAGGCCACGTAGACTTTGTCCCGGAGGAAGCCAGTGGCCTGCATCCACTAAGACCTGAGGCACCACTGAGCCACCCTCATGTGAAGACGAGCATTCGGCATGATGTGCACCATCGAGACCATGTGGATGAGCAGGCGAGCATGCCGCGTGCTGGCATGGAGCGTCTGTCTTGAACGTTTGCGGCCAGGGCCATGAGCCACCCTGTCCTGTTGCTGGGCAGGAAGGTCTTCACCTGGAGGGTATCCAAGTGCACCCCAATGAACTCCAAGCTCTGTGTTGGGATGAGGTGGAACTTGGGGTGGTTTCCTCACGAACCCTAGGTATTGCAGGACACCGATGGTGCAGCTTGTGGTCTGTTGCGCCTCGAAGGCTGTCCCCCCTCTGATGAACCAGTTGTCTAGGTACGGGAAGAAGAAGGATCCTTGGAGGTGTAGGTAGGCTGCCACGACTGTGAAGACTCTGGGTGCGGAGGCGAGCCCAGAAGGTAGTACCCTGTATTGGTAGTGGGTCGCCCCTGACCTTGAACCTGCGATACTGTCTGTGCCTGGGGTGGATGAGGACGTGGGTATATGCATCCTTTATGTCCAAGGAGCATATTCATTCAGTCTCCATACTGGAGGTATGACAGCAAGGTTCCAAGAGAGAGCATTTTGAATTTCTCCCACACCTGGAATTTGTTTAGGTCTCTGAAGTCTTCCACATCACTCACAGATCTCATCCAAACTACACCCCTAAACAGAGTCAGATCAGCCTCAGTCAATACATTGAACATCCCAAAGGAAATCATAAAATGCTCGCAATCAACCAAAAACAGAGCATTCGCCTTTTATGCACCGACTTGCTGGAACACCCTACCCCCTACTATCCGGGCCATAAGTGACCTTACCCAATTTAGGAAGGCACTTAAACATCACCTGTTCCTACAATACTACGCACACCCAGGTCACCACACACCCCCTGCCACACCTACGAGCCCATGTAGCACGCCAAACTCCAACCCTCCTGCTAGTAGCACTTCACTCATCACATTGACATCATGATCACTACAGATCCAATTTATATATAGCTGAATGATACAGGTACATTTGTTGATAGTTTATTATTGATCCATGTACATATGTTGATAGTTTATTCTGCACATAGTTACCTTGTTCGTATGTCTCCTGTACATAACTCCCTGTTATAATATAAATGCAGTTCATTCCCCTGCTCTGCATAGTTTCGTTTCATGTGAACCGCACTGGTGTAAAGAGCGCGGTATATAAGAAAGTTAAATAAATAAATAAATAAAAATAAAAAGTCTAGAATGGGCCTATGCACCTAGGAAAGAACAACCCACACTATAGTTACACGATGCAAGGCTCCACATTAGAAACCACCACCCAGGAAAAAGATTTAGGAGTCATCGTGGATAACATGTTAAATCCCTCCGCCCAGTGTGCAGCGGCGGCCAAGAAAGCAAATAGAATGCTAGGTATCATAAGGAAAGGGATGGAGAATAAAACAAAGGATGTTATAATGCCTCTGTATCGCTCCATGGTACGACCGCACCTTGAATATTGTGTGCAATTCTGGTCACCGTATCTTAAAAAGGACATAGCGTTATTAGAAAAAGTACAGAGAAGAGCCACCAAATTGGTGAAGGGGATGGAAGGCTACTCCTATGAAGAGAGGCTAAGAAGGTTAGGGCTCTTTAGCCTGGAGAAGAGACGGCTGAGGGGAGATATGATAGAGGTCTATAAATTAATGAATGGAGTGGAACGGATAAACGTGGATCAATTGTTTACGCTATCAGAGTATAGAAAGACTAGGGGACATGTAATGAAGCTATAGGGTAAACTATTTAAGACAAATAAGAGAAAATATTTTTTCACTCAACGTGTAATCAAACTCTGGAATCTGTTACCGGAGGATGTAGTAAGGGCTGTTAGTATAGCTGGGTTTAAAAAAGGTTTGGACAAATTCCTGGAGGAAAGGTCCATAAACCACTAATAAAAAGGGACCCAGGATATCAATGCTTGACCCAGTACAAGCATTGTGGAACCTGTGTCTTTTGGGGATATTGCTAGGTACGTATGACCTAGATTGGCCACTGTTGGAAACAGGATACTGGGCTTGATGGACCTCGGTCTGACCCAGTATGGCATGTCTTATGTTCTTATGCCTCAGGCCTCCTGTCCTTTTGGGAACAAGGAAGTACCTTGAGTAGAGCCCCCTGCTCTGTTGTGGTTGGGGTACTGGTTCCACAGCCATGACTTTGAGAAGATTGCGAGTTCCTGCAGAAGCAGGGCCCGATGCAGGGGAGTCCTGGGGGGCTCTCCCAGGAAGAATGGAGGGGTATCTGGTCCAGGTGGAGGAGGTAACCCCTTCTGACAACCTGGAGTGCCCTGGTGTCTGCGGTCGATCACTGGTGGACAAAGTGGGCCAGATATCCCCCCATGGGCTGCTGATCTCCTGGAGGGGGAGGCTAGGCCTAGCAAGTCAAAGACTTGGCCCAGGCTGGGGCTGGGGCCTTTCTGCTCGCAAGATCATTATCCAGGTCCTCGGGGGCCCTGCTGAGGGGTCTGTGGTGCCTGGTATTGCTAGTAGCTACGGAATCCTGGGCTCTTCATGGACAAAAGGGTTTCTTCCCAGGGACCTTATGCTTGGGGCCCGAGGACATTTTCTTTGAGAGCTAGGTCTTTATCAAGTACTCTGCCTCGAGCTCTGCAGCTTTGTCTGCCATGGCCTTGCCAAAGATTCTCTCCCAGGCAGGGGACATCTAGGAGCTTTTCCTAGACTCATTGCTTGAAGTCAGAGGATTGGAGTCAAGCCTTCCTGGTGCCGATACAGATGCCGGTGACCTGGGCCATGGCCTCGAAGCCATCGAAGGTGGCCCAGGTGATGAACTTCAAGCAATCTGCAGCAGTTTTGGCCAGCATCTAGAACCTCTGAAGGGGTTCCCTGGAGAGGCCGGCGGAGTAGCCCTTTAGCTCCTTCATGGTGTCCCGGAGGAACATACCCATGTAGAGGAGGTAAGCCTGGACCCAGCAGCCCAGCATGGAGCCTTGGTAGTATTTTTTGCCAAGGCCATCAAAGAGTGCATCTTTTGGCTTTGAAGCAGACACATGGCTGACTCAACCACCATGGAGTCGTATGTTAACTGGCTCCTGCAGAAGCCTAGGCATGGGCGGACCTTATACATAAGGTTGAGCCTACGACTGACTGTGGGTACCATAGCCAGTGTCTCCCACATATGGAGGAGCAGCCTCTAGAGGATTGCCGGGACTGGCACCGATAGGGACTCCTTCGGGGGGAGGGGAGGATCTTGAGATCTTCCAACTGAGGGTCATCTGCCGACTCGGTGGTGAAGGCTAGAGCTCTGCTGAGCGACCAAGAAGGCAGACCAGCTGCACTCCAGGGCCTCCATCCTGGTCTCCAGCCAGGATGGGGTCATAGCAGCTGGCGCAGATGCTGAGGGTATCGGGTCCAGTGGAGGAGAAAAGTCCCTAATGGAGATGGCCACGGGGACCTGGGGCCAATCGCTGAGATCCATAGAGTCCTTCCGGGGAAGTTTTGGCGGTCACTCCTGCTCTGATACCTCAGTCCTCCTCCAGCAGCTCAGGGATCTGGTGCAGAACTTATCCACCTTCTCCGTGAGGAATCCCGTGAGGCTTTCTTCTTTGAGATCCAAATCAGGGACACCCGGTCAGAGGACTCGCGGCCCCGACTGGTGGCCGCGGAGTCACTGTGCGATCCGGAGTCTCAGGCCCTGGAAGAAGTTTCTGAGGCAGAATCTGATCTAAACATCTGGTCGTGCTTCTCCTGCCTGCTCTTGACTGCTTTGGGGGTCAGCCTCTTGCAAGACCCACAAGTCTCCTGGTCGTGGTCAGGACCAAGACAAAGGAGACAGCAGTCGTGTGTGTCTGTGATAGAAAAATTACTGGAACACTGATCACACTTTTTAAAGCCGCTGGCCATCAGGGGAAAAATGGCCCTGGCAAGATCTAAGACCCGAGGAACTGCCAGTGGAAAAGGGCGCAAATTGCACTGAAAAGAAAAATTCACGGGCCCGAGGATGTGGTGCCAAGGCAAACAAACTCAGGAGCAGGAAAAGGAGCGGCCGCAACTGGAGAGGGAGAGGATTACTCTTAGAAAAAAAATCAATTTTTTCCGGGGGGGAGGGAAATCAGGTGCACGTCTGCTGGGCTCCACGGAAAAAAGGAGACCGAGTAAGATGGCACCCTTGGGCAGGAAGGGGACCACGCATGCATGGTGGCATCTCCCAAAGGCTTTCTTTGAAAGCTAGGAAGATACTTCCACACAGGCTCCCTCGGCGCAGATGTCACCCATATGCGAGGACTGACTTCCTGCTTGTTCCTGGAAAACATGGCGAAAAACAAAACCGCCAGGCCTCCTGACAACAGTGTGATCACTGTCAGCAGGCCCTTCTCCAACCACCACTTGCACTCCTGGACCACTAACAAGCCGATCCTCAACAGCTGAATCTTCTCTAAAACAGCCACGGCAGAGCCCAAAATTGGAGAGCTGAGCCTGATGGCTGCTGCAAACCGCACAACTATACTCTGGATCCAACATGTGCACTAGGGCCTGGGCCGGCATGGCACATTCTCCCCAGCTGAATCACACTCGACACCAGCACTGATCCTGGGCTTACCAGGCAACAGCTCATTGCACTGCCATTGCTCCCCGTGTAATGTTCTATTTCTCTTTTAAAGAAAATTTAAGCCACACAAGGAAGCCTCAATCTCTGGCTCCCTCCCAAAGGTTGAGTAGGAGGAAAAATGGAGCTGCTACCAACCTTCCTACTAACAAAAGAATCTGGTGGAGGGGCAGCTAGAGAAGAAGAGAGGAGGGACTTGACCCCACTGGGTTTTGCATCCTAGGCCTGCTAAACCTGCAGCAGCCCAATGCCACTGACTCCAAGTTCCAGTCTGCACAGGCAATGCTCATCCACATCTGCTGGAGACT